>CM055117.1:37437830-38037830 GCA_029206835.1 Rana muscosa
GAGGGGTTTGCCTGGAATACTATTTTTACTTCCTTTAAAGTTGCTTCATTTAAGACAGGGGATCCGACTTGGAGGCAACTTCCATTGAAATCTATGGGTACAAGTTGCCTACAAGTCGCCTACAAGTCGGATTGGAAGTAGTACAGGAACCTTTTTTGAAGTCGGAGTGACTTCAGTAGTGTGCATTAAGACGGCTCTCATTCACTTACATTGATTTTCTCATGCCACGCGACTTGAGGCGACTTGGGGCGACTTCAAGTCGGATCCAAAGTCGCCCCTGTGTGAATGGGCTCTTATGTGAGATGCTTTAGGAAAACAACAGGACCATATTAAGTGGATCTTTTTTTATTAATTGATACTGGGAATATTTGTACTACTCACCCAGGAAGGATAACACTTTGAGGACACCCTGTGAGCTGACTGACTTATTGACTATGGAGAGATTCTCTATCAGTGCATAGATGGTTATTTCACAATTTGATCTTCCTATTTTCTGTGAACTTCTTTCCAATAGACTTGGGGTGAGACCCCTTATTCTCAGAAGATTTAGAGATTATCAATTAATTGTTGATAGTATCATATCAATCATGAGCTGCATCTGCATTGTGCATGGCGCGCATTACTCAGTCTAAGCTGGAGGGCATTGCCTTCTGTTTGTCTGTTAAGACTGACTGCCTGACTGTAAAGCAATTAGACATTTGTTTGGGGCGCCATCTTTGCCCACGTTGGAGCTCAGAGTCCGGGATCCTGTACGCTGCAATCAAGCCTGCCAGAAGTACCGGCATGGATCCTTTAGCAGTGACCCAGTGGTGCGCATCAGCCAGCGCTTCTTCAGACATGGCTGTAGTCATTGAACTTCCCAGGGAAACTGCTATCTGTGCCAAGGGAGATTAGAGACAGTTACTGGGGGTTGACAGCGGTGTGTTACAGGCCCAAAATCTATATCAGCAGCCCTCTTAACTGGGGGTATTGCTACACGTATTGCCCACGTGTAGCAATACCCCCCAGTTAAGAGAGCTGCTGATATAGATTTTGGGCCTGTACACACTGCTGTCAACCCCCAGTAACTGGCTCTAACATCCCTTGGCACAGATAGCAGTAAATATGGGATTGTGAAACCTGTTAGCTAAGGGGATCACAATACCGCAATAAACATATAACCACACAGCGTATTTGCTTAACCACAAGTAAATTTTACTGAGTACAGTAGGTGCCGCCGATATTGTGTTAATCTCGCTGCTTCTAGCGGCGAGATGTGACACCCTATGAGCTCCGTCGCGAGAGCCAGCGCTGAGCTGTCTCGTCATCGGGAAAGGAAAAAATGTTCCTTTCACGATGAGCGACGCGCATTGCCGGTAGACGGGGATCCGACGTGGATTCCCGCCAATACCAGGCACTGCGTTTTGGTATGAATCCTGAGCGGGAACTCCACGCCAATTTTTAAAGAAAAAACCGGCGTGGGTTCCCCCTCCAGGAGCATACCAGGCCCTTGGGTCTGGTCTGGATTTGAAGGGGAACCCTACGCCGAAAAAACGGCGTGGGGGTCCCCCTTAAGATCCAAACCAGACCCTTATCCGAGCACGCAACCTGGCAGGCCGCAGGGGAAGAGGGGGGGACGAGAGAGCGGCCCCCCCTCCCTCCTGAACCATACCAGGCCACATGCCCTCAACATGGGGGGCTTGGTGCTCTGGGGCAGGGGGGCGACCTGCGGCCCCCCCACCCCAGAGCACCCTGCCCCCATGTTGATGAGGACAGGGCCTCTTCCCGACAACCCTGGCCGTTGGTTGTCTGGGGTCTGCGGGCGGGGGGCTTATCGGAATCCGGGAGCCCCCTTTAATAAAGGGGCCCCCAGATCCCGGCCCTCCCCACCCTATGTGAATGAGTATGGGGTACATCGTACCCCTAACCATTCACCTGGTGAAAAAAAATGGCAATAAAAACACAACACAGTTTTTAAAAGTATTTTATTGCACAGCTCCGGAGGTCTTCTTCCGGCTGAGGGGGTCTCCGGTGTCGTCGCCGCGCTCTCCGGTTCTTTCTTCTGCCGGGCCTCCGCTAACTTCTTTTTAGCTCTTTTGCTAGTGGAGGGGCCAGTCTTCTCCGCCGTCGGCGTCTTCTTCCCTCTTCTCCTCCTCAATGTTGACTCGTCGCTTTCTCTCGCAGTAATGCTAAATCATCAGTCCGCAGAGATTAATATAGGCTTCTCATGACGTCACAGTCACATGCTCCCATGACGTCACAGTCACATGCTCCGGGGCCATGTGCCCCGGACAGTGCCGGCCGAAGACATTGTGCTGCCTGGTACCAAGAATGAAATGCTGCCCCCCCCCCCCCCCAAAAAAAAAAATAAAAATCACGCCCACCAAAATGCCCCCACATCCATCATTTTATATCATGATAACTAAAGTGGACCTGTCATGGCTCTATAAAAAGGACCTGTTATGGCTCTATTCATGTATATAGGAGTATAAAGAGGACCTTCCATGGCTCTATACATGTATATAGAAGTATAATGAGGACCTGTCATGGCTCTATACATGTACCGTATTTTCCCCGTCTATAAGACGCCCCCATGTACAAGACGCCCCCCCACTTTTCCAACCCAAAATTAAGAAATCAATATTTTACACATAGGTAAAACAGAACACATTTTTATTTAGTAATTACCGCAGGTAACGTTTAAATACTAGTATATTATGCAGGGGTTGTTCTTCCTGTTTTCTCCACTGTCTATCATACACTCTGCGGAGGCAAGTCCAAACTGTTTCTCTGCAGCTCTATTCCCACGCTCTTTTTTGCATAGCTGGCTACATTTGGCAGAGTAAGACAATCACTTACTTTTATTATTTTCTGACATCTTGGTCCCAGAACACTCCGGTCCCTGTTGCATCTGTGCATCTCCACTTCCAACAGGATCGCATCTGATCACTCTCCACCTCCACCCCCAGCTTTAGCTGACGTCAGTAACATACGGCTCGTGATTGGAGAAAGCCACTTGACAAGCTATGGGCCGCGACGCACCTTCGCGGATGTCTCCCAGGCTGACCAACCGTGTATAAGACGCTGTTCGATTTACAGGCTATTATTTTAGGAAAAAATAGCGTCTTATCCACGGAAAAATACGGTTTATAGAAATATAAAGAGGACCTGTCATGGCTCTATACATGTATGTAGGAGTATAAAGAGGACCTGCCATGGCTCTATACATGTATGTAGAAGTATAAAGAGGACCTGCCATGGCTCTATACATGTATATAGAAGTATAAAGAGGACCTGCCATGGCTCTATACATGTATGTAGGAGTATAAAGAGGACCTGTCATGGCTCTATACATGTATGTAGGAGTATAAAGAGGACCTGTCATGGCTATATACATGTATGTAGGAGTATAAAGAGGACCTGTCATGGCTCTATACATGTATATAGGAGTATAAAAGGACCTGTGCGTAGCCGGCGGCCGCGATGTCACCGGCCACACATAGTGGATTGTCACTTGTCACAACGTCACCTGCCACACGTTGCAGATTGTCACTTGCCACAACGTCACCTGCCACACATTGCGGATTGTCACTTGCCACAACGTCACCTGCCACACGTTGCAGATTGTCACTTGCTGTGTCCCAGAGTAAAGGCAGGCAGCAGAGAGCTAATGTAATCTCTCTGCTGCCCGCACAGTGGGGGCGGAACTGCAGTGATGCAGGGCGGGCAGTGAGAGATGATGTCATCTCTCTGCTCCCCCGCCCGCTGTTTGGCCAGCAAGCCCGCTCACTTGCTGACTGTTCCGCCCGCTGACTGTTCCTCTGTTCTGCCCGCATGCTCCATTCACCTGGGCCCAACGCCCAGGTGAATGGAGCGCGCGGGGAGCGGAGCGGGCTGGCTGGCGGGCGGGCGTCAATTTGCCTCACAGCGGAGCGGGCGGAACGGGTTAGCGACAATTTGCCTCACAGTGCAGAGTAGGGTTGCCACCTTTTCGTCAAGCCAAACCCGAACACATTAGCAGCACACGCCAATATATATATTTTTTTGTAGTACATTAAATTCATTACCTCTGTACAAAGCAATGCACAGCTATTTTTTTTTTATTTAGTATACCCTGTACATATATTTTTGTGATTAAATAAAATTTCTAATCATATGGAGTTAATCACAAGAGTCCCCCTTTATATCAGAGTCAACAGAGTTCTCCTTTAGATCTGAATCTGCAGAGTTCCCCTTTACATCTGAATGCACAGGGTTCTGCAGAAGAGGAGTGCAGAGGGTAAGATGGGGGCAGTATGTACAGGAGAGGAGTGCAGAGGGTATAATGGGGGCAGTATGCATAAGAGAGAAGTGTGGAGGGTATGATGGAGCAGTATGTATAGAAGAGGAGTTGAGAGGGTATGAGGGGGGCGGTTTGTACAGGAGAGGAGTGTGGAGGGTATGATGGGGCGGTATGTACAGGAGAGGAGTTTGGAGGGTATGAGGGGGGCAGTATGTACAGGAGAGGAGTGTGAAGGGTATGATAGGTGCAGTTAGTACAGGAGAGGAGTTCGGAGGGTATGATGGGTGCAGTTAGTACAGGGGAGGAGTTCGGAGGGTATGATGGGTGCGGTTAGTACAGGGGAGGAGTTCGGAGGGTATGATGGGTGCAGTTGGTACAGGAGAGGACTTCGGAGGGTATGATGGGTGCAGTTAGTACAGGGGAGGAGTTCGGAGGGTATGATGGGTGCAGTTAGTACAGGAGAGGAGTTCGGAGGGTATGATGGATGCAGTTGGTACAGGAGAGGACTTCGGAGGGTATGGCGGTGGCAGAATGGGGAGGGATTTCTTGCTGTGTCTATGGGGTGACCAGGGAGTGATGTTGGGAAGATAGGGGAAGGAAAGTGACCATGAAATGATGGGGGGGGGGGGTAGGAAGCAGCTCTGAGTGACGTCTGTATGAAGTGGTCTGGGGGGGTGATGCAAGCTGGGGGGAGTTGGGGGCTGAGAAGTGGTCAGGTCGTGATGTATATAATAAAAAAAAAACTCATCCACTAAAAACATACAACAATAAATCATACAACAGTACTACAGATCTATGTAATGGAGCTCCCAGCACTCTGTATACCCAGATAATGTGAAGGTAATGTATGACCATTCATATAACCCTGTGTTCTCCAGGCTCTGAGTCTGTACAATCAGAGGGGTGAACTCACCACATATATACAGGTTACATGAATGGTTATAAATGACTTCACATTATCTAGTCTGAACAATTGGATTGGAGGATGTTTGCACAGACTTTTCATGCTTAGAAGTGATCTGTCAAATGTGATAGGGCTGCTGCAGACCCCCCTCCCCCCCCCCCCCCACACTCAAACTCACTATCTCCTCCGATTCTTCTGTCAACTTCTGTTAACCCTTCACTGCATCTCCTGAAGAAAAAAACACCTTGAAAGCAACTACTATCCACCCTAGAAAACTTCTCCCAGAAAAAGTCAGCTCACCTCCTCCCTTCCTCTGGCCAGCCTGACAGGAGACAGTGAGCTCCGCCCCCCAGTTCTCACAACACTCAGCACTGGTGATTGGGGGGGGGGGAGGTTGAGTCGGAGATAACAGGGACCCCGCACTGCAGGAGACTGGAGGGAGGGGGAAGAGACAGGAAGGAGTTTTTTAAATCCAGAACACACACCGCAGCCGCAGGCACAGAGTATTCTTTACAATGCCGCTGCTGCTGTTTCACAGTGAAAGGTGGAGTGGGGGAGAGGAACGGGCGGAATGGGATGGCGGGCAGGCGGCAATTTGCCGCCCCCCTAAAAGTGCCGCCTGGTACAATGGTACCATCGGGTCCCATGGTAGGGCCGGCCCTGGCCCCGGAGCATGTGACTGTGACGTCATGAGAAGCCTATATTAATCTCTGCGGACCCATGATTTAGCATTACTGCGAGAGGAAGCGACGAGGCAACATCGAGGAGGAGAAGAGGGAAGAAGACGCCGACGGCGGAGAAGACCGGCCCCTCCACTAGCAAAAGAGCTAAAGAAGTTAGTGGAGGGGCCGGCAGAAGGACAACGGAGAGCCGGACGAGACGACGGAGAAGACCGGGCCTCCGCTAGCAAAAGAGCTAAAAAGAAGTTAGCGGAGGCCCGGCGGAAGAAAGAAATAACCGGAGAGAAGAAGAGGGGAGAAGACGACGGAGAAGACCGGGCCTCCGCTAGCAAAAGAGCTAAAAAGAAGTTAGCGGAGGCCCGGCAGAAGAAAGAACCGGAGAGCGCGGCGACGACACCGGAGACCCCCGAAGTCGGAAGAAGACCTCCGGAGCTGTGCAATAAAATACTTTTAAAAACTGTGTTGTGTTTTTATTGCCATTTTTTTCCACCAGGTGAATGGGTAGGGGTACGATGTACCTCATACTCATTCACATAGGGTGGGGGGGCCGGGATCTGGGGGCCCCTTTATTAAAGGGGGCTCCCGGATTCCGATAAGCCCCCCGCCCGCAGACCCCGACAACCAATGGCCAGGGATGTCGGGAAGAAGCCCTGTCCTCATCAACATGGGGACAGGGTGCTTTGGGGTGGGGGGGCCGCAGGTCGCCCCCCTGCCCCAGAGCACCAAACCCCCCATGTTGAGGGCATGTGGCCTGGTACGGTTCAGGAGGGAGGGGGGGCCGCTCTCTCGTCCCCCCTCTTCCCCTGTGGCCTGCCAGGTTGCGTGCTCGGATAAGGGTCTGGTTTGGATCTTGAGGGGGACCCCCACGCCGTTTTTTCGGCGTAGGGTTCCCCTTCAAATCCAGACCAGACCCAAGGGCCTGGTATGCTCCTGGAGGGGGAACCCACGCCGTTTTTTTCTTTAAAAATTGGCGTGGAGTTCCCTCTCAGGATTCATACCAAACGCACTGCCTGGTATTGGCGGGAATCCACGTTGGATCCCCGCTCAATACAGTGTCGCGTCTCCTTGCTATTGCAGCGAGCGCGACACGTGTCGCCACCCTGTTCCCGAGATCTTGGCACTCCTGTCGCCGAGAATCTCGGCGATGGGAGCGCGATAGATATACAATATCGGCGGCACCTACTGTATAAAGCATGAAGTTAGACAATCGTACATCCTGAGGAAGCAGATTGTGAAACGCGTCAACCTCTTGACAGAACGGTACAAGCCAACATAGCTTGGCCAATGGCTTATATTTACACATGAGCTTTTGCTCTTAAAGTGGTTGTAAACCCTTCCGGGGAAGTTACACCTACAGGTAAGCCTAGATTAAGGCTTACCTGTAGGTGTTTGCAATATCTCCTAAACCTACACGGTTTAGGAGATATTTGCCAAAAGGAATACACCGTTGTCTACGGTGCACTGAGAATCCCATTCATAAAACCGGCAGAGCCGGCTTTGATGGCACCCGTGCACATGCACGGAGTGACGTTTTCGCCGCTCCGGCCAATCACAGCGCCGGATCAGCGATACCCGGAAGTAACCTTCCGGAGAGATGTCTGCGGCCGGAGGGGGAGACGAGGACGGCTTCGATCTAAGGTAAGTAATGCATAATGAGCTAGTATGCTAGTCATACTAGCTCATTGTGGCTTTGTCTTGCAGGTGTTTATTTAAAAAAATATATATAATTTGGGTTTACAACCGCTTTAATGGTTTTATCTATGTTATTTTAACAAATTTTGTAATAAATAATTTTTGATATAATTTTGGTTGCTGCGTCTCTTTCTGATACCATTAAAGTCCGTAAAATTGCTCCTTTTTTTCTATAGTCTTAGGAAGTATTATTTTACTGAAAGGGTAGTTAATGCGTGGAATAAACTTCCAGCAGAGGTAGCGAGACAGTCAACAGTAAATGGCTTCAAACATGCTTCCTGTGCCCAATCGGTTGCCATTTTTCAGTAGCAATTTGGCAAAGCTGTTGCAAATCTGCCGTATGTCTTCACAATCATACAAAAAAAAAAAATTGTTGACACAAAGCGATACAACACATTTATTACATGAAATGCAACATTTTTATAAAACTGTTGCATTTCCATGAGAAACTGCAGCACATTAGAGACGTTATGCACTATCTGCAGCTTTATTGAGTATTGACCCCCCCCCCCCTTATTTGTCCCTTTAAGAGTGTCCTGGAAATGTAAGGGTCGCAGGACGTTTGGTAAAAGACGGAGAGACATAAAAGTGAAATACGTCTCCCAGACGCTCATTTGCTGAGTTTGTGCTCTTGTCTTTACGCATCCCCAGGCAGCGCTGTCTTTATGTAAACTGGAACAGATTGTGTTTGAAAATTGGGAAAAACCGACAAGCTTGCCTAGAGGAAGAAACCGCTCAACCGCCACTGATCGGAGCACGGTACGCGAGAACGTGATGGAGGCCCGGGAACAATTACAGCACTCCCTGTAAATAAATGTATGCGAAGGATACAGACAACGCATGCATGTTAACCACTTGCTGATCGCCCTATAGCAGTTTTACTGCTAAAGGGCGACAGCTGTGCGCAGGATCACGTATATATACGTGATTTGGCAATTCCACCTACAGGGGGCGAACATGCACCGCCGGTGCTTCTTCTGTGAATATTCGCAGCAAAAAGCCGATCTGTGGGTGGCAGGCACTCAATGTCCTCCGGCACCCGCAGATTGTTGGTAAAGAATAGCCATGTGAAATTCGTTTCATTCCAAATTCGTTTTTTAACAAATTTCGACAAATTTGTTCATTTGGAAATATCTGAATTAACAAAACCCATTTAACACATTTTTCTGAATATTCTGAAATTCAAATTTTCGAACATTTGGAAATTTGAAAATTCTGAAATCTGAAAATTCCGAAATCCAAAAATCCGGAAATTCGAAAAACAGAAAATTTGGGAATTCTGCGATTCTGCAATTCAAAAAAAAAAACAAAATAAGAATGAAAATCCGAAGATTCAAAAGTGAAAATTCTAAAATAATAACAAAAATCCAAAAATTTGAAAATCTGAAATAATCTGCAAATCTGAAATAATAACTAATAACAACTAACTAACTATCTAACAACAAACAATAACAATAAAAACTAATAATAACTTATAATAACGTAACTATTACTAAACTATTAAATTATAGGTATTGAAATTTCCTTTCAAATTTGGCTGTTAGTGAACGTAACGAATACGAATTTATCCGAAGTTATGAATTATCCGAAATAACAAATGCTGCATCTAAACTAATGGAACGTAACTCATTACTTTTTATTATTATTATTTATTATTATTAATTTGTTCCGTTCCATTCGTTTAGATGCGGCATTCGTTATTTCGGATAATTCATAACTTCGGATAAATTCGTATTCGTTATGTTCACTAACAGCCAAATTTCTAAGGAAATTCCAATACCTATAATTTAATAGTTATTGTATTTATTGGCGTATAACACTCACTTTTTTACCCTGAAAATAGAGGGTAAACTGTGCCTGCGGGGCTATGGAAAGTTTTTTTCCTGAAACTTCCCTCTTAAAGTTAGCGTGTGTGTTATACGCCTGTGCGTGTTATCCGCCGATAAATACGGTAGTTATTATTAGTTAGTTAGTTATTATTTAAAATTTTCGGATTTTCTAATTTTCTTTCTTATTTATGGATTTATGAATTTTCAGATTTTCCAATTTCCGAATTTTCGAATCTTCGCGTTTCCGGATTTCCGACATTTTCGGATTTTCCAATTTCCGAATTTTCCAATTTCCGAATTTTTGAATTTACGAATTTATGAATTTACTAAAAAAAAAAAAACGAATGAAACGGAAACAAACACATTTTTTCGGCAGTGCACATGTCTAGTAAAGAACACAGAACGGCGATCTACCTATGTAAACAAGGCAGATCCCCATTCTGACAGGGGGGGGGGAAAGGAAACAGAGGGGACTAGAATCAATTTCATCCTGTATTAAAAACAGAACACAGTGTACACCAAACACTGGCTAGGCACACATTTGACCCTTTGATCGCCCCTTTAACCCCTTCCCAGCCAGTATCATTACTACAGTGACAGTGCATATTTTTAGCACTGATCACTGCATTAGTGTCACTGGTCCCCCAAAAAAGTGCCAAAAGTGTCAGTTATTGTCTGCAATATCGAAGTCCCACTAATTCGCTGATCACTGCTATTACTAATATAAAAAAAAAAAATAACTACAAATTATATAAATATATCCCATAGTTTGTAGACACTATGATGTTCGTGTAAACCAATTATTATACACCTATTGCGATTTTTTTTTCCAAAAACATGTAGCAGAATACATATTGGCCTAAATTAACCACTTCCCGCCCAGTCAATAGCATATTGACATCCGGGAAGTGGTTGTGTTATCCACACTGGACGTCATATGACGTCCTGCAGGATAACAGCCGCCGCGCGCCCTGCGTCGCGGCGATCGGTGGAGCGGTGTGTCAGTCTGACACACCGCTACACTGATCTCAGTAAAGAGCCTCCAGCGGAAGCTTTTTACCACGTGATCAGCCGTGTCCAATCACGGCTGATCACGATGTAAACAGGAAGAGCCGTTGATCGGCTCTTCCTCACTCGCGTCTGACAGACGCGAGTAGAGGAGAGCGGATCGGCGGCTCTCCTGACAGGGGGGGGTTTACGCTGAATGTTTATCAGCGCAGCCCCCCCTCGGATACCCACACTGGACCACCAGGGAAGCCCCCCAGGACCACCAGGGAAGCCCCAAGCATGTGGATGGCCCCCATGGCCATCCACATGTAGTAAAACAACAAAAAAACATAAAAAAATATGCCAATCAGTGCCCACAAATGGGCACTGACTGGCACTATCATGGCACGACCACAATGTGTGGTGGCTGGCATTGCTGGGCATCAGTGTCACCAGTGCCACCTACTAGTGTCCATCAGTGCCACCTATCAGTGCCCATCCATGCCCATCTGTGCCCATAAGTGCCCACCTATCAGTGCCCGTCCGTGCCACCTATCAGTGCCACCCATAAGTGCCCATCCGTGCCACCTATAAGTGCCAATCAGTGCCGCCTATGAGTGCCAATCAGTGCCACCTATGAGTACCAATCAGTGGCACCTATGAGTGCCCATCAGTGCCGCATACCAGTGCCACATATCAGTGCCCATCAGTGCTGCCTATCAGTGCCCATCATCAGTGCCCATCAGTGCTACCTCATTGGTGCCACCTCATCGGTGCCCATCAGTGTCGCCTTATCAGTGCCCTTCAGTGCCGCCTTATCAGTGCCCGTCATTGAAGTAGAAAGGGTACTTATTTACAAAAAAATTAACAGAAACAAAGAAAAACATCGTTTTTTTCAAAATTTTCGCTCTTTTTTTATTTGTTGTGCAAAATATAAAAATCGCAGAGGCGATCAAATACCACCGAAAGAAAGCTCTATTTGTGGGAACAAAATGATACAAAATTTGTTTGGGTACAGTGTAGCATGACCACGCAATTGTCATTCAAATTGCGACAGCGCTGAAAGCTCAAAATTGGCTTGGGCAGGAAGCTGTATAAGTGCCTGGTATTGAAGTGGTTAATGAAGAAATTTGATTTTTAAACTTTTTTAATGGATGTGTTTTATAGCAGAAAGTAAAAAATCTTGTTTCGTTTTTTTCCAAAATTTTCTTTTTCCTGTTTAAAGCGCAAAAAATAAAACAGTATAAAAGCAACGCCGTGCCGTATTGCAATTTTTTTTTTTAAATTAAAGCAAACTCCCCCATCCATACATGTCTCCATGCTAGTTTACTTGGTTGAGAAATCACTTTGAAGAGCACCCCCCCCCCCCCCTCCTGTATATCAGACAGCAATATTGAAATCCACATAGCGTGTATAAATGCTAATAGATGCAATAAACTGTCCATGCAAAATTTTGCTCCAAAGAAATGTCCACATCCAGGCAGTTTGCATATAAATTGCATGAAACAATCGTCAAAAATTCCAAAGTGAATAGTGCTCGTGGTGGCAGGTATTTAGCAGGTGACTTTTGTGCTCCCCTCATAGGTCCCCACTCACCAGCTCCTATAACCCCTACAGGGGTAATCCGCATGTAAACTCAGCTCCCAATGACTTCAAGCTATTGGTCCTTCTGATCGCAGGTTCTGCAGGCTCTTAGGACTCACTCGGTGTCCGGGAGTTTAAAGGCAATTGTAGATACACTTTTTATTCCTCATGAAAATGAGATAATGGCTCCCATGGTGTAGTATCAAAAAGTAATTTATTAAAAAACTATAAAAACAGGCAAAACAATACACCAAGTGTTTGCTCCAAAGAAAAAAGCATGTGCTAATATGTAGCAGAGTAAACCAGAGCCGGGGGTGTGCAGCGTGCGCTCCAGCTGCGTTCCCCCCTATGCTCTCAAAAACCGGTAGTGACGTAGTTTGCGTGGCTCCGGCTTACGCGTTTTGTCATGGACGTCGTCTGAGGCGGTGCCATCTTACTGCACCCTACGTCTATTTGAGGGAGAGCGGCCATGGAAGTCCCAACCCCCCCATCTATCGAGGGAGTGTCCAATCGTGGATAGAGACACCACCACCATAGGCGGGCTCGATGGTAGGTATTAACATACCTAAGAACAGGCAATGCATTAATATGGTCCCGGGAACAAATTACCTGGCCCGCATCGCCGCTCTCCCGTTACATTACATAATGAATATATTCAGTAAGTACTTTTTCTTTCCCCTGTGAACCAAATATATATTGACAGGACAGCTGGTTAATTTCATCTTGTCTTTTATTCTAGCTACTGGGTGCTCTATCGGTGTGCTGAGTCAAATGACTCCTTTGTATAGCCATCCCCCATTATAAGAAGCACCCTGAACTTCATTCTGGCACCATTGAGGTATTAATCACATGCCTTTTATCTTCTAGATTAGGCTTCCCATACAATGAGAGACATATTTCTATTCCTATCCTTGACCCTGTGGTTATTTTTGTTTTTGTTTTTGTTTTTATAGATGTGAATGATTCTCATTTTTTATATTGGATCTGTGCATAATTGCACTTTTTCTAAACAAGGGGTTAATAGATACCCCGCCAGTCCCAAGGTATGTATGGTGCTATGATAGCTATGACCAGTTGTCTCTTGAGCGCATTCTGAATTTTGATTTTTTCTTTCCTCTTTATGTCTATTTAATGATATATAATGTTTTTATGCTCACACATGTATCATAATCATGTAATATGTCGTATTGCAGATAGCAAGTCCTGTTTTCTCTTGCTATCCCTGAGTCGTCCTGAAGAAGCCTCGCGGCGAAACGCGTTGACGCAAAAGGGACCACATTTTCCATCTTGTGACATTTTTTAACTCTTCTCAATCATGTAGTTACTGTGTTTTTTGTCTATTATAAATACATTTTTATTTTTTGTCTATCTACCGTGTCATTGCCTCTAAAGTCCGGCCTCTTTGGGTATTTCTCCACATTGAGTTTACCCTTACAGTTTTTCATTAAATACCATTGCGGATGTGGCATTGTGAGTGCTTCCCTTCCCCTAATTAATATTCATTACATAATGAAACAGAACATTTATAAACAAATAACGGCATAGAAACCATCAGAAACTAAATGCATATTCCAAAAAGTAGTATTAGGACAGGAACCGTATAGTTGATACAATCAAAACATTTTGGCTGGTCCACCCGGATGACCCCCACCCCCACAGGTGGGAAATGGAACTGCAGAGGTCAGATTCTCATCTACCCGTATAATCCAGAAATGACTTTGTAAAAGTGATATGACCAGACAAAAGTAAAATAAAAATTAAATAGTGATGGCAACATTACATGCCGTAGGCATAATATGCTATAAAATATATAAAGTAGTATTAGGACAGGAAGAAAACCATACGGTAAAACCGTATAGATGATACAAGTTAAACATATTAGCTGGTCCGCCCGGATGACCCCCACCCCCACAGGTAGCAAATGGAACTGCAGAGGTCAGATTACATATTCTCATCTACCCGTATAATCCAGATATTACCTGGTAAAAGTGATATGACCAGACAAAAATAAATAAAAATTCAAAGTAAATAGTGATGGCAACATTCCATACCGTGAGCATAATATGCCATAAAAAGCTAAAAGAAACCCACAGCCTCCTGCCACTGTGCACAAAAATATAAATGTAATACCCACCATATATAAAAAACCAGACAACACCCATGTATGGTAGGACTAGACCCATATATGAAGGATGTATAAGCAATATATATATGTATGATGGGGAAGATAGGTGATTCATTTAAATTGAAAGGACCTCCCCCTAACGGACCTCAGCTATGGTATCTGCCCACTCATGGCCATAGAAAAAACAGGCACCAGGCCCGAGCAGGATGGTCTAGATTTAACTAGTATAGTACCCCAAAAAGCAAAAATAATGATATAAAAAACATGATATGAAAAAACATGATATAAAAAAAGAGGGCTAAGCCCAGACGTACTACCCCCCAAAAACAATCAGTACATATGCCCTAAGTGGATTGTAGAACTGAGAATATTAGTGAATACCAGAGTGACACTAATGCCCCGTACACACGATCTGACTTTTTGACAACAGACTTCAAAATGAGCAGGTTTTCAAAAAAATCCGACCGTGTGTACGCTCCATCGGACAAACTTTTTCGGTTTTCATCAGACAAAAGTACGCTCTGCAAACGGACAAACTTTTCGGCAACAAAAGTCCTACAGTGCAAAGTCCTGCCGTGTGTACAGAAATCCATCGGACTTTAGTCCGAAGTACAAATACGCATGCTCAGAACCAACGTTAAAATCAACCAACAATAGCAGAAGTTGACCAAAGGGTGGCGGTAAAGAGCAGAAAAACCACGTAGTACGTCAATTACGTCACTACGTTCATGTTTGTTGGCTGAAAAAGTCAGAGGGTGTGTATGCTATGGGCGTTCACGGCCAACTTCCTTCGGACAAAAATCCACGGAAAAGTTTGTTTGAAGTCCGATCGTGTGTATGAGGCTTTAAACGACAAAAATACTGTTGGGAGAGCTTCCTTGCCGAGACAACCGTTCGTGTGTATGGTATGGAGAAAACTGCCGGGAATCTCGACGAGAAAAATAGAGAACCTGCTCTCTATTTTCTCGTCAGGATTCTCGTTTTTCTCGTCGAGATTCTCGTCGGCCTGTTTCCCGACGAGAAAACCGGTACGCTTTTCCGAGTCTTAAAAAGTTGCGCATGCTCAGAATCAAGTATAAGACGGGATCGCTCCTTCTGGTAAAACTAGCGTTCGTAATGGAGATAGCACATTCGTCCCGCTAAAGCGAACTGAAAGCACGAAGACTGAAAAGCGCAAATCGCCTCTCCCCAAACTTTTACTAACATGCGGTAATACGAGATCAGCAAAAGCAGCCCCAGGGGTGGCGCCATTGAAATCGAACTTCCCCTTTATACTGCCGTGGTACGTGCTGTACGTGACCGCGCTTTCCAAAGACGAGATTTGGAATTGACAGTGTGTATGCAAGGAAAGCTTGACAAGAAGCTCGTCAAGCTTGACAAGAATCTCGTTGAGAAAAACAACAGGTTTTTTTTACGACGAGACTCTCGGTCGTGTGTACGAGGCTTGAGATAGATAGAGATGTGGAAAACTCCACTATTTTGTTACAGGCTCCTCATGGGTTAGCTATGAAACAGTTAAGATCTATATCTAGGTTTAACCCCCTAGGAACAAGAGTTCCCAGCCGATATATCCATTATCCAACCTGTTTCATTTTGCGAAATCAAGGTCTTTTTATTTCCTCCTCTCCAATTGTCTTTAATCAGATCAATACCATAAAAAATTAGTCCAGTGGGATCCCTACGATGTACCTCCTCAAAATGGCGTGATAGGTTGTGTTTGGGGAACCCTTTTTTAATGTTATTAATATGTTCCCGTATCCGCACAAAAAGAGGGCGAGTGGTCCTGCCCACGTCCTGCCCACGTACTGTAGATGATTCAATAACATAAGTAGCGTGGGTACTATGACATGTAATCAATTCCTTGATCTGGTATTCTCTGTGGTCGGTTTTAGATTTAAAAGTTTCCTTTTTACGTGATTGTTTTTTGCTGACTCTACAGGCCAAGCATCTTCGGCATTTATAAAAAAACTTTCATCCCTGAAAAGATCTTTATCGGTTTTGGTGGATTGATTACATTATGAACTATATGGTTACGGAGAGTGGGCGCTCTCCTATACACAAACTTTGGTTTGTTGGGCAATATTTTGGTTAAAACACGATCTTCTTTTAGAATAGTCCAGTATTTTTTCAGAATATGCTTAAAGTCCTTATACTGGGTGTTAAAGCCTGTAACAAAGGCCAGTTCCATTTGATTTTCCTTTTTCTTAGTTTTACTAAACAGAGCATTTCTGTCCATACTTGTAAGCTCACCCTTTAATTTTAGCAGATTGTCTAGCATATACCCCTTCTCGTGGAATCTCTTAATCAGGATATCCGCCTGCATCTGGAAGTTCCTGCGCAGCCTTAATAGTTGGCCTTTAGGGATATTCCCTTTCCATTTTGGGTGATGGCAGCTAGAAGTAGGTCTATACCCATTCCGATCAGTTGCTTTGAAGAATGTTCTGGTACATAGGCTTTCCCCTTTTTCTTTTTATTACCTTAAAGCTGCCCTCGGGGAGCTCATTAGGGGGGGCTGCAACCTTTTAAACCTAAGCGCGGCATTCCTAAATTATGGTTAAGATAAGGTTAGAGTAGAAAGAAAGGGGAAAAAAAAGGGAAAGGGGGTGGGGATAAGAAGAGAAGGGAAGGGAAAATGGAATATAATGGGTAAGGGAGCTATCAGAAGGCATCCAAGGGAAACGATTAAGATGGGCCAAACCCTCTTTCTTTCTCTCTAGACACCCAAGGATCCCGATGAGTGAGCCGTTGAGGGGTGGGGTTGGGATGGGGTTGGGGGCAATAACCTCCCAACCGTTTTGTCGTAAACCATGGTCCTATTAAAAGAAGAGGTATAGGTTGGAGAGTACCATCATCCGTACCCCAAATATTTGGATTTTAATTTGAAGTGGATCCAGCTAAACCAAGTGGCTGTAATGTCTCGTACACAGTATCGCGATTTCTGACACGAAAACCACGTTTTTTTATTTTCAGGGGGAAAACGGCTCAAAATTGTCTTGCATACACACGGTCACACAAATCTTGGCTGAAATTCCGACCGTCAAGAACGCGGTGACGTACAACACGTACTACGCGCCATCCTTTGGGCTCCTTCTGCTAATCTCGTGTTAGTAGAAGTTTGGTGAGAGACGATTCGTGCTTTTCAGCCCGTTACTGCTCTTTGCAGCATGACGAATGTGCTATCTCCATTACGAACGCTAGTTTTACCAGACAGAGCGCTTCCGTCTCGTACTTGATTCTGAGCATTCTGTTTTTTTGCTTGCCGTAATTGCATACAGACGATCGCGATTCGCGATAGGAATTTTTCCTGTCACAAAAATAGACAACCTGCTCTCAATCTTTTCTTGTCGGAAATTCTGACCAAAAAAGTGTGATGGAGCATACACACGGTCAGAATTTCGGAAATAGCGATCGTGTATACGAGGCATAAGATGTATATTTTTCAATGGCCCAAACCTCTATGGTTTATATTTAATCACAGACCCAAAACTCTATCATCTAGATTTTTCACATGTCGAAAACTTTATGGTATATACTTTTCACAGGGCCACAATTCTATGGTCTATATTTTGTCACAAAGCCAACATTTTATGGTCTAGATTTTTCTCAGGTTGAACTTTGGTGTGTACTTTTCTTGACCAAGTCTATGATGTGTATTTTCCAATGGCCCAAAGCTCTAGAATCTATAATTAGTCACAGGCCCAAAACTCTATCATTTTATGGTCTATATTTTTCAAAGGTTGAAAACTGTTTGGTGTATTCATTTCACTTGCCCCCAAACAAGTCTATAATGTATATATTTCATGGGCCCAAAACTCTATGGTCTATATTTTGTCAAAGGCCCAAAACTACGTATATAGTCTAGATTTTTCACAGGTTGAAAACTCTTTGGTGTATATCGTACTTGGCCAAAAAATATATGATCTAGATCTTTCACAATTCGAAAACACTATGGTTTATATTTTCAACAATCCCAAACCTCCATTGGTTAATTTTTAGTCCCAGGTCAAAAACTTGTGGTATATACTTTTCACGGGCTCAAAACTCTATGGTCTATAATATTTTGTCACAGACCAAAATGTCCATGGTCTAGATTTTCACAGGTCAAAAACTCTATGGTGTATTCTTTTCACTGGCCTCAAACAAGTCTATGATGTATACTTTTCACAGGCCCAAAACTCAATGGCCTAAATTTTGTCAAAGGCCCAAAAGTACGTATATGGTTTCGATTTTACACAGGTTGAAAACTCTTTGTCGTATACTTTTCTTGGCACAAAAATGTATTATATGAATTTTTACAAGTCGGAAACTCTATGGCTTATAATTATCACAACCCCAAACCTCCATTGGTTCGTATTCGGTCCCAGGCCAAAGACTATATCACTTTTATTTTTCACAAGTTGAAAACTATATGGTGTATACTTTTCAGAAGCCCAAAACACTATGGTCTATATTTTTCAAAGGCCCAAAACACTACGGCCTATCGTCTTCTTCCAAGCACTGCATCCAAATACAAAATCAGACACTGATTAATAGATATCTGTGTTATTTGTGAAAGAACTTTTTTGTTTTGCCCGGAGCACCTCTTAAATTGTACAGTTTAATTTTATTTATTTTTAACGAGCAGAAATAGCTGCCGATTGTTTAGGCAGAGATAAGAAGACAGAAGGTGCAGAGGGCTGGTAGCAGGAGGTGTTATGAGGATAAATCCTGGATAATATGCGTCTCAGGGCTCTTGTTTTGTTCTTTCCTCTTGGTTGCTCCGGCATCTGCATTGCACTGCAAGTTTCCCCCGCTACAGACAGAAGATTAATGATCCCCCTCGACATCGCCGAATCGCCGTTCTTTACCTCCAAGCTCACATTAAAACTGAAGTTTTTACTTAAACTAGAAGAGGCTAAATGCGGATTTTAGCAGCTACCTGATCCCTAACAATGCGCAGAGCGCACACGAATGGACAACTTGTCCTGCCCTTTATTCACAGTGAATGGAAAACAGGAAAAAATATATCAGCGCACTGGTGTAAAAATAAAAAAAACTTAATCAATGAACCACTCAAAACAAGTTCTTATCTTGAGTAGGATGTACCCCAGCAAGCCCTAGCAACATTTCTAACTATAATTATGGCAAGCCAAATAAGGAAGGGCCTCAGCAAGCCCTAGCGAAAGCTCTAATGGTCATTAAGTCAAGACAAAGAAGGATGGGCCCCAGCAAGCCCTAGCGGAAGTTCTAACAGCCATTAAGGCAAGCCAAAGAAGGGTGGGCCCCAGCAAGCCCTAGTGAAAGCTCTAACAGTCATTAAGGCAAGTCAAAGAAGGATGGGCCCCAGCAAGCCCCAGCGGTAGCTCTAACAACCATTAAGGCAAGCCAAAGAAGTATGGGCCCCAGCAAGCCCTAGCAAAAGCTCTAACGGTCATTAAGGCAAGCCAAAGAAGGATGGGCCCAAGCAAGCCCCAGCAGAAGCTCTAACAGCTATTAAGGCAAGCCAAAGAAGGATGGGCCCCAGCAAGCCTTAGCGAAAACTCCAACTGATCTTATGGCAAGCCAAAAAGGATGGGCCCCAGCAAGCCCTAGCGAAAACTCTAAAGCCCTGTACACACTGTTGGTTTTCTCAACGGGATTACTGGCAAGCTTGTTTTGCCAAGCCCTGTGTACACACACAACCATTCAAAAGAATAGTCGTTCTTTTGAATGGCAAGAACGCAGTGACGTCATTGACTACGGTGCTCGTCATATTTGATGCCATCGCTGCCATCTTGCTACACCCCACATTAACCTTGTATGCTACTGCGCATGCGTCAAAGTCTTTTCGAGCATGCGCGGGTTTACCTTGGAACAGGTAAGCATACAGACGACCGGTTTTCTCGGCAGAAAAACTCTGCCGAGAATCCGGATGAGAAAACTAGAGAGCAGGTTCTCTATTTTTCTCGTCGAGATTCCCGGCAGTTTTCCTGTTGAGAAACCATACATACGAATGGTTTTCTCTGCAAAAATCTCTCCCAGCAGTTTTCTTGCCGAGAAAACCGGTTGTGTGTACGAGGCTTAACTGTCATTATGGCAAGCCAAAAAACTGTTTGTAAGTGGATCTCACTATTTTGAAAGTCAATATAAGTACACAAGGCGTAATATGGAAGAAGAACATAGACTAAGAGAAATACTGGTGACTCTTCTTGGAAAAAAAATAGGTGCTTGGCCTGTCAGTTGATCCAAATGCTTCACTGCTTTGAGCCACTGACTCAGAACTAACATGCAGATCAGGAGTCCTAACTTTGCTCCAACCTCTTGCTGCATGCTTGTTCCAAGTTAGTGACTCAGAAGGTATTTGAGCCACTGAGGACAGCCATGGCTCTTAACATGTTTCTTTTAGTACAAGTGAAGGACACTTTGTAAGAGCTTTGCTGTCCCTGCACTTCAGGAACATTCAACATGGGCTCCCTTCTTACATTCTAAGTAAGTGGTGATCCACTTTTATGGATGAAGGTGCAGGAATTGGGGCTGATCTGAGGTCTACAGCATGCTTTTGTTTACTGGCGCGTCAGGTGGCAAGCACGCAGCCTCTGACTGGCCAGCATGAGGCACCTCCTGTAGGCTCCTGCTCCCTGCAAATACAGCGCTGCTGCCATAGGCTGTAATTTACAGTTCACTAATCTACCAAATAGAAAGCCTGGCCTGAATCTCTAGGCCAACAACCCTTCATGACGTCATTGATGTTCAGGTTCAATCCCTCCTCCCAGTACCAGCGTAGAACTTGTGATGAAGACCATCCACCTAATCTCTTCTCACTCCCAGTGGAAATGAGAGATACAGCAGGTATCAATGCAAATTCCCTGTGTTTATGATGGTTCAGAAATAAGGTTTTATCTGAGATCTGAAGGTGCAGGAATTGGGTCTAGTATGAGGTTTGAAGGTGTACAAATTGTGGCTGATCTAAGGTATGGTGTGCAAGAATTGAGCCTGATCTGAGGTGTGAAGGTGTAGGAATTGAGCCTGATCTGAGGTGTGAAGGTGCAGGAATTGGGGCTTATCTGAGGTGCAGGAATTGGGACTGATCTAAAGTTGGAAGGTACAGGAATCTGAGTTGATCTGAGGCCTGAAGGGGCAGGAATTATTGCTGATCTGAAGCCTGAAGGTACAGGAATTGGGGCTGATCTGAGGTGTGAAGGCGCAGAAATTGGGGCTGATCTTAGGCTTAAAGGTGTAGAAATCAGTACTGATCTAAGGTGGGAAGGTGCAGGAATTTGGGCATATCTGAGGTCTGAAGGTGTAGAAATCAGGACTGATCTGAGGTGTGAAGGTGCAGGATTTGGTGCTGATCAGAGGTGTGAATTTGCAGGAATTGGGGCTGATCTGAGGCTTAAAGGTGTAGAAATCAGTACTGATCTGAGGTGGGAAGGTGCAGGAATTGGGGCTGATCTGAGATAAGAAGGTGTAGAAATCAGGACTGATCTGAGTTGTGAAAATGCAGGAATTATGGCTGATCTGAGGTGTGAAGGTGCAGGAATTGGGGCTGATCTGAGGTGTGAAGGCGCAGGATTTGGGGCTGATATGAGTTGTGAAGGTGCAGGAATTGGGTCTGATCTGAGGTGTGAAGGCGCAGGATTTGGGGCTGATATGAGGTGTGAAGGTGCAGGAATTGGGTCTGATCTGAGGTGTGAAGGCGCAGGATTTGGGGCTGATATGAGGTCTGAAGGTGCAGGAATTGGGGTGATCTGAGGTCTGAAGGTGCAGGATTTGGGGCTGATCTGAGGTAGGAAGGTGCAGGAATTGGGGCTGATCTGAGATGCAAATGTGAAGGAATTGGGGCTCATCTGAGGTTTGAAGATGCATATATTGGGTCTGAAATGAGGGGTGAAAGTTAAGGAATTGGGACTGATCTGAGGTCTACAACATCACTGGCACCCTGGTTGTCTAATGCTTGTAAATTGGCACTTAAGTGTGGTAAAGGTTTCTGACCCATATTCTAGCACAACGTTAAGCCACTGACTGTCAAATAAACAGATGCACTATCCTTGCACAGCCTTTTAAAGTCTCTGTCATGGCAAACTTGCCTGGGGCGTAAAAAGGAAGGGATAACAGCCAGTAGCCTCGGGGGAGAGCAGAAAGCCTTTCATGTACATACAGTACAGGGAGATATGGTAGCTGTAGCTTTAAAATCAAATGCAGTTGAAGATCCCCCCACCTCCTCCGCCTCTACCAAATTGCATTGGATTCAACTTCTATGTTTTATTGGAGAGTTTAGATGTCTGTGGATCATGCTGAATTAGCAGCTGACTGTACTGTCCAGACAGATCGAGATCCATGGGGGTATATCAATGCATAACAGAACCTACCAAGTCAAATTTGGGAACTTACACATAAAAATAAATAAATAATAATAAAAAAAAACACATTTAGGGATGTACTTTTGGGTTCAGAGCTGCATATTTTTTTTTTTTTTTTTTACCAAACATATATAGCAGAATACATATTGGGCTAAATTGATGAAGATATTTAATTTTTTACATTTTTTTATCGGATGTTTTATAGCAGAAAGTAAAAAATATTGTTTTTTATTTCCAAATTGTTGGCTTTTTGTTGTTTATAGCGTAAAAAATAAAAATCGCAGAGGTAATCAAATACCACCAAAAGAAAGCTCTATTTGTGTGGGGGAAAAAAAGACATATCGTAAATTTTATTTGGATACAGCGTCGCACGACCGTGCAATTTTCATTTAAAGTAATGCAGAGCCGTATCGCAAAAAGTGGCCTGGTCAGGAAGGGGGGCGGGAGGTAAACTTTCCAGAGCTGAAGTGGTTAACACATTGACCAGAATAAAATAAAGATTTCCCAGTAAACTATTTATAAAGATTTTTACCCCAACACTTGCAGTTTACAACTTGCAATGCTGCTGGCAATTTCTCTCTCTCTCTGTGTTGCTTCCCTGAACTTCCGGTCTTTACAGGAAACAGTGCAGTCTCCAGCCAATCTGTTTGGAGAAGGGAAGAGGGGGGGGGGAGCAGGGGAGTGTCTCGTCTTCCTAGGAAAAGGGGCTGTGTGTTTCTTTTGATTCACACAGTGTAGGGAGACTCAAGTCTCTGCATGCAAGGGTGACTCCATATGACACTTCAAGAGCAAGGAGCCACTATAACATAGGAAGCCTGGGGCAGCGGTCCTGGCACCAGTTTCAACTGGAACATAGGCAAGGAATAAAAGATAAAGAAGATGCACAGTCAGTAAGTGATTTAATCAGTTGTTGAAAGTGCTGAGCAGAGGCGGCTCTTTAATTAGGCAAATTAGGCGGTCGCCTAAGCCCTCACGCTCACAAGGGCCTTGTGGCCGCCTAATATGCCTGACTGAGGAAGGGGAAAGCCCAGCATCGGGAAGAATGATGGCACTGCCTGCAGATGTGCGGGACCAATCTCCTCATGCAAGGACTCTGCACTAAAATGTTTATACTTTTTCCCATTATGCGCGTGAGTAGGGCCTCATGTCTAAGTTTGGCCTAAGGCCTCACAAAGCTTAGAGCCGCCTCTGGTGCTGAGGATTTAATATTCCCTTTAATGACTTACCCTCTAAGTGATATTTTCTTACTTTTTCCGGGGTGATTATTCACTGCGTTCATTACAGCGTGCTGCAATGCAGAGGGCCTGGCGAAGAGGACAGCACCGTGACAGACAGGTAGGAGTTCGGCAGACTTGGCACAGCTGACAGTCAACATCATTTCATTATAAGAGAACAAAAGAGACACCGCGGGTCAAGACGTGACTCCAGATGGATGAGTGCTGAACGCGGCGGAGAGAGTCCGAGCGGAGCGCAGGTGATGTGCGTCGAGGAATGGGAACTCGGGACAAGCAAAGTGCAAGGCAGCATAATTTGGCGGCAAGCAGTGAGGGGACAGCAATGGCATTAATCACGCTCAGGAACTCCAGATCTACACATTTGGAAAGTTAGCCAAAAAAAAAAAAAAAAAGAGATAAACAAATTGGCTCTGGTCGGGTTTAAAAAAACGTAGGCGAAAATTGTATTTTTAACTCACGCAATAAAGCGGTGCAGTGTGCCATGGTGATGTACAATGTGCGCAATTTGGGAAATGCAACCAAAGTAACTTACCAGTTTCTCCAATTTCTGGCACAAGGTCTGGGTGGTTTTGGCGAGGATCCTGACGCAAGGTGACACCCTAATTTTTTTGTGGAGAACGTAAGTAGGGTTTTCAAGGGATGAGAGTAATGTAAAGGGCAAACAAACAGGATCACTTAAAGCGGAGGTTCCGCGGTCCATCGTTTTTTTTTTTTTTTTTAAGTCCATTCAATGTGGTTTCATATAACAATTATTACTCACTCGTCTGGCGATTTAAATCATCCCCCGTCCGTTTTCGTTTCAAAGAAACACTTATAAAAACTGATCCTGGGATTTGCCATTTTGCTTGTGGGCATCGTGAAGCCCACAAGCACGGACTTCCGGGTAGCGGTGGAAGGCGTTCCTCTTTGTCTCCTGGGAAACATGACACTTTGCTGCCAGGAGACATTGCGGAGACCTCCAAGCATACATAGAGCCGCCGGGGAAAGCAAAGGACACGCCTACTCCCGCGGGAGGAAAACCCGGAAGTAGGATTACAGACAGCTGATTCACGCTAATTAGAGCCGCAGAAAAAAAAAGGTTAGGCATATGTGTATGTTAATGTTAAAAGTATGTGGATAAAGTAATGTTGAAAATGTGGGTGAACCTCCGCTTTAAGGGGACTATTTATAAAAACGTCACGTCGTGGAAAGATCAGCATTTACTCAAAGGTCGCTAAGAATAATTATTGTTCTATTTATTGTAAATAGTTAAAGTAAATAAATATTGTAATTATTGTAAAATATGAACATTTGATCCTAATAATAAACATTCTAAGAACAGTTGATCACAAGAGAAAATACCAAAGGAACATTGGACAAGAAGAGAAAAATCCCCAAGAACATTCATTCAGAAGAGAAAAACACCCAATAATGTCCGATCAGAGAGTTAATACCCTAATGCCACATACACACGAATGTTTTTAATGTCATTGAAAAAAAACGAAGTTTTTCTCGACGTGATTCTTCTCAAGCCTGCCTTGCCTACACACTATCTTGAAAAAAAATGCTCGAGCAAAGCGCGATGACGTACGAAATGAACGGCGGCACTATAAAGGGGAAGTTCCATTTGGATGGCACCACCCTTTGGGCTGCTTTTGCTGATCCTCGTGTTAGTAAAGTTTGGTGAGAGACGATTTGCGCTTTTCAGCCTCGTGCAATTCAGTCCATTACAGCGTGACGAATGTGCTATCTCCATTCTGAACGCTAGTTTTACCAGAACGAGCGCTCCCGTCTCATCACTTGCTTCTGAGCATGCGCATTTTTTTCACGTCGTTAAAGCATACACACGCCCGTTTTTCACGACGAGAAAAACGACGACGTGAAAAACGACGAGAAAAATTAGAGCATGTTCCAAATTTTTAATGCCCATTTTTCACGTTGTAAAAAATGCTCTGGAGCCCACACACGATCGTTTTTAATGACCAATTTAAAAAATGGCATTTTTCTCGTCATGAAAAACAGTTGTGTGTACGCGGAATTAGAATATTCAGTCCATAGAGAAAATGCCCTAAGAACATTTGATGGCAGGTGAAAACACCTTTAAGAACACTCAATCAGAAGAGAAACTGCCCTAAGAACATTCCAATCCAAGAAAAAAAAAAAAAGAACATTTGATTACAAGAGAATATTTATTCAGAAGAGAAAATAGTCTAAGAACATTGATGACCAGAGAAAATACCTTCAAGAACACTCAATCAGGGGAGAAACTGCCCTAAGGACGTTCTATTCCAAGAGATAAAAAAAAAACAAGAACATTTGATAACAAGAGAAAATATCCTGAGGCCTCGTACACACGGCCGAGATTCTCGTCGAAAAAAACATGTCGTTTTTTTCGACGAGATTCTTGGACAAGAAACTTGTCCCGGCCGAGTGTACACACGCTCGATTCAAAGAACCCGCGGTTCTTTGAATGGAGCGTACGCGATGACGTCATCGACTACGACGAGCATGCGCTCGTCACATTCGATGCCGTCGCCGCCATCTTGGTATACCCTACGTATGCCTAGGAAGCTACCGCGCATGCGTCAAATTCATTTCGAACATGCGCGGGCTTCCGGGAGGACAGGTAAGTGTACACACACTCACTTTTCTCGTCGAGAAACATGCCGACGAGAATCTCGACGAGAAAATAGAGAGCAGGATCTCTATTTTCTCGTCGAGATACTTGTCGCTTTTCTTGACGAGAAACCATACACACAAACAAATTTCTCAGCAAGAAATCTCTGCCAGCAAGTTTCTTGCTGGTTTTTGCTGAGAAACTCGTTCGTGTGTACGAGGCTTGAGGGTATTCAATCAGAAGAGAAAACTAACTAAGAACATTCAATTCCAAGAGAAAATATCCTAATGGCCTGTACACACGATCGGAGTATCCGATGGTCTAAAATCCGATGGAATTTTTCATCGGAATTCCGTTCAAGCTGTCTTGCATACACACTGTCAGACTAAATTCCAACCGTCCAAAATGCGGTGACGTACAGCACTCCGACAAGCCAAGAAAAGTGAAGTTCAATGCTTCCGAGCATGCGTCGACTTGATTCTGAGAATGCGCGGGTTTTTTCTCCGTCGGAGTTCCACAAAGACGAAAGGAATTTCCTATCGGTTTTTTTTCCATCGGAAAAATTTAAAACATGTTCTATTTCTAAACACCGATGGAAAAAAGTCCGTTGGGGCCCACACACGATCGGAATTTCCGAGGAAACAAGTCCATCGGTCTTTTGTCATCGGAAATTCCGATCGTGTGTACAAGGCATAAGAACGTTTGTTCAGAAGGGACATTACCCAAGAAACATTTGATCCGATCCCGCCCTTGCCTTTATGACAGCTGTCACTGCGAAAAGACAGCAGTTAGTGGGGACCCCACGCTGGTTTTTTCTTAAATTTTGGTGTGGAGTTCCCCTTAAAATCTATACCAGACCCAAAGGGCCTAGCATGGCCTGGGAGGCGGGGGGGCATGCCGTTTTTTTCTTTCTTAATTCTGTCATAGGGTTTCCACTTCAATACACTGTATTATATACTGTACACTGACTGCATTGTATATACAATATATATATATATATATATATATATATGTATGTATATATATATATATATATATATATATATACATACACTAAACTGCCTGAACACCACCTGTTAGCCTCTAGCTAACGTTTTCTCAATGATAACACTATATACGTTCGCCGTGTAAGCAGCCTTATATAGTGTGGGGTGTGGACTTAGCCCCCTGAGCCATGATTGGCTAAAGGCACCCTGCTCTGACAGCACATCCCACTGTGATTGGCCAAAGCATGCAGGTCAGGTGCATGCTTTGGCCAATCATCAGACATCAATGCACTGCGATCTCCCAGTGCATTATTAGGTGTTCCGCGGTGCTTGAATTTAGCGCGAATGCCCCATAATGTTCTGTATTTGCCAAACGGGCGAACACCCGATGTTCAAGTCGAACTTCCGTTCGACTCGAACATCGGGCTCGTCCCTAGTGAACGCAATCCCCAGTCCCGTGCGCATGCAAACTGCGAACGAGGTATCGCCGTGAACGTCAGATCATGGGCAGTAATTCTAGCACCAGACCTCCTTTGTAAATCTAAAGTTATAACCTGTAAAGGCTTTTAAAGCATCGTTTATAGATAGTAAAATTTACGCCATTTGACGCTGCTGCAAGGGCGTGCACAATTTTAAATCGTGACATGTTTGGTATCTATTTACTCGGTTTAACATCCTCTTTCATCATCATCATATTTTACAAAAAAGTGGGTGATGTATTGTGTTTTTCTTTTTTTTTTTTGCATTAAAATATAAAAAAGTATTTTTTTTCCCCAAAAATTGCATTTTTAAAAACTGCTGCGCAACTAGCGTGTGAGATAAAAATTTGAAAAACCCACCATTTTATTCTCTAGTGAATAAATATAATATATAATGTTTGGGGGTTCTAAGAAATTTTCTCGCAAAAAATACTGATTGTTACAGGTAAACAAAAAGTGGCAGAAAATGCCTTTATTTTAAAGTGTTACATAAATAAATAGTAGGTGAGGTTGAAAAAAGACACAAGTCCATCAAGTTCAACCTATGTGTGAGATTATATGTCAGTATTACATTGTATATCCCTGTATGTTGCGGTCGCTCAGGTGCTTATCTAATAGTTTTTTGAAACTATCGATGCTCCCCGCTGAGACCACCGCCTGGGGAAGGGAATTCCACATCCTTACCGCTCTTACAGTAAAGAACCCTCTATGCAGTTTAAGGTTAAACCTCTTTTCTTCTCATTTTAATGAGTGGCCACGTGTCTTAATAAACTCCCTTCCGCAAAAAAGTTTTATCCCTATTGTGGGGTCACCAGTACGGTATTTGTAAATTGAAATCATATCCCCTCTCAAGTATCTCTTTTCCAGAGAGAATAAGTTCGGTGCTCGTAACCTTTCCTCATAACTAGGGCTGAAACCACGAATCGATTAATCGACAACTAATCGATTATGAAATTCATTGATTACAATTTTCATAATCGATTAATCGGCCAGTAACATAATGGGGTTAAAAAAAACTAAAATTAGCCCTTTACAGTACAAAAAGAGCAAATCGCTACTGTAAATATTACTTTCACTGTCCCACAGTAAAAAATGAACCCCTTTCAGTAGCGATTATTTGCTCTTTTTGTACTAATTTTTGTTTTTTTAACCCCCATTATGTTACTAAACCTCTCAGGCCCGGGTCACACCTCTGTGTTTTTTGGTGCTTTTTGCAGAAACACACTACAGTTCATTTACATGGTTTCCTATGGGACACATTCACATCCATGATTTTTTCAGCTGCTGCGTATTTGGAAAGGGCAAGGACTTTTTTTTAACGCAAAACGGTGCTATTTTGTTTTTTTTGTTTAATATACTTCAATGGAGAAGCTGCAGAAAAGCATGTAATGGGTTTTTGCGGCAATTTGTGTTTTGTAATCTGCCCAAAAAAAATTAAAAATGCAAATCGCAGCAAAATTACCTTTTTTGTACATTTATTAACCGATTAGTCGATTAATCGAAACAATAATCGGCCAACTAATCGATTATGAAAATAATCGTTAGTTGCAGCCCTACTCATAACTATCCTATAACATGAGTTTGACTCGAACATTGGCTGTTTGCCCGTTCGCTGAACAGCGAACAATTTGGGGTGTTTGCGGCAAATTAGAAAAGCCATGGAACACCCTTTAAAAGTCTATGGTAGAAATCTAAAGTGCTAATTTTTAAGGTTAATATGCAAGTTATTGTCATAAAAAGTGTCTGGGGACCCGGGTCCTGCCCCAGGGGACATGTATCAATGCAAAAAAAAAAGTTTTAAAAACTGCAGTTTTTTCGGGAACAGTGATTTTAATAATGCTTAAAGTGAAACAATAAAAGTGAAATATTCCGTTAAATTTCGTACCTGGGGGGGGGGGTGTCTATAGTATGCCTGCAAAGTAGCGCATGTTTCCCGTGCTTATAACAGTCTCTGCACAAAATGACATTTCTAAAGGAAATAAAGCCATTTAAAACTACTCAAGGCTATAATGAATTGTCGGGTCCCAGCAATACAGATAAAAGTCGCAAAAGGAAAGGGGGATGGGGATTATAGCGGTGCAACAGCAAATCAATCAACAATTTCTTAAAAGAAGACATAATTTATTACACATATAGAAAGTCTTTTTTAGAATACAGACATTAGTACATATACTGATCAGTACATAAACAGGGTATACATAGATTAGGTATAGGCCAATGTGCTGATGGCCTAGTTGAAATAGCAGGTCAGATCATCCCAACATGTTTCGGCCAAAGCATTGGCTTCTTCAGGGGAGTAGTACAAGACCAGTGTAATAATTAAATTCTATAAAGAAAAACAAGAAATTAATTGACTGTATACAATACACACGAAAATTTGTGAAATTGTGCGCAAAACTGGAATTTGAAGACGTCAGGGTACTCGAGGTCCCATCATAGTCCGACCACACGCCGGGGTTTCCCAGTGACGTGTACGGGTGACCCCGCCCCTCTGATGCAACGCAGGTTTACCGTTGCATCAGAGGGGGCGGGGTCACCCGTACACTTCACTGGGAAACCCCGGCGTTTCCCTTGCGTTAGAGGGGGACGGGATCATGTTACGGGTGGCCCCGCCATCAGCTACATAAGAGCTGTCAGGCTGGCGCAGTGTCATTCACCGGGAGTGCCTCGGGTGCAGAGGCAGGATCGTGTGCGTGTTCCTCGCTGGAGTCGCTGGAGATCATCCATCCCTGGAGATCGAGAATTTGATTACATCGCTGGAATCTCTTTTTATTTATTTTTATTTTTAATAAAGGACTTGTCCCAAGCCGTCTTCTGTGGTTTTTAACATTTTGACAATTTTTTTTGTGTGAAATGGTAGGGGTACAATGTACCCCTTACCAATTCAATTGGGGGGGGCAGGATCTGGGTGTCCCCTTTGTTAAAGGGGGCTTCCAGATTCCGATAAGGCCCCCGCCCGCAGACCCCCACAACCACCGAGCAAGGGTTGTGGGGATGAGGCCCTTGTGAGGGCATGTGGCCTGGTAAGGTTCAGGAGGGGGGGCGCTCTCTCGTCCCCCTTATTTCCTGCGGCCTGCCAGGTTGCGTGCTTGGATAAGAGCCTGGTATGGATTTTTGGGGGGAACCCCACGCATTTTTTTTTGCCACGGAGTTCCCCTTAAAATCCATACTAGACCTGAAGGGTCTGGTATGGATTTTTGGGGGGAACCCCACGCCATTTTTTTTTTTGGCGCAGGGTTCCCCTTAATATCCATGCCAGACCTGAAGGGCCTGGTAATGGAGTTTTGGGGGACCCCCCCGTATTTATTTGTTTTATTTTTCAATGACTTCCAATGAATTTTATCTGTATTGCCGGGACCCGACAATTATTATAGCCGCGAGTAATTTTAAATGACATTATTTCCTTTAGAAATGTCATTTTGTGCTGTTATAAGAGACTGTCATAAACACGGGAAACAAGCGCTACTTTACAGGCATACTATAGACACCCCCCAGGTATGAAATATAAAGGAATATTTCACTTTTATTGTTTCACTTTAAGCATTATTAAAATCACTGCTCCTGAAAAAACTGCTGTTTTTAAAACTTTTTTTTGCATTGATACATGTCCCCTGGGGCAGGACCCGAGTCCCCAAACACTTTTTATGACAATAACTTGCATATTAATCTTTAAAATGAGCACTTTTGATTTTTCATGTTCGTGTCCCATAGACTTTAACGGTGTTCGCGTGTTCGAAATTTTTTTTTGCCTGTTCGCATGTTCTGGATGCGAACCGATGCGGGGGGTGTTTCGACCATCCCTACTCATAACAACTAATATCCTCCAGACTCTTTATTAGCTTTGTTGCCCTTCTTTGTACTCTCTCCATTTCCAGTACATCCTTCCTGAGGACTGGAGCCCAGAACTGGAAAGCATACTCCAGGTGCGGCCGGACCAGAGTCTTGTAGAGCGGGAGAATTATTGTTTTATATCTGGAGTTAATCCCCTTTTTAATACATGCCAATATTCTATTTGCTTTATATTATGTCATTATATTATATATTCGTCATTATACTGCGGCAGGTTGACACACAAATCCCTGTTCTGTTCTGTGAGGACAGATTGTGCATTACTAATAGCTAGGAACCATGATCTGTCATTTCCCGTAGGTCAGTTCCATCCCCCTAGAGTTAGAAACACACCAGGGAACACAATGAACCCCTTGATCGACCCCTAGTGTTAACCCCTTCCCTGCCAGTGACATTTTTATAGAATTCAGGGAATTTTTATAGCACTGATCGCTGTATAAATGACAATGGTCTCAAAAATGTGTCAAAAGTGTCTGATGTGTCCGCCATAATGTTGCAGTCCCAATAAAAATCGCAGATCGCCGCCATTACTAGTAAAAAAAAAAAATAATAATAAAAATGCCATAAATCTATCCCCTATTTTGTAGACACTATAACTTTTGCGAAAACCAATCAATATACGCTTATTGCGATTTTTATTACCAAAAATATGTAGAAGAATACATATCGACCTAAACTGAGAAAAAATATGTTTGTTTTTTTTTTAAATTGGTAATATTTATTATAGCAAAAAGTACAAAATATTGTGTTTTTTTCAAAATTGACGCTCTTTTTTTGCTTATCGCGCAAAAAAAATTAAACGCAGAGATGATCAAATACCCACAAAAGAAAGCTCTATTTGTGGGGAAAAAAGAATATCAATTTTGTTTGGGTGCAACGTCTCACGACCGCGCAATTGTCAGTTAAAGCGACGCGGTACCGAATCTCAAAAAATGGCCCAGTCATTGGGCAGCCAAATCCTCCGGGGCTGAAGTGGTTAAGAACATGTCAGCCATGGCTGCACCCTTATACCTTGAAAGGATCCCCTGAAACAGAACAGCTCTTCAATTTATTCTGGGTTCCTGGATTAAAGTATCCAGAGGCCCAACGGGTCGGCGGAGCACCATATACACTACATAATGAGCCCATCTCTAATTCGCAAAGGCGTAGATGAAAGAGTTTTTATTACGAAAGAAGAACAAAGGAATGAAAAAAAAATGGAAGTGAGGAATACAATGCGTTCTCCACACTGGCTGGCGTCCAAAGCGCCTCTCCGGAGAAATTAAGTGCCAAAAAAACTGAGTTTTCAAGTTTGACGGATCACTCTTCACACGGAGCGCTTAGCTCCCACACCATCATAAGTTAATTAATGGCGCTAATCTCTGTGTGGATAATGCTCCGACGGAAGACGCGGCGGCAGCGGGGCGCAAAGCCGCACCGACGACATTAAGAGGACAATCATTTTTTTTTTACAAAAGTGCAGTATGTGGCGAGGGCATCGCGTTGCGTGGATCCTAATGACGCTCTTCCAGATCCAGTAAAAGTTAGAATATATTAAAGGCATGGAGGGGATATGTAATGTCCTTCGTGTCATATCTCCGATGTGAAACCCCCAGAAAGGAAGAATTAGCATGTGCGGCAATAGAATCCAAATATTTCAAGAATCCCGCAGACTTCAATAAAACGAGATGGCTTACAGCAAAACTCCAAGGCTCGTCTAACAAATGCATTTAGACGAATATAATTTTTTATGAATAAAAATTGCATAAGAAAGTAAAATATATTGCTATATGTCTTTCCTTAAAAAGCATATGAGGAAAAAAAAAATACAACTTTCACTTAAATATATTCTTCAGTAGTAGAGCTGCAGGATTAATCGGTAAAAGATCTCAATCTCAATTCGACCCCCCCCCCCCCCCCACACACACACACAATCTTAATCCAGCAGTTCCATGATTCGTGTTAAAAGTGCAGAGCAGTTCCCTGCTCACAGCTGTCCAAAAAAAAAAAAAACAGCCAGCAATGTTTATCAACAACTTTGCTCAGTGCTGAAAGAGACAGATAAAAATAAACATTGTATCTTCTTATCTGCCCTTCTGTTTATTCATTTACAGATCAAAGGGATGAACGTTGGTCTGCAAATGAAGTCAGTTTAAGGCCCCATGTACACGAGACGCTGTTATTTGCTGTTAAACGCGCGTTCAGAGGCAGTTGGACGCTTTTTTTCAACTTCTCCTGAACCCATTCAATGTTATCCTATGTGTCCATGCACACACTCTCGTTTTTTGGCGTTTACAAGCAGTTGCGTTTAACCTCGTTTTTCCAGAAGCAAAAAAATGGGTTCAGACGCAAAAGTTTTCACGTTTCAGACGCTAAACGCTGCTAAACGCGGCTAAACGCGGTACCGGCGTTTTGCCACGTTTGCGTTTATAAGCGTTTTTAAAGGTGACCTATTTTTTAACATTAGAAATCTCAAAAATGATGGCAAATGATGAAAAACTATTAAAAAATATAAAAGAAAACTGTAATTGCTTGCATCGCATTGTGGACAATCCACAACTTGTGGCAGGTAAAGTGGCAAGTGGACAATCCACAGCTTGTGGCAGGTGACGTGGCCAGGTGACATGGCAGGTGACGTGGCAGGTAACGTGGCCAGGTGACGTGGCCAGGTGACGTGGCAAGTGGACAATCCACAACTTGTGGCAGGTGTCGTGGCCAGGTGACGTGGCAGGTGACGTGGCAAGTGGACAATCCACAACTTGTGGCAGGTGACGTGGCCAGCTGACGTGGCAGGTAACATGGCCAGGTGACGTGGCCAGGTAACGTGGCAAGTGGACAATCCACAACTTGTGGCAGGTGATGTGACCAGGTGACGTGGCAGGTGACGTGGCAAGTGGACAATCCACAACTTGTGGCAGATGATGTGGCAAGTGATACGCTAAATACAAGTACACTGCGGCTCTCTCAGCTGCTGCTACTCACTCTGGTCTCACAAACTGGCTGAAATGGTTAAAATTTTTATTTATTTATTTTTTTTTTTTTTGAAAAAAAAAAACAAAAAAAAAAACGTCGGAGCTAAAAACGCGACCGCGCGTTATTGCGCGTTAGTGCGCGTTAGTGCGCGTTTTTTGACGCTCACGTTTTTTCCTGCCAAATTCTGACGCTGAGGAACGCACTGGCCCTGGGTTTTTTTTTACAGCTTACAAACGCCTATGCTCTTTACAGCTCAAAAACGCCTAGGTGGGCATGAAGCTATAGACTAACATGGACAGGCGTTTTTAAGCTGTAAAAAACGCTCAAAAACGCGGCTGAAAAAACGCCCGTGGGCATGAGGCCTTACAATAACATGGACAGGCGTTTTTAAGCTGCAAAAAACGCAGCTGTAAAAACGCCAGTGGGCATGAGGCCTTACTGTTTTTTGAGCTTAGGGAGGGTCTATGATGAAACGCTTATAAACGCAAACGCGGTTAAACACCGCTAAACGCGGCCGCAAACGCGGCAAAACGCGCGTTTATAAACGCCGGTTTCAGCGTTTAAAAACGTGTGTTCAGCAGAGTTTGCACCTGCGTCTCGTGTGCATGGGGCCTAAAGCAACCTTGTCAAGTAATTATTAAATTGTTCTTCTATTTAACCACTAGGGGTCCGCGCTATAGCTGAATGACGGCTACAGCGCGGACCTAGAATGCCGGGAGGACGTCAATTGACATCCGCCCCTTTCTTCGAACTTCCGTGCCCGCCGCGTCACGATGCGCATGCCTGGCAACCGCGATGTCCGCCAGGTACCCGCGATCGGCATTTACAGAGCCAGGGACGTGGATCTCTGTGTGTAAACACAGAGATCCACGTCCTGTTATGCAGAGGAGACCGATGGTGTGTCCCTTGTACATAGGGACAACCATCGGTCACCTCTCCCAGTCAGTCCCCCCCCCCCCCACAGGAAGAATCACTCTCTTAGGCACACTTAACCCCTTCAGCGCCCCTAGTGGTTAACCCCTTCACTGCCAGTGTCATTTTTACAGTAACCAGTGCATTTTTTATAGCACTGATGCCTGTAAAAATGACAATGGTCCCAAAATGGTGTCAAAAGTGTCCTATGTGTCCGCCATAATGTCGCAGTCACAATAAAAATCGCTGATCGCCGCCATTACTAGTAAAAAAAAAATATTTATAAAAATGCTATAAAACTATGCCCTATTTTGTAGACGCTATAACTTTTGCGCAAACCAATCAATAAACGCTTATTGCGATTTTTTTTTACCAAACATATGTAGAAGAATACGTATCGGCCTAAACTGAGAAAAAATATATATTTTTTTAAAAAAATGGGGATATTTATAATAGCAAAAAGTCAAAAATAATTGTGTTTTTTTCAAAATTGTCGCTTTTTTTTTGTGTATAGCGCAAAAAATAAAAGCCGAAAAGATGATCAAATACCACCAAAAGAAAGCTCTATTTGTGGGGAAAAAAAGACGTAAATTTTGTTTGGGAGCCACGTCACACGACCGCACAATTGTCATTCAAAGCGTGACAGCGCTGAAAGCTGAAAATTGGCCTGGGCAGGAAGGGGGTTTAAGTGCCCAGTAAGCAAGTGGTTAACCCCCTATTAACTCCGAATTTACTCTAATCAGCCTTATTGACTGCTTATTCTCCTTCTTCAGCAGCCGCAGTTGTACTATGGCAGGTTGGCTCTATTACGCGAATCGCCGTCATTGTACCTCGCTTCGTGTAATAGATATAGCAGGCGCGGCCCCGGAGCCCGTGTGCATGTCCGGCGGTTGCGATGTCCGCCGGCCACCCGTGATCGCTCCACACAGAGGCAGAACGGGGATCTGCCAGTGTAAACATGGCGCATGACAGGGGAGTTGAGAGTGATTGTCTAATAGTGTGTATGGGGTCCTCACACCTATGCATTCTTAGTGCTTTTTGCATTTTGCAGATTTGCACTAAAGAACGTGTTCCATAGGAACCCATGGTAAATGGACTGTAGTGCAAATCTGCACAAAGCACTACAAATGCATAGGTGTGAATCAGGCCTTGGAAAGAAATTGGTGTCACCCTCCTGATAGTGCTGTCTGAAGGAGATGTATGAATCACAAAAGTGGCCGGGCAGAATTATAAATCATTTGGCAGATAAGACAAATACTTGTATATGTATTTCAACTGCGTGTTTAGCTGTTGGCCCGGAGTTCAGCTTTAATATGCACACCCGAGAAATATTATAATAATAATTCGATTTCACTGATACCATTGTGTATAAACAAACACGGGACTCGCCTCTATTTTTAATATCCTTTTATTGAAGGAAAATATTACCTTACAAGTCACGAGCGGCGCTAATCTTTGGTTATATCACCTTCTCTCGGAGGAGTGGTAAATTGCTCAATCTGTTTATTTTATGGATATTGCAATTTCACATGTAAATGCGATCTCCCCGTACTATACCTAATGTCCTGAAATTGAAGATTTCACCATTATTTTGTATTTATGTTTTTAATACGGGCTCGCCATTGTGCGGGTGTTATTTACTGATCAATAATTATATGGTAAATCACAATTAAAGTTCTTTTGTTTTTATTTTTTCACATGCAATGCGTTGCAGAATAGCATCCCAGCCCACTGGTGAAAGCAGCACACAAGATGCAAGCATGCAGCGCACCACAGCACACGTTATGCGTTTTGTTAATAAAAGTGTACTTTGCATTAAAGCAGATCTTCGTCCTTTTTTTTTTGAATGTTGCTCTTCTACCTGCTCCCCCATCCCTATAACCAGGTCAGGGGTTTGCCTGGAAAACAATTTTTACTTCCTGGAAAGTTGCTTCAGTTAAGACAAGGGATCCGACTTGGAGGCAACTTCCATTGAAATCAATCAGTACAAGTCACCTAGAAGTCGGATTGAAGTAGTACAGGAACCTTTTCTGAAGTCGGAGCAACTGCAGTAGTGTGCATTAAGAAGGCTCTATTCACTTCCATTACTTTTCTAAACCACGCAACTTGGGGCGACTTGAAGTCAGATCCCAGGACGCCCTTGTGTGAACCGGCTCTAATGGTAACCCTAATCTTTTGTTTATAAACAAAGTCCTGGGATAGCCATGTCAGTGCGAGGATCAAATGACTTGGGTTAGGATATGTACCACTTCCTCCCCCACTTTCTGGATCTGTACCACTTCCTTCTACATTTATTTGATCTGTACTACTTCTTCCCCCATCCATTGAGTCTATAACAATTCCCCCCCCCCCATTTATTGGATCTATACCACTTCCTTCCCCATTTATTGGATCTATACCATTTTATTGCCCATTTTTTGGATCCATACCACTTCCTTCCCCATTTATTGTATCCATACCACTTCCTTCCCCATTTATTGTATCCATACCACTTCCTTCCCCATTTATTGGATCCATACCATTTCCTTCCCCATTTATTAAATCAATACCACTTCCTTCCCCATTTATTGGATCCATACCACTTCCTTCCCCATTTATTGGATCTATACCACTCCCTTCCCCATTTATTGGATCCATACTACTTCCTTCCCCATTTATTGAGTCTATACCACTTCCTTACCCATTTATTGGATCTATATCCCTTCTTTCCTCATTTATTAGATCCATACCACTTCCTTCCCCATTTATTGGATCCATACCACTTCCTTCCCCATTTATTGGATCTATACTACTTCCTTCCCCATTTATTGGATATATTTCACTTCCTCTCCAATTTATTGGATCTGTATCACTTTTGCTCACATTTATTAGAACTGTACAACCTACTGCCCCTCTTACTGGATCTATTTCCCCCCCCCCCCCATTTATTGGATCTTTACCACTTCCTTCCCTATTTATTGGATCTATACCACTTCCTTCCCCATTTATTGGATCCATACCACTTCCTTCCCCATTTATTGGATATATTTCACTTCCTCCCCAATTTATTGGATCTGTATCACTTTCACTCACATTTATTGGAATTGTACAACCTACTGTCCCTCTTACTAGAGCTATTTTTCTTTCCCCTCCATTTATTGGATCTCTACCACTTCCTTTTCCATTTATTGGAACGGTACTACTTCCCATACCATTTATTGGATCTATTTCCCTTCCTCCCCCATTTATTGGATCTATTGCACTTCTAGCCCCTTTAATTTAATATGCAACACTTCTTCTCCCACTTACTGGATCTGTACCACTTCCTCCTCCATTTATTGAATATACTTCCCTTCCTCTTCCATTTATTGGATCTGTTTCGCTTTTGCTCACATTTATTACAACTTTACTATTCACTGTCCCATTTACTGGATCTTTTTCGCTCCCATCTTCATTCATTGGATTGGTACCACTTCTTTCTCCATTTATTGAATTGGTACCACGTTCTCTCCCATTGATTGGATCTATTTCCTTTCCTCCCCCATTTATTGGATCTTTATCACTTTCACTCACATGTATTAGATCTGTAGCAGTCCTTGCCCCATTTGTTGGATCTTTACCACTTCCTACCCTATTTATTGGATCTATATCTCTCCCTTCCACATTTATTGGATCTGTACCACTTCCTGCACCATTTATTGGATTTATACCTTTGACTAACCTATATATTGGATCTGTGTCGCTTCTTCTCCAATTTATTGGATCTGCACAACTTTGTACCCTATTTATTAGATCTATACCCCCCATTTCTTGGATTTGTTCCACTTCCAGATGCATTTATTGGATCTAGACCACTTCCTTCTAAATTTATTTGGTCCAGACTACTTCCTCACCCATTTATTGGACCTATGTTACTTTCTGCTAAAAATAATAGACCTATATTATTTTATAGGTTTATTGGGCCCATACCATATCCTCCCCCCATTTATTAGATCTATACCATTACTTGTCTTATATTTGTATCCAGGGCTGCTGTTAGATATTATGGGGCCCCATACAGTCTAGCTGACAGGAACAGAGAACCAACCCTAACAGGCGGCTCCAGCCGCATAAACAAATTACCTATTTATGCAATCAGAATACCTGAGAGAATGAGCCCTTAATTATGTTTTTAAAAACAATATATATATTTTTTTTAATTTTATTTTTACATTTTTAACAGCACTTCTGTGGAGGGTTGGTAAAATATCAGGGGTCTAAACAGATACCCAATGTCTCACTTTTGAGAGATTGAGGACACAGATTCCTCTGGACACAGATTCCTCAGCTGCAGAGTGAATGAACAGGAAACATTCTGTACAGAGCTTCATTCACAAACCGAAGCATTGCAAACATGGGGAGGGCCAAGAGGGGATTGGTTTCAGTAAATGCAACCACTCCTTTTGCTTTGCACCCCCTTGTTGAACTTATGGGGTCTGGAGCCCATACAGGAGGGCAGGTGCTACCCCCTTATCACTGGCCCTGTTTGTATCTATTCTATTTCTCCAAGAGCCTATTTATACTTTAGTGCTGTATTGTGGTGGTCTTTTTTATTTGTTTATCTTTTTTCCTTCCTTCCTTCCTCTCTCTCTCTCTTTCTTTCAAAACCCTTTGGTGGATGGTCAACAAGTATGTTGTATTGGCCTCACCCATGTCGACTTAGGGGTCAATATTTTGGGGGGGGCGGCAAACAAACCTGCCCCCTCCCCCACAGGAGATGGACGATGGTGATCAGTGGGCCCTCCCCTGTGAGAGAAGGACAGCGGCAATCAGTCCCCACCCCACCCTCACGAGATGAATAGTGGCGATCAGTGCCTCCCTCTTCCACAGGAGACAGTGGCGATCAGTGTCCCCCCACTGTGGGAGACGGATGACGGTGATCAATGCCCCCCCCCTGTGAGAGATGACGCACAGCGGCGATGAGTGGCCGTACCATAGGAGGCTGATGCTGCTCCTGCTCCAACTTGCTGAGGGAAGAGCAGGGGTCGTTGCTTTTCCTCCTGGCCAAACTGGTGTTGCTTCTCCTCCTGGCTGAACAGGAAGTGGGTCCTGAGACCCGATTGGCCAGGAGTCCTAAGACTCCCTGGCCAATCGAGTCCCAGGACCCGCTTCCTGATTGGTTGGGAGGAGAAGCTGGAAGACATTAGAGAATATTAATTTGCCTAATTTGTCACACAAGTTGGTGAGTTTGGGACGCAGTGCTCTGCGCCCAGAGCCCACCCTTTTTTGAAGCCAATTAGAGCCTCAGGCTCTAATCATGTGCTTCAAAAAAAAAAACCCTATTGAAATCCATGCGTCCGGTGCCCTGCATGTAGATTAGGGGCCAGGGGATTAGGTGCCCCTGTGCCCCTAATGGACGGGCCGCCACTGAGCCACACCCACATTATGTATATAATCAATGCATCTTCATTGCATAAATGCACAAACACAAAGAAGCAACAGGCAGAAGATGTTATTTTAGACCTTATTATACCACTCGTTTTCTGTTCTAGTGAATACACCTTTTCTTTTTTTTTTTTCATAAAATCGTTTTGCGCTGCTTCTCTGCAGGATACTTAAATAGAGGTGTTCAGGAAAAAAGACTATTTTGAGTAATACCTCGACCATTATTAGTATCGCCATGGAAACGGGATGCCAGGTCGAAGACTGTCTGTTGTTGTGCACGCTGGAGGAGAACAGAGATGCGGCTGGTAGGTGATAAGAGCTACCAGAGACCAAGATAACTTCACAGAGGCGAGCAGACTTGTCTTCTTCTAATAACTTATCTCCAGCTGTATTTAGAGGGAGCGGCTCGCTCAGAGAAGGTCAAAAATAAAACTTTACCTAAAGTAATCCTATCATAAGAGAATACGGAAACTGCCATCCTTCACCTGTCCTTCTGAAAGGTGCCTGGCTGGTATGATGTAAAGCTTTCCAATAATATTCCACATTCAACACGATCCCCTGTCACCCTATAGAATGGACAACAGATTTACATAGTAGGTGAGGTTGAAAAAAGACACAAGTCCATCAAGTCCAACCTGTGTGTGTGATTATATGTCAGTATTACATTGTATATCCCTGTATGTTGTGGACGTTCAGGTGCTTATCTAATAGTTTTTTGAAACTATCGATGCCCCCCGCTGAGACCACCGCCTGTGGAGGGGAATTCCACATCCTAAAGCCCTGTACACACGATCGGATTTCCTATGGATTCTAATCCGATGGATTGAAGCTGACTTCCATCAGTCTTGCCTACACACCATCAGTCAAACATCTGACCGTCCAAAACGCGGTGACGTAAAACACTCCGACAAGCCGAGAAAAAAGAAGTTTAATGCTTCTGAGCATGCGTCGACTTGATTCTGAGCATGCGTGGGTTTTTTGTCCGATGGAGTTCCACACAGACGATCGGAATTTGCTATCGGTTTTTTGCCCATCGGATAAATTTAAAACATGTTCTATTTTTTCTCACCGATGGGAAAAAGACCGATGGGGCCCATACATGATCGGTTTGTCCGATGAGAAAAGTCCATCGGACTGTTTTCATCGGTAAAACCAATCGTGTGTACACGGCTTTACACTGTATGATACAAAAATTTCTTAAAAAATAGTTGAAGGAAAAAGGGAAGAAGAGCTAATTTGGGCTGATTAGGGTGAATTAAATGTAATAAGAGTTTAGAAAACTTGTGAGGATGCTTTAACCACTTAAGGACCGCTCACTGTATATATACGTCATTTTTTTAAAGATGGATATCTCGGTAACGACAGCAGCTGCTGCCACAACCGAGATATCCATCTCTTCAGTAAACGGTCCTGTTTATAATAATGGTGGTCTCTGCGGCGGATTCGCCGCAAGATCAGCGTTATCGGCGGCGGGAGAGCGCTCCCCCCTCCCGCCGCTTACCGGAGCCGTCGGTAGCGGCGGTGGCGATCGGGTCCTTCTCCCTCTGTGGTATAGATAAGAGTGAGGGTAAGATGGCCCCCACTCGTCTCCATACCATAGCAGGGCGGCGCTGACGTCAAAACGTCAGCTCTGCCCATATGTCTTAAAGGGACATTTTTTTTTTTTTAATTTTTTCAAATGATATATTATTTTTTTTTTTATTATTGTATTTTAGTGTAAAAATGAGATGTAAGGTCTTTTTGACCCCCAGATCTCATATTTAAGAGGACCTGTCATGCTTTTTTCTATTACAAGGGATGTTTACATTCCTTGTAATAGGAATAAAAGTGATCCATTTTTTTTTTTTTAAACAGTGTAAAAATAAATAGAATCAAGTAAAATAAATAAGAAAACAAACCAAATTTATTTTTAAAGCGCCCCGTCCCGACGAGCTCGCGCGCAGAAGCGAACGCATACGTGAGTAGCGCCCGCATATGAAAACGGTGTTCAAACCACACATGTGAGGTATCCCCGCAATCGTTAGAGCGAGAGCAATAATTCTAGCCCTAGACCTCCTCTGTAACTTAAAAGGTGCAACCTGTAGAAGTTTTTAAACGTCGCCTATGGAGATTTTGAAGGGTAAAAGTTTGTCGCCATTCCACGAGCGGGCGCAATTTTGAAGCGTGACATGTTGGGTATCAATTTACTCGGCATAACATTATCTTTTACAATATAAAAAAATTTGGCCTAACTTTACTGTTGTCTTATTTTTTAATTCAAAAAAGTGAATTTTTTCCCAAAAAAGTGCGCTTGTAAGACTGCTGCGCAAATACGATGTGACAAAAAGTATTGCAATGACCGCTAATCTATTCTCTAGGATGTTAGAAAAAAAACAATATATAATGTTTGGTGGTTCTAAGTAATTTTCTAGCAAAAAAAAACTGTTTTAAACTTGTAAACACCAAATCTGAAAAACAGGCAAGGTTCTTAAGTGGTTAAGGACCGGAAGGATTTTCCCCCTTAATGACCAGGCCATTTTTTTGCGATACGGCACTGCATCGCTTTAACTGACAATTGCGCAACGCTGTACCCAAACAAAATTGACGTCTTTTTTTCCCCACAAATAGAGCTTACTTTTGGTGGTATTTGGACACTTTTGTGGTTTTTATTTTTTGCGCTATAAACAAAAAATTGACAAGTTTGAAAAAAAAGCAATATATTTTAAATTTTTGTTATAATAAATATGGCAAAAAAATAAAATTAACCACTTCCCTACCGGGCACGAAAACCCCCTTCCTGCTCAAGCCATTTTTCAGCTTTCAGCGCTGTCACACTTTGAATGACAATTGCGCGGTCGTGTGACGTGGCTCCCAAACGAAATTTGTGTCCTTTTTTTCCCACAAATAGAGCTTTCTTTTGGTGGTATTTGGTCACCACTGCGGTTTTTATTTTTTGCGCTATAAACAAAAGAAGAGCGTCCAGTTTGGAAAAAAAACACAATATTTTTTACTTTTTGCTATAATAAATACCCATTTTTTTTTTCAATTTAAATTTTCCTCAGTTTAGGCCGATACGTATTCTTCTACATATTTTTGGTAAAAAAAATTGCAATAAGCGCGTATTGATTGGTTTGCGCAAAACTTATAGCGTCTACAAAATAGGGGATAGATTTATAGGATTTTTTTTTTTATTATTAGTAATGGCGGCGATCTGCGATTTTTATTGTGACTGCGATATTGTGGCGGACACATCGGACACTTTTGACACATTTTTGGGACCATTCACATTTATACAGCGATCCCTGCTATAAAATGCATTGATTACTGTATAAATGTGACTGGCAGGGAAGGCGTTAACCACTAGGGGGCGGGAAGGGGTTAAATATGTTCCCTCAATGTGTTATAACTGTGGGGGGAGGGGACTGCCTGGGGGAGGTGACCGATGGTTGTCCCTATGTACAAGGGACACACCATCGGTCCCCTCTCCCTCACAGGACGTGGATCTGTGTGTTTACACACACAGATCCACTTTCCTGCTCGGTTCCCGGGCAATCGCGGGTGCCCGGCGGCAATCGCGGCTGCCAGGCACGCGCATCGGGTCCTTGGCAACGCGGCTGGTGCACGTGCCCCCTAGCTCGTTTTAAAGGCAGGACGTCATATGACGTCCTGTCAGAACGAGAGTGTCTTCCGCCCGCCGTCAATTGATGGTGGGCGGGGGACAAGTGGTTAAAAAAAAAATTTCCTTCTTGCCTGCAGGCATCATCCCGGTACCATTTTTTAGAGAGTGGGTGGTTGGCTCTTCTGGGATAACAACCAATGTGGCTAAAAGCCGCTCAGCGGTTATCCCCAAGGAGCGAGAGGAGACGCCACACTCCCGACGCCTTCCGCCGCTCTTACTGGGCATCCCGTCACACTAGGAGACCCAAGCCACGATCCGGCACTTCCGCCGGCTAGAGTCAGACTGGAAGGAAGCCGGAAACGACTTCCTTCCAGTCTTCTCTCTGTAAACACGGAAGCGACGTCACAACGTCACTTCCGGTTTACTCGGCTGCCAATGGCGGCGATTTAAAAAAAAAAGTTACAGTATTCAGAATCACAGTTTTTGCCGATCTGAATACTTTTAAGTGCAAAGGAGGGATTTGGGGTGTTTTAGACCCCCGATCCCTCCATAAAGAGTACCTGTCACCTATTACTGTCACAAGCAATGTTTACATTTATTGTGACAGCAATAAAAGTGATCAAATGTTTTTTTTGTTTTTTTTAAAGAGACAATGTAAAAAAATAAAAATAAATAAGAACAATATATTTCCAGACTGAACACCGTTCTTTTTTTTTCCCTTTCCAAACAAGATTTATTGAAAACATTTTGGAACATACAGTACAAGAATATGTCAATGATGTAGTTACACACAAGTAGTGTGTTGCAATAAGCAGTAGTGGGAGTAACAAAGGTAAATCAAGTTACCCGTTTAGGAGACGTCATTGGACGAAACTGAGAAAAGCAACATGTGTCAATCATCTGACAAAGAACATCAAATAACTGGGCAAAGCTCAAACAAGTAGATAAGTAAGAGGATATTTAAGGAATTTTAAAAATTTATATATAAAAAAAGGGGGGGGGGGATAAGAAAATAAGTGCAAAACAAGTTTAGTTAAAGCAAGAGGGTTTGTAAAGGGGTATAAAGAGTGCAAATAGGAAACAAAATACAATGGCTAATAGAATGCTCCTAGCTGGGGCCAAATCGATAACCGTAAAGGGGAAGAGGGAAAAAAAAAAGGGGGGGGGTGGTGGCACTTTGGCACTGTTCTTTTTTTGCCAGAAGCAGTTGCTAGAGCTGCTGTATTCACACAGCTACTCCTGGGTTCACTTTTTAAGAGTCTAGAATTGCAGGCAAGTGAGAGAGACGGGCGCAGCATGGGGGCAGAAGGACTGGATGTAATACACACGCCCTGAAAAAAAATGTTGGTCATGTGTAGCATGCCCAGTGTCCTTAACTAGTTATAGAGTTTTGAAAAAGCTCTACAGTGGTCACTGCAACAGGAAGTGAGGACAAATCACCCCAAAGGGGACATACACAGCAAACCTAAGACTGAAACCCTTTTCTACACTACCTAGAACGCACAGGCTAACCGTTGTGTCTGGGGTTCCACTTTAGGCAGATGCAGAGGATGGTGGAGGGAGGGTTGGGGTCGTTGACAGAATAAATGAGAAGAAGATTTTAGAGGCAGTCACTGACCTATTTAATTACCTGAAAACACATTTTTCCTTTCTTGCCCATCCGCTCTAGTTCTGGTTCCGCTTTAATTCAATTACTTCCGCATGATCTGTTCATTTGTAAGGGCATCAGCCACAGCTCCCAGTATAATGAATCTCATTTATTGAATAGAAATCAATTGTGCTTTTTTTTAGGAAACAGATTGTGAGATAATTAAAGCGAGCGGCTCCGAACATTTATCAATAGACTCATTAGACGGAATATTCCTGGGGGTGCGTTTTAGGTTAATAAAAAGGCACCGGCAAGGTTATTGTTGGCTTAGAGCGCCTTTGGTTAGTTTGTGTTACTGGCCGATCATATGGACTACGTGCAGAACCACTTGCTATACCACGTGCAACATACCGGGTGACCTCGGCTCAGGAAGTCAACGGAGACACAGCAACAAACTCCCGACAGAGGTTTTGGCTCTTCCCTACTCCATCAAAAACTGGCACTGGAGCATGACGCCTAGTTGGCAATGCCAACATTCAGGTGTCCATAAAGTAGAACTAAAGGATAAACTTTTTTTTTTACTATTAATATTTTGGATAGAGTAAGAGAGGGTCAGGTTGCCATCTGTGTCCCATTGGGTAGATTTCTCTTCACTTCCTGACCAATAGCCAAAACAGGAAGTGAGATAAAATCCTTCTAAAGTGAGGGAATACGTGGTTGTCACCAGAACTTGTGTCTCCACTGGAATGTCTCCTCTCTATTCCTGTTCTGGTGACAACCCAAAATTTGGGATTTTCTTTCACTTTCACTCTTGATCAACAGAATAAATAGAGAAGGTGCATCTTCTTAGTGTGGGACACAGGCAGCAATGAAACCCAGCAGCGGTCCACAAAAAAATGCCTTTAGTTATACTTAAAGGGGTTGTAAACCACTGGTGGTAAGAAAAAAAAAAATCCTGCAAGGCAATGTCGTAATTTGCTAGTATGCATCGAATACTAGCACATTATGAGAAACTTACCTTAGAATGAAGCATTCCAGCGCTGTGATGTCAGCGCTGAGATGGCTGACATTATCCCCCAGTCTTCTGTTTTGCGGCCTTCGGCTACATGAGTGGTCGGGAGCACGATGATATAATTTCCGCGCATGCGCGCAGGAGCCGCCGTTTTCGCCACGGGGTCTGAGGGTCCGGCACTGTAAGCTGGACCTTTAGAGAGCATGCGCCGATGATGTCATCATCTGCATGCACTCTGAATATCTCCTACAGGTAAGCCTAAGGCTGCTTTCACACTGAGGCGCTTTGCAGGCGCTATTGCGCTAAAAAGAGCCGCTCCTTTGTATCCAGTGTGAAAGCCCGAGGGCTTTCACACTGGAGCGGTGCGCTGGCAGGAGGGTAAAAAAACTCCTGCAAGCCGCATCTTTGAGGCGCGGTAGGAGCAGTAAAAATACCGCTCCTATAGCGCCCCTGCCCATTGAAATCAATGGGGTAGTGCCTCCAAACGCCCGCAAAATGCCGCGTTTTTGCGGGCGGGTTTAACCCTTTTTTGGCTGCTAGCGGGGGTTAAAATCACCCTGCTAGCGCCAGCAAATCGCGGCAAACACGACGGTAAAATGCCGCTAAAAATAGCGGCAATTTACCGTCAGCGCACCCAGCGCTTCAGTGTGAAAGTAGCCTTGCTATAGGCTTTCCCGGTAGGTATAAGTGGTGTAACAGAGTTTATTACCACTTTACCAAAGTAACAAATATATATATTTTTGGTGGGGGGGAGGGGCAGAGGGGAATAGGCTTCCTTTTGACAATATTTTCTTGCAAAACATTTTTTGTCTCTGCAATCTTTAGAAAGAAAGATATAACAAAATAACAAAATAATCTTTAGAAAGAAAGATGTAACAAAATAAAAATTATAAAAATACAAATTTTGGTACCATGCATGGCAAGTTTTGTTTTTTTGCATACGCATAACGCCTGGTCCACAGGCTTCTTCAGTACTAAGGAAGCCTGTGCACCAGACGGAATGTGTACGGAGGTGTAGCTACTAGGGATGAGCTTCGTGTTCGAATCGAACATACGTTCGACTCGAACATCGGCTGTTCGATCGTTCGACGAAGATCGAACGATTTGGGCCGTTCGCGCCAAATTCGAGTGACGCGAACGGCCCACAATGCACTACGCCATCGCAGTGTCATCCAGGCGCTGTGATTGGCCAAGCATGCACTGTGACCCCGCATGCTTGGCCAATCACAGCGCCGGCAGCGAGGAGAGCAATGATTGGCCACAGGTAGGATGCCTGTGGCCAATTATTGCTGAGGGTGTTTAGTACACGCCCCACACTATAAAAGGCCGCCAGCACGGCGGCCTAGTGTAGTGTGTTCCGGAGCAGGGAAAGAGAAGCATAGGCAGGGACAGTGACTTTTATTTCTTTCTTGCTTAACCTGGATTCCTTTAGTTTAGGGAAAGAGAAGGATAGGTAGGGAGAGTGTCAGTGTGTTTTGTGCTTGTGCTATAGTGTGCTTAAAAAAAACATTTTTTCTAGGGACAGAAAACTGTAGGTAGGGAGAGTGTCAGTTTCTTTCACTGTGTAAGTCCTTGTTTCTAGGGACCTGGAAGGACAGTGAGTGAATTCTCCTTGTGCTATATTGTGCTTAAAAAAAACATTTTTTCTAGGGACAGAAAACTGTAGGTAGGGAGAGTGTCAGTTTCTTTCACTGTGCAAGTCCTTGTTTCCAGGGACCTGGAAGGACAGTGAGTGAATTCTCCTTGTGCTATATTGTGCTTAAAAAAAACATTTTTTCTAGGGACAGAAAACTGTAGGTAGGGAGAGTGTCAGTTTCTTTCACTGTGCAAGTCCTTGTTTCTAGGGACCTGGAAGGACAGTGAGTGAATTCTCCTTGTGCTATATTGTGCTTAAAAAAAACATTTTTTCTAGGGACAGAAAACTGTAGGTAGGGAGAGTGTCAGTTTCTTTCACTGTGCAAGTCCTTGTTTCCAGGGACCTGGAAGGACAGTGAGTGAATTCTCCTTGTGCTATATTGTGCTTAAAAAAAAACATTTTTTCTAGGGACAGAAAACTGTAGGTAGGGAGAGTGTCAGTTTCTTTCACTGTGCAAGTCCTTGTTTCTAGGGACCTGGAAGGACAGTGAGTGAATTCTCCTTGTGCTATATTGTGCTTAAAAAAAACATTTTTTCTAGGGACAGAAAACTGTAGGTAGGGAGAGTGTCAGTTTCTTTCACTGTGCAAGTCCTTGTTTCTAGGGACCTGGAAGGACAGTGAGTGAATTCTCCTTGTGCTATATTGTGCTTAAAAAAAACATTTTTTCTAGGGACAGAAAACTGTAGGTAGGGAGAGTGTCAGTTTCTTTCACTGTGCAAGTCCTTGTTTCAAGGGACAGAGAAGGACACCTGAAGGTAGCCCTTATTGCAGTCAGGAGGCAATAAAAGAGGGCAAGCAGGCTCTGTGTCTGGGGGCAACAGTGCTGGTCGTGGACGCGGTGCATTGTCATCAGCACATGGCCATGGGACACGCTTGTCCTTCTTTTCCGCAGCTGGACATGTTGAGCCACATCATGCCGAAGACTTGGTAGAGTGGATGACCAAGCCCTCCTCCTCCTCCTCATCCTCTCTCACCCAGGCTCAGGGTACTGGCAAAGCAGCTGCCAAAGCGTCCTCTTCCCTGGTATCAATGTCAGACTCATCATCAGTCACTCCTTCCCTAGACCCACCATGTCCTCCTCCTGAGGAGTCCCCCGAACTGTTTGAGCACAGTGTTGGGTACATGCTCCAGGAGGATGCCCAGCGTTTCGAAGGGTCTGATGATGAAACCCAGCTACAGGAAGGCAGTAGGGTGAGAGCAGACAGAGGGGATGCTCAAGAAGGACACCAATCTGGCAGTCATGTTCCAGCAGCTGCAGCATACTGCCAGATTGGCTCCAGTGATGAGGAGGGAGGGGATGATGAGGTCACTGACTCCACGTGGGTGCCTAATAGGAGAGAGGAGGAGGAGGATGAGGAGGAGGCACATCTCCAACGAGACAGGATGCCCTTTGGTGGCCAGCGTAAGGGCAGTACACCGACGGAATCACACCGCAGAGCTCCGCCTGTGCAGGGCGCTGCCTCTGCCCGTCATTCAAAAAGTTCCTTGGTGTGGGCCTTTTTTGAGGCTAGTGCATCAGATCGCACAGCTGCTGTTTGCAACATATGTCTCAAGCGTATATCGCGTGGCCAAAACATCAGCCGCTTGGGTACCACATGCCTGACCAGACATATGTTGACCTGCCATGCAGCTCGTTGGCAAGCCTACCTCAAAGACCCACACCAGAGAACAAAGCGGACCTCTCCTTGCACCGCATCAGCTGGGATTTCCAACCCCACTATAACTTCAGTCCTCTCTGAAACATGCACTGAGAGGAATGAAGGTGTAGAATTAGGTGTGTCACAGCCAAGTACTTGCGGCCACTCTGCTAGCAGTACACCGACGTCCGATTCTAGCAGGCAAATTTCCCTGCCCCAGCTGCTGGACCGTCGAAAGAAGTTCACTCCCAGCCATCCACATGCCCAGCGGTTGAATGCTAGCTTGGCTAAATTGCTAGCGCTTCAACTGCTGCCTTTTCAGTTGGTAGACTCGGCCCCCTTCCGTGAGTTTGTGCAATGTGCGGTTCCTCAGTGGCAGGTTCCCAAACGCCACTTTTTCTCACGGAAGGCTATTCCGGCTCGCTACCGGCATGTGGAAGGCAATGTCTTGGCCTCGCTGGACAGGGCGGTCAGCGGTAAGGTGCATATTACCGCTGACTCATGGTCCAGCAGGCATGGACAGGGACGTTACCTTTCTTTCACGGCCCATTGGGTCACTCTTTTGGCAGCTGGGAAGGATGCAGGACAAGGTGCAGTAGTGTTGGAGGTTGTCCCACCGCCACGCCTCCAAAATGCTACTACTGGTTGTGACACACCTCTCTCCTCCACCCCCTCCTCTTCTTCTTCCTCCATGGCCTCTTCCTGTGGTTTGTCCTATGAACCAGCGGTGCTCCGTAGCCGTTCACGGGGCTACGCAAGTACGCAGGCAAAAAGATGCCATGCCGTGCTTGCGCTGGTGTGTTTGGGGGACATAAGCCACACTGGGGCAGAGGTCCTGTCTGCTCTGCAGGGCCAGGCCGAGAGGTGGTTGACGCCACGCCAGCTTAAGCCAGGAATGGTGGTTTGCGACAATGGCACCAACCTCCTCTCCGCCCTCCGACAGGGACAACTGACCCATGTGCCCTGTGTGGCTCACGTCCTTAACCTGGTGGTGCAGCGGTTCTTGGGCAGGTACCCGGGCTTACAGGATGTCCTGAGGCAGGCCAGGAAAGTCTGTGTGCATTTCCGCAGATCTTATAATGCCAGTGCTCGCCTGGCTGAGCTGCAAAAGGAGTTGAACCTGCCCAAGAACCGCCTTATATGTGACATGCCCACCAGGTGGAACTCAACGTTGGCCATGCTGCAGCGGCTGCACACGCAGCAGAGGGCCATCAATGAGTACCTGTGCGACTACGGCACCAGGACAGGGTCAGGGGAGCTTGGTTTTTTTTCTCCACGCCAGTGGGGCATGATCAGGGATGCATGCACTGTCCTGGCACCATTTGAGGAGGCCACGAGGATGGTGAGCAGTGACAGTGCATGCATCAGTGACACTGTACCTCTTGTCCACCTGTTGGAGCACACGCTGCGTGGAATAATGGACAGGGCACTTGAGGCAGAACAGAGGCAGGAAGAGGAGGACTTCCTTGCCTCTCAAGGCCCCCTTTACCCAGACGGTGTTCCTTCTGTCCCACCCATCGCACAGGAAGAGGAAGAGGAGGAGGAGGAGGAGGAGGAGGAGGATTGTGTCAGCATGGAGGTGGAGGCTGGCACTCAGCATCATCAGCAGCAGTCTTTTAGGGATGATTTACAGTCCCAAGAAACCAGTGGACTTGTACGTGGCTGGGAGGAGGTGACTGCGGATCATGTCGTCCTTAGTGACCCAGAGGACTCCGGAGCGAATGCCTCAGCAAACCTACGCTGCATGGCCTCCCTGATCCTGCAAAGTCTGCGGAAGGATCCTCGTATTCTTCGGATCAAGGAGAGGGACCATTACTGGCTGGCCACTCTCCTTGATCCACGGTACAAGGGTAAGGTTGCGGACCTTATGTTACCGTCGCAGAGGGAGCAGAGGATGAGACAACTCCGGGAGGCCTTGCAGAAAGGTCTGTGCAACGCGTTCCCAGAGACTGGGAGGTTACAAACTCCTGGTCCAGGACAACGAGTTGCTGAGGCTTCGGCCAGTCAAAGAAGGAGCGGTGGGGAAGGTGGCCGTCTGACCGATGCGTTCAGACAATTCTTTAGTCCGCAGCCCCAAAGTATGATTGGTTCCAGCAACCATCGCCAGCGTCTGATAAACATGGTGCAGGAATATCTAGGGGCAAGGTCAGACTTGGACACCTTCCCCACCGAAAATCCTCTGGCTTACTGGGTCTTGAGGATGGATCACTGGCCAGAGCTTGCACAGTATGCAATTGAGCTACTGGCCTGTCCTGCATCCAGCGTTCTTTCGGAACGCACATTCAGTGCTGCTGGAGGATTTGTCACGGATCACAGGTGCGCCTGTCCACCGACTCGGTTGATCGACTGACTTTCATCAAGATGAACCAGTCTTGGATCACCACCAGCTACCACACACCTGATGCTGATATAACAGACTAATTGATTTTAACATGTCACATCCCTTCAAGACTGATGCTGATGCTGAGTGTCTGTGCTGTTATGTTGACTGGCTATCCTCCTCCTCCGAGTCCTCAATGATACGATTGATGATGATAGCTTGGAAGATCATTTTTGTTTATGGGTGCCGCCACCAGTGGCTAAGGCCCAATTTTTCAGCCCCTGTTTTACAGGGGCGTGTAATTACAATTTTTTTAGCAATAATTTGCCATAGGGCTCATTGCTGTGCTCCAAGTACAGTATCTGTGAGGGGTTGGAGTGTTGTGGCACCAGTGCCTAAGGCCCAATTTTTTAGCCCCTGTTTAACAGGGGCGTGTCATTACAATTTTTGAAGCAATACTTTGCAACAGGGCTCATTGCTGTGCTCCAAGTACAGTATCTGTGAGGGGTTGTAGTGTTGTGCCACCAGTGCCTAAGGCCCAATTTTTCAGCCCCTGTTCAACAGGGGCATGTAATTACAATTCTTGATCTAATAATTCACAGCAGGGCCCATTCCTGCACCCACCAAGAGTAACTCTGAGGGCTTACAGTGTTGTGTCAACACCACCACCACCACCAAAGGCCCAATTTTTCAGCCCCTTTTCAACAGGGGCATGCAATTACAATTCTTGATCTAATAATTCACAGCAGGGCCCATTGCTGCACCCACCAAGAGTAACTGTCAGGGCTTACAGTGTTGTGGCACCAGCACCACCATCAAAGGCCCAATTTTTACTACCACTGTTCAACAATTATATGTAATTACAATTCCTGATATAATAGTTGACAGCAGGGCGTTCCAGCACCAACCAAGAGTAACTGTGAGTGCTTACAGTGTTGTGCCAACACCAACAACTAAGGGGCCTATTTCTGCAGAGTATCTACGGCAGGTCCCTACTTTCAAACATCCAACTTACAAACGACTCCTACTTGCAAACGCAAGAAGACAACAGGAAGTGAGAGGAAATCTACCCCTAGGAAGGAAAATTCTCTCCTGTAAGAATTAATATGGGAGAAAGGTGTCTCCTCTGTACTGATGCTTTATCAGCAATCCTTGTTTCAAGAAAAACACCACATTTCAAAAACAGTTGTCATTGGGACGGAAAGTGAGGTGAAATGTTCTGAACAGGGGCACAGACAGCAAAACAAATGTTACAGGGGTGATAACCCTTACCTATGTTTTCCAAAAAGTTTAAAAATAGATTTTTGGGCTGGAGCTACACTTAAACAATGTACCTGTTCAAAATTACAAACAGATTCTACATAAGAACAAACCTACAGTCCCTGTCTTGTATGCACCGCCTGTATACGGCTGTTCAGAGTATATAGGGCCTTTTTTATTTTATGTGCGGGGTTCCCCTTAATATCCATACAAGACCCAAAGGGGCTGGTAATGGGCTGGGGTAGGGGGGGGGGGTCATGGGGTAGCTATGCAATTTTTCTTAAAGATTTTCATCCATATTACCGGGACCAGACATTACATTAAAGCCGCAAGCAGTTTTAAATGGCTTTTTTTTCCTTTAGAAGTGTCATTTTGTGCAGGGACAGTTCTAAACACGGGAAACACGTGGCACTTCACAGGCATACTTTAGACACCCCCCAGGTACGATATTTAAAGGAATATTTGACTTTTTTTTTTTCACTTTATGCATCATTAAAATGACTGCTCCCGAAAAACGACCGTTTTTAAAACTTCTTTTTGCATTGATACATGTCCCCTGGTGCAGAACCCGGGTTCCCAAACCCTTTTTAGGACAATAACATGCATAATAGTTGTTATAATTAGCACTTTAGAATTCGAACGTTCGCATCCATTGTATTTAATAGGGTTCTAATGTTCGTACAAACTTTCGGTCCGTTCGCGGGTTCTGGTGCGAACCGAACCCGGGGGTGTTCGGCTCATCACTAGTAGCTACGCTAGTAAGACCATATGGTGGTCATCTTAAGGAGGAGAGCTACCTATTTTACTATGCGATGTATATAGCATTGAGTGCGCTCATGCTTGTGAGTGTTTTCTATATTTATTTTAAATAAATTGTCCTTTTATGTACGGAGCACACTATTATGCCGCGTACACACGGCCGTTTTTCTCGTCGAGAAAGAAAAAAAAATTCCTTTTGACAAGAAAAATGATCGTCTGTGGGCTTTTTGCCGTTTTTTTCGATGAGAAAAACGGTATTAAAAACGACGAGAAAAATTAGAACATGTTCTAATTTTTCTCGTCGTTTTTTTCGACATGTTTTCCGCAGCAGTTTTCCCATAGGGAAACACTGCCGCGGAGCCCACAGACGGTCGTTTTTCTCGTCAAGAGAAAAAATTACGTGAAAAATGACCGTGTGTGGGGAATAAGCCGTTCCCTCATTTTTAATGTCATTATTCACGGCGGTTTTTTAACCGCCGTGAATAATGATCGTGTGTACGCGGCATTAGCCTTTAAATGAAATGGAATACAAAAAAAATGGCCAGAGAACTACTTCAGATTCAAGCATCACACCATGTAAACTTCTATAAAAACCTCCAAGCAATGTGGAAGTCTTATTTTCAGGCACAATGTATCAATGTATCGTTGCAATTTACACCGGTGAAGTGGCAGAAGGCATCTGACAGGCCCGCCTGACGCGCCAACATTTTAATAACACGTCTCACAAAACGATGTGACGGATTAACATGATTCAGAAGGGGGCTCCTAAGGGAGGAATCTTCTGAACACGACCCAATTTAACTTACAGATTCATTTCCATTTCCTTTTACAATGTTTCACTTGTCGCGGCGCTCAAACAAATCACGCTTCAATAATATACAGTATATAACGGGAGCGTTAATAGCGGATGTTACCTGCCAGAGGGGGGAGGAAAGGACCGCTGAAGACTTGACACCTGTCTGACTGCCTCGTTATAAGTATAATGCCGCGTACACACGACCGTTATTCATGTCATGCAAAAAAACAACGTTTTTCTCGTTGTGATTCCTCTCAAGCCTGCCTTGCATACACACAGTCATGAAAAAAACGCTTGAGCAAAGAGCGGTGACATACAACACGTATGACGGCACTATAAAGGGGAAATTCCATTCGAATGGCGCCACCCTTTGGGCTGCATTTGCTGATCCTCGTGTTAATAAAGTTTGGTAAAAGACGATTCGCACTTTTCAGTCTTCGTGCTTTTCAGTCCGTTACAGCGTGACGAATGTGCTATCTCCATTACAAACGCTAGTTTTACCAGAACGAGCGCTCTTGTCTCATACTTGATTCTGAGCATGCGTGTTTTTTTTCCCCTCGTAAGAGCCTGCACGCGACCATTTTTCACAACGTTAAAAAGAACGACGTGAAAAACGACGAGAAAAAATAGAGCAGGTTCTAAAAAAAATTTCGGGCAGTTTTCTCATCGAGAAAACTGCTATGGAGCATACACACGACAGTTTTTCACGACCAATCTAAAAAATGGCATAAGGGAAATATGAAAGATGCTGCCGTCATTGTCCTCAACGATGTAAGAATGCTAGTTGTTTGGCTTTCAAAAAAACAAAAACGTTATTCACTGCTCCCATGCCCTGTATGTTGGGTCACCTCCCTTGGCTAGATGGGTTATGAAACCAGGCAGGGGATCATATTTACCAAAGCTGTCAGTACATCCAAGAGAAAAAGCCAGCAGCAATACTTTTTATGTATGCTTTATTGTTTCAGACACGCCTGGGACCTCCTCCTCAATGTCAGTTCTTCAAATGGCTGACCTGAGTAGCTGGCCTGTATAGAGGTAAAGAATACTGGCTTGTCCACCACTCCTAAACATTGTATGTTGAGCCATCCCTTTGCTAATTGGGTGCCAAATACAGGCAGGGGCTCGTCCTCACCCTAAGCCAGGGGTAGGCAACCTGGGGCCCTCCAGCTGCCCCATCATGCCTCTTGGAGTAATTGTAACTGCCAGCCTTGCAATGCCTCATGGGAAATGTAGTTCCATGACAGCTGGAGGGCCCCAGGTTGCCTACCCCTGCCCTAAGCTATCCGTAGATCCAAGAGAATAAGCCAGTGGCACCCATAGAGTACCTTGAAAGTAAAACTGTATTGTTCCGGGCAAACAACACACCGGGGATCTCCTGCTCTAAAACCTCATACACACGACCGTTTTTCTCTGCAAGAAAACTGCTGGGAGAGCTTTTTGCCGTGAAAAACGTGTGTGTGTATGCTTTCCCGACAGGAAAACTGCCGGGAATCCCGGCGGGAAAAATAGAGAACCTGCTCTCTATTTTCCCATCAGGATTCTCGGGAGAGTGTTTCCTCTGAGAAAACTGGTCGTCTGTATGCTTACCTGTCAGAGGTAAATCCGCACATGCTCAATAAGACTTCGACGCATGCGCGGTAGCATACAAGGGTAGTGTGGGGTGTAGCAAGATGGCGGCGACAGCATTGAATGTGACGAGCACCGGCTTGTCGTAGTGGATGACGTCACCGCGTTCTTGCCATTCAAAAGAATGGCGGTTCTTTTGAGTGGCTGTCTGTACACAGGGCTTGGCAAGGCAAGTTTGCCAGGAATCCCGTCAGGAAAATCGACGGTTTGCAAATAGACGGGATTCCCGGCCGTGTGTACAGGGCTTGAGTCTCAGTGTCAGTTTTCTTTGAGTGGCTAACCCAGGTAGCTACCCCATATAGGGATAAAGAATTATGACTTTTCCACTACTTCCAAACTCTGTACGTTGAGTCACCCCTTTGCTAGTTGGGTGCCAAAACCAGGCAGGGGCTCATTCTCACCTTAAGCTATCTGTAAATCCAAGAGAAAAAGCCATTGGCACCAGTAGAATCCTTCAAAAGTAAAACGTAATTGTTCTGGAAAAAAAAAACTGAGATCTCCACCTCTAAGTCTCGAAGAAACAAGAGGAGGATGTCCTAGGCACAAGTTCTTTGTCAGGAACCATAAAGCGTGCTGCCCCCGTCTTTCTGTTGCCTAGAGTTCATGTTGACATCAACATAATTTTTTTTTGAATGGCTGACCCAGGTAGCTGGCCTGATAGGGATAAAGAGTTTTGGCTTTTCCACCACTCCTAAACCCTGTATGTTAAGTCACCCCATTGGCTAGTTGGGGGGCAAAACCAAGCAGGGGCTTATCCTTACCCCAAGTTATTGAAAGATCCAAGAGAAAAGGGAAGTGGCACACTGTAGAGTCCCTTGTAAGTAAAACTTTATTGTTCAGGAAAACAACACACCTGGGACCTCCTCCTCTGACCTAGGTAGCTGGTCTGTATAAGGATAAAGAATACTTTTTTTTCCACTGCTCCCAAACCCTGTATGTTGAGTCAGTCCATTGGCTAGTTGGGGGCCAAAACCAAGCAGTGGCATATCCTTACCCCAAGCTATTGAAAGATCCAAGAGAAAAAGGAAGTGGCACACTGTAGAGTCCCTTGAAAGTAAAACTTTATTGTTCAGGAAAACAACACATCTGGCACCTCCTCCTCTGACCTAGGTAGCTGGTCTGTATAAGGATAAAGAATACCGGATTTTTACCCAGCTCCCAAAACACTGTATGTTGAGTCACTCCATTGGCTAGTTGGGGGCCAAAACCAAGCAGTGGCTCATCCTCACTCCAAGCTATCTAATAAAATAAGCAAGTGGCACACCGAACAGTCCATTGTAAGTAAAACGTTATTGTTCAGAGCAAGCAACACACCTGGGACTTTCTCTTCTGAGTCTAAAAATAAGCCCTATTTTGTATGAAACACAAGGAAGAAGGTTTGGTATGGGTTTGTGTTCTTTGTCAAGAATAATAAAGTTTTACCTACGTGTGTACCACCGCCATCTTTCTCTTGCCTGCCTTTTACATTGATGCTTCAACATTAGTTCTCATTGAATCATTGATCTCATTGATTCATTGGCCATATGAAGACAAAGAATCTGACTTTTCCATTGCCATTCCAAACCCTGTGTGTCCGGTCACCCCCTTGGCTAGTTGAGTGTCAAAACCTCATCCTCACTTTAAAGCTATCTATGAATCTAAGAGAAAAAGCCAGAGGCACAACTTGTAAGTAAAACTTTATTGTTCCAGACAAACACGCCTGGGACCTCCTCCTATGTATCTCCAAGAAAACAATTTGTGTGAAACATGAGGAGGAGGTCCCAAGCACAGATTGTGTCCTTGTCTGGAAAAATTTAGTTTTACTTAGACTCCATTCACCCAAGGGCAATACGACTTCCAGCGCGACTTTGGGAGGCAACTTGGACACGACTTGAGTATGAATCACAGCGCGACATGAGGCAACTTACAAGGCAACTTCAACTTCAAGTTGCCTTCAGGACAGGAGGCTTTCCAGTGGCCAATCATGCAGCGCGACTTGAGGCGACTAGGGGCGACTTGAAGTTGGATCCAAAGTCGTCCCCGTGTGAATTGGCTCTTACGAGAGTGTTGACAGTTTCTTTCTCAACATCAATTCTCTTTGAGTCGCTGACTCATGCCACTGGCCCATACAGAGATAAAGAATTTAGACTTTTCCCTGGCTCCCCCTAGGCTAATTGGGTGCCGAAAACAGGCAGGGGCTCGTCCTCACCCTAAACTATCGGTAGATCCAAGAGAAAAAGTTGACACCACAATGTAGAATCCCTTGTAGATAAAACTTTATTGCTCTAGACAAACAACACTCCTGGTCCCTCCTCCTCTAAGTCTCTAAGAACAAGCCTTATTCTGTCTAAAAAACAAAGAATGGGTTTGTGTTCTTTATCCATGTTCATTGTCTGGAATAATAATGTTTTATTTACACGTATGCTGCCAGGTTCTTTCGTTTGCTTAATTTTCACATTGATTCTTCAACATCAGTTACTTTGAGTCACTAACCCGGGTCACTGGCCTGTACAGAGATAAAGAATCTTGAAATTTCCACCCCTACATGTTGGGTCACCCCTTGGCTAGTTGGGTGGCGAAAATAGGGGCTTGTCCTCATCCCAAGCTGTCCGTAGATCCAAAAGAAAAAGCCAGTGGCACACAACAGAATCCCTCATAAGTAAAATGTTATTGTTCTGGACAAACAACATGCTCTCTGAGAATATGCTCTATTTTGTGTGATAAACAAAAAGGAGGTCCAAAGAATGGGTTTGCGTTCTTTATCCATGTTCATTGTCTGGAATAATAAAGTTTTACTTAAACGTATGCTGCCAGGTTCTTTCTTTTGCTTCAATTCTCTTTGAGTCACTGAGTCAGGTCACTGGCCTGTACAGAAATGAAAAATTTTCACCTTTCCACCACTCCCAAACCCTGTATGTTGGGTCACAAACTTGGCTAGTTAGGTGGTGAAAACAGGCAGAGGCTCGCCCACACCCCAAAGCTTTCCATAGATCCACGAGAAAATGCCACCATGGAATCCCTCATAAGTAAAACTTTATTGTTCCGGACAAACAACATACCTGGGACCGCATCATTGGTGTCTCTATGTCAGTTTTCTTTGAGTGGCTGACCCCGGTAGCTGGCCCATATAGAGATCAAGAATTCTGGATCTTTTAATGCTCCAAAACCCTGTATGTTAGGTCACCCCCTTGGCTAGTTGGTCGCCAAAACCAAGCAGGGGCTCACCCTCACCCTAAGCTATCTGTAGATCTAAGAGAAACAGCCAGTGGCACCCATAGAATGCCTTGAAAGTAAAACTTTATTGTTCCGGACAAACAACATACCTGGGACCTCATCACTGGAGTCTCAATGTCAGTTTTCTTTGAGTGGCTGACCCCGGTAGCTGGCCCATATAGAGATCAAGAATTCTGGATCTTTTAATACTCCAAAACCCTGTATGTTAGGTCACCCCCTTGGCTAGTTGGGTGCCAAAACCAAGCAGGGGCTCACCCTCACCCTAAGCTATCTGTAGATCTAAGAGAAACAGCCTGTGGAACCCATAGAATGCCTTGAAAGTAAAACTTTATTGTTCCATCAAAAAACAGGTCTGGGATCTCCTCCTTTGAGTCTCTAAGAATAAGCCCTATTTTGTGTGAAACACAAGGAGGCGGTCTTACGCATGAGTTTGTGTTCTTTGTCCGGAACAATAAAGTTTTATTTACAAGTGTGCTGCTGGCTTCTTTCTCTTGCCTAGTTTATGCAGCAACGTCAGTTTTCTTTGAGTCACTGACCCAGGTCACTGGGCCATGCTAAAATAAAGAATTCTGATGTTTCCCCCACTCCCATGGCCTGTACATTGGGTCCCCCCTTTGGCTAGCTGTGTGTCACACAATGGGGCCACACAAAACACTTCCATTCCAAATCCAAAATCCCAGTAAAGTTTTGGCTTTAGATGTGATTGCACACAGACAAGGCTGCCTGACTGGGGAGAGGAATGCACATAATTCGTCAAGTGGGGTCAGATCATGTGGGAGAAAACAAAGAGAAGTTTGAGGATGATAAATACCAGAAAAATTGTCGCCTTTCAAGCTTTCGGATTTACCAGTCAGCAGAAATCCCAGGAGTCAAAAAAAAAAATGTTAAATGGGTTAATTGTTTCTTTTGGCGAATCTATTATGTCAATCTCTGCTGTCAAGGCTGTGAGCCGCATTATCAGGTCTCTAAGAAATAAAAAAACGATATTTAAAGGGAAACATTTACAACTGGGCCTAGTATCTCGTGTAGGCTTGCAAATGACAGATAGATACCTATTTAGTATTGTTTACTTTGGCTCAGTCTGATTGGTTGTGTTGAGAGTCAAGAGTCAAAGGTCGACTGAAGTCAGCCAGTTGCTGGCCAGCTTTAGTTTATGCGTTGTCTCCAAGCTCCTGTGTATAGCTATAGCAGTAGAGAGGCTCCCACCGACCAGCTGGATAAGTACACCGGCTCATCCGAGCAGCAATAACCGGTATTCACCAGAGTTCCTGATGGTGGAGATGGGTTTTGCTGCATGTTAATGCTAGCTCATGGTCCTCAGGATTGTCCCACCAAGAGGTGAGCAAGCAAGGGTCCAGTAGCAGATATACAGTATCTCACAAAAGTGAGTACACCCCTCAAATTTTTGTAAATATTTTCTTGTATCTTTTCATGTGACAACACTGAAGAAATGACACTTTGCTACAATGTAAAGTAGTGAGTGTACAGCTTGTATAACAGTGTAAATTTGCTGTCACCTCAAAATAACTCAACACACAGCCATTAATGTCTAAACCGCTGGCAACAAAAGTGAGTACACCCCTAAGTAAAAATGTCCAAATTGAACCAATTTCCCCCCCCCGGTGTCATGTGACTCGTTAGTGTTACAAGGTCTCAGGTGTGAATTGGGAGCAGGTGTGTTAAACTTGGATTATCGCTCTCACTCTCTCATACTGGTCACTGGAAGTTTAACATGGCACCACATGGCAAAGAACTCTCTTAGGATCTGAAACAAAGAGTTGTTGCTCTACATAAAGATGGCCTAGGCTATAAGAAGGTTGCCAAGACCCTGAAACTGAGCTGCAGCACGGTGGCCAAGACCATACAGCGGTTTAACAGGACAGGTTCCACTCATAACAGGCCTCGCCATGGTCGACCAAACAAGTTGAGTGCACATGCTTAGCATCATATCCAGAGGTTGTCTTTGGGAAATAGAGGTATGAGTGCTGCCAGCATTACTGCAGAGGTTGAAGGGGTGGAGGGGTCAGCCTGTAAGTGCTCAGACCATACGCCACACTCTGCATCAAATTGGTCTGCATGGCTGTCGTCCCAGAAGGAAGACTCTTCTAAAGATGATGCACAAGAAAGCCCGCAAACAGTTTGCTGAAGACAAGCAGACTAAGGACATGGATTACTGGAACCATGTCCTGTGGTCTGATGAGACCAAGATAAATTTATTTGGTTCAGATGGTGTCAGGCGTGTGTGGCGGCAACCAGGTGAGGAGTACAAAGACAAGTGTGTCTTGCCTACAGTTAAGCATGGTGGTGGGAGTGTCATGGTCTGGGTCTGCATGAGTGCTGCCGGCACTGGGGAGCTACAGATCATTGAGGGAACCATGAATGCCAACATGTACTGTGACATACTGAAGCAGAGCATGATCCCCTTCCTTCGGAGACTGGGCCACAGGGCAGTATTCCAACATGATAACGACCCCAAACACACCTCCAAGATGACCACTGCCTTGCTAAGGAAGCTTAGGATAAAGGTGGTGGACTGGCCAAGCATGTCTCCAGACCTAAACCCTATTGAGCATCTGTGGGGCATCCTAAAACGGAAGGTGGAGGAGTGCAAGGTCTCCAACATCCACCAGCTCCGTGATGTCGTCATGGAGGACGGGAAGAGGACTCCAGTGGCAACCTGTGAAGCTCTGGTGACCTCCATGCCCAAGAGGGTTAAGGCAGTGCTGGAAAATAATGGTGGGCACACAAAATATTGACACTTTGGGCCCAATTTGGACATTTTCACTTATGGGGTGTACTCACTTTTGTTGCCAGTGGTTTACTTTAGCCATTAATGGCTGTGTGTTGAGTTATTTTGAGGGGACAGCAAATTTACACTGTTATACAAGCTGTACACTCACTACTTTACATTGTAGCAAAGTGTCATTTCTTCAGTGTTGTCACATGAAAACATATATAATATTTACAAAAATGTGTGGGGTGTACTTACTTTTGTGTGATACTGTACCAACACCGGGGCTTTCTTCCTCCCATTATAACCAATGATGGGGCATTGTTCATGCCCACTAATGCTGGGGCATTTTCTACTCCCACTGGTCATAGTCTGGTCTCCTCTAAAGCCTGAAGGACAGTAACTGGGCCTTTGCTTAGAAAGTTTGGAGACCCCTGGCTAAATGCATTGGTGTGCATTCAAAATAAATGCCGTTGCAATGTAGCAACACGTTAGCGTATTACCATACACATTTCTGCAATGCTAAAGTCTCAATGGGCCCTGAATATGTTCATCAAAAAAAAAAGAGAGATTCGCCCTTGGGACTTTGAGTGAGGTGAGCACTGTTAGGCCAATAAAAAAATCGCAAGAATAATTGCAGTGTATATTTATTCAGGTAAAAAGCAGTACATACATTAATGTCATGAACATGGGCCAATTCATACAAAATACAAGACCAATATAAATGAGGTAAAATGATATTACGAGTATCTGACAGTAATTATGTAAACACATAGGCATCAAAAGTAACCCGACGCGTTTCGCGAGCCAAGCCTCGCGAAACGCGTCGGGTTACTTTTGATGCCTATGTGTTTACATAATTACTGTCAGATACTCGTAATATCATTTTACCTCATTTATATTGGTCTTGTATTTTGTATGAATTGGCCCATGTTCATGACATTAATGTATGTACTGCTTTTTACCTGAATAAATATACACTGCAATTATTCTTGCGATTTTTTTATTGGCCTAACAGTGCTCACCTCACTCAAAGTCCCAAGGGCGAATCTCTCTTTTTTTCATGAAATTCAGGGATGGAGGTGTGTCACTGGTGACACCAGACCCTTCTTTTTTCTTTTTTCTCAAAGATACCCGGGTGGAAGACACCCAATAGCCCAAAACTGGTCTGCGGTCACACTCGCCAATAAAAACAAAAACATACATATATGTATGGATTTTACATTTTTATCATGCACTAGCCATTTGTTATTCCAACATATCCAATAACATCTCGCATTGGACTTTTATCCCAATCCAGCTGGTGTGGTGTTCTCTGTTGGCGGCGGTGCTACTTCATTTCTCCCTGGGAGCTGCGATGTGCATTACAAGGGGGACCTTTGTCCCCTGCTGTCCCCGCCTGCCCTTTTTGAGCGGACGGGGCCACTTGCACATCGGCACCATGTTAATGCGTCGGCCGCGCGATGTCTGCGATTTTGCAGCATCGCTGTGGCTGCAGGCATTACTACCATCAAGATGGTCCTGGGAGTGTCTTGGCTCACACACCGCCTTTTTGATGGTTGGTGGGTTTAGGCACTCGTTTGCTGGTCATTTGCACATGGTGTTGGGGGCGGAGCCTCTCGGGCCCCTTCAGGGGTATATATTGGAGGTTTGCACAGCATGGATCTCATTGTTTGCTTTCTTTCACTGAGGACAGACACACAAGTGCAGGTCCTTCCCTTGGAATTTACTACTCTTAGACCTACTTCACCAAGGTATACTTTTATATGTTTATATATTACTCGCTGCAAGCATTTACATGCAACTTGTTTTCTCATCACAGTCCTCATTACACACCTGTATTTCATTCCATTCACACTCTCTTTCACTTATTACTTTCCTCTCTGATCTTTCCTTAATCATACTAGTCAATCTGGTATTTTTTCACTCTCCCCCTCAGTCTCCATACTCTAACCATTCTTGGCTCATGTCTTTTATACATGCAAAGACACATATGTTACCATATACTCGTATACTCCCATATTTTAATTATTCAATATACATATTTATATTTAGAGCCAACATTCCTCTTGGATTCACTGACACTCTTGGGGTTACACCTATTCCATCCATGCTGGGCCTTCCTTCCGTTTGACTCCGATTTGGAGCTTTGTTTGGCTCCGCCTCCTCAGCTCCCTGGTGAGACAGTCGCTGCCGCCGTTTGAGCTTCACCCCCGCTGTCTTTTGGCAATGTCCAGTGGTGAGTATGGGGTTTTCCATATTCAAGGCCCCCCCCCCTGTGCCTTCATATCATGCTTTATACTATATCACTCTCATTTTAGGTACACTACGTGCATCCACCCCTGAAGAGCGAGCCAAGCCTCGCGAAACGCGTCGGGTTACTTTTGATACCTATGTGTTTACATAATTACTGTCAGATACTCGTAATATCATTTTACCTCATTTATATTGGTCTTGTATTTTGTATGAATTGGCCCATGTTCATGACATTAATGTATGTACTGCTTTTTACCTGAATAAATATACACTGCAATTATTCTTGCGATTTTTTTATTGGCCTAACAGTGCTCACCTCACTCAAAGTCCCATGGGCGAATCTCTCTTTTTTTCATGAAATTCAGGGATGGAGGTGTGTCACTGGTGACACCAGACCCTTCTTTTTTCTTTTTTCTCTGAATATGCTCATCAGACATGCCCAGGTGGAGCTGATCTGGAGGGCCCCAGAGGCAATCAAGACAAATAAACATGCTGTTAAAAACAGCTTTTCATTAAGGCCCCTTTCACACTGGGGTGGGCATGTGCGGTGGCGGTATAGCGGCGCGATTTTTAGCGCCGCTATACCGTTGTATTTACCGTGATATTCAGCCACTAGTGGTGCGGTTTTAACCCCCGCTAGCGGCCGAAAAAGGGTTAATGCCACCCGCAAACCGTGGCTACAGCCGCGGTTTGCGGGCGGTATTACCGCGGTGTCCCATTGATTTCAATGGGAAGGAGCGGTAAAAGAGCGGTATACACACCGCTCCTTCACCGCTCCAAAGATGCGGCTTGCAGGAGATTTTTTTTTCTCCCGCCAGCGCATCGCCTCAGTGTGAAAGCCCTCGGGCTTTCACATTGAGAATGCTGGGGCAGGAGTATTTCAGGCGCTATTTTTAGCGCTAAAACGCCTGAAATACGCCTCAGTGTGAAAGGGGCCTAATACTCGACACCATAGTGCACGCCATTGGACATAAAGGTTGCGGCGCCATACATAGCTGGGGTCGCCTTCTATTTCATGTAGAGGAAATCTCATAAACCACTTCCAAAGGCAAAATAATGGCTTTCCGCTAATGAGCGCAGATTAGAGTCCTCTTTGTGGAAGTCGGCGGCGTCTTGTAAAAAGTGAAGAACTGCAGTAAATTCCCGAGGAACGACTGACGTCCGCGGACAGGGCGCAAGCGGCTGCTTAATTAGGTAATGTCTGATAATGCTGACAGCTGGCAGCCAGAGAATGGAAGAGCTTTTACTGTCCCCCCCCCCCCCCGACTCCCGCTAAATAAATAAATATATAACAGGGATGAGTACGAGCCTCACTTATCAATGTGTCTGAGAAAAGAACTCACTCCGATTGTCTGCATTGTTCACTGCAGCCAATCAGAATCGCCTGTCTCTTCTCCCTGCGCAGTATGAGACACGGAAAGGCAAAGAAAGCCAAGCATTGTCTCATAACCCGCTGTACTATCATTTCATAAGAATGTAGAAAATCTCTGACAGAACACCATCCTTCGAAACATCACGCAGCGGAAAAGGGCATTTCCACCCGTGATTTTTTTATTGATTTTTTTGCGCGATTTTTCTGCGTGCCACGCGTAGGGCACCCCATTTACTTCAATGGGTTGCCCTATGCGCGTTTGTTGGCCAAAAACAACCTCCTGCTCCTTTCTGGGCAACAAGCTTAGCACGATTTTTAAACACGTGTTTTGCCACGCAACAATCTCAGCAGACCCACACCACATTTGTGGTGCCATTAAAAAATAATGGCATTCAAATGCGCGTGACACGTCTTGCCACGATTTGGAATCGTGGTGATTCTGCCCGCGATTCCAAATCGTGTAATGTGAATTCCTAACTTTTTAGGCCTTGTTCAAACGAGCAACCAGTAAAAACAGGCGGATAGGTTCACGTCATGAAGGTGAAAATGAGCGTGTGCACGCTTCAGCGCATTTTTCGTGCCTTTTTTTTGCACGTTGTGTGTAGGGCAAAACATTGAGCTTTGTTTAAGCCATCAGAGCATGTGTGCGGCTTAGTGCCTTTCTGCGCATTTCCACGTGCCGCCTGTAGGTCAACTTTTCTATTTCTGCGCTAGAAATGCTCAACGAACGTTGCCGTGTTTGAGAAAAAAACTGACTCCGACTGTCTGAATTGTTCACCACGGCCAATCAGAATCGCCCGTCTCTTCTCCCTTTGCAGTATGAGACATGGAAAGGCAAAGAAAGTAGACATGTGAGATTCGTTTTGTACGAATCGAAAATTTGTACGAATTTCCGAAAATTCGTACATTCGGAAGCATCCAAAATACGAATTTATATTCTTATGCCGCGTACACACGATCGTTTTTAATGTCATTTTCAAAAACGACGTTTTTCTCGACGTGATTTTTCTTGTTTCCTCTCAAGCCTGTCTTGCATACACACGTTCATTAAAAAAAACGCTCGAGCAAAGCGCAGTGACGTACAACACGTACAACGGCACTATAAAGGGGAAGTTTCATTCGGATGGCGCCACCCTTCATGTTAGTAAAGTTTGTTGAGCGACGATTCGTGCTTTTCAGCCTCATGCTTTTCAGTCCGTTACAGCGTGACGAATGTGCTATCTCCATTATGAACGCTAGTTTTACCAGAACGAGCGCTCCCGTCTCATACTTGATTCTGAGCATGCGCGTTAAAATGCTCTGGAGCCCACACATGATCGTTTTTAATGCCCAATTTAAAAAATTGCATTTTTAACGTCGTGAAAAACGGTCGTGTGTACGCGGCATTACGAATTATATACGAAATACGAAATTTTGTTGACAAATTTGTTTCAGGAGTGGGAGAGACGGCTCAGACTGGTACTGGTAGTCGATGGGAGATTCAGAATTGGACAAAATAAGAATGTTCGTTAATATTGTTTTATTATTGTCATAATAATTACGATTATTCGTTATGATGAAGTTAAAAACCCAGGAAGTCAGCACAGCACAGGGATGGTGGGAGTCCCTCATAATGAGCACAGCAGGGGTACAGCCCCAGGAGGAAGTCAGCACAGCACAGGGATGGTGGGAGCCCCTCATAATGAGCACAGCAGGGGTACAGCCCCAGGAGGAAGTCAGCACAGCACAGGGATGGTGGGAGCCCCTCATAATGAGCACAGCACAGGGATGGTGGGAGCCCCTCATAATGAGCACAGCAGGGGTACAGCCCCAGGAGGAAGTCAGCACAGCACAGGGATGGTGGGAGCCCCTCATAATGAGCACAGCAGGGGTACAGCCCCAGGAGGAAGTCAGCACAGCACAGGGATGATGGGAGGCCCTCCTAATGAGCACAGCACAGGGATGATGGGAGCCCCTCATAATGAGCACAGCACAGGGATGATGGGAGCCCCTCATAATGAGCACAGCAGGGGTAAAGCCCCAGGAGGAAGTCAGCACAGCACAGGGATGGTGGGAGACCCTCATAACGAATGTTCGTAATTGTTACGAAAAGTTAACGAACCTAACGAACTTTCGTATTTCGTACGAATCCAAATTGAATTTCGGACACGAATTACGAATTAACGGGCTACTACAAACCCAGGAAGTCAGCACAGCACAGGGATGGTGGGAGCCCCTCATAATGAGCACAGCACAGGGATGGTGGGAGCCCCTCATAATGAGCACAGCAGGGGTACAGCCCCAGGAGGAAGTCAGCACAGCACAGGGATGATGGGAGGCCCTCCTAATGAGCACAGCACAGGGATGATGGGAGCCCCTCATAATGAGCACAGCACAGGGATGGTGGGAGCCCCTCATAATGAGCACAGCACAGGGATGGTGGGAGCTCCTCATAATGAGCACAGCACAGGGATGGTGGGAGCCCCTCATAATGAGCACAGCAGGGGTAAAGCCCCAGGAGGAAGTCAGCACAGCACAGGGATGGTGGGAGCCCCTCATAACGAATGTTCGTAATTGTTACGAAAAGTTAACAAACCTAACGAACTTTCGTATTTCGTACGAATCCAAATTGAATTTCGGACACGAATTACGAATTAACGGGCTACTACAAACCCAGGAAGTCAGCACAGCACAGGGATGGTGGGAGCCCCTCATAATGAGCATAATGAGTCGACGACTGCCATATTGAGAAAGGTATTTTTTGCTTTTTAAATTCATCATAACGAATGTTCGTAATTGTTACGAAAAGTTAACGAATCTACGAAAATTCGTATTTTGTGCGAAACGAATCCAAATTGAATTTCGGACACGAATTACGAATTTTCGTCTAATATGAAACGGAACGGAATGAAACAAATTTATTGAGGGCACCCATGTCTAAAAGAAAGCCAAGCATTGTCTACTAACACACTATACTATCATTTTATAAGAAATACAATGTAGCAAATCTCTGATAGAAAACCAGCGTTGACTTTAGTGCTTGAAACAAAGTGGCATTAAAACAATTGGGGACCTCTATAACAACTCCCACTTCTTTTCTTTTCTAAGCTTCAACAAAAGTTCCACATCCACAGCAATGACTTTTTTAAATATCTTCCTATCAGATCAACACTCCAGCGCCTCAGGAAGAACAAGGACAATAAACTTTTCCAGTATATCTTATCTTTATACAACTCTCCAGCAGCCACATAAAAAGGAATCTCATACTTTTATCAATTGCTCTCAACCCAGACAGCAAAACCCAAGTCTTCGTCCAATGGTATACTGGGAACAAATTCTACACTTCTCCATCCCTCTACATCAGGCTTTCTCAACCTTTTAACCCTAGAGAAATCCCAAAATGAATTTTCATGTCTCAAGGAACCCTTAATAAAACCAATTCATCAGGGCACAATAAGAACAATGCTCCTTATATTGGTGTTCAATAGGAAGAATGTCCCCCTTACAGTGGTGCTCAGAATGCCACCCTTAAAGGGGTTGTAAAGGTACCTATATTTTTGCATATATCTGATATATATGGTGCATAGATCGGGAATCTATATATTATTTCAGTCAAAATTAATATTTTGCCTGTTTTATTAATATCTATTTTTGGCACTTCCTCCTTTACAGTCTCTTGCGAGTGCCTTGGCTTCCGGTTGTTGGAGCGAGCTCCCTGCCGCTACGTTATATGTTAATGGGAACTACAATGCCCTTTATGCTCAGCGGCATCGCGCATGCGCAGTGCCGCTTTTTCGCTGACTGCATGAACGAGAACGAGCCTTCTTCTCGAAGTGTATTACAGCCTTCGGTACACAGACACCTCCCAGCAGCCACGCCCATTCCCGCCTCCCCAGCACGCCCATAATGTTCCTGTAGAGGATGGTTGCTACTAGTTACTATCATCCACCATATCACCCTGCTGCCAGACCTCCATATATCACTCTCAGAGACAATGAACAGTCATTTGCGTTGTTTTGTTTTTGTTTATTGGGGGATATAACTTGGTTGGGGAAAGGGAATATGGGATGCCCATAGATACGATCACTTTGCCATCATATTTAGAGAATTGGTTGATTAAATTGAGCCTTGAAGAACTGATGGACCCTAACATTCACAGTCACTTCCCCTGCATAAACCCATGCAGATCGTTGCTCCTCCTCTGCATCAACTCCTGCAGACTGTTTCTCCCAGGACTTCTCTCCTCCTGCGCAAAACTTCCACTGTAAACGATTAGTCTTCCTGTCCCATCACCTTCACTTTACAAAAGGAATCACTCTGAATAATCCCGATCAAAACAAACAGGCCTAGCATGCAGCACAGGCCTGCCTAAATTTACCTGCCTGGCAGTTTACCACACAAAAATCCTCACTCTAGCACCTACTTATGGTTCTACATTCCTTTTTAGGTTGCTGCTGCTGGTATTCTCTGAAAGTCTGCAGCCGACGAACTGCAGACTAGAGACACTGGCTGTATTTGCTGACGTGTTAACAGGCCAGGGGTCTGCAGTACCCCTCCCCGGGGGCCTAGTTATTTAGCAGCTTGTTTTAGTTGGTGGACTACTGATCCCAGCCAGCCCGACTTGCAAATCCAGCGCCTGCAGGCCACATTGATTTGACACAAAACCCCACAGTCTCTCCTCTGGCCTCGCACCCAGCTCCCCTGGCATGCCTCTTCCAAAAATCCACTGTGTCACACTCACCGATCTTCTCCTGTCCTGAGTCCATGATGCCTCCTCCATGACTGTGTAAGGATGAGGCTCCCTCCCAGCTCTCCTGGGCTCCTCTGCCAAGGCACGCACCCCCCCCCCCCCCCACCCACCAGATGGGGATGGCCTCCTGCTGCTCTCTAGCACTCCATTCTCCACGTCTCCCAGCCGACCCCTCCAGTGGGCTGGACCTAATCTTATATGGGAGGCCTGCCCCCTGCCAGTTCCAGTTGGTAATTGGTCAGGGCTCCTCACATGAGCTCCCTGCCACTCCAATCCTCAGCCCTGCCCCTCTTCCAGAACATTCTCCCTGGAAGCAGGGGAGGTGCCCAAGAGCTGAAGCACAGGTGGTCACACCCACTGCTACACTAACCACTCCCTGCCCCCAGATCAAAACAAACAGGCCTAGCATGCAGCATAGGCCTTCCTAAATTTACCTGCCTGGCAGCTTACCACACAAAAATCCTCACTCTAGCACCTACCTATGGTAGAGGGTGCTACATTCCTTTTTAGGTTGTTGCTGCTGGTATTCTCTGAAAGTCTGTAGCCGACGAACTGCAGACTAGAGACACTTTCACTTCTAAAGAAAAAAAGGCGCGTAGTAAAGGCAGGGCTGTGCTGATGAGATCCTGATTCTCATTACAATAAAATGGCATGGGAGGCGGAGCTACAGCATCTTAGACACGCCCACGGCTCCCGTGCCTCCCGTGCCTGTGAACGCAGACAACGTCTCCCCGCAGGGATGTAGTCCCAGTGGAGGGGGCGTGCACGCATGGTAAACCCCATACAGAACGGCTCTGCTGATGGGGCAACCATCTAGGACAAGAACAGGAAGTGGCAAAAACAGACACCAAAAACAAGCATTTAAAAACGAAAATGAAGGAAAAGGTAAGTGAACAAAGGTAAGTGAACACAGAGTACACTACCTTAAAGGAGCAGGGTTTCCCATGACACGCCAGAGGGGGGCGGGGTCACCCGTGACACCACGGGGAAGCCGCCGGAAACCCGTTACGTCAGAACGGGGCAGGGTCACTCGTCCACGTCACGGGTGGCCCCGCCCTCGGTTATAAAAGAAATGTCTGACGGCTCGTGCATCATTCGCCCGGGAGCCTTCTATGGAGGAGGCTGTATCGTTCGAATCGGTGGGTAGCGGCGGGTCCGGGTCGTAGAAGGATGTACATCGCTGGAATTTTTTTTTTATTTTTTTATTAAAGGACTTGTCCCAAGCTGTCTTTGTGTTCTTTTACATTTTTTGACACTTTTTTTGTGAAATGGTAGGGGTACCCTTTACCAATTCACATAGGGTGGGGCCGGAATCTGGGGGTCCCCTTTGTTAAAGGGGGCTTCCAGATTGCGATAAGCCCCCCGGCCGCAGACCCCTAAAACCACCGGGCAAGTGTTGTGGGGATGAGGCCCTTGTCCCCATCAACATGGAGCCCAATCGCGGCCACACCTTCGCGGTCAGCCCGGTCTTGGGCGGCAGGGGTCCTGGGTGCCTCCTGGAGCCCGGATCGTGGCCAGACCTTCGCGGTCAGCCCGGTCTAGTGCGGGAAGGGTCCCTGTTGCCAGTTAAAACCGCCCGGTTCGCGCCCCGATCTGTATTTTCCTCCTGCAGCAGCTGAAAGTAGGCTTCTCCTCCTCTCCCTTTTGTCAACATTCAGCTGCCAATGGAGGAAAATATAGGGAATCGGTACCAATATATGCCACCCCCGCCACCCCTCCTTTCCCTGTTCCTCTTCCTTCTGTTGCACGGGTCCCCCCTTCCTCCCATTGTTTCAGGATGGAGAGTGGGGAAGAGGCAGGTAAATATGTCAAACACATATGTGTTGGAGCTTTGGGGTGCACACTCTAATGCAATAGGCTGTGCACACCTATGGCAGCATTAGTAGCAGCACTTCACACTGAGATATCAGGACACAACACAGGACGAACACTTCAAGGGACAAGGGAATTTAAACTGGGATAGTTGGCAACAATGACAGGGCCCAGGGCAGCTGCCCCTCTTGCCCTGCCTTAAAGACGGCTCTGCCGCTAATTCCATACCTCCAATAACAAATCCACATGGGACTTAATTCTGGCTACCTCCTTTGATACCCCTTGACCCTTACACACTATTATAACAAAGCATTCACTAAAAGACCGATTGACACTTCTCCCCCAGGTATTCCAATGAATCCCCACCAACACTGGCATTTACTAGTCTTGCTGTTCTTAGCCCCTTCCATCACAGCCAGTCTCTTGGACAATATCCTCCACTCCATATCAGGGCTACCAGAAGGTGACACCCACCCTATCTCCATACCCTTCATCCCCACCTCCCCATTTCTTCCCACAAGGATCTTGAACTCCCTTAGCTTACTGTTAGAGCCGGTTCACACTGGGGCAACACGACTTCCAGCTTGACTTTACAAGGCAACTTCAAGGCAACTTCGAGGCAACTTCAAGTTGCCTCCAGGACAGGCGACTTTGCCAGTGGCCAATCAAACAATAATCAGCTCTGTGGGAGGGAGGGGGGAGGGAGGGGTTTGCCTGAGAAAACTATTTTCTCTTCCTGTAAAGTTGCTTCAGTTAAGACACTGATTCGACTTTGGAGTCAACTTCCATTGAAATCAATGGGTACAAGTCGCCTAGAAGTCGCCTAGAAGTAGTACAGGAACCTTTTCTGAAGTCGGAGCGACTTCAGTAGTGTACATTAAGACGGCTCTCATTCACTTTAATGTAATTTGTCATGTCGCGTGACTTGGGGCGACACAAGTTAGATCCCAAGTCGCGGTAGTGTGAACCGGCACTTAAGTAATCTCAATCATTGTAAACTGCAACAATGTTTTTTGTATACTGAGCATATCGCTTGTTCCTGTTTTTAGATTTTTCTTCTAAAAATCTATAAAATTCTAAGTATATATAAAAAAATAAAAATAACACCAACCTTCCAAACATCACGCAGCAGGGAAGAGAATTTCCGCTCGTGATTTTTTGTTACGTGATTTTTCTGCATGTCACGCATAGGGCAGCCCATTTACGTCTATGGGCTGCCCTATGCACAATTGTCGCCCAAAAAGAAGCTCCTGCTCCTTTTTTGGAGAACAAACTAAGCGCGGTTTTTAAAAGCGTGTTTTGCTGCGACAATTGCTACAGAATCTCAGCACAGAAACGCACTTTGTGTCACGATTTGGAATCACGGACAGATACGACAGAGCGCGTGCGTGTTTCCGAGCATTTATGTTGCATGTAGGGCAGCCCTGTTCAACCTGACACACTATTAGAACCCGTGTGCTGCTCCACGCATTTCTGCACAACCCTGTGTTGCATTTTTGCACCTGAAATGCCCAAAATAAATCCCTGACCCTTAATGAGAAATCTCAACGCAACAAAACGTATAGTGCTGTGGCACTATGCATTTTGGTGCATGCGAAAAAGGTGCATATCGCAGATGCATTGGGGGTGCCATTATGAATTAGGCCACATTCACCCCTAGGTGTATTAAGAATTTGCACCGCGTTTGTGCATGTTTTATGCATGTTCTCGCCCTTTCCACCCAGGGCAGCCCCTTCGGTTTCAACTGTCTATAAGGCGATTTCTCTCATTTGAAAGAGATTTCATCTTACTTCCTGTTGTGTCTCTACGATGCAGAAAATAGACGTGTGCACTGCCTAAAAATTTGTATGTTTTCGTTTCATTTGTTTTTTGTTGAGTTGAGTTGAGTTGAGAGGTATCTTAATATAGCGCGGTCTTACCCCGAAGGGTCCCGACGCGCTTGTTCGTTTTTTTTTTTGTTTTTTGGGTCATTCGTTATGTTAGCAATTCCTAAATTCCCAAATTCAAAAATTTGTAAATTCGAAAAAAATAAATAAAGTTTAAAAAAATTCTTAAATTTGAAAAAAATTGTAAGTTCAAAAATCCGAAAACCCTTTTAACAAACTTTTCTGAATATTTGTAAATTCTAATATTCGAAAATTTGTAAAATTAGAAAAAATGTGTGAATTTGAAAAAAAATTGTACATTCGAAAAATTCATAAATTCGTAAATTTGAAGAAAAAAATTAGCAAATTTGAAAATTTGAAATTCTGAAAACCCCAAAATTCGAAAATCTGAAATAATAACTAACTAATAATAACTTAACTATTACTAACTAATTATAGGTATTGGGATTTCCTTTAAATTTGGCTGTTAGTGAATTAATCCGAAATAATGAATGCAGCATCTAAAACTAAATGGATTGGAACAAATTGATAAAAGTAAACAACAATAATAAAAACTTTTTATTATTATTTATTATTATTAATTTGTTCCGTTCCATTTGTTTAGATGCGGCGTTCGTTATTGCAGATAGTTCGTAACTTCGGATAAATTCGTATTTGTTACGTTCACTAACAGCCAAACTTGAAAGGAAATTCCAATACCTATAATTTAATAGTTAGTAATAGTTAAGTTATTATTAGTTACCGGTAGTTATTATTTCAGATTTTCGAATTTTCCGGTTTTCACTTTTTCGAATTCTGAATTTACGAATCTTCGAATTTACGATTTTTTTCGAATTTACGAATCTTCGAATTTACGATTTGTTTCGAATTTATGATATTTTTCGAATTTACCAATTTACCAATGTTTTCAAATTTAAGAGTTTACGAATTTTTTCGAATTTACAAATTTCTTCAAACTTACAAATATTTTCGAGTTTACGAATTTTTTAATATTCAAATTTACGAATATTCAGAAAAGTTTGTAAAACTGTTTTTCTTTAATTCTGGGATATTTCCGAATTAACGAATTTGTCGAAATTCGTTAAAAAAACTTATACGGGACAAAACGAATTGCACATGTCTAGAACTGAAGGGAAACCTTGGTAGTGGGACACAGTGATTGTAATCCCTTACATATACCCAGTGAAGTGACTGACTTCAGGTGATACACAGAGAGGAAACAAATCCTCCTACATACGTTGTACCTGTTTATCTGCAGTTTTCTCTTTTCTACATCCATTCAAAGTGCTGAATTTAAAAAAAGCTTATCTGAGCTGTCAGAAAAAAGGGGGTGGGGGAGCAGAAGTTACACTCTCTAGAGCTCAGTGAGGAGAGCTCTGAGAGCTGATTGGAGAGACTGGACACACACCCCTTCACACAACACACAGGAAAGGAGCTGTGGCTGTCAATCACAGGCTGTGTGGTGGAGCTCCCTCCCCTGTCACCTTTTTTTCTCTTGGTGTCAGGAAAACTGAAGTTACACTCTCTAGAGCTCAGTGAGGAGAGCTCTGAGAGCTGATTGGAGGGACGGGACACACACCCCTTCACACAGCACACAGGAAAAGAGCTGTGGCTGTCAATCACAGGCTGTGTGGTGGAGCTCCCTCCCCGTCACCTTTTTTTGTCTTGGTGTCAGAAAACTGAAGGTACACTCTCTAGAGCTCAGTGAGGAGAGCTCTGAGAGCAGATTGGAGGGAAGAGACACACCCCCCACAGAAAAAGAGCTGTGGCTGTCAATCACAGGCTGTGTGCTGGAGCTCCCTCCCCTGACACCTTTGTTTCTCTTGGTGGCAGGAAAACTTGTCAGAAGTGACTCATGCTGGTAGCAGAGGAAGGAGGCAGCAGACAGAAAAGACACTTAGTGCTCTTAATTGAGACAAGTGCACACTATAGAGGGATATGCTTTGTTCATATTTCATGCCTGAGGTTTACAGCCACTTTAAAATATCTGTATTCATATGTATAACAGAACAAAGACACATTTAAATAAACTATGATGGCTGAACTGAAAAATACACAATTTTTTTTTTTTTGCTCAGAAGCCCCTCTTTATTTGGAACAAAGTTCTTTCATACAACCCCCTCCCCCGCCCCAATCATTTGAGGACAAAGAGGTCTATTTAGAGAAAAAAAAACTGCTAAATCACTGTTTCTTCTTTTGAACACATTCCGTCCCATGTCATCGCAAATGCATTTTTTTTTCTTTTTAAAAAAAATCTAGAAATTGGAATCTGAAAAGTGAAGATAAATAAAAAAGTAAAAAAAAAAAAGTAAAAAAAAAATAAAAAAAATACACAAATTAAAATAAAAAACAGACTACACCCAGGGCTGGACTTTTTCAGTAGGAATGTATAGGGAGGGTTTAAAGAAAATCTATGTAGTTATAAAAAAGATGAAAATGGATGCAGCTCTATAGTCATTAATACGTCAGTAAATGTATTTTTTAAATACAGACAGTGTAAGTACCTGAATGTGACCTGGTACCAGCCTCTTGTACAGCAGAGCTGGAGCGTGAGAGGAAGATGCAGCACAAAGTACCAGCCAGTTCATGTGCTGATTAGAAGCATGCTGATAGAAGGAAAGAGCAGAGTGACCAGGAAATTAGTTGTGCTGCTTCTCCTTTCACTGGCCTGTCACAGCTTGGGGGCTCGTCCGGGATGACCTTAGCAGAATGATGCTGACTATCAGACTGAGGACGTCTAGTGGCAGGAAAAAGTACTGGGGGAAATTCCTGTATTGAAGCTCAATATTGGCATAAAAGCTGATTCTGTGTTCTTTTTTTTTTTATATATATCTTTAACTGGGTTATTTGGTTTTATCTTGCTATTTTCGGCTAAAGTTCTACTTTATGGGCCCCCCCAAAAAAAAGAGCTATATGATTCTGTGCTGCAATTACAGGAGATGAAACCCCAACCAGTAATATCACATTCGTTTTAAAAAGTTGATTTCAATCTTATTGTCTTAATCTGCAGCTTTTAGCAAAACAACACCTGGTGATCCTGCCATGAAGGTCCTTGTTCAGGCACTTCCTGTTATGGGGCAATAATTGCCTCTCAATTGTGCTCCTGTGTTGTCACCCTGTGTGTCACCACCCTGCCACATTCTCCCCTGGTGGCATTTTGGGGCAGCACATTTATTTTTATGAGCTGCCCTATGTGCGTGAAACACGCAAAAAAAGCGAGTGGTACCATGCGTTTTGTCGGGCATGAACACCAGGATGGGCAGGATGTGCATCCGAGGGTGCACACCTTTTGCGCGTTCCCGCGTGAAGTGTTTTAGGGCAGCAGTGTTGACATGAATTTATAAGTCGTGCCACACCAAAACACCTAGTACTGCGGCACCATGCGCTATGGTGGGCGCAAATGCACACGCGCGTGCTGGATAGGTGGAAGTGTCATTAAGAATCGATGGCATCCACACACTTCTGAAAAAGGCAGCGTGATTCTGTAATAATAAGTTATTCTTTTTGTTGTTATTATAATTATTAGTATTATTACTACTACTATAACTTTATTCCAATAAGTTAATAGTATTATTATTAATATTATTATTAACATTACAACTATAATTTGTATCCATTAAATTATAATTAATATTATTATTGCTTCTGCAACTTTTTTATTTATCCAATAAGTTATTATTATTATTGTTATTATTATTATTAATATTATTATCAATAATATTATTAATATTACAGCTAAAACTTTTATCCAATAAGTTATTGTTATTATTATTGTTGTTATTATTATTATTATTATTAATAATAACATATGGGATAAATAATAAAGTTGCAGAAGCAATAAAAATAATAATTAAAACACATTTGATAAAAATGAAAGTTGTATTAATAATAATATAATACTATGATGCTGTTGCTCTCTATTTGTTTTTTGGACATGTTTTTATGGACTTGCTGAAATAAAGGTGATTTTACTGGACTTGCGGCCAACCAGAATTATTTTCTGCTCAATGGAATCCATGATGGACGGGGCCAGCACCTGGTCTGTGTGTTAATGGAGATGGGAGACTGACCTAGAGTGGTGTTCACACACATCAATACTATTCACATATTGGATAAAAGTTATAGTAGTAGTAATACTAATAATAATAATAATAATGATAATAATGATAACAATAATACTTTATTTTTGCATATACATTATAGTTGCAGTAGCAATAATAATAATAACTTATTGGATAAAAAACATAGCTGCAGTAGTAATAATAATAATAATAATAATATTACTATTGCAACTTTAATTTTTTTAAATCATTTTTATCCAATAGATTGTTATTATATATTTTTTTAATTCAATAAGTTATTAATATTATTATTATTATTATTATTATTATTATTATTATAATTAATAATAATAATAATAATAATAATAATAATAATAATAATAATAATACAACTATAAGTTGTATCCAATAAGTTATTATTATTACTTTTATTATTATTAGATGGAGATTATTATTATTATTATTATTATTATTATTATCATATATTTTTTTTATATTTGTATCCAATAGATTGTTATTATTATAACTTTAATTTGTTTTTATCCAATAAGATATTAATATTATTGTTTTTATTATTAATATTATTATTATTATTATTAATAATATTTTTACTGCTACTACTACAACTATAGTTTTTATCCAATAAGTTATTAATATTACTTTTATTATTATATGATGATGATGATGATGATGAAGATAATTATTATTATAGATTTTTTTAATATATTTTTTTCCAATAGATTGTTATTATTATAACTATAATTTGTTTTTATCCAATAAGTTATTAATATGATTGTTTTTTTAATTATTATTATTAATATTATTATTATTATTATTATTATCATCATCATTATTAATATTATTATTATTATTAATGATTTTATTACTACTACAACTATAATTTGTATCCAATAAGTTATTATTATTATTTTATTATATGGTGATGATGATGATTAGCATTATAGATTTTATTTATATATATTTTTTATCCAATAGATTGTTATTATAACTATAATTTGTTTTTACCCAAAAAGTTATTAATATGATTGTTTTTTTTATTATTATTATTGTTATTAATATTATTATTATTTGTATTAATTTTATTACTACTACAACTATAATTTGTATCCAATAAGTTATTATTATTACTTTATTATATGATGATGATGATTAGTATTATAGATTTTGTTTAATATTTATTTTTTATCCAATAGATTGTTATTATTATAACTATATTTTTTGTTTTTATCCCAAAAAGTTAATAATATGATTGTTTTATTATTATTATTATTATTATTATTATTATTGTTATTATTATTATAATTATTGTTATTATTATTATTACTATTATTAATAATATTACTACTACAACTATAATTTGTATCCAATAAGTTATTATTGTCACTTTTATTATTATATGATGATGATGATAATTATTTTATCATTATTATTGCTACAACTATAATGCCTCATGCCCACGGACGTTTTTACAGCCGCGTTTTTGAGCGTTTTTTACAGCTTAAAAACGCCTGTCCATGTTAGTCTATAGCTTCATGCCCACCTAGACGTTTTTGAGCTGAAAATAGCATAGGCGTTTTTAAGCTGTAAAAAAAAAAAACAGGACCAGTGCGTTCCTCGGCGTCGGAGTTAGGCATAAAAGAACGCGGAGCGTTAAAAAACACGCGAAAATGCGCAAAAACGCCGCAATTGCGTTTTTGAGCTCCGACGTCAAAAGGTCAAAAAATGGATACAATAACATGGACAGGCGTTTTTAAGCTGTAAAAAACGCGGCTGTAAAAACGTCCGTGGGCATGAGGCCTAATTGTTCATCCAAAGCACACCTCCTTCATTGTGGACTATACTGATGGCTCTCCTGTTGCCTTGATTTTGGAATACTTTATGTTACGATCAATGACAAGTTTTGTCACAGTTGACACTGGCGGCTGCTACAAAGAGAGAGAGCTAACCTGGGGGCCCCATCTAAATTTTGCTAGGGGCCCGATGATTGTTGGTCATGCCCCCGGGCAGAAGGAGAGGAATGAACCCATCCGCGGATCAGACGGGTGGCCTTATCTACAAGACACAAGAGGGCCGTTGTTGTTGACGAGCTGCACTTCCCATCACGCTGCGATGGCTCCCATCACATGATCCCCTCGATTTACTGCTTCAGCCACAAGCCATTTTCCATTCCGCCTAATTAAATCCGGCGCATTAACCCCTTTACCCCCCACCCCCCCCCCCCCCCCCCAGGCTGACGAGCTGACTCAGATCCAGGCTGTCTGGAGTGCAGCTTATCGAGTAGGTGTCACTGACTTAAATGGTCCTTATCCACATAAGTCATTACCGAGATAGGCTCCTAAATTACTTAACCAATTAAGAAGAACACCGGAGCCCCTGCGGGAGGGAAGGGCGCCCTCGGGGACTCTGCGCCGTGTAAGCCGCCGTGCGCAGTGATGACTCCACGTATTATGACCTACATCAACCCAGATGTGGCAGCACATCAGTCCCGTGTGTCCCTCGTTTGGAGGGACTGTCCCTTTTTTAGCTCTAGTGTACAAGTCTGCAACTATAAATGGACAGAAAGTGTAAACATTTATAAAATTCTAAGAACAAAGAGAGAAAGAAAGAACGAGAGAAGGGATGAAAGGACGAAAAAAAGAAAAAGAAAGAAAGGACGAAAGAAAAAAAGAAAAGATGAAAGAAAGAACAAAAGAAAGGATCAAAGAAAGAAAAAAAAAAGGAAAGAAAAGAAAGGATAAAAAAAAGAAAGGATGAAAAAAGGAAGGAAGAAAGAAAGAAAGAGAGGACAAAAAGGATGAAGGGACGAAAGAAGAAAAGAAAGAAAGAAAGGCAGAAAGAAAGAGAGAAAAAAAGAAAGAAAGGAGGAAGGGACGAAAGAAAGAAAAAAAGGAAAGAAAGAAAGGATGAAAAAAATAAAAAAATAAAGAAAGGATGAAAAGATGACAGAAGGGACTACAGGACGAAAGAAAGAAAAAGAAGGAAAGGACGAAAGAAAGAGAGAAAAGAAGAAAGGATGAAGGGATGAAAGGACGAAAGAAAGAAAGGACTAAAGAATAAAATAAAAAATAAGGAAAGAAAGGATGAAATAAAGGACTAAAGAAAGGAAGGAAAGAAGAAAGAATAAAAAAAGGAAAGATGGAAGAAAGGACAAAAGAAAGGATGAAAGGACGAAAGAAAGAAAAAGAAAGAAAGGATAGAAGAAAGGACGTATAAAAACAGAGAAAAAAAGAAGGAAAGAAAAGAAAGGATAAAAAAAAGAAAGGATGAAATAAAGGATGAAAAAAAGGAAGGAAGAAAGAAAGGACAAAAAGGAGAAGGGACTTAAGAAGAAAAGAAAGAAAGGATGAAATAAAGGCAGAAAAAAAGAAAGGACAAAAGAAAGGATGAAGCGACGAAAGAAAGAAAAAAAGGGAAGAAAGAAAGGATGAAAAAAAAGAAAGGAATAAAGAAAGAGAGGATGAAAGGATCAAAGGATGACAGAAGGGACTACAGGACGAAAGAAAGAAAAAGAAGAAAAGGACGAAAGAAAGAGAGAAAAGACGAAAGAAAGGATGAAGGGATGAAAGGACGAAAGAAAGAAAGGACCAAAGAATAAAATAAAAAATAAGGAAAGAAAGGATGAAATAAAGGACGAAAGAACAAAAGGATAGGAGAAAGGACGGAAGAAAGAGAAAAAAAGAAGGAAAGAAAGAAAGGATGAAAAAAAGAAAGGACACAATAAAAGATGAAATAGAGGACGAAAGAAAGAAAAAAAGTAGGAAAGAAAGAATGGATGGAAAAAAGAAAGAAGAAAAAGAAAAGAAAAAATATGAAAGAAAGGACAAAAGAAAGGATGAAAGGACGAAAGAAAGAAAAAGAAAGAAAGGATGGAAGAAAAAAGAAGGAAAAAAAGAAAGGATACAATAAAGGACGAAATAAAGGACAAAAGAAAGAAAGAAAGAACTAGGATGAAAGAAAGAACGAAACAAAGGATGAAAGAAAGAAAGAAAAAATGAAGAAATAAAGGACTAGGATGAAAGAAAGAAAGAAAAGACGAAAGAAAAAGAAAGAAAGGACGAAACAAAGGATGAAAGGAAGCAAGAAAGAAAGAAACTCAGTGGGTCCTAAGTAGACCTAACATCACATATTTACCATCTATTTCCTGGACTGAGATGGCGGCTCAGAGAATGCACATTCATGGAATTCTTGGTGCATGTCCAGTTCTTGGGTGTTTGACACAGATCAGCCCTTGCTGCAGCCTCTTTCTCTCCAGAAGGAGGGAGCCATCTTTGTTCAGGCATCATACAGGGTCATGATATACTGGACAGGCTGGGGAGAGGGTGGGGTGCGGCTGCCTTTCGGTAGCATGCTGCAAAGCGGAGTCAGCTGTCCATCAGACAGCTGGGTGAATCCTGATAATATTGTTGGGATCCCTCCTGAACATGACATGGCTCTGCCCCGTCAGCTGATAAAGGCCAAAATGTGCCCCAGTGAACTGTGAACTATTTCAACAGCATAGGTTGCTCAAGGTGTCCACCTCTTGAACTTCACTAACCCAGCAGGTAAAGAAGGGACAAATGCAAGTAGATGGGCGCTTCTCTGTCCACCAAAATGTAATATCATCATACAATCCAGAGAAGACCTTCTCAACCTTTTTAGCTCAGAAAAAGTTTTCAGGTCTCAGGGAACCCTGGTAGGAATAATATATCTACATCTTATGGTACAATATACATGACAAAAATATTTTAAGTACTAACCATGAAAAAACAAAAAATAATAATGAGCAAAACAAAAAAACACGATAATTATAGTCTCCTTGTATACTAATGGTCACTGTATTGCCCTCTTACCCTGACCACCAATCTAAGGGGGCCATTTCCACTGACCATCAATGTAAGGGGGCAATACACTGCCCATCAATGTAAGGGGACAATTAACTGCCCATCAATGTAAGGGCAATACACTGACCATCAATGTATAGGGGCAATACACTGACCATCAATGTAAGGGCAATACACTGACCATCAATGTATAGGGGCAATACACTGACCATCAATGTAAGGGCAATACACTGACCATCAATGTATAGGGGCAATACACTGACCATCAATCTAAGGGGGCAATACACTGACCATCAATGTATAGGGGCAATATACTGACCATCAATCTAAGGGGGCAATACACTGACCATCAATGTAAGGGCAATACACTGACCATCAATGTATAGGGGCAATACACTGACCATCAATCTAAGGGGGCAATACACTGACCATCAATGTATAGGGGCAATACACTGACCATCAATGTAAGGGGGCAATACACTGACCACCAATCTAAGGGGGCAATACACTGACCATCAATGTATAGGGGCAATACACTGACCACCAATCTAAGGGGGCAATACACTGACCATCAATGTATAGGGGCAATACACTGACCACCAATCTAAGAGGGCAATACACTGACCATCAATGTATAGGGGCAATACACTCAACAATAATGTACAAGGGCAATCCCCCAATCATCAGTATAATGGGGCAATACACTGGCCAACAATGTAAGGGCGCAATACACAGATCATTCATTTAAAAAGTTTGTTTACTTTTTCAGGAACCCGCTACATCCTCCCCCGCCCCTGGTCCCTGCTGTATTTACCACCTTACCTACAGTACAGTGGGGGCCAGGGGGGTTTGGGAAGGGTGTATCTGTGTATTGCCCTTACATAAAAAAAATTCTGAAAAAAGGTGACCTAACACTTTAAATCAATGGTCAGTGCATTGTGCCCTCATATTGATGGTCAGTAGAAATGCCCCCTTTAGACTGGTGGTCAGTGTATTGCCCTATAATATTGTTGTGTATTGTATGTTGTGTTCCACCTTTATATTGCGGGTCAGTGTATTGCCACCTTACATTGATGGTCAGTGGAATTTTGTCCCATTCTATTGATGGTCAGTGGAAATTGACCCTTTACATCAGTGGTCAATGGAAACTTGCCCCCTTATAGTGATGGTCAGTGGAAATTGCCCCTATATAGTGCTGGTCAGTGTAGTGCCCCCTTATATTGATGATTGGGCTATTGCCCCTGTACAGTGATGGTAAGTGTATTGATAGTCAGTGGGAAATTGCTCCTTTCTATTGATGACCGATAGAAACTGCCCCTTTACATCGGTGGTCAATGGAAAATTGCCCCCTTATAGTGATGGTCATTGGAAAATTGTCCCTTTACATCAGTGGTCAATGGAAAATGACCTCCTTATATTGATGGTCTTTGGGAAATTGTCCCTTTGCATCAGTGGTCAATAGAAAAATACCCTCTTATGTTGCTGGTCAATGGAAAATTCCCCCTTATATTAATGGTCAGTGGAAAATTGCCCCTTTACATGAGTGGTCAATGGAAAAATGCCCCCTAATATTGATGGTCGGTGGAAAATTGTCCCTTTACCTCAGTGGTCAATGGAAAATTCCCGCTTATATTGATGGTCGGTGGAAAATTGCCCCTTTACATCAGTGGTCAATGGAAAATTGCCCATTTATATCAGTGGTCAATGGAAAATTCCCCCTTATATTGATGGTCAGTGGAAAATGTCCCCTTTACATCAGTGGTCAATGGAAAATTCCCCCTTATATTGATGGTCAGTGGAAAATTTCCCCTTTACATCAGTGGCCAATGGAAAATCCCCCCCTTATATTGATGGTTGGTGGATATTGCCCCTTTAAATTGATGGTCAGCGTAGTGCCCCCTTTACAGTCAATGGAAAATTCCCCCCTTTCATTAATGCTCAGTGGAAAATTGCCCCTTAAGGCAAAGTCCACACTGGTGGCAGTCCTTGTTGCCCCTCTGAAAAGCAATATGTGGTTTATCACTTTTCAGAAGCTTTTTACATGCATTGAGGAGGCGATACAGTATGTCACCTCCCCACTTCTTGTTTTAACCCGTAAACACTGCACCACCACACTGTAACCATGTGTAGCGCTGCCCCATTCACTTCATGGTGGTAGTGCCCTACAAGGGGGGATCATTTTTGCGTAGAACCCCATTTGGCTGCCTTTGAAGCTCAAGAGGAGCGGTTGGGGGTCAGTATAATTGTGCCCCCCCCCCCCCCGAACGCAAGTGTAAACAAGCTGGTGGTCAGTGTAGGCAGGAGATCAGTCCATAAATGTTGGCTTGCAAGGAGCCCCTAGCTGGATGAGAAGGGCTCAGCAGGAACAGCGGGATTGCAGCCCTGTAGCAAATTAATAGTTCGATTAATAGATATAGTATCCCGAAATCAGATAAACACCGAATGTAAGCAACAATCTCCGACTATATATAGTAAAATCATCTTTCATACAACATGAGATTGGAATTGTGTAGGACAAGCAATTTGTTTCCTCTAATTATTGATCTCCTTCCCCATACTGTACAATGAGCTCTGAAAGCTGCAGAGTCAGGAGGTCCTAGGTGGGACTGCGGTGATGTTGAATAGCCGATAATCCAATATTCTGTCATTTCCTGTCTCCTGCATAATTTATCAGTCCTGCCTGATGTACATTTTACTCGGCTCTATCAATCCACAATCACTCCTGACACACAGGCAACTTAGGATAGCATTTATCTCCCGGAACACTTTACAACGGATCCTTCACCTTCACACTGAAATGTTACATTAAAAAAAAAAAATAACATTTAATTGTTACACAAATAATGTTATAACCTTTTGGTATTTAAACAACCTTTCAGCTTTGTGTGTGCTCATTAATTGCCAAATAAAAAACCTTGAAAAATCTATTCCTTTCCTTGCAACACACTTGGTTTGTAGACAGGTTGTTCTGAGGTCGTTGTCTTCCCCCTGCTCCTGTAATTGGTACAATGCTACTATCTAAGGTGGACGTTCTCAATCTTGTGTCACAATTGTATACAGTCAGGTCCATAAATATTGGGACATCGACACAATTCTAATCTTTTTGGCTCTATACACCACCACAACGGCTTTGAAATTAAACTAACAAGATGTGCTTTAACTGCAGACTTTCCGCTTTAATTTGAGGGTATTTACATCCAAATCAGGTGAACGGTGTAGGAATTACAACAGTTTGTATATGTGCCTCCCACTTTTTGAGGGACCAAAAGTAATGGGACAATTGGCTCCTCAGCTGTTCCATGGCCAGGTGTGTGTTATTCCCTCATTATCCCATTTACCAAGAGCAGATAAAAGGTCCAGAGTTCATTTCAAGTGTGCTATTTGCATTTGGAATCTGTTGCTGTCAACTCTCAATATGAGATCCAAAGAGCTGTCACTATCAGTGAAGCAAGCCATCATTAGGCTGAAAAACCAAAACAAACCCATCAGAGAGATAGCAAAAACATTAGGTGTGGCCAAATCAACTGTTTGTAACATCATTAACCACTTCCCTACCCAGCCATAGTCAAATGACGTCCACAGATGGGATCTCACATCCTGGGTGGACGTCATATGACTTCCTGGCTTTGTAGGGGGATATCTGAATGATGGGTGCAGCTAGAGGCATCATTCAGATATCCTTTTAAAGTGCCGGCGATTCTGTGCACCATAAGAATGATCATAGCGGCGGTTGCACCGCTTGATCGTTCTTATAGGCGGCGGGAGGGGACATCCATCCCCCTCCCGCCGCCATCCGGTGCTTCTCTGGGCTCTTCCATGCGATCGGGGACCCGGAGCGAATCTTCCGGCGCCGTTGGTGGGTCACATGACGAGCATAGAGATGGCTGGTGACCAGATGGTCACCAGTCATCTCTATGATCGCGGAGGCCCGGGCGCGATGTGATGACGTCACGTCCAGGTCCTCAAATGTAAACAAAGCCGCCATTGCGGCTGTAAGTATGAGATCAGTGAAAAAAATGTCACTGATCTCATGCTTTCCAGCCTGGAGGAGAGATGTGGGGTCTTATTGACCCCTCATATCTCCATAAAGAGGACCTGACACACATATTCCTATTACAAGGGATGTTTACATTCCTTGTAATAAGAATAAAAGTGATCAAAAAAAAAAAAAGTTAAATAATTGTAAAAAAAAAAAAATAAGTAAAAAAAAAAAAAAAAAAATTTAAACGCCCGTGTCCCCAGTAGCTTGCGATCAGAAGCGAATGCACACGTAAGTCGCCCACATATGTAAACGCCGTTCAAACCACACATGTGAGGTATCGCCGCGTGCGTTAGAGCACGTGCAACAATTCTAACACTAGACCTCCTCTGTAGTTCTAACCTGGTAACCTGTAAAAAAAATAAAGCGTGGCCTATGGAGATTTTCAAGTACCGAAGTTTGGCGCCATTCCATGAGTGTGCGCAATTTTAAAGCGTGACATGTTAGGTATCTATTTACTCGGCGTAACATCATCTTTCATATTTTCCCAAAAAATTGGGCTAACTTTACTGTTTTGTTATATTTTAATTCATGAAACCATTTATTTATTTTTTTTAAAAAGGCGTTTGAAAAATTATTGCGCAAATATTGTGCAAGAAAAAAAGTTGCAATGACCGTCATTTTATTCCCTAGGGTGTCTGCTAAAAAAAACATATATAATGTTTGGGGGTTCTGAGTAATTTTCTAGCAAAAGAATGATTTGTACATGTAGGAGAGAAGTGCTAGAATAGGCCCGGTATGGAAGTGGTACAAAAAGCCCTGTATTGAAGTGGTTAAAAAGAAAGAACGCACTGGTGAGCTCAGCAACACCAAAAGACCCAGAAGACCATGGAAAACAACTGTGGTGGACGACCAAAGAATTCATTCCCTGGTGAAGAAAAAAACCTTCACAACAGTTGGCCAGATAAAGAACACTCTCCAGGAGGTAGGTGTATGTGTGTCAGATGAAGAACACTCTCCAGGAGGTAGGTGTATGTGTGTCAGATGAAGAACACTCTCCAGGAGGTAGGTGTATGTGTGTCAAAGTCACCAATCAAGAGAAGACTTCACCAGAGTGAATACAGAGGGTTCACCACAAGATGTAAACCATTGGTGAGCCTCAAAAACAGGAAGGCCAGATTAGAGTTTGCCAAACAACATCTAAAAAAGCCTTCACAGTTCTGGAACAACATCCTATGGACAGATGAGACCAAGATCAACTTGTACCAGAGTGATGGGAAGAGAAGAGTATGGAGAAGGAAAGGAACTGCTCATGATCCAAAGCATACCACCTCATCAGTGAAGCATGGTGGTGGTAGTGTCATGGCGTGGGCATGTATGGCTGCCAATAGAACTGGTTCTCTTGTATTTATTGATGATGTGACTGCTGACAAAAGCAGCAGGATGAATTCTGAAGTGTTTCGGGCAATATTATTATCGGCTCATATTCAGCCAAATGCTTCAGAACTCATTGGACGGCGCTTCACAGTGCAGATGGACAATGACCCGAAGCATACTGAGAAAGCAACCAAAGAGTTTTTTAAGGCAAAGAAGTGGAATGTTATGCAATGGCCAAGTCAATCACCTGACCTGAATCCGATTGAGCATGCATTTCACTTGCTGAAGACAAAACTGAAGGGAAAATGTCCCAAGAACAAGCAGGAACTGAAGACAGTTGCAGTAGAGGCCTGGCAGAGCATCACCAGGGATGAAACCCAGCGTCTGGTGATGTCATCGCGTTCCAGACTTCAGGCTGTAATTTACTGCAAAGGATTTGCAACCAAGTATTAAAAAGTGAAAGTTTGATTTATGATTGTTAATCTGTCCCATTACTTTTGGTCCCTTAAAAGTGGGAGGCACATATACAAACTGTTGTAATTCCTACACCGTTCACCTGATTTGGATGTACATGCCCTCAAATTAAATCTGAAAGTCTGCAGTTAAAGCGCATCTTGTTCATTTCATTTCAAATCCATTGTGGTGGTGTATAGAGCCAAAAAGATTATAATTTTTTACCCCAGAGGAACCCTTGAAATCTTTTTCAGGCCTTGAGGAACCCTTACTAAAACCAATTCATTGGTGGTCATTGAAAAAAAAAATGCCCTCTACATTTGTGGTCATGCGGAATAAGGCAGCCCTTACAGTGGTTGTCAAAATGAAATCCCTACGAATGGCCTAAAAGATTGTTAGCTTCATGCAACTGGCTCTACCAAGTGGTGTTGCAAACTAAGGATAAGGGTGTATAGTATGTCTGTAAAGTGGCACGTGTTTCCTGTGCTTAGAACTGTCCCCCAACAAAATGTGATTTTTGAAGGAAAAAAAGTCATTTAAAACTACTCGCGACTCTTAATGAATTGTCGGGTCCCGGCAATACAGATAAAAGTCATTGAAAAAAAACCCTACGTTTTTTTTCAATGACTTTTACCTGTATTCCCGGGACCCGACAATTCATTAATAGCCGCGAGCAGTTTTAAATTACTTTTTTTCCTTCAAAAATGACATTTTGTGTAGGGAACCAAAATAAAAAAAAAAATGTGTGGGGGTCCCCCCAAAATTCCATTACCAGGCCCTTCAGGTCTGGTATGTAGTGATGAGCCGAACACCCCCGGGTTCGGTTCGCACCAGAACCCGCGAACGGACCGGAAGTTCGAACGAACATTAGAACCCTATTAAATACAATGGATGCGAACGTTCGAATTCTAAAGTGCTAATTATAACAACTATTATGCATGTTATTGTCCTAAAAAGGGTTTGGGAACCCGGGTTCTGCACCAGGGGACATGTATCAATGCAAAAAGAAGTTTTAAAAACGGTCGTTTTTCGGGAGCAGTCATTTTAATGATGCATAAAGTGAAAAAAAAAAAGTCAAATATTCCTTTAAATATCGTACCTGGGGGGTGTCTAAAGTATGCCTGTGAAGTGCCACGTGTTTCCCGTGTTTAGAACTGTCCCTGCACAAAATGACACTTCTAAAGGAAAAAAAAGCCATTTAAAACTGCTTGCGGCTTTAATGTAATGTCTGGTCCCGGTAATATGGATGAAATTCTTTAAGAAAAATGGCATAGCTACCCCATGACCCCCCCCCCCCCCCTACCCCAGCCCATTACCAGCCCCTTTGGGTCTTGTATGGATATTAAGGGGAACCCCGCACATAAAATAAAAAAGGCCCTATATACTCTGAACAGCCCTATACAGGCGGTGCATACAAGACAGGGACTGTAGGTTTGTTCTTATGTAGAATCTGTTTGTAATTTTGAACAGGTACATTGTTGAAGTGTAGCTCCAGCCCAAAAATCTATTTTTAAACTTTTTGGAAAACATAGGTAAGGGTTATCACCCCTGTAACATTTGTTTTGCTGTCTGTGCCCCTGTTCAGAACATTTCACCTCACTTTCCGTCCCAATGACAACTGTTTTTGAAATGTGGTGTTTTTCTTGAAACAAGGATTGCTGATAAAGCATCAGTACAGAGGAGACACCTTTCTCCCATATTTATTCTTACAGGAGAGAATTTTCCTTCCTAGTGGTAGATTTCCTCTCACTTCCTGTTGTCTTCTTGCGTTTGCAAGTAGGAGTCGTTTGTAAGTTGGATGTTTGAAAGTAGGGACCTGCCGTATATACTCTGCAGAAATAGGCCCCTTAGTTGTTGGTGTTGGCACAACACTGTAAGCACTCACAGTTACTCTTGGTTGGTGCTGGAACGCCCTGCTGTCAACTATTATATCAGGAATTTTAATTACATATAATTGTTGAACAGTGGTAGTAAAAATTGGGCCTTTGATGGTGGTGCTGGTGCCACAACACTGTAAGCCCTGACAGTTACTCTTGGTGGGTGCAGCAATGGGCCCTGCTGTGAATTATTAGATCAAGAATTGTAATTACATGCCCCTGTTGAACAGGGGCTGAAAAATTGGGCCTTAGGCACTGGTGGCACAACACTGCAACCCCTCACAGATACTGTACTTGGAGCACAGCAATGAGCCCTGTTGCAAAGTATTGCTTCAAAAATTGTAATGACACGCCCCTGTTAAACAGGGGCTGAAAAATTGGGCCTTAGGCACTGGTGGCACAACACTGCAACTCCTCACAGATACTGTACTTGGAGCACAGCAATGAGCCCTGTTGCAAAGTATTGCTTCAAAAATTGTAATTACACGCCCCTGTTAAACAGGGGCTGAAAAATTGGGCGTTAGGCACTGGTGGCGGCACCCATAAACAAAAATGATCTTCCAAGCTATCATCATCAATCGTATCATTGAGGACTCGGAGGAGGAGGATAGCCAGTCAACATAACAGCACAGGCACTCAGCATCAGCATCAGTCTTGAAGGGATGTGACATTTTAAAATCAATTAGTCTGTTATATCAGCATCAGGTGTGTGGTAGCTGGTGGTGATCCAAGACTGGTTCATCTTGATGAAAGTCAGTCGATCAACCGAGTCGGTGGACAGGCGCACCCTGTGATCCGTGACAAATCCTCCAGCAGCACTGAATGTGCGTTCCGAAAGAACGCTGGATGCAGGACAGGCCAGTAGCTCAATTGCATACTGTGCAAGCTCTGGCCAGTGATCCATCCTCAAGACCCAGTAAGCCAGAGGATTTTCGGTGGGGAAGGTGTCCAAGTCTGACCTTGCCCCTAGATATTCCTGCACCATGTTTATCAGACGCTGGCGATGGTTGCTGGAACCAATCATACTTTGGGGCTGCGGACTAAAGAATTGTCTGAACGCATCGGTCAGACGGCCACCTTCCCCACCGCTCCTTCTTTGACTGGCCGAAGCCTCAGCAACTCGTTGTCCAGGACCAGGAGTTTGCAACCTCCCAGTCTCTGGGAACGCGTTGCACAGACCTTTCTGCAAGGCCTCCCGGAGTTGTCTCATCCTCTGCTCCCTCTGCGACGGTAACATAAGGTCCGCAACCTTACCCTTGTACCGTGGATCAAGGAGAGTGGCCAGCCAGTAATGGTCCCTCTCCTTGATCCGAAGAATACGAGGATCCTTCCGCAGACTTTGCAGGATCAGGGAGGCCATGCAGCGTAGGTTTGCTGAGGCATTCGCTCCGGAGTCCTCTGTGTCACTAAGGACGACATGATCCGCAGCCACCTCCTCCCAGCCACGTACAAGTCCACTGGTTTCTTGGGACTGTAAATCATCCCTAAAAGACTGCTGCTGATGATGCTGAGTGCCAGCCTCCACCTCCATGCTGACACAATCCTCCTCCTCCTCCTCCTCCTCCTCCTCCTCTTCCTGTGCGATGGGTGGGACAGAAGGAACACTGTCTGGGTAAAGGGGGCCTTGAGAGGCAAGGAAGTCCTCCTCTTCCTGCCTCTGTTCTGCCTCAAGTGCCCTGTCCATTATTCCACGCAGCGTGTGCTCCAACAGGTGGACAAGAGGTACAGTGTCACTGATGCATGCACTGTCACTGCTCACCATCCTCGTGGCCTCCTCAAATGGTGCCAGGACAGTGCATGCATCCCTGATCATGCCCCACTGGCGTGGAGAAAAAAAACCAAGCTCCCCTGACCCTGTCCTGGTGCCGTAGTCGCACAGGTACTCATTGATGGCCCTCTGCTGCGTGTGCAGCCGCTGCAGCATGGCCAACGTTGAGTTCCACCTGGTGGGCATGTCACATATAAGGCGGTTCTTGGGCAGGTTCAACTCCTTTTGCAGCTCAGCCAGGCGAGCACTGGCATTATAAGATCTGCGGAAATGCACACAGACTTTCCTGGCCTGCCTCAGGACATCCTGTAAGCCCGGGTACCTGCCCAAGAACCGCTGCACCACCAGGTTAAGGACGTGAGCCACACAGGGCACATGGGTCAGTTGTCCCTGTCGGAGGGCGGAGAGGAGGTTGGTGCCATTGTCGCAAACCACCATTCCTGGCTTAAGCTGGCGTGGCGTCAACCACCTCTCGGCCTGGCCCTGCAGAGCAGACAGGACCTCTGCCCCAGTGTGGCTTCTGTCCCCCAAACACACCAGCGCAAGCACGGCATGGCATCTTTTTGCCTGCGTACTTGCGTAGCCCCGTGAACGGCTACGGAGCACCGCTGGTTCATAGGACAAACCACAGGAAGAGGCCATGGAGGAAGAAGAAGAGGAGGGGGTGGAGGAGAGAGGTGTGTCACAACCAGTAGTAGCATTTTGGAGGCGTGGCGGTGGGACAACCTCCAACACTACTGCACCTTGTCCTGAATCCTTCCCAGCTGCCAAAAGAGTGACCCAATGGGCCGTGAAAGAAAGGTAACGTCCCTGTCCATGCCTGCTGGACCATGAGTCAGCGGTAATATGCACCTTACCGCTGACCGCCCTGTCCAGCGAGGCCAAGACATTGCCTTCCACATGCCGGTAGAGAGCCGGAATAGCCTTCCGTGAGAAAAAGTGGCGTTTGGGAACCTGCCACTGAGGAACCGCACATTGCACAAACTCACGGAAGGGGGCCGAGTCTACCAACTGAAAAGGCAGCAGTTGAAGCGCTAGCAATTTAGCCAAGCTAGCATTCAACCGCTGGGCATGTGGATGGCTGGGAGTGAACTTCTTTCGACGGTCCAGCAGCTGGGGCAGGGAAATTTGCCTGCTAGAATCGGACGTCGGTGTACTGCTAGCAGAGTGGGCGCAAGTACTTGGCTGTGACACACCTAATTCTACACCTTCATTCCTCTCAGTGCATGTTTCAGAGAGGACTGAAGTTATAGTGGGGTTGGAGATCCCAGCTGATGCGGTGCAAGGAGAGGTCCGCTTTGTTCTTTGGTGTGGGTCTTTGAGGTAGGCTTGCCAACGAGCTGCATGGCAGGTCAACATATGTCTGGTCAGGCATGTGGTACCCAAGCGGCTGATGTTTTGGCCACGCGATATACGCTTGAGACATATGTTGCAAACAGCAGCTGTGCGATCTGATGCACTAGCCTCAAAAAAGGCCCACACCAAAGAACTTTTTGAATGACGGGCAGAGGCAGCGCCCTGCACAGGCGGAGCTCTGCGGTGTGATTCCGTCGGTGTACTGCCCTTACGCTGGCCACCAAAGGGCATCCTGCCTCGTTGGAGATGTGCCTCCTCCTCATCCTCCTCCTCCTCCTCTCTCCTATTAGGCACCCACGTGGAGTCATTGACCTCATCATCCCCTCCCTCCTCATCACTGGAGCCAATCTGGCAGTATGCTGCAGCTGCTGGAACATGACTGCCAGATTGGTGTCCTTCTTGAGCATCCCCTCTGTCTGCTCTCACGCTACTGCCTTCCTCTAGCTGGGTTTCATCATCAGACCCTTCGAAACGCTGGGCATCCTCCTGGAGCATGTACCCAACACTGTGCTGAAACAGTTCGGGGGACTCCTCAGGAGGAGGACATGGTGGGTCTAGGGAAGGAGTGACTGATGATTTGTCTGACATTGATACCAGGGAAGACGACGCTTTGGCAGCTGCTTTTCCAGTACCCTGAGCCTGGGTGAGAGAGGATGAGGAGGAGGAGGAGGGCTTGGTCATCCACTCTACCAAGTCTTCGGCATGATGTGGCTCAACATGTCCAGCTGCCAAAAAGAAGGACAAGCGTGTCCCATGGCCATGTGCTGATGACAATGCACCGCGTCCACGACCAGCACTGTTGCCCCCAGACACAGAGCCTGCTTGCCCTCTTTTATTGCCTCCTGACTGTCTGCCTCTCCTTGTTTGCCTTCCAGACATTCTAATAGATGGCCTGCAGGGAGATGGGAAAAAAGCAATAAGGGCTACCTTCAGGTGTCCTTCTCTGTCCCTGGAAACAAGGACTTGCAGAGTGAAAGAAAAAAAACACTCTCCCTACCTACAGTTTTCTGTCCCTAGAAAAAATGTTTTTTTTAATCACAATATAGCACAAGGAAAATTAACTCACTGTCCTTACAGGTCCCTGGAAACAAGGACTTGCAGAGTGAAAGAAAAAAAACACTCTCCCTACCTACAGTTTTCTGTCCCTAGAAAAAAATGTTTTTTTTAATCACAATATAGCAAAAGGACAATTCACTCACTGTCCTTCCAGGTCCCTGGAAACAAGGACTTGCAGAGTGAAAGAAACTGACACTGTCCCTACCTAGAGTTTTCTGTCCCTGGAATAAATGTTTTTTTCAGCACAATATAGCACAAGGACAATTAACTCACTGTCCTTACAGGTCCCTGGAAACAAGGACTTGCAGAGTGAAAGAAAAAAAATACTCTCCCTACCTACAGTTTTCTGTCCCTAGAAAAAAATGTTTTTTTTAATCACAATATAGCAAAAGGACAATTCACTCACTGTCCTTCCAGGTCCCTGGAAACAAGGACTTGCAGAGTGAAAGAAACTGACACTGTCCCTACCTAGAGTTTTCTGTCCCTAGAATAAATGTTTTTTTTAATCACAATATAGCACAAGGAAAATTAACTCACTGTCCTTACAGGTCCCTGGAAACAAGGACTTGCAGAGTGAAAGAAAAAAAACACTCTCCCTACCTACAGTTTTCTGTCCCTAGAAAAAAATGTTTTTTTTAATCACAATATAGCAAAAGGACAATTCACTCACTGTCCTTCCAGGTCCCTGGAAACAAGGACTTGCAGAGTGAAAGAAACTGACACTGTCCCTACCTAGAGTTTTCTGTCCCTAGAATAAATGTTTTTTTTAATCACAATATAGCAAAAGGACAATTCACTCACTGTCCTTCCAGGTCCCTGGAAACAAGGACTTGCAGAGTGAAAGAAACTGACACTGTCCCTACCTAGAGTTTTCTGTCCCTAGAATAAATGTTTTTTTTAATCACAATATAGCAAAAGGACAATTCACTCACTGTCCTTCCAGGTCCCTGGAAACAAGGACTTGCAGAGTGAAAGAAACTGACACTGTCCCTACCTAGAGTTTTCTGTCCCTAGAATAAATGTTTTTTTTAATCACAATATAGCACAAGGAAAATTAACTCACTGTCCTTACAGGTCCCTGGAAACAAGGACTTGCAGAGTGAAAGAAAAAAAACACTCTCCCTACCTACAGTTTTCTGTCCCTAGAAAAAAATGTTTTTTTTAATCACAATATAGCAAAAGGACAATTCACTCACTGTCCTTCCAGGTCCCTGGAAACAAGGACTTGCAGAGTGAAAGAAACTGACACTGTCCCTACCTAGAGTTTTCTGTCCCTAGAATAAATGTTTTTTTTAATCACAATATAGCAAAAGGACAATTCACTCACTGTCCTTCCAGGTCCCTGGAAACAAGGACTTGCAGAGTGAAAGAAACTGACACTGTCCCTACCTAGAGTTTTCTGTCCCTAGAATAAATGTTTTTTTTAATCACAATATAGCAAAAGGACAATTCACTCACTGTCCTTCCAGGTCCCTGGAAACAAGGACTTGCAGAGTGAAAGAAACTGACACTGTCCCTACCTAGAGTTTTCTGTCCCTAGAATAAATGTTTTTTTTAATCACAATATAGCAAAAGGACAATTCACTCACTGTCCTTCCAGGTCCCTGGAAACAAGGACTTGCAGAGTGAAAGAAACTGACACTGTCCCTACCTAGAGTTTTCTGTCCCTAGAATAAATGTTTTTTTTAATCACAATATAGCACAAGGAAAATTAACTCACTGTCCTTACAGGTCCCTGGAAACAAGGACTTGCAGAGTGAAAGAAAAAAAACACTCTCCCTACCTACAGTTTTCTGTCCCTAGAAAAAAATGTTTTTTTTAATCACAATATAGCAAAAGGACAATTCACTCACTGTCCTTCCAGGTCCCTGGAAACAAGGACTTGCAGAGTGAAAGAAACTGACACTGTCCCTACCTAGAGTTTTCTGTCCCTAGAATAAATGTTTTTTTTAATCACAATATAGCACAAGGAAAATTAACTCACTGTCCTTACAGGTCCCTGGAAACAAGGACTTGCAGAGTGAAAGAAAAAAAACACTCTCCCTACCTACAGTTTTCTGTCCCTAGAAAAAAATGTTTTTTTTTAATCACAATATAGCAAAAGGACAATTCACTCACTGTCCTTCCAGGTCCCTGGAAACAAGGACTTGCAGAGTGAAAGAAACTGACACTGTCCCTACCTAGAGTTTTCTGTCCCTGGAATAAATGTTTTTTTCAGCACAATATAGCACAAGGACAATTAACTCACTGTCCTTACAGGTCCCTGGAAACAAGGACTTGCAGAGTGAAAGAAAAAAAATACTCTCCCTACCTACAGTTTTCTGTCCCGAGAAAAAAATGTTTTTTTTAATCACAATATAGCAAAAGGACAATTCACTCACTGTCCTTCCAGGTCCCTGGAAACAAGGACTTGCAGAGTGAAAGAAACTGACACTGTCCCTACCTAGAGTTTTCTGTCCCTAGAATAAATGTTTTTTTTAATCACAATATAGCAAAAGGACAATTCACTCACTGTCCTTCCAGGTCCCTGGAAACAAGGACTTGCAGAGTGAAAGAAACTGACACTGTCCCTACCTAGAGTTTTCTGTCCCTAGAATAAATGTTTTTTTTAATCACAATATAGCAAAAGGACAATTCACTCACTGTCCTTCCAGGTCCCTGGAAACAAGGACTTGCAGAGTGAAAGAAACTGACACTGTCCCTACCTAGAGTTTTCTGTCCCTAGAATAAATGTTTTTTTTAATCACAATATAGCAAAAGGACAATTCACTCACTGTCCTTCCAGGTCCCTGGAAACAAGGACTTGCAGAGTGAAAGAAACTGACACTGTCCCTACCTAGAGTTTTCTGTCCCTAGAATAAATGTTTTTTTTAATCACAATATAGCACAAGGAAAATTAACTCACTGTCCTTACAGGTCCCTGGAAACAAGGACTTGCAGAGTGAAAGAAAAAAAACACTCTCCCTACCTACAGTTTTCTGTCCCTAGAAAAAAATGTTTTTTTTAATCACAATATAGCAAAAGGACAATTCACTCACTGTCCTTCCAGGTCCCTGGAAACAAGGACTTGCAGAGTGAAAGAAACTGACACTGTCCCTACCTAGAGTTTTCTGTCCCTAGAATAAATGTTTTTTTTAATCACAATATAGCAAAAGGACAATTCACTCACTGTCCTTCCAGGTCCCTGGAAACAAGGACTTGCAGAGTGAAAGAAACTGACACTGTCCCTACCTAGAGTTTTCTGTCCCTAGAATAAATGTTTTTTTTAATCACAATATAGCAAAAGGACAATTCACTCACTGTCCTTCCAGGTCCCTGGAAACAAGGACTTGCAGAGTGAAAGAAACTGACACTGTCCCTACCTAGAGTTTTCTGTCCCTAGAATAAATGTTTTTTTTAATCACAATATAGCAAAAGGACAATTCACTCACTGTCCTTCCAGGTCCCTGGAAACAAGGACTTGCAGAGTGAAAGAAACTGACACTGTCCCTACCTAGAGTTTTCTGTCCCTAGAATAAATGTTTTTTTTAATCACAATATAGCAAAAGGACAATTCACTCACTGTCCTTCCAGGTCCCTGGAAACAAGGACTTGCAGAGTGAAAGAAACTGACACTGTCCCTACCTAGAGTTTTCTGTCCCTAGAATAAATGTTTTTTTTAATCACAATATAGCAAAAGGACAATTCACTCACTGTCCTTCCAGGTCCCTGGAAACAAGGACTTGCAGAGTGAAAGAAACTGACACTGTCCCTACCTAGAGTTTTCTGTCCCTAGAATAAATGTTTTTTTTAATCACAATATAGCAAAAGGACAATTCACTCACTGTCCTTCCAGGTCCCTGGAAACAAGGACTTGCAGAGTGAAAGAAACTGACACTGTCCCTACCTAGAGTTTTCTGTCCCTAGAATAAATGTTTTTTTTAATCACAATATAGCAAAAGGACAATTCACTCACTGTCCTTCCAGGTCCCTGGAAACAAGGACTTGCAGAGTGAAAGAAACTGACACTGTCCCTACCTAGAGTTTTCTGTCCCTAGAATAAATGTTTTTTTTTAAGCACACTATAGCAGAAGCACAAAACACACTGACACTCTCCCTACCTATCCTTCTCTTTCCCTAAACTAAAGGAATCCAGGTTAAGCAAGAAAGAAATAACAGTCACTGTCCCTGCCTATGCTACTCTATCCCTGCTCCGGAACACACTACACTAGGCCGCCGTGCTGGCGGCCTTTTATAGTGTGGGGCGTGTACTAAACACCCTCAGCAATAATTGGCCACAGGCATCCTGCCTGTGGCCAATCATTGCTCTCCTCGCTGCCGGCGCTGTGATTGGCCAAGCATGCGGGGTCACAGTGCATGCTTGGCCAATCACAGCGCCTGGATGACACTGCGATGGCGTAGTGCATTGTGGGCCGTTCGCGTCACTCGAATTTGGCGCGAACGGCCCAAATCGTTCGATCTTCGTCGAACGATCGAACAGCCAATGTTCGAGTCGAACGTATGTTCGACTCGAACACGAAGCTCATCCCTACTGGTATGGATATTGAGGGGAACCCCGCGTAATTTTTTTTTTTTAAATGGTGTGGGGTCCCCCTCAAAATCCATACCAGACCCTTCAAATCTGGTATGGATTTTAAGGGGAACCCCGCACCGAATAAAAAAAATGGCGTGGGGTTCCCCAAAAATCCATACCAGACCCTTATCCGAGCACACAGCCTGGCAGGTCGCAGGAAAAGAGGGGGGACGAGAGAGCCCCCTCCTCCTGAACCGTACCAGGCCACATGCCCTCAAAATGGAAAGGATGCTTTGGAGTGTCTGTAACCCCCAAAGCACCTTGTCCCCATGTTGATGGGGACAAGGGCCTCATCCCCCCAACCCTTGCCCGGTGGTTGTGGGGGTCTGCGGGTGGGGGGCTTATCACAATCTGGAAGCCCCCTTTAACAAAGGGGACTCAAACATAAAGCTCATCCCTATTGCAGACATCTTAAGATAGGAGGTCAACCAGCCACAGCTCAAGGAACCCCAAGCAACCCTTGGAGGAACCCTAGTTGAGAGTGGCTGATTTAAGGATTTAGAGGAGATCTGTAAAGAAGAGTGGACCAAAATCCCTCCTGACTGAGATGTGTGCAGACCTAGCAACCAACTACAAGAGACGTCTTACCACTGTGCTTGCCAACAAGGGTTTCTCAAGTATTAAGTCATGTTTTGCTTGGGGATCAAATACTTTTTTTTACTGCATCTAACGCCTTGTACACACGGTCGGAATTTCCAATGAAAAAAAGTCAGACGGAATTTTTTCATCGGATATTCCGACTGTGTGTGTACCCCATCTGACTTTTTCCATCGGAAATTCCGACGGAGTTAGAATGTTCTCTTTTTTTCCAACGAAAAGAATTCCGTCCGTCTGTATGGAACTCCGACGGAGAAAAAAACACGCATGCTCAGAATCAAGTCGACGCATTCTAGGAAGCATTGAACTTCATTTTTCTCGGCTTGGCGTAGTGTTGTACGTCACTGCGTTCTTGATGGTCGGAATTTGGTGTGACAGTGTGTATGCAAGACAGCTTGAACGGAATTCCGTCTGAAAAATCCGTCTGAGTTTATCCCGGCAGAAAATCCGATTGTGTGTACAAGGCATTAATTGATAACATTTGTATTGTGTGTTTTTTCTGGATTTTTAGTTGATATTCTGTCTCTATCATTTAAAATACACCTATGATAAAAATTATAGACCCTTCATTTCTTTGTACGTGGGAAAACTTACAAAATCTGCAGGGGATCAAATAATTATTTTCCCCGCTGTATATCTATTAGAGCATGAAAGAAGATACAGAAAGTGGAAGAGCTTGTGCTCTATTAGGGTATAAAGGTGGAATACGGAAGGTGAGACATCTTATAATATATCTATTATGCCGCGTACAGACGACCGGACATTCCGACAACAAAACCGTGGAGATTTTTCTGACGGATGCATACACACGGTCACACAAATGTTGTCGGAACTTGCGAACGTCAAGAACGCGGTCACATACAGCACGTACAATGGCACAATAAAAGGGAAGTTCAATACGAAGCGCGCCACCCTTTGGGCTCCTTCTGCTAATCTCGTGTTAGTAGAAGTTTGGTGAGAGAAGATTCGCGCTTTTCAGCCTCGTGCTCTTCAGTCCGTTACTGCTCTTTGCAGCATGACGAATGTGTTATCTCCATTATGAACGCTAGTTTTACCAGACCGAGCGCTTCCGTCTCGTACTTGATTCAGAGCATGCGTGGAATTTTGTGCGTTGGAATTGCATACACACGATCGGAATTTCCGACAAGAACTTTTGTTGTCGGAAAAATTGAGAACCAGCTCTCAAACATTTGTTGTCGGAAATTCCCACAGCAGATGTCCGATGGAGCCTACACACGGTCGGAATATCCGACCAAAAGCTCACATCGAACATTTGTTGTCGGAAATTCCGATCGTGTGTACGCGGCATTAGAGTGCGAAAGAAGATACAGAAGGTGGAAGAGCTTAGAAACTATTAGGGTATAAATGAGAGAAATAGCGGGTAGAAGAGCTTATCATGGTATAAAGCAGCATGTTCAAACATTTTATTGGATAATGTAGGATATAATGAAAGTAGACATTGGTCATAGAATGGACTACAGACAGGTGTCATATGAATGACTATGACTATGCATATGTGGACCAGTGGAGGAGGTATTATAACCGGTCGCATAGAAAGGTGGGAGAATACAATTAGAGAATGCCCTATACTTCCTCAAAGTTAACAGGACCATGAAGAGAGGTGAAGAGATATTATTACACAGCAAAAAAAAAAAAAAAATATATATATATACACAGTCATGCTCAAAAGTTTGCATACCCTGGCAGAAATTGTAAAATTTGGGCATTAATATGGAAAATATGACTGATCTACCCAAAAAAAATATTTTATTTAACCACTTCAATACCAGGCACTTATACACCTTCCTGCTCAAGCCAATTTTGAGCTTTCAGCGCTGTCGCAATTTGAATGACAATTGCGCGGTCATGCTACACTGTACCCAAACAAATTTTGTATCATTTTGTTCCCACAAATAGAGCTTTCTTTCAGTGGTATTTGATCGCCTCTGCGATTTTTATTTTTTGCACAACAAATAAAAAAAGAGCGAAAATTTTGAAAAAAAATATGTTTTTCTTTGTTTCTGTTAATTTTTTTGTAAATAAGTACCTTTTCTACTTCAATGACGGGCACTGATAAGGCGGCACTGACGGGCACTGATAAGGTGACACTGATGGGCATCGATGAGGTGGCACCAATGAGGTGGCACTGATGAGGTAGCACTGATGATGGGCACTGATAGGCGGCACTGATAGGCGGCACTGATGGGCACTGATATGTGGCACTGATATGCGGCACTGATGGGCACTCATAGGCGGCACTGAATGGCACTCATAGGCGGCACTGATTGGAACTCATAGGCGGCACTGATGGGCACTCATAGGCGGCACTAATGGGCACTTATAGGCGGCACTGATGGGCACTTATGGGGGCACTGATAGGTGGCATGGACGGGCACTGATAGGTGGGCACTTATGGGCACGGATGGGCACTGATAGTTGGCACTGATGGACACTAGTAGGTGGCACTGATGACACTCATGCCCAGCAATGCCAGCCACATTGTGGTCGTGCCATGATGGTGCCAGTCAGTGCCCATTTGTGGGCACTGATTGGCATATTTTTTTATGTTTTACTACATGTGGATGGCCATCCACATGCTTGGGGCTTCCCTGGTGGTCCTGGGCGGCATCCTGGTGGTCTAGTGTGGGTATCCGAGGGGGGGCTGCGCTGATAAACAATCAGCGCGAACCCCCCCTGTCAGGAGAGCCACCGATCGGCTCTCCTCTACTCGCGTCTGTCAGACACGAGTGAGGAAGAGCCGATCAACGGCTCTTCCTGTTTACATCGTGATCAGCCGTGATTGGACACGGCTGATCACATGGTAAAAAGCCTCCGCCGGAGGCTCTTTACCAAGATCAGTGTAGTGGTGGGTCAGACTGACACACCGCTCCACCGATCGCCGTGATGCGCGCCCCATGGGCGCGCGGCGGCTGTTATCCTGCAGGACGTCAATAGACGTCCAGTGTGGATAACAGAACCACTTTCCGGACGTCAATATGCTATTGACTGGGCGGGAAGTGGTTAAGGATAGCAATGACATGAAGCCATTTATAATCACGTTGTTTTTTGGATCCTTTTTTAAATTATAATGATAACAGAAATCACCCAAATGGCCATGATCAAAAGTTTACATACCCTGGAATGTCTGGCCTTGGTACAGACACAGAAGGTGGCACACACAGGTTAAAATGGCAATTAAAGGTTAATTTCCCACGTTTGCGGCTTTTTAAATCACAATCAGTGTCTTTGTATAAATAGTCAATGAGTTTGTTGGCTCTCACATGGATGCTCTAAGCAGGCTAGACACTGAGCCATGAGGAGGTACAAAAGAACAGTCAAAAGACCTGCGTAACAACAACAAAAGTTTGCAAAGATGAAAAAGAATATAAAAAGATATCCAAAGCCTTGAAATGTGGGAAATTCACCTTTAATTGCCATTTTAACTTGTGTGTGCCACCTTCTGTGTCTATACCAAGGCCAAACATTCCAGGGTATGTAAACTTTTTATCAAGGCCATTTAGGTGATTTCTGTTATCACTATGATTTAACCACTTGCTTACTGGGCACATAAACCCCCTTCCTGCCCAGGTGAAATTTCAGCTTTCAGCACTGTCACGCTTTGAATGACAATTGCGCGGTCGTGCGACGTGGCTCCCAAACAAAATTGACGTCATTTTTTTCCCCACAAATAGAGATTTATTTTGGTGATATTTGATCATTTCTGCAGTTTTTATTTTTTGCGCTATAAACTAAACAAGAGCGACAATTTTGAAAAAAAAACACAATATTTTTTTACTTTTTGCTATAATAAATATCCCATTTAAAAAAAAAAAAAACTATTTCTTTCCTCAGTTTATGACGATATGTATTCTTCTACATATTTTTGGTAAAAAAAAAAAAAAAATCACAATAAGCGTATAGTGACTGGTTTGCGCAAAACTTATAGCGCCTACAAAATAGGGGATAGAATTCTGAAAAAAAATGATTTATTTTTTACTAGTAATGGCGGCAATCTGTGGTTTTTATTGTGACTGCGACATTATGGCGAACACATCGGACACTTTTGACACAGTTTTGGGACCATTGTCATTTATACAGCGATCAGTGCTATAAATATGCACTGATTACTGTATAAATGTGACTGGCAGGGAAGGGGTTAACACTAGGGGGCGATCAAGGGGTTAAATGTGTTCCCTATTAGTGATTCTTACTGTGGGGGGAGGGGACTGACTAGGGGAGGAGACCGATGGTTGTCCCTATGTACAAGGGACACACCATAGGTCTCCTCTCCCTAGCAGGACGTGGATCTCTGTGTTCCTGGCTTTGTGACAGCCGATCGCGGGTATCCGGTGGACATCGCGACCGCCAGGCACGCGCATCGGCACCCGCGTGACACGGCGGGCAGAGCTTTTCCCCGATGCGCGCATCGCGGAAGTAAACAGGAGGACGTCCATGGACGTCCACCCGGCAGGAAGGCGCCGCGCTGTAGACGTCTTTTGTCTATAGCGCGGGCGCCAAGTGGTTAAAAAGGATCCAAAAAACAACGTGATAATAAATGGCTTCATGTGATTGATATCCTTAAATAAAAGACAGTTTTTTGCCATGATCAGTCATATTTTCAATAATAATGCCGAAATGTCACAATTTTTGCCAGGGTAAGAAAACTTTTGAGCACAACTGCATTCATATATATAGATATATAAAGTACAAAAATAATAATCAAATCCATATATAAAAAAATACATTTCTTTTTCACATAAGCAAAGGCACCAAGTATTAAACACAACAGTGTATTTTAATGCATCCAAACTCGCTACTGTCATACTTTAGATGATGGAAATGTTGAAGTTCTCAGTTTAAAAATAATAAATAAACAAACAAAAAATCACAAACAGCAATATTCAAATGTAAAATTCTCACTTACAGCAACCAGGCCAAATCTCATTGCAACAATATATTCATTCTCTAGTTATATATTAGATACATAATTGCAATAATGTATCCTTTCTCTGGCAATAAGTCTATATATTAGTGAATCAACAAGACTCCTCCATGGGTAACCAAAGCACTTTAAGAACCATTAAACCCACCGAAATCCGATTCCCATGGATGGCCTCTGATTTTGGATCATTTTATTTTGGTCCCTGAATTTTTCAACACTGATCCACTAATTTGCCAATTCTATTCTCAATTTTCCAGATATTGGGTTAAAACCTATGTAAAGCCAAAACTTTTGTTTAGTTTTGGAAAGAATATCCAAAGGGTAAAGTGTTACTAAATCCAGGAGCCTGCATTCACTATATCTGCTCTCCCCAGGAGCCTGCATTCACTATATCTGGTCTCTCCAGGACCCTGCATTCACTATATCTGCTCTCCCCAGGACCCTGCATTCACTATATCTGCTCTCCCCAGGAGCCTGCATTCACTATATCTGGTCTCCCCAGGACCCTGCATTCACTATATCTGCTCTCCCCAGGACCCTGCATTCACTATATCTGCTCTCCCCAGGAGCCTGCATTCACTATATCTGGTCTCTCCAGGATCCTGCATTCACTATATCTGGTCTCCCCAGGAACCTGCATTCACTATATCTGCTCTCCCCGTGACCCTGCATTCACTATATCTGGTCTCCCCAGGAGCCTGCATTCACTATATCTGGTCTCCCCAGGAGCCTGCATTCACTATATCTGGTCTCCCCAGGACCCTGCATTCACTATATCTGGTCTCCCCAGGACCCTGCATTCACTATATCTGCTCTCCCCAGGAGCCTGCATTCACTATATCTGCTCTCCCCAGGACCCTGCATTCACTATATCTGCTCTCCCCAGGAGCCTGCATTCACTATATTTGGTCTCCCCAGGATCCTGCATTTACTATATCTGGTCTCCCCAGGACCCTGCATTCAATATATCTGGTCTCCTGTGTTGCGTTTGTTAAAAATATGATTTTTAATATATTTCTCAGACATAGGATACATGGGACACTTTTACAATAGTGAGTTGGTCAGATTATTGTCAGTCTTCTTGGTTTGAGTAGATTTCTCAAACAAATGCTGTTTTCATACAATGGGGTTAGATACCATTGTTGTATTATAGCTACAGTAAACAAGTAAGACATTACTTGTTTGAGATTTCTTTCAGCTCTCAAACTGAAAGAATGACTGTGAGATTACTGACAGATTTGGTTTAAGTAGACAATAGGTAGATAGCATTGTTGTATTCAACAGTCCATTGTCGAATACAGCTACAGTAAACAGGTATGTTTTCTGTTGTTTGGTAACTAACTTAGCCTGACACATAAAAACAGGCATAAGCTAGGACACACACACATCATGTGGCTGTAAGGTCAGAAGAAGCCACTCATGATAGAAGAACAGAACCTGGTCTCCAAGAAGAATCATTGCCAATGGAGATCACAAATTTACCGTAACAGAAGATAAGTAACCTTTAAATGCATTTGTACTGTTATAGACCATAGGCTGTTCATTTGCTAGGCATTTTTACTTGTTATAGAGATCTGTCAGTCTTGTATTGTAGTCCTAATTTTGTAATAGTTTTGTATGTACAGCATCTTGTATAGTAAAAGCACATTTACACACTGCAGAAGTCTCAGCTTCCTTGTTATACCACAGAGTAACCTTGCTAGATAGACGCAAGCAAAACATCTCCCCAGGAGCCTGCATTCACTATATCTGGTCTCCCCAGGAGCCTACATTCACTATATCTGGTCTACCCAGGAGCCTGCATTCACTATATTTGGTCTACACAGGAGCCTGCATTCACTATATCTGGTCTCCCCAGGAGCCTGCATTCACTATATCTGGTCTCCCCAGGACCCTGCATTCACTATATCTGGTCTCCTCCAGGAACCTGCATTCACTATATCTGGTCTCCTCAGGAGCCTGCCTTCACTATATCTGGTCTCCCCAGGAGCCTGCATTCACTATATCTGGTCTCCCCAGGAGCCTGCATTCACTATATCTGGTCTCCCCAGGACCCTGCATTCACTATATCTGGTCTCCCCCAGGAACCTGCATTCACTATATCTGGTCTCCCCAGGAGCCTGCATTCACTATATCTGGTCTCCACAGGAGCCTGCATTCACTATATCTGCTCTCCCCAGGAGCCTGCCTTCACTATATCTGGTCTCCCCAGGAGCCTGCATTCACTATATCTGGTCTCTCCAGGAGCCTGCATTCACTATATCTGGTCACCCCAGGAGTCTACATTCACTATATCTGGTCTCCCCAGGAGCCTGCATTCACTATATCTGGTCTCCCCAGGAGTCTGCATTCACTATGTCTGGTCTCCCTAGGACCCTGCATTCACTATATCTGGTCTCCCCAGGAGCCTGCATTCTCTATATCTGGTCTCCTCAGGAGCCTACATTCACTATATCTGGTCTACCCAGGAGCCTGCATTCACTATATCTGGTCTCCCGAGGAGCCTGCATTCACTATATCTGGTCTCCCCAGAGCCCTGCATTCACTATATCTGGTCTCCCCCAGGAACCTGCATTCACTATATCTGGTCTACTCAGGAGACTGCATTCACTATATCTGGTCTCCTCAGGAGTCTACATTCACTATATCTGGTCTCCCCCAGGAGCCTGCATTCACTATATCTGGTCTCCCCAGGAGTCTGCATTCACTATGTCTGGTCTCCCCAGGACCCTGCATTCACTATATCTGGTCTCCCCAGGAGCCTGCATTCACAATATCTGGTCTCCTCAGGAGCCTACATTCACTATATCTGGTCTCCCCAGGACCCTGCATTCACTATATTTGGTCTCCTCAGGAGCCTACTTTCACTATATCTGGTCTACCCATGAGCCTGCATTCACTATATTTAGTCTACACAGGAGCCTGCATTCACTATATCTGGTCTCCCCATGACCCTGCATTTACTATGTCTGGTCTCCCCAGGACCCTGCATTCACTATATCTGGTCTCCCCAGGAGCCTGCATTCACAATATCTGGTCTCCTCAGGAGCCTACATTCACTATATCTGGTCTCCCCAGGAGCCTACTTTCACTATATCTGGTCTACCCATGAGCCTGCATTCACTATGTCTGGTCTCCCCAGGACCCTGCATTCACTATATCTGGTCTCCCCAGGAGCCTGCATTCACAATATCTGGTCTCCTCAGGAGCCTACATTCACTATATCTGGTCTCCCCAGGAGCCTACTTTCACTATATCTGGTCTACCCATGAGCCTGCATTCACTATGTCTGGTCTCCCCAGGACCCTGCATTCACTATATCTGGTCTCCCCAGGAGCCTGCATTCACAATATCTGGTCTCCTCAGGACCCTGCATTCACTATATCTGGTCTCCTCAGGAGCCTACTTTCACTATATCTGGTCTACCCATGAGCCTGCATTCACTATATTTAGTCTACACAGGAGCCTGCATTCACTATATCTGGTCTCCCCAGGAACCTGCATTCACTATATCTGGTCTACTCAGGAGTCTACATTCACTATATCTGGTCTACCCAGGAGTCTACATTCACTATATCTGGTCACCCACTGTTCACAGAACACGGAAATTCAATTGTTTTAGTAAATATAAACTAAATTGCTAAAATCTTGTGACTCAGTGTCTGGTTAAAGCTTGTAGGAGGAGTTTTCGCTTTCCCACAATTGTCCTATGAGGCTGGAGGACCCCTGACCCTCTGTCTGGACAGTGCTGATTGGCCTCGTGCTGATCCCATGCACGCTCCCAAGAAAAAAAAAAGCTCTAGCAATACACACCAAATTGAGCATGTGCAGAATGCCCCCAAGGCTCTGTACTATCAGGAGATAGATTAGGGACAGTGGAAGAAGGGGGGAACAGAGAAGACAAGATCAAACAGCTTTTTTACACAAAGCAGAGGATTAAACCCTTAAGTTCCACAGTGAGTATAACAAGCATGCTTAACTACATATACAGACTGATTTTACTGTTGTGGGTTTAGTAACAACTCAGGACCACTGTGAGATATTTTTTTGTCTCTCCTTGTATTTATAAGGAGTAAGTACATAATATTATCCCAGTACAAATCATTAGTAAGACCTCATCTGGAATTTGCTGTTCAGTTTTGGGCCCCAGTTCACAAGGAGGATATTGAAGTGGAGAGAGATGGCCAACCAAGTTCAGCTATAAGGAGAAATAAAAGGAGAACTCCGGACAATTTTTTTTTTATTTTTTTCAAATGCGGTGGGTCTATACACCCACTGCATGGGTTACTTGCTTCTTTTTGTCTAGGGGTTGAGGAGAATAGAGATATACTTACCTAATCCGCGGATCCTCCGAGCAAAAGACCGATCCCTGCCGCTCTAGCCTCCCCCAGCACGCTAGCGGTCTTGTGCATGGACTGTTCCTGGCGTCATCACACCCATAGACCAGCTCTGGACCTGAGGACGGCAGGAACAGTCCACTGCTGGACATGGGGGAGCGCTGTTTTCTGAAGGATCGGGTAAGTATAGCTTTTCCTTGAGCCCCTGGACAAAACGAACAGTTAACCCAAGCAGTGCAGGCACAGCCCCAATGCATGGGGGGAATAAAAATGTTGCCTGGAGTTCTTCTTTAACAGAACTTAAAGCGTTTGTTACCCCAACGCTTCATATTCCTGATATGTGGCTGCTGTACCATGTACTTGTATGAGAAAGTATCCTGTTCTCTTTGTATTGCTTTCCTTTATGTGAAATCTCTGGTGATCCTGCCAGTCCCTCTGCTTTCCTATTAAGAACTGACCACACTAAGCAGGAGAGCACAACGTGGTCAGTTCTCTAGCTAGCTATGCTGGGAACTCAGTGTGCTCTCTTTCAATGATCAGACTTGTCCTGACACGCCCCCACTACTCAGGGTACTGCTGCTTCTCCTCCCCCAGCTCTCACACGGCTAAAAACAGAGGGAATGTGATCACTTAGGCTCTATGTACACAGAAGCTCAAAAACGGTTGTTTTGAATGCCAGATTTCTGGCAGAAAAAGCTGCTTTAAAATATAGCTTTTATCAGCGTTTTTTACTAGCGTTTATTAGCGTTTTTCATTGTAGCGTTTTTTAGCTTTTTTTTTTTTCCAATAGATCAAACAACGCTAAAAAAAAACGCTGGTGACCAGCGTTTTTCAGCGTTTTTCAGCGTTTTGCGTTTTTTTTGCGTTTTTTCTCGCCGAAAAACGTCACTTTGAATGCGAATTTCTTGCGTTCAGAAAAAAGCCCATTAACCCCACTGCTCATTAACGCTCATGAACACATAGGCTAACATAGAGTGCAGTTAATGGGCTTTTTAAAAAAATGCCAAAACGCCAATAAACTGCAGTTTATCAGCTTCAGTGTACATGGAGCCTTATTAAAAAAAAAGGGGAAAAAGGTGTATATATATATATATATATATATATATATACCTGTATATAATTTTTTTTTTCTACATATATTTTTTTTGATTTTCTATACAAAAATGTTTTGCTTTTCATTTCTATTTTAAACTGAATGGGTTGTTTTACAAGGTCATTGTTTCCAATCACTTTAATTTTTTTTCCTATTAATATGATCACCGTGTATATAATATAAGGTATTGTTAGTAAATACATAAATGGTCCACATAGTGAACTTGGTTCAGTAATTTGCTTTTAAGTCATTGCAAAGGACAAGCAGTCCATTAGGTGTGCAGGGGCGCCGCTCCCCTAATCCATGCGCCCGGCCCCTAATCTCCATGCGGGGCACCGGACACATGGGTTTCAATAGGTTTTTTTTTTTAAGCACATGATTAGAGCCAGAGGCTCTACTTGGCTTCAAAAAAGGGTGGGCTCGGAGCAGCGTGGAGCACTGCACCCCAAGCACACCCAGTTGTGTGACAATAGCGAATCAATATTCCAGTATTGTCTTCCTGCTTCTCCTCCCAGGCCAATCAGGAAGCGGGTCCTGAGACCTGATTGTCTGAGAGGAGAAGCAACCGTATTGGCTGCCGAGGAGGAGACGCAAGGAGGGAAGCCACCTAAGCTGCTCACAACCTAGACGGGGTAAGTGCGGGGCCGGAGGGTGGATGGGTGAGAGACGGGGGGGGGTGTGGGTGGTTTGCCGATCGACTGGGCGACGGGGGAGGAGTGGGGGGTATTTGAATGACGGGTCAACCGAACGGCCAACCCAATGGGGGAAGAGGGGGGGGGGTTTGACTGACAGACCAACCGGGGGGTGGCGGATGGTTTGTTTGCCACCCCCCCCAAAAAAATTGAGCACCAGCTGCCACCGAGGACAAGGGTGCCATTATTTGCACCTGGAGAAAAAGATGTTTAACTTCAATCTACAGAAAGGCTTCTCAACGCCCCTCCACATTAGCCTTTGTGGTGGATTTACTGAAGGCAAAAAATAGACATTTGTGGTTTGTTTCATTCCGAATTAATATTCAGACAAATTTTTGGTTATTCGGAGATTCGGATATAGACGAATACCCGAATAAGGGCTCATTTACACTTGCTTCGGCTTCAACAAGGCTTCGGACAGGCTTTCTTAAAGCTCTCTGAAAGCTAGTCAAAGCTCCTGTCACTAAATAAAATGGTTAGCTTACAGTCCTGTTTACACCTTGCTTTTGCTTTGCTTTGCTTCGGCTTTGCTTCAAAAATTATACCCCATGTGGCTTCAGTGGTCCTCAAAGCGTCTTCAAAGCCTCCATAGAAGTCTATGGCAAAGCTTGCTTGAAGCCCCGCTGAAGCCTCATCAAAGCCCCACCGAGGCCTCATCGAAGCCCCACCGAGGCCTCATCGAAGCCCCACCAAAGCCTCATGAAGCCCCACCGTAGCCTCATTGAAGCCCCACCGAAGCCTCATCGAAGCCTCACTGAAGCCCCACCGAAGCCCCACCAAAGCCTCACAAAGCCCCACCGAAGTCTCGTCGAAGCCCCACCGAAGCCTCATCGAAGCCCCACAAAGCCTCACTGAAGCCCCACCATAGCCTCATTGAAGCCTCATCAAAGCCCCCACCAAAGCCTCATCAAAGCCCCACCAAAGCCTCATCGAAGCCCCACTGAAGCCCCATCGAAGCCCCACAAAGCCTCACTGAGCCCCACCATAGCCTCATCGAAGCCTCATCAAAGCCCCCACCAAAGCCTCATCAAAGCCCCACCAAAGCCTCATCGAAGCCCCACTGAAGCCCCATCGAAGCCCACCGAAGCCTCACTGAAGCCTCATTGAAGCACCAAGCAAAAGCAAGGTGTAGACAGGACTGTTAGCTAACCATTTTATTTAGTGACAGGGGCTTTGACTGCCGTTCAGAAAGCTTTAACAAAGCCTGTCCGAAGCCTTGTTTTAAATCAAGTTTAAACTAGCCCTTACAATATAAACAAATTTTACTGAATGTCCTGAATAACTAAACTAAACTCGTCCGAATTTCGGAAATTCGGACTGAAATTTGAATCAAATTTTACATCGAACTCCAGTCGAATTCTTAAGCCGCATACACACTATCAGTTTTTCTGCAGGTTTTTGTCTTCAGGTTCACCAAAAGTAATCATGTAGTGCAAGGGCCTGTCTGATTGCATACGAATTGAAACACTTAAGCCCTGTACACACGAGCGGTTTTACCGATGAAAACAGTCCGATGGACTTTTTTCATCGGACAAACCGAACGTGTATGGGCCCCATCGGTCTTTTTCCCATCAGTGATTAAAAATAGAACATGTTTTAAATTTATCCGATGGAAAAAAAAAAACGATAGCAAATTCCGATCGTCTGTGTGGAACTCCATTGGAGAAAAATCCCACGCATGCTCAGAATCAAGTCGACGCATGCTCAGAAGCATTGAACTTCATTTTTCTTGGCTCGTCGGAGTGTTTTACGTCACGGCGTTTGGGACGGTCGGATTTTTGACTGATGGTGTGTAGGCAAGACTGATGGAAGTCAGCTTCATCGGAAATCCGATGGAAAAATCCATCGGATTTTATTCCATCGGAAATCCGATCGTGTGTACAGGGCTTTAAGGTTTGACCTCATATTAGATGGTTTTGGTAAACCTGAAGACAAAAAACTGCAGAAAAACTCATAGGGTGTATGGGGCTTAACTGTACACATATTGCTGAAACCAAAGACATGGGGGTTGATTTACTAAAGACAAATAGACTTTGCACTTTGCAAAGTGCAGTTGACCCAGAGCTTAGTAAATGAGGCACAGCTTCACTTTGTAAAGAATACCCACTCACATGCAAGGAAAAATAAAAAAAAATTTTTACTTGCACATGCATGGATGACGGAAGTCAGTAGAGCTTCTGCTCATTTACTGAGCTCTGGAGCAACTTCTCTTTGCAAAGTACACAATCTATTTGTCTTTAGTAAATCATCCCCACAGTGTCAGCAGCAGAGGGTCCCTGGAAATGATCCCAAACAGCTGACACTTGTGACACCGTCACTGCAGCATTGGAAGTGTTGCATGAGGACTCAAGGAGACAGACAGCCTGAGAAGGCTAATAAAGAAGCTTAGAAGCTTTGACCTGACAAGTACACACAGCTACAATAAGTATATCCTTCCATACATAAATAACTAGTGCTATAGGAAATACTGACGAGGTGCAGAAAATGCAACATATAAAGCAATACACCAACATACTGAGCTTCCTAGCAGATTTAAATCTTTTGATTTACCTATTAAAGGGAAAACATTGTAACAATTCCTATGCATAACAGATACAATAACTGCTAAAGCTGAGTGTAGAGGAACTGCCACATCCGGTATGGTGGGATTTGTGATGTCAAGATGTCAAGTTATTAAAAAGGATATTATTAAGGAACGGAACAGCACCACTTAAACGTCAGTACTCAATGCAAGGGCCCGTTGGATATTGCCCATATGCCATGAAGCAGGTACATGCTTGTGCAGCAGATAGGTAACATCCCTTAAAATTGGGTACCCAGAGCAAGAACTCTTTGGGTGGTGCCCCTCTGCCATGAAGCAGGTACATGTTTGTGGAGCAGATAGGCAGCATCCCTTAAAATTAAGTATCCAGTGCAAGAGCCCACTGGGCATTGCCCATATGCCATGTACAGTAGTAGGTACATGCTTGTGCAGCAGATAGACAACATCCCTTAAAAGTGGGTACCCAATGCAAGAACTCATTGGGTAGTGTCCATATGCCATGAAGAAGTTACATGCTTGTGGAGCAGATAGGCAACAACCCCTAAAATTGGGTACCCAGTGCAAGAGCCCACTGGGCATTGCCCATATGCCATGTAGTAGGTACATGCTTGTGCAGCAGATAGACAACATCCCTTAAAAGTGGGTACCCAATGCAAGAACTCATTGGGTAGTGTCCATATGCCATGAAGAAGTTACATGCTTGTGGAGCAGATAGGCAACAACCCCTAAAATTGGGTACCCAGTGCAAGAGCCCACTGGGCATTGCCCATATGCTATGTAGTAGGTACATGCTTGTGCAGCAGATAGGCAGCATCCCCTAAAACTTGGTACTCAGTGCCAGAATTATTTGGGTGGTGCCCCTATGCCATGTAGCAGGAACATGTGTGTGGAGCAGATAGGCATCATACCTTAAAATTGGGTACCCAGTACAAGAGCCCACTGGAAATTGTCCATATGCCATGTAGTTGGTACATGCTTGTGCAGCAGAAAGGCAGCATCCCCCAAAACTGTGTACTAAGTGCAATAACTCTTTGGGTAGTGTCCAAATGCCATGAAGCAGGCACATGCTTGTGGAGCAGATAGGCAACATCCCTTAAAATTGGGTACCCAGTGCAAGAGCCTACTGGGCATTGCCCATGTACCATGTGGTGGATACATGTCTGTGCAGCAGATAGGCAGCATCCCCTAAAACTGGATACTCCGTGCCAGAACTCTTTGGGTGGTGCCCCTCTGCCACGAAGCAGGTACATGCTTGTGGAGCAGATAGGCAACAACCCCTAAAATTGGGTACCCAGTGCAAGAGCCCACTGGGCATTGCCCATCCATATTCCATGTAGTAGATACATGCTTGTGCAGCAGATAGGCAGCATCCCCTATAACTGGGTACTAAGTGCAAGAACTCTTTGGGTGGTGCCCCTATGCCATGTAGCAGGTACATGTGTGAGGAGCAGATAGGCATCATACCTTAAAATTGGGTACCCAGTGCAAGAGCCCACTGGGCATTGCCCATATGCAATGTAGCAAGCACATGTTTGTGGTGCAGATAGGAAAGACACCAATTTATAATGTTAACATCCCCCTTATGGGTAGTACTCATATGCCATGTAGTAGGCACATGCTAGTGCAGTGGATAAACAATTCCCAGCCTCAAAGAGCAATCAATGAGCTGATGGCACATTACCCCTTGCAAAGTGGGTACCAAATGTAAGAGCCTACTGGGTAGTTCCCACATGCCATACAGCAGGTACATGCTAGTGGATCAGATAGGCAGCACCCCTAAAACTGAGTACCCAATGCAAGAGCCCACTGGGTAGTGCCCATATGCTATGTAGCAGGCACATGTTTATGGAGAAGATTGGCAATGCTCAGTCTCAAAGAACTATCAAGGAGCTGATGGAACTTCATCCCTTAAAAGTGGGTAACCAATGCAAAAGCCCTCTGGGTAGTGCCCATATGCCTTGAAGCAGGTACTGTACATGCTAGGGGAGCAGATAAGCAGAGGCCCTTAAACTTAGGTACACAATGCAAAAGCCCACTGGATAGTGTGCATATGCCCATTAGGTACCCACTTTTAATGGGTGAGGTTCCACTAGCTCCTTGGTAGCTCTGTTAGGCTGGGCATTGCCTATCTGCTCCCCAAGCATGTGCCTTCTACATTCTAGGGGAGCAAATAGGCAATGCCAGCTTAACAGAGCTATCAAGGCACTAATGGAGCATCATCCCTTAAAAGTGGGTACCCAATGCAAGAGCCAACTGTACAGTGCCCAAATCCAATGTAGAAGGCCAATGCCTGTGCGAAAGATACAATACCCAGCCTCATGGAGCCCTTTAACATTACCCCTTAAAAATGGGTACCCGATGCAAGAGTAGTGCCCATATGCCATATATCAAGCATAAGCTAGTTGAGCAGAGATGCAATTCCCAGCCTCGTGGAACCATCAAGGAGCACAGTGATGTAACAGAACCCCTTGGAATGGGTACCCAATGCAAGAGCCCATATGCCATGTAGTATAGACATTGCCCAGCCCTGTGGAGCTATCAAGGGGCATAGTGATGTAACAGCAGCCACTCCTTAAAAGTAGGTAACTAATGCAAGAGCCCATATGCCATGTAGCATAGACATTGACAAGCCCCATGGAACCATTAAGGAGCACTGTGATGTAACAGCTACTCTTAAAAGTGGGTACCCAATGCAAGAACCCATATATCATGTAATATAGACAATGTCAAGCCTCATGGAACCGTCAAGGAGCACAGTGATGTAACATCAACCCTTAAAAGTGGGTAGCCAATGCAAGAGCCCACTGAGTAGTGCCCATATGCCATGTATCAAGCATAAGTTAGTTGAGCAGAGAGGCAATACCCAGCCTCATGGAACCTTTAAGAAGCAAAGTGATGTAACAGTACCCCCTAAGAGTGGTTACCCAATGCAGGAACCCATATGCCATGTAATTTTGACATTGCCCAGCCGTGTGGAGCTACCACTGCCTTTAAAAGTGTGTACCCATTGCAAAAGCCCCTATATCATGTAATATAGAAAATGTCAAGCCTCATGGAACCATCAAGGAGCACAGTGATGTAACAGCACCCCCCTAAGAGGGGGTTCCCAATGCAAGAGCCCATTTGTCATGGAGTTTAGACAAGAGGAACAGTGATGTAACAGCACCCCTTAAAAGTGTGTACCTAATGCAAGAGGCCGTATGACATATAGTACATATATTGCCCAGCCTTGTGGAACCTTTACAGAGCACAATGATATAACAACACCCCTTAAAAGTGGATACTTAATGCAAGAGCCCATATGCCATGTAGTATAAACAATGCCCAGCCTTGTGGAGCTATTAAGGAGCACAAAGATGTAACAGCACCCTTTAAAAGTGGGTACCCAATGCAAGAGCCCATATATCATGTAATATAGACAATGTCAAGCCTCATGGAACCATCAAGGAGCATAGTGATGTAACAGCAGTCCTTAAAAGTGGGTACTCAATGCAAGAGCCCATATGCCATGTAGTATAGACATTGCCCAACCTTATGGAACCATCAAGAAGCACAGTGATGTAAAGTACCCCTTAAAAGTAAGGTACCCAATGCAAGAGCCCATATGCCATGTAGTATAGACATTAGACAATACCCAAGCTCATAAAATCATCAAGCCTGATCCAGCATGGGTGTCACCTACCTCTGAGTCCGGTGATAGCTCCCAGGACCAGCCAGATCCCCCAAGATCCCGAACTCCTCATGCTGCAGGGGGCAGCTGTGCCCGGGGTGCCTCTTCCTTCTTCTGCTCCTTTAGTCTTCCAGGTCAGCACAATCCACGGGGCATGAACCAGACAGATCCACCCTACCGATCCAACGGGATCCCGGTAATCCAACCAAGGCGAGGATCCGTCCGCTGTCCCGGTGCCCCTCCTGCACCAACTCCAGGGAGGATGCGCACTGCAAGCACGTGGAGCCAGGCGGGCACTGCGGGCTCCCTACACCCGATCACCCGCTCCTACTACACCAGGGGTGGGATCTTCTGCAGGGGATGCAACGGGCAAGATCGGAGGCAGGGTGGCACCAGGCTGAGAGGAGCTTCCAAAATAAGAGGATTGAGCCAACAAAGGAGGACAATGACCCGCACCAAGGGGGCACCGAGGATGGTATGAAGCAAAGGGGGGCATCCAAGACAAGATCCAGGGAAAGGTGGCACCAGGGTTGCTGCAAGCTGCAAGGCGAGATCCCAGGCACCAGGAGGAGATCAGCTGAGGCAACCAGACTTGCAATCATCTGCAGGACACCCCGGATCACATAATCTCTTCAGGAGGGCACCGGAGATTAAATGCTCTGCAGGAGGATGGTGGGCTCATGGACAAGAGGGGGGATCTTCACTAGGGTGAGATCACAGACACCAGAGGAGGAATGGTCTTCAGGACACCCAAGATGAGATCATAGGCTGTGTTGGGGGACACCAGAGAAATAATGGTCTGTAGGACACCCAAGATGAGATCATAGGCTGTGTTGGGGGGACACCAGAGGAGGAATGGTCTTCAGGACACCTAGGATGAGATAATAGGCTGTGTTGGGGGGCCACCAGGAGAAGAATGGTCTTTAGGACACCTAGGATGAGATGATAGGCTGTGTTAGGGGGCCACCAGGAGAAGAATGGTCTTTAGGACACCTAGGATAAAATTACAGGCTGTGTTGAGGGGCCATCAGAGTAGGAATAGTCTTCAGGACACCTAAGATGAGATCACAGGTACCAGAGGAGCAATGGTCTACAAAACACCCAGGGTGAACTAATATGCTTTGTTAGGGGCAACCAGAATGAGGTCACAGGCTGTGTTTGGGGTCCACCAGAGGAAGAATGGTCTTCAGGACGCCCATGATGAGATAACAGGCTGTGCTGGGGGCCTCCATAGTTAAAATGGTCCTCAGGGCTCCCAGGATGAGATCACAGGCTGTATTTGGGGCCACCAGAGGAGGGATGGTCTTCAGGACACCTAGGATGAGATCACAGGCTTTGCTGGGACCACCAGAGGAAGAATGGTCTGCAGGACATCCAGAATGAGACCACAGGTTGTGTTGGGGACCACCAGAGGAAGAATAGTCTGCAGGGCATCCAGGATTAGATCACAATCCGTGTTTGGGGGCCACTAGAACACGAATGGACTTCAGCACACTTAGGATGAGATCAAAGTCTGTGTTAGGGGGCCACTAGAAGAGGAATAGACTTCAGGACACCTAGGATTATATCACAGTCTGTGTATGTGGGGGGGGGGGGACACTAGAAGTTGAATGGCCTTTAGGACACCCAGGGTTAGCTCATAGGCTGTGTTAGGGGCCACCAGAGAAGGAATAGTCTTCTGGACATCTAGGATGAGATCACAGGCTGTGTTGGGAAGCCACCAGAAGAAGAATAGTCTGCAGGACACTCAGGATGAGATCACAGGTACCAAAGGAGAAATGGTCTTCAGGACACCCAGGCTGTGTTAGGGGCCACCAGAGGAGGAATAGTATTCTGGACACCTAGGATGAGATCACAAGCTGTGTTGGGGGCCCCCAGAGGTGAAAGGGTCTTCAGATCACCTAGGATGAGATGCTAGGTCCTAGATTAAGGAATGGCCTGCAGGACCTCCAGGATGAGATGACAGGCTGTGTTGGGGGCCCCAGATGAGGAAAGGTCTTCAGATCACCCAGGATGAGATGGTGGGTCCCAGATTGAGGAATGGTCTGCAGGACCTCCAGGATGAGATCATAGGCTGTGTTGGGGGGATCCTCAGAGGAGGAAGGGTCTTCAGATCACCCAGTATGAGATGACAGGCTGTGTTGGGGGCCCCAGAGGAGGAAAGGTCTTCAGATCACCCAGGATGAGATGGTGGGTCCCAGATGGAGGAATGGTCTGCAGGACCTCCAGGATGAGATCATAGGCTGTGTTGGGGGGATCCTCAGAGGAGGAAGGGTCTTTAGATCACCCAGGATGAGATGACAGGCTGTGTTGGGGGCCCCAGAGGAGGAAGGGTCTTCAGATCACCCAGGATGAGATCACAGGCTGTGTTGAGGGGCCCCAGAGGAGGAAAGGTCTTCAGATCACCCAGGATAAGATGGGTTGTCCCAGATTGAGGAATGGTCTGCAGGACCTCCAGGATGAGATGGCAGGCTGTTGTTTGGCCACCAGTAGAGCAATGGTCTGCAGTAGGAGATCAGAGTGACACCATGGACAGGGCTGACACCCCCAGGGGCAGACAGGACAGCTGTGTACCGGGACAGGAGATGCTCGGAGTAGTCGGCACGCTGCCCCTGTGCTGTCTCGGCACGTGCTCCCCCCCCCCCTTTTTTTCTGTCCATTGACAGCAGCACCGTCTCCGAGCAACCCGAGGACGCCGCCCGGTCTACAGACTGCAGCCTGCTGTGTGCTCCGGCGACACTTAGCGGACAATCTGCTAACTGCAGGCTGGCGCACCGGCGGGATGCGGCAGTGGAGCGCTGAGCGATTGGGCGTCTGGATGGGGAGTGCTGCTGTGTGATTGGGACTGCAATATGTTGGGGTCACTTGGCACAGTGTGGGGGTCTCTATATAAAGAGAGCATAGGTGAATGTATAGATTTGCATGGTGCATGCTTTGTACAAGGGGAGAGTGGGGGGGGGGGTGATTAGTGGTGGCCATTCATGATTGATAAATGATCAATTTCTTTTCTGATCTCTTCCAATAAGAATAATCAATCTATAGTCAACAATCTTACCTTACTGATTGCATATTTTCCCACCATGTAATCTCCTAATCTGATGGATCAAGAGGTGAGATACAAAGCCTTATGGTCCTGCCGATCGATCAAAAAAAGAATTGATCATTTTCTGCCCTGGCCGATCATTATCGAAATCAATTGGAAGTTGTGGCTATTCGATTGTTTGCGAATTTGATAGTGCTGATCGACTCGCACATTGATCAGATAATAACGTTGCAACGTGTATGGTCGCCCTAAGGACTCGTTCACCTCAAGCAGTTTGGGGGCGGTAACATCCTGCAGTTGATCCATAGTTTCACTGCCTCCCAACCGTTCCCCTTTAGCAGCACAGGCAGCGACAGTGGTTTTTAATACACTATATTGTCAAAAAGTATTGGGACACCTGCGTTTACACGCACATGAACTTTAATGGCATCCCAGCCTAAAGCCCTGTACACACGGTCGGACTTTTGGCCAACAAACTTCATTTTGAGCAAGTTGGACCAACAATCCGACCGTGTGTACGCTCCATCCGACAAACTTTTTTTTTTTTTTTTTTTTTTTTCATCGGACAAAAGTTCGGTCTGCAAAAGTCCGATGGAGCAAAGTCCGACCGTGTGTACAGAAAACCATAGGACTTTTGTTCGATGGACAAAACAAATAATGTTAAAATCAACCAACAATTGCAGAAGTTGACCAAAGGGTGGCAGTAAAGAGCAGAAAAGAGCAGAAAAACCACGTGATGTTGGAAAAAGTTTTGGGAAAGTTTGCAGAATAGTCCTGTGGTGTGTATGCTATGGGTGTGCCCGGCCAACTCTGTTCGGACAAAAATCCACAGAAAAGTCAGATGGAAGTCCGACCGTGTGTACGAGGCTTTAGTCCGTAGGGTTCAATATTGAGTTGGCCCACCGTTTGCAGCTATAACAGCATCAACTCCTCTGGGAAGGCTGTCCACAAGGTTTAGGAGTGTCTATGGGAATGTTTGACCATTCTTCCAGAAGCACATTTGTGAGGTCAGGCACTGATGTTGAAAGAGAAGGTCTGGCTCGCAGCCTCCGCTCTAATTCATCCTAAAGGCAGTGGCGGCCCGTCCATAGGGGGCGCAGGGGCGCACCCCCCCCCCCCTAATCCATGCACTTAGCCCCTAATCTACATGCAGGGCGCTAAAGGCATGGATTCCAATGGCCTTTTTTTTTTTTCTTTTTTTTTTAGAAGCACATGTTTAGAGCCTGAAGCCCTGTACACATGGGCGGGAATCCCGTCGAAAAAAAAAAACCTTGGTTTTCTCGACGGCATTCCTGTCTTGCCAAGCCCTGTGTACTGACGGCCATTCAAAAGAACCGCCATTCTTTTGAATGGCAAGAACACGGTGACGTCATCGACTACGATGAGCCGTCGCTCGTCACATTCGATGCCATCTCCGCCATCTTGTTACACTCTACACTAAACTTGTATGCTACTGGGCATGAGTCGAAGTCTTATCGAGCATGCGCGGGTTTACCTTGGACAGGTAAGCATACAGATGACTGGTCTGCCGAGAATCCAGACGAGAAAAATAGAGAGCAGGTTCTCTATTTTTCTCGTCGAGATTCCCGGAAGTTTTCCCGACGATAAACCATACAGACGAATGGTTTTCTCGGCAATAAGCTCTGCCAGCAGTTTTCTTGCCGAGAAAACCGGTCGTGTGTACGAGGCCTAATGCCCCGTACACACGATCGTTTTTAATGTCATTTTTTAAACCGACGTTTTTCTCCTCGTTTTTTTTTCATGTTTCCTCTCAAGCCTGCCTTGCGTACACACCATCATTAAAAAAAAAGATCAAGCAAAGCGCAGTGACGTTCAACACGTACGACGGCACTATAAAGGGGAAGTTCCGTTCGAATGGCGCCACCCTTCATGTTAGTAAAGTTTGTTGAGCGACGATTCGCGCTTTTCAGTCCGTTACTGTGTAATGAATCTGCTATCTCCATTACGAACGCTAGTTTTACCAGAACGAGCGCTCCCGTCTCATACTTGATTCTGAGCATGCGCGTTTTTTTCACGTCGTTAAAGCATACACACTATCGTTTTTCACGTCGTTAAAAAAAACGACATGAAAAACGACGTGAAAAAAGAGAGCATGTCCGGAATTTTTAATGGCCGTTTTTCACGTCGTTAAAAATGCTCTGGAGCATACACACGATCATTTTTCAGGGCCATTTTTTAAAATGGCAGTTTTAACGGCATGAAAAACGATCATGTGTACGGGGCATTAGGCTCTAATTGGCTTAAAAAAATGGTGGGTTTAGAGCGCAGAGCACTGTGCCCTGAGCCCACCCAGTTGTGTGACAATAGCAAATTAATATTCGCTATTGTCTTCCTGATTCTCCTCCCGGCCAATCAGGAAGCGTGTCCTGAGGCCCGCCACTCAATTGGCTGAGAGGAAAATCGATCCTATTGGCCGCTTAGGAGGAGGAGGGAGGAGACGCACGGCGGAAGCCGTCGTGATGCTGAGGAGGATGAGATGCAGGGAAAGCCGCTGCCCGCAATCTAGATGGAGTAAGTGCGAGGTTGGTGATGACCGACTGGGGGGGGAGGTTGCTGTGAGTGCATTGTTTGCCGCCCCCCAAAAAAATATACCACCAGCCGCCACTGCCCAAAGGTGTTCTATCGGGTTGAGGTCAGGACTCTGTGCAGGCCAGTCAAGTTTCTCCTCCCCAAACTCGCTCATACATGTCTTTATGGACCTTGCTTGGTGCACTGGTGGGCAGTCATGTTGGAACAGGAAGGGACCATCCCCAAACTGTTCCCACAAAGTTGGGAGCATGAAATTGTCCAAATGTCTTGAAAGAAGCTCCTGATCCTTTTTTGCTGAATAAGCTTAGCATGATTTTTAAAAGCACATTTTGTTGTGATTGCCCCGCAGTTCTGTTGCGTGACAATCACGGGAGAAACGCAACACATTTGGGGTGCCCTTAAGATTAACGTAAAGAAATGTCATCAGCACACCAAGGATTCCTCAAAAGGGTCCAAAGCTTTATTCCGTGGTCACATGGTAAATATACAGCAACGTTTGAGCCACTCAGGGCCCCTTCGTCAGTCAAGTGACCCTGCGTGGCTCCGAAACGTTGCTGTATATTTACCATGTGACCACGGAATAAAGCTGTTTCCAGCCTATGGTCATTACAGCACCCAGCTTTACTGAACAGCCGAGTATCTTGAACGCGTGCGTGGGGAACATTGTGTTTGTCCGTAAAATTAAAGGCACCCAAACGTAAGTTGCGCATTTTTCTGCAATTCCAAATTGCGCAATGTGAACGAGGCCTTAGGGTTGATGCACACGGACTGTTATAGGCGATTTTAACGCCTAACGTAAATTCAATCCAATGTCCAGGGAGCTGCAGGTGCCGTGTTTATCCAACTGCAAAACTTCCATGTCTGGCAATACATTGGATGCATATGTGCAGGTAAATGCCAATGCAAAGAAGATGTGCCAATGACAACAGTACTGTACTTTCTGATCTCCCCCATCTCTCTACCCTAGCCTGTCCATATACTACCCTAGCCTGTCCATATACTACCCTAGCCTGTCCATATACTACCCAAGCCTGTCTTTATAATACCCTAGCCTGTCCATATACTACCCTAGCCTGTCCATATACTACCCAAGCCTGTCTTTATAATACCCTAGCCTGTCCATATACTACCCTAGCCTGTCCCTATACTACCCTAGCCTGTCCATATACTACCCTAGCCTGTCCCTATACTACCCTAGCCTGTCCATATACTACCCTAGCCTGTCCCTATACTACCCTAGCCTGTCCCTATACTACCCTAGCCTGTCCCTATACTACCCTAGCCTGTCCATATACTACCCCAGCCTGTCCATATACTACCCTAGCCTGTCCATATACTACCCCAGCCTGTCCCTATACTACCCTAGCCTGTCCCTATACTACCCTAGCCTGTCCCTATACTACCCTAGCCTGTCCATATACTACCCTAGCCTGTCCATATACTACCCTAGCCTGTCCCTATACTACCCTAGCCTGTCCCTATACTACCCTAGCCTGTCCCTATACTACCCTAGCCTGTCCATATACTACCCCAGCCTGTCCATATACTACCCTAGCCTGTCCCACTCCCTATACTACCCTAGCCTGTCCATATACTACCCTAGCCTGTCCCACTCCCTATACTACCCTAGCCTGTCCATATACTACCCTAGCCTGTCCCTATACTACCCTAGCCTGTCCATATACTACCCTAGCCTGTCCCTATACTACCCTAGCCTGTCCATATACTACCCTAGCCTGTCCCTATACTACCATAGCCTGTCCCTATACTACCCTAGCCTGTCCCTATACTACCCTAGCCTGCCCCTATACTACCCTAGCCTGTCCCTATACTACCCTAGCCTGTCCCTATACTACCATAGCCTGTCCCTATACTACCCTAGCCTGTCCCTATACTACCCTAGCCTGTCCATATACTACCCTAGCCTGTCCCTATACTACCATAGCCCGTCCCTATACTACCATAGCCTGTCCCTATACTACCCTAGCCTGTCCCTATACTACCATAGCCTGTCCCTATACTACCCTAGCCTGTCCCTATACTACCCTAGCCTGTCCATATACTACCCTAGCCTGTCCCTATACTACCCTAGCCTGTCCCTACACTACCCTAGCCTGTCCATATACTACCCTAGCCTGTCCATATACTACCCTAGCCTGTCCATATACTACCCAAGCCTGTCTTTATACTACCCTAGCCTGTCCATATACTACCCTAGCCTGTCCATATACTACCCTAGCCTGTCCCTATACTACCCTAGCCTGTCCCTATACTACCCTAGCCTGTCTATATACAACCCTAGCCTGTCCCTATACTACCCTAGCCTGTCCCTATACTACCCTAGCCTGTCTATATACAACCCTAGCCTGTCCATATACTACCCTAGCCTGTCCCTATACTACCCTAGCCTGTCTATATACAACCCTAGCCTGTCCATATACAACCCGAGGCCTGTCCCTATACTACCCTAGCCTGTCCATATACTACCCTAGCGTGTCTACATACTACCCTAGCCTGTCCATATACTACCTTAGCCTGTCCCTATACTACCCTAGCCTGTCCCTATACTACCCTAGCCTGTCCATATACTACCCTAGCCTGTCCATATACTACCCTAGCCTGTCCATATACTACCCTAGCCTGTCCGTATACTACCCTAGCCTGTCCCTATACTACCATAGCCTGTCCATATACTACCCTAGCCTGTCCATATACTACCCTAGCCTGTCTATATACTACCCTAGCCTGCCCCTTTACTACCCTAGCCTGTCCATATACTACCCTAGCCTGTCTACATACTACCCTATCCTGTCTATATACTACCCTAGCCTGCCCATATACTACCCTAGCCTATCCATATACTACCCTAGCCTGTCTGTATACTACCCTAGCCTGTCCATATACTACCCTAGCCTTTCCATATACTACCCTAGCGTGTCTACATACTACCCTAGCCTGTCTATATACTACCCTAGCCTGCTCCTATACTACCCTAGCCTGTCCATATACTACCCTAGCCTGTCCATATACTACCCTAGCCTGTCCATATACTACCCTAACCTGTCCATATACTACCCTAGCCTGTCTACATACTACCCTAGCCTGTCTATATACTACCCTAGCCTGCCCCTATACTACCCTAGCCTATCCATATACTACCCTTGCCTATCCATGTACTACCCTAGCCTGTCTATATACTACCCTAGCCTATCTATATACTACCCTAGCCTGTCTACATACTACCATAGCCTGTCCATATACTACCCTAGCCTGTCTACATACTACCCTTGCCTGTCCATATACTACCCTAGCCTGTGTAAATACCACCCTAGCCTGTCTTTATGCTACCCTAGCCTGTCTACAGACTACCCTAGCCTGTCCATATACTACCCTAGCCTGCCCATATACTACCCTAGCCTATCCATATACTACCCTAGCCTGTCCATATACTACCCTTGCCTATCCATGTACTACCCTAGCTTGTTCATATTCTACCCTTGCCTGTCTATATACTACCCTAGCCTATCCATAAACTACCCTAGCGTGTCTACATACTACCCTAGCCTGTCCATATACTACCCTAGCCTGTCCATATACTACCCTAGCCTGTCCCTATACTACCCTAGCCTGTCCCTATACTACCATAGCCTGTCCATATACTACCCTAGCCTGTCCATATACTACCCTAGCCTGTCTATATACTACCCTAGCCTGCCCCTTTACTACCCTAGCCTGTCCATATACTACCCTAGCCTGTCTACATACTACCCTATCCTGTCTATATACTACCCTAGCCTGCCCATATACTACCCTAGCCTATCCATATACTACCCTAGCCTGTCTGTATACTACCCTAGCCTGTCCATATACTACCCTAGCCTTTCCATATACTACCCTAGCGTGTCTACATACTACCCTAGCCTGTCTATATACTACCCTAGCCTGCTCCTATACTACCCTAGCCTGTCCATATACTACCCTAGCCTGTCCATATACTACCCTAGCTTGTCCATATACTACCCTAACCTGTCCATATACTACCCTAGCCTGTCTACATACTACCCTAGCCTGTCTATATACTACCCTAGCCTGCCCCTATACTACCCTAGCCTATCCATATACTACCCTAGCCTGTCTGTACACTACCCTAGCCTGTCCATATACTACCCTAGCCTTTCCATATACTACCCTAGCGTGTCTACATACTACCCTAGCCTGTCTATATACTACCCTAGCCTGCTCCTATACTACCCTAGCCTGTCCATATACTACACTAGCCTGTCCATATACTACCCTAGCCTGTCCATATACTACCCTAACCTGTCCATATACTACCCTAGCCTGTCTACATACTACCCTAGCCTGTCTATATACTACCCTAGCCTGCCCCTATACTACCCTAGCCTATCCATATACTACCCTAGCCTGTCTATATACTACCCTAGCCTATCTATATACTACCCTAGCCTGTCTACATACTACCATAGCCTGTCCATATACTACCCTAGCCTGTCTACATACTACCCTAGCCTGTCCATATACTACCCTAGCCTGTGTAAATACCACCCTAGCCTGTCTTTATACTACCCTAGCCTGTCTACAGACTACCCTAGCCAGTCCATATACTACCCTAGCCTGCCCATATACTACCCTAGCCTATCCATATACTACCCTAGCCTGTCCATATACTACCCTTGCCTATCCATGTACTACCCTAGCCTGTTCATATTCTACCCTTGCCTGTCTATATACTACCCTAGCCTATCCATAAACTACCCTAGCCTGTCCATATACTACCCTTGCCTATCCATGTACTACCCTAGCCTGTTCATATTCTACCCTTGCCTGTCTATATACTACCCTAGCCTGTTCATATTCTACCCTAGCCTGTCCATATACTACCCTAGCCTGTCCATATACTACCCTAGCCTGTCCATATACTACCCTAGCCTGTCCGTATACTACCCTTGCCTGTCTATATACTACCCTAGCCTATCCATATACTACCCTAGCCTGTCTACATACTACCCTTGCCTGTCAATATACTACCTAATACCTGCGAGCCAGTGCCGCTGCTATTTGTCTTCAGGCCAAGTCCAAAGGCACAGGTGCAGGCGGAGAGGCACCGCAAAAACCTCCACCCCGCCACCTTCACGGTATACATGGGCAGGACAAAGGAGGTGGAGTCAGGGGCAGAGCCGGGGGGGGGGGCAGAAAAATGAAGTTTCGCCTAGGGTGTCAAAAATCCTTGCACCAGCCCTGCTAGGCACAAAAAATGCATAGAACTGTTCATGTGTATGTACTCTCATTACACCAGGTGTAGTGCACGTGTGCAAAATCATGTGTTTTCCCGCACCGTACAAAAACAAGCTGCCATTTTGTAGATGTGTGTGGGTTCCATTAATTCTTAATAACATCCTCATGCATTTAGCAAACACGCATGGGTTTGTGCCTGCCAAAATGCATGCTATTGCATTTTAAAAACTGTGCTGGTACCTTTTTTGCATGTTTTTTGCGCATAGCCCATTGAAATGAATGGGCTGCCCTTAAAACGCAATCTGTGGGAATACGCAAAAAAGCGTGCATTCAGAAGCACCTCCTGGTTTATTTAATACTTATTTAGATCTGTAAGGATTTTTTTTTTCTACAGATCTAAACACAGCTCTATGATAGCATATGCGTCCATGCGAATGGTGGCGTTTAGTAGTGTATTCTAGCGCTGCATTAAAATCCATAAAAAAATGTCAGATTCCTGTTTTCCAGGGTATGTATTGTCAGTCGCTTATGCATTTAAGCACCTAAACACACACGTGACACGTGTACAGGCAGATGTGTATTATTTGATTCTAGTTGCTAGGATAAATGGTTCTTCTATTCACTAGAATGAATTTATGTGCGGAGAACAGTAATGGGGCGCTGTGGGGAGGAGCTAAGGACAGTAATGGGGCGCTGTGGGGAGGAGCTGAGGACAGTAATGGAGCGCTGTGGGGAGGAGCTGAGGACAGTAATGGGATGCTGTGGGGAGGAGCTGAGGACAGTAATGGGGCGCTGTGGGGAGGAAAATGAGGAGGGTAATGGGGCGCTGTGGGGAGGAGCTGAGGACAGTAATGGAGTGCTGTGGGTAGGAGCTGAGGACAGTAATGGGGCGTTGTGTAGAGGAGCTGAGGACAGTAATGGGGCGCTGTGGGGAGGAGATGAGGACAGGAATGGGGCACTGTGGGAGGAGATGAGGACAGGAATGGGGCACTGTGGGGAGAAGCTGAGGACAGTAATGGGGTGCTGTGGGGAGGAGCTGAGGACAGTAATGGAGCGCTGTGGGGAGGAGCTGAGGACTGTAATGGGGCGTTGTGGGGAGGAAAATGAGGAGGGTAATGGGGCGCTGTGGGGAGGAGATGAGGACAGGAATGGGGCGCTGTGGGGAGGAGCTGAGGACAGTAATGGAGCGCTGTGGGTAGGAGCTGAGGACAGTAATGGGGCGTTGTGTAGAGGAGCTGAGGACAGTAATGGGGCGCTGTGGGGAGGAGATGAGGACAGGAATGGGGCACTGTGGGAGGAGATGAGGACAGGAATGGGGCGCTGTGGGGAGAAGCTGAGGACAGTAATGCGGCGATGTGGGGAGAAGCTGAGGACAGTAATGGGATGCTGTGGGGAGGAGCTGAGGACAGTAATGGGGCACTGTGTGGAGGAGATGAGGACAGTAATGGGGCGCTGTGAGGAGGAGCTGAGGGTAGTAATGGGGCGATGTGGGTAGGAGCTGGACAGTAATGGGGCGCTGTGGGAAGGAGCTGAAGACAGTAATGGGGCGCTGTGAGGAGGAGCAGAGGACAGTAATGGGGTGCTGTGGTGAGAAGCTAAAGACAGTAATGGGGTGCTGTGGGGAGGAGCTGAGGACAGTAATTGTCAGTCGCTTATGCATTTAAGCACCTAAACACACACGTGACACGTGTACAGGCAGATGTGTATTATTTGATTCTAGTTGCTAGGATAAATGGTTCTTCTATTCACTAGAATGAATTTATGTGCGGAGAACAGTAATGGGGCGCTGTGGGGAGGAGCTGAGGACAGTAATGGGGCGCTGTGGGGAGGAGCTGTGGACAGTAATGGAGCGCTGTGGGGAGGAGCTGAGGACAGTAATGGGGCGCTGTGGGGAGGAGCTGAGGACAGGAATGGGGCGCTGTGGGGAGGAGCTGAGGACAGTAATGGGGCGCTCGGGGAGGAGCTGAGGGCAGTAATGGGGCGCTGTGGGGAGGAGCTGAGGACAGTAATTGTCAGTCGCTTATGCATTTAAGCACCTAAACACACACGTGACACGTGTACAGGCAGATGTGTATTATTTGATTCTAGTTGCTAGGATAAATGGTTCTTCTATTCACTAGAATGAATTTATGTGCGGAGAACAGTAGTGGGGCGCTGTGGGGAGGAGCTGAGGACAGTAATGGGGCGCTGTGGGGAGGCGATGAGGACAGTAATGGAGCACTGTGGGGAGGAGCTGAGGACAGTAATGGGATGCTGTGGGGAGGAGCTGAGGACAGTAATGGGGCGCTGTGGGGAGGAGCTGAGGACAGTAATGGAGCGCTGTGGGGAGGAGCTGAGGACTGTAATGGGGCGTTGTGGGGAGGAAAATGAGGAGGGTAATGGGGCGCTGTGGGTAGGAGCTGAGGACAGTAAAGGGGCGTTGTGTAGAGGAGCTGAGGACAGTAATGGGGCGCTGTGGGGAGGAGATGAGGACAGGAATGGGGCACTGTGGGAGGAGATGAGGACAGGAATGGGGCGCTGTGGGGAGAAGCTGAGGACAGTAATGCGGCGATGTGGGGAGAAGCTGAGGACAGTAATGGGGTGCTGTGGGGAGGAGCTGAGGACAGTAATGGGGCACTGTGTGGAGGAGATGAGGACAGTAATGGGGCGCTGTGAGGAGGAGCTGAGGGTAGTAATGGGGCGATGTGGGTAGGAGCTGGACAGTAATGGGGCGCTGTGGGAAGGAGCTGAAGACAGTAATGGGGCGCTGTGAGGAGGAGCAGAGGACAGTAATGGGGTGCTGTGGTGAGAAGCTAAAGACAGTAATGGGGTGCTGTGGGGAGGAGCTGAGGACAGTAATGGGGCGCTGTGGGGAGGATATGAGGACAGGAATGGGGCGCTGTGGGGAGGAGCTGAGGACAGTAATGGGGCGCTGGGGGAGGAGCTGAGGGCAGTAATGGGGCGCTGTGGGGAGAAGCTGAGGATAGTAATGGGACACTGTGGGGAGGAGCTGAGGACAGTAATAGGGCGCTCTGGGGAGGAGCTGAGGACAGTAATAGGGCGCTGTGGGGAGGAGCTGAGGACAGTAATGGGGCTCTGTGGGGAGGAGCTGAGCACAGTAATGGGGCACTGTGGGGGAGGAGCTGAATACAGTAATGGGGCGCTGTGGGAAGGAGCTGAGGACAGTAATGGGGCACTGTGGGGAGGAGCTGAGGACAGTAATCGGGCGCTGTGGGGAGGAGCTGAGGACAGTAGTGGGGCGCTGTGTGGAGGTGATGAGGACAGTAATGAGGCGATGTGGGAAGGAGCTTAGGACAGTAATGGGATGCTGTGGGGAGGAGCTGAGGACAGTAATGGGGTGCTGTGGGGAGGAGCTGAGGACAGTAATGGGGCGTTTTGTGGAGGATCTGAGGACAGTAATGGGGCGCTGTGGGGAGGAGATGAGGACAGGAATGGGGCGATGTGGGGAGAAGCTGAGGACAGTAATGGGGTGCTGTGGGGAGGAGCTGAGGACAGTAATGGGGCACTGTGGGGAGGAGATGAGGACAGTAATGGGGCGCTGTGGGGAGGAGCTGAGGGCAGTAATGGGGCGCTGTGGGGAGATGCTGAGGACAGTAATGGGGCGCTGTGGGAGGAGCTGAGGACAGTAATGGGGCACTGTGGGGAGGAGCTGAAGACAGTAATGGGGCGCTGTGAGGAGGAGAAGAGGACAGTAATGGGGCGCTGTGGGGAGAAGCTAAAGACAGTAATGGGGTGCTGTGAGGAGGAGCTGAGGACAGTAATGGGGCGCTGTGGGGAGGAGATGAGGACAGTAATGGGGCGCTCTGGGGAGGAGCTGAGGGCAGTAATGGGGCGCTGTGGGGAGGAGCTGAGGACAGTAATGGGACACTGTGGGGAGGAGCTGAGGACAGTAATGGGGTGCTGTGGGGAGGAGCTGAGGACAGTAATGGGGTGCTGTGGGGAGGAGCTGAGGACAGTAATGGGGCTCTGTGGGGAGGAGCTGAGGACAGTAATGAGGTGCTGTGGGGAGGAGCTGAGTACAGTAATGGGGCGTTGTGGGGAGGAGCTGAGGAGGGTAATGGGGCGCTGTGGGGAGGAGCTGAGGACAGTAATTGGGAGCTGTGGGGAGGAGCTGAGGACAGTAATGGGGCGCTGTGGGGGAGGATCTGAGGACAGTAATGGGGCGCTGTGGGGAGGTGCTGAGGACACTCATGAGGCGCTATGGGAAGGAGCTGAGGACAGTAATGGGGCGCTGTGGAGGAGGTGCTGAGGACAGTAATGGGGCGCTGTAGGGAGGAGCTGAGGATACTAATGAGGCGCAATGGGAAGGAGCTGATAGTAATGGGGCACTGTGAGGAAGGAGCTAAGGAGCTAAGGACAGTAAAGGGGCACAGAGGGGGGGAGGCTGAGGAAAGTAATGGGGAACTGTGAGGGGGGAGCTGAGGACAGTAATGGGGCGCTGAGGGGGGGCTGAGGACAGTAATGGGGGAGTAAGTACAGTAATTGTGGGGGACTGAGGACAGTAATGGAGGGACTGAGGACAGAAGTGGGGGTCACTGAGGAGATTAATGTGGGGGGCCTAAAGGAGAGTAATGGGGGTCACTGAGGACATTAATGAGGTTTATTTCATGCAAAAACTCTCACAAGGATCTCAGGGTAATAAAAGCTCACAACAACACCACAATGCGGTACACACTGCAGGCAGCTCGCCCCGACCTATGCGTTTCGTCTATGCAAAGGACAGCCTCAGCAGACTCCCTATGAGTTTTATGTTTAGAGGTTTTGCGCACTTTTTTTTGTTTATTATAGTATTTTACTATTGGCCATAATAAAATAACATTCATTCAGGAGAAAAATTAGCCCAAAGAACATTTGTTTTTGCCCAACTCACAAATGTACTTGCAAATTCCCAGGACGAATAGCTTTCCTTTTTAATTTTTTTACTTTTTTAATTTTTTTTTATAAATAGACCCCTCAGTGTTATAGCTCTTGTCGTGACATTTCGAGGATGGAGGGGAGAGTTTGTTCTGCTAACATTTCGCCTGAAATGATTATGGTAATTATACAATGCAATCCTGGTACAGTATTGATGATAAACTCTCCAGAGCTGGATTACAAAGCCTGCCAAGTGTACTTTTTATACATTATAGGCACACAGTGTTATCATTTCATATACAAGGCTGTGATGGTCGATTTATAGTTGAAAGATGACTTCTTGACCTCCAGAAGATTTACCCCCCCTTCATGACCAGGCCATTGCTTTGCGATACGGCACTGCGTTACTTTAACTGACAATTTCGCGGTCGTGCGATGCTGTACACGAATAAAATTTATGTCACGGTTTTCCCACAAATAGAGCTTTCTTTTGGTATTTGATCACCTCTTCGGTTTTTATTTTTTGTGCTATAAACAAAGAAAAAAACACATTTTTTTTTTTAAAAACTATATTTTTTTACTTTCTATAAAACATATCAAATAAAAAAAAATGTCTTCATAAATTTAGGCTGACTATTTATTTAAATAGGCTGCCTAATGCATCAAATTGTACCTAAAAAGGTACCTAAAAAGGTTCAGGCAAAGAAGGTGTATTGGGGTGCCATTCAGAATTAGAACACTCTCTCTCTCTCTCTCTCTCCCTGCCTTGTGTAAAAAATTCTAATGCCCTGTACACACGATCGGAATTTCCGTTCGGATAAAATCCGATGGAATTTTCCGTCGGAATTCCGTTCAAGCTGTCTTGCATACACACTGTCAGACAAAATTCCGATCTTCAAGAACGCGGTGACGTACAACACTACGACGAGCCGAGAAAAGTTCAATGCTTGCAAGCATGCGACGACGATTCTGAGCATGCGTGTTTTTTTTCTCCGTCGGAGTTCCACACAGACGATCGGAATTTCCTATAGTTTTTTTTCCATCGGAAAAAAATAAAACATGTTCTATTTCTAAACTCCGACGGAAAAAAGTCTGATGGGGCCCACACACGGTCGGAATATCCGATGAAAAAATTCCGTCAGACTTTTTTAATCCGAAATTCCGATCGTGTGTACAAGGTATAATAAAAGCGAGCGAGTGAGAGAGAGAGAGAGAGAGAGAGAGAAAGAGTCTGAAAGGAGACAGCTTCTTCTGTGTATTTTCTGTAGAAAACCCATAATGCTTTGGGGCAAAGTGGTATGGATGTGCTCTGTATTTCACGTGTATATGTAAAATAGAGCTTTACATAAAAAGTAAAGAAAATTACTATTAAACATCAGAATATTTTTTATTATTATTATTATTTATTTTTTATTTTTATTTAAACATAACTAGTTAATGCACAAGGCAGGATTCCCGCAGGGTAAGAATACATAATATTCATCAAATATTTATACAAACAAATGGGACTTTAAAAGTACACCAATTCCAATCTTGTAAATCAATGATTTATTATTTCTCTTCCAAAAAAGAACCCCATAAAAAAAAAATCTATGCACATTATAAGGCTGGTGAGGTTTGTCATATAAAGAGATATCTTACATATAATTTACTAAATTTTTGATGTTTTACATATTAACCACTTCCATACTGGGCACTTAAACACCTTCCTGCCCAGACCAATTTTCAGCTTTCTGCGCTGTTGCAATTTGAATGACAATTGCGCGGTCATGGTACACTGTACCCAAACTAAATTTTTATCATTTTGTTCCCACAAATAGAGCTTTCTTTTGGTGGTATTTGATCACCTCTGCGATTTTTATTTTCTGCTAAAAAATAAAAAAAAGACAGAAAATTTTGAAAAAAAAAAGTTTTTTTTTGGGTTTCAGTTACAAAACTTTGTAAATAAGTTAGTTTTCTCCTTCACTGATGGGCACTGATGGGGCTGCACTGACGGGCACAGATAAGGCAGAACGGATGGGCACTGATGAGGTGGCACGGATGGGCAACGATCTGTGGCACGGATGGGCAACGATCGGCGGCATGGATGGGCAACGGTCGGCGGCACGGATGGGCAACGATCGGCGGCATGGATGGGCAACGATCAGCGGCATGGGTGGGCACAGATAGGTGGCACAGGTGGGCACAGATAGGCGGCACGGGTGGGCACAGATAGGCAGCACGGGTGGGCACAGATAGGCGGCACGGGTGGGCACTGATGGGCACGGATAGGCGGCATGGATGGGCACTGATAGGTGGCACGGGTGGGCATGGGTTGGCACTGATAGGTGGCATGGGTGGGCACTGATAGGTGGCACTGTACTGTACTAATGGATGCCAATCAGTGCCAAACAATAATGCCTGCCAATCAGTGGTGCCCATTGTGGGCACTGATTGGCATCCATTGTGGCACTGATTGGCATCCATTATCCCTGGTGGTCTAGGGTGGCATACCTTATATATCTTTATGGTGTGCTTCCCTGGTGGTCTAGTGGCATCCCTGGTGGTCTAGTGGCATCCCTGGTGGTCCAGTGGGCATCCTCGGGGGGGCTGTGCTGATAATCGATCAGCACAAACCCCCCCTGTCAGAGGAGCAGCCGATCGGCTCTCCTCTACTCGCGTCTGACAGACGCGAGTGAGGAAATGCCGATGACCGGCTTTTCCTGTTTACACTGTGATCAGCCGTGATTGGACACGGCTGATCACGTGGTAAAAAGTCTCCGTCGGAGACTCTTTACCTAGATCGGTGTTGCGGGGTGTCAGACTGACACCCCGCAGCAACGATCGCCGCGATGCGCACCCCCGGGGGCGCGCAGCGGCTCAAAATCCTGAGGATGTCATATGACGTCCTGTCAGGATTTTGCAACCACTTTGCCGACGTCAATCCGCTATAGGGCGGGCGGCAAGTGGTTAATAACATATTTGAACTGCATATATTGCAAAATCCTGTACCGGAACCGTAACAGCTCTCTACTCATTTCATGTACAACGTTCACTTCTTCAGGAGAGTGCAAATACATGGTGGATATATGGATAAACCATCCTTAATGGTAACAATTTACAGAAAAAACTTGTTCAGCAGATGTCGAACTGGACTAGAGGTCACAAGGGGATATTTCTTAGTGCCCTTCCTTAGGCCGGCATAGACAGTTCAGATCTTGGATGGGCAGGCTGAATGTACCAAGTTGATCAATCGAACAACTTGGGTACAACCAGCCTGTTGGATTTACTTCCTATTATCACTAGCGGTGCTATAGCCACTATTAATAATCACTGTCTTCTCCTGGTGGGAACGGCTTCCCCTGCCCCTCTGCTGGGAGAACACAATGTCTCGGCAGGTGGGATACCCATGTCAGCAGTGTTCATTTTGATGTCAAATTTTGATTTAGTTTTAGTCTTAAAGTGATTGTAAGGCTTCGATTTTTCTTTTTTTAAATAACAAACATATCATACTTCACTGTGCAGCTCGTTTTGCACACAGTTGCCCAGATCCTCGACTTCTGGGGTCCCTCGGTGGCTCTCGCGGCTCCTCCTCACATCATATAACCCCCTAGGAGAAGAGCTCTCCCGAGGGGTTACCTTGCCGGCGCGCTCCCGAGTCCAGCATTCGGCATCCATAGCTGCCGAATGTAGGACTAGGCCCCGGCGGCCGCGTCATTGGATTTGATTGACAGCAGTGGGAGCCAATGGTTGCGCTGATATCAATCTATCCAACCAGAGTCTCCGCCGTGGGAAATTCCAGGGCTCAGGTGAATAAAACAGGGGGGCTGAAGGGTCGGTCACTAGAAGAAGTTTTTTCACCTTAATGCATAGGATGTATTAAGGTGAAAAAACACTAGGGTTTACAACCCCTTTAAGTCTTTTGACTAAAATGCCATTTTAGTGTTATTAATATTTTAGTCATCTGAATTGTTTTAGTTTTAGTCGTATTTAGTCAATTAAAATCTCCAGTACATTTTAGTCAAACTACACAGTGCTCTGGGCGGTTTGAGGAGACCTGTAATGCACAGTGCTCTGGTTGTTTGGATGGTCAGGACTGTCAGGACTCAGGAGGCCTCTAATGTAAGGTGACCAGATTTTTAAAATGAAATCCGGGGACATATCGGCAATCAGCGACTCTCTGCCCGTCGCCGCCCACCTCACAGCCTGTCAAGTCTTACTCTCCAGGCCCCGGCTACTACCGGGTGGGGAGCGGAGGAAGATCACTCCACCAGGGAAGGCAAGGAGATAAGCAGGCAGGCGGCCCTCCGCTCCGACCAGCACATGATCATCAGAAAGGGGCACAGATAATGAAAAACAATACACCCCCTAAGCTAGTAGGAGCGGCGGAGTGGGGGGGGGTGTAATTCATATTTTTAATTTTTTTTTTATTCTGCACTGACTGTCTTTGAAATTGCCCCAGCCCCTGTTCAAATCCAATCCGGGGACAAAACCGGGGACAGACTTGGTCCGGGGACAGTGTCCTCAATCCGGGGACTGTCCCCTGAAACCGGGGATGTCTGGTCACCCTACTCTAATGCATACAGTGCTCTGGAGAGTGGTCTAAAAGGCCTGTAATGCTACAAAGTGATCTGGGCAGTCTGAGGAGGCCTGTAATGCACAGTGCTCTGGGCGGTCTGAGAAGGCTTGTAATGAACACAGTGCTCTGGGCGGTCTGAGGAGGCCTGTAATGCACAGAGCAGGTCTGAGGAGGCCTGTAATGCACAGAGCAGGTCTAAGGAGGCCTGTAATGCACAGTGCTCTGGGCGGTCTGAGGAGGCCTGTAATGCACAGAGCAGGTCTGAGGAGGCCTGTAATGCACAGAGCAGGTCTAAGGAGGCCTGTAATGCACAGTGCTCTGGGCGGTCTGAGGAGGCCTGTAATGCACAGAGCAGGTCTGAGGAGGCCTGTAATGCACAGAGCAGGTCTAAGGAGGCCTGTAATGCACAGTGCTCTGGGCGGTCTGAGGAGACCTGTAATGCACAGTGCCCTGGAGGAATTCCCCTGTCAGTAGTGTTCATTTTTATGTCAAATTTGGATTTAGTCTTAAGTCTTTTGACTAAAATTCCATTTTAGTGTTATTCATTATTTAGTCATCTGAATTGTTTTAGTTTTAGTCGTATTTAGTCAATTAACCACTTAACGACCGCCCACCGCCGATTTACGTCGGCAGAATGGCACGGACAGGCAGAATCACGTAGATCTACGTGATCGCCTTTGTGCAGTTGGGGGGTCCATCCGGACCCCCCTTCACTGCAGTGAGCGGCCGTTAAGTGTTCGGGAGCGATCAGGCATGAGGGGGCGGCCGCTCGATTCCGCCCCCCCCTCGCGATCGCTCCCGGCCAATGAAATTGCTTCCTCCGCCATGTGATGTAAACACAGGCTGGAGGAAGTGATGTCATCTCCCTCGCCGCGGTCTTTTCGTTCCCGGCGCCGAGGAGTGAAGACAGAGGTTAGTGCTCCAACAGTCCACTGACACGTAGGTACACATAGGCACACAAATCACCCCCCAGTCACCCCCAGATCACCCCCCAGGTCACCCCAAAGCCCCCAATCACAGTGTCACTGATTGCAGTGATCATTTATTTTACTGATCACTGCATTTAGTGTCATCTGTGATTGTAAAAAGTTGCAGGGCAGTTAGGATTAGGCCCCTTTAGGTCCAGGGTAGCCCCCTAACCCCCCCTAATAAAGGTTTAACCCCTTGATCACCCCCCAGGTAACCCTTTCACCCCCTAACTTCAGCGTCACTAAGCGATTGTTTTTCCGATCGCTGTATTCGTGTCGCTGGTGTTTTAGATAGGCAGTTATTTTTTTTTTAGGTTCGCCGCAGGTTTTTATTGGTGTCAGGTACCCCCATATATTATTTTAACCCCCTGATTGCCCCTAGAGTTAACCCTTTCACCAGTGATCGCCGTATAAGCGTCACTGGTGTCACTGGTTAGCCAGTAAGTTATTTAGTTATTTAGGTTACCCGTCAGGTTTTTATATAGTGTCAGGTACCCCCATATTTAACCTAATAAAGGTTTCAACCCCCTGATTGCCCCTAGTTAACCCTTTCACCAGTGATCACCATATAAAGGTTACGGGTGACGCTGGTTGATTAGTTTGCTTTTTATAGCATCAGGGCACCCGCCGTATATAACCCAATAAAGGTTTAACCCCCCTGATCGCCCGGCGGGTGAGATCAATTAGGTTTTAGCGCCAGAGAGGGTCTGCGTCGCCCCAGGCAGTGTTAGGTTAGTGCCAGTAACGCTAACACCCACGCGCAAAGCATACACCCCCCTTAGTGGTATAGTATCTGATCAGATCTATACTAGCATCCCCAGCGGTTTAGGGTTCCCAAAAACGCAGTGTTAGCGGGATCAGCCCAGATACCTGCTAGCGCCTGCGTTTAGCCCCTCCGCCCAGCCCAGCCCAGCCCAGCCCACCCAAGTGCAGTATCGATCGATCACTGTCACTTACCAAACACAACACACATAACTGCAGCGTTCGCAGAGACAGGCCTGATCCCTGCGATCTCTAACAGTTTTTTTGTAGCGTTTGATATATTTGCTGACGACAGTCAGGTGCTTTTTTTCCTGTGAATCTTACTAGTGTACCCCTAAATTTAGAGCCCAAAATGGCAAGACGAAGGTACACTAGTAAAGAGGCCTACGAGATTCTGAGCATGACAGATAGTGAAGAGGAGGTCACGTATCTGTCAGATTCAGGCTCAGAATATCTTCCCGTAGAAGACAGTGACGTCAGCGGCCCCACGTCAGATAGCTCTGACGACGAAGTTGAGGTCCCTGCTAAGGTCAGGCGTACCCGATCCCGATCTTCTGAGGTTGTTGAGGAGCAAGAACCGCAGGTCTCTCGTATCATGGAGCAGAGTAGTACTAGCGCCGCTATTCCTTCTGGTGAACTGGCAAGCACCAGCGGCCTAGTACAGCCTGGACGTACATCCAGCACTGCAGTAACACTTGGTGACGTGGCGAGTCCCATAAGTGCAGTTCAAGCTGGCGAGGTGGCAAGCACAAGTAGTGTCCCGCTGCCACCAAGAAGACAAAGGCAGGCCCGTCGTGCCCATACTGCCCTTCCTGCAGAATTCGCCTATCCTGATTGGGTCCCCACCACTTCTGCAGAACCCGTACTTCCCCCATTCACTGCCCAACCCGGTATTCAGGTGGAAACAGCTGATTTTATTCCAATTGATTTTTATTCGCTGTTTTTCACGGAAGATCTCTATAGATCTATTGTGGACCAGAGTAATTTATATGCTGGTCAATTTATCGCCGCTAACCCCCAGTTGCCTAAAATTGCCAGAAATTGGAAACCAATTACGGTTTCCGAATTTAAGACCTTTCTGGGCCATTCCCTCAACATGGGCACACATAAATTTCCAACATTGCGTGCTTATTGGTCCACGCACCCAATTGACCACATGCCCGTGTTCTCTGCCTCCATGTCCAGGGCACGATACGAGCAGATTTTGCGGTTCATGCACTTCAACGACAATGAACTTTGTCGTCCACGTGGGGACCCTGAATACGACCGGCTCTATAAAATTCGGCCCCTCATAAACCACTTCAACGAACGTTTTGCAGCCTTGTTTACTCCCGATCAAGTTGTCTGCGTTGATGAGTCCCTGATTAAATTTTCTGGCCGCTTGTCTTTCAAGCAGTACCTTCCCAGCAAGCGTGCCAGATACGGGGTCAAGCTCTACAAGTTCTGTGACAGGGCAACAGGCTATGTAGTGAACTTTACGGTTTATGAGGGAAAAGACAGTCAAATTGAGTCGGTCAACTGCCCGGATTACATAGGGAGCGCTGGCAAGATAGTGTGGAACTTGGTGTCACCCTTATTCGGAAAGGGGTACCACTTGTATGTGGACAATTATTACACGAGCGTGCCACTGTTTAGTCACTTGTTTGATCATAAGATTGGAGCATGTGGCACCGTGCGACCTAATCGCCGGGGCTTTCCCCAGCGGCTTGTAGATGCCCGTCTTAGGCTGGGGGAGAGAGCCTGCTTGAAGTGTAATAACTTGCTCGCTATGAAGTGGAGGGACAATAAGAATGTTTTCCTTCTTACCTCCCTTCATGCAGACACGACAGTCCAAATTCGTACGGCGACTGGTGTTGTGGAGAAACCCCTCTGTGTCCACGAATATAACCAAAATATGGGAGGGGTGGACCTCAACGACCAGTTGATGGCGCCGTATCTAATTGACCGTAAGGCGAGACGCTGGTACAAAAAAGTGTCTCTATCATTATTCCAATTGGCTTTGCTGAACGCTCATGTGCTATACAGAGCTTCAGGCGGGACGTTATCTCTTCTAAAATTCCAGAATGAGATAGTCACAGAACTCCTGTATCCAGGCGGTTCTGCACCTCACCATCCCCAACCAAATGCAGTAAGCCGGCTGCATGAGAGGCATTATTCGTATGTCCTCCCGAGTACCCCTACCCAAAGCCACCCCCAAAAAAGATGTCGTGTCTGTAGCAAGCGCGGATTTAGGCGTGACACCCGTAGTTTTTGTCCACTCTGTCCTGACAAGCCTGGTCTTTGCCAAGGTGAATGTTTTGAACGCTACCACTCAAAAGTGAAGTTTTAGCGTAGGGTACAGCATTTCACAGACAAGGACACACTTACACAGGGTCTCCCAAGATGCCATTACATTTTGAGAGACCCGAACCATTACAGTTGTAAAGTTACAAAAAAAAGTGTAAAAAAGAAAAAAAAAAAACGTAAAAAACAAAACACAAAAAAAATATAAAATAAAAAAACCAAAAATAGTTGTCGTTTTATTGTTCTCTCTCTCTCTATTTTCTCTCTATTGTTCTGCTCTTTTTTACTGTATTCTATTCTGCAATGTTTTATCATGCTTGCTTTTCAGGTATGTAATTTTTTGTTTTCAGGTGCGCCATTCAACTGCAGCGCGGAATTATTTATCTTGACAGCAACAGCGTTTGCTCCCACGATACATAAAGCCGTGACTCCAGTGCTGTAGGAGGTGATTTCACCACCACAGTTAAAAAAAAGAGCATATATGCCGAAGCATGGGGGCAGCAGGGGCGGAGGAGCGATTTTGCTCCTAATGCCGCGTACATACGGTCGAAATTCCGACGGAGGCCTGCCCGTGGAAAATTCCGACCGTGTGTACGCGGCATAACTTTTTTGCGGGAGGATGCCCCCATGGTTCGGCATATATATATTTTAGGCACAGGTTGCGTTAAAACATTTTTTTATTTTTTACTAGGTTTTGTTTTGGTATTTGCTTTGCAGGTATGGCATGGTAAGGTCTTACTGTTGTACTGTAATGTTACTTTGTTTTAATGTTAACCACCATTTGCTTAGCAGGTACGCCATTCAGTTGCAGCGCGGATCTATTTATCTTGACAGCAACAGCGTTTGCTCCCACGATACATAAAGCCGTGACTCCAACGCTGTAGGAGGTGATTTCACCACCACAGTCAAAAAAAAGAGCATATATGCCGAAGCATGGGGGCAGCAGGGGCGGAGGAGCGATTTTGCTCCTAATGCCGCGTATATACGGTCGAAATTCCAACGGAGGCTTGCCCGTGGAAAAGTCCGACCGTGTGTACGCGGCATAACCTTTTATGCCGCGTACATACGGTCGAAATTCCGACGAAGGCTTGACCGTGTGTACGCGGCATAACTTTTTTGCGGGAGGATGCCCCCATGCTTCGGCATATATGCCCATCATTAGAAGTGGGTGGATGAAGGGAGGTATTCTAATGGTGGGCATACCCACCAATCAATCTCTTTTTTTCGTTCAGCCAATAGGCTGTATGAAAAAAAAGATTACAATACATGTCCAACAAGGACCAGCAACGTACTGGTATGTTGCTGGACTTTGAATGTTTATACCAGAATGATGCCTGCGGGTTTAGGTATCATCTTGGTATCATTCTTTTCAGCCAGCAGCCGGCTTTCATGTAAAAGCAATTCTAGCAGATAATTAGCCTCTAGACTGCTTTTACAAGCAGTGGGAGGGAATGTCCCCCCCCCGGATATAAAAAGCGCCATTGGGAAATTGGGAAAGCATTTTATCACACCGATCTTGGTGTGGTCAGATGCTTTGAGGGCAGAGGAAAGATCTAGGGTCTAACCCCCCAATTTTTTTCAAAAAAAGAGTACCTGTCACTACCTATTGCTATCATAGGGGATATTTACATTCCCTGAGATAACGATAAAAATTGTAAAAAAATAAAATATGGAAGGCACAGTTTAAAAATAAAATAAAATAGCCAAATAAATAATAAAAAAAAAAAAAAAAAAAAAAAAGCACCGCTGTCCCCCCCTGCTATTGCGCAAAGGCGAACGCAAGCGTCGGTCTAGCGTCATATGTAAACAGCAATTGCATCATGCATGTGAGGTATCACCGCGAAGGTCAGATCGAGGGCAGTCATTTTAGCAGTAGACCTCCTCTGTAAATCTAACGTGGTAACCTGTAAAGGCTTTTAAATGCTTTTAAAAATGAATGTAGTTTGTCGCCGCTGCGCGTTTGTGCGCAATTTTAAAGCATGTCGTGTTTGGTATCCATGTACTCGGCCTATGATCATCTTTTTTATTTCATCAAACATTTGGGCAATATAGTGTTTTTTAGTGCATTAAAAATAAAAAAAGTGTGTTTTTCCCCCAAAAAATGCGTTTGAAAAATCGCTGCGCAAATACTGTGTGGAAAAAAAAAATGCAACACCCACTATTTTAATCTGTAGGGCCTTTGCTTTAAAAAAATATATAATGTTTGGGGGTTCAACATAATTTTCTTGCAAAAAAAAATTTTTTTTCATGTAAACAAAAAGTGTCAGAAAGGGCTTTGTCTTCAAGTGGTTAGAAGAGTGGATGATGTGTGACATAAGCTTCCTAATGTTGTGCATAAAATGCCAGGACAGTTCAAAACCCCCCCAAATGACCCCATTTTGTAAAGTAGACACCTCAAGCTATTTGCTGAGAGGCATGTTGAGCCCATTGAATATTTTTTTTTTTGTCCCAAGTGATTGAATAATGACCAAAAAAAAAAAATGTACAAAAAGTTGTCACTAAATTATATATTGCTCAAACATGCCATGGTTATATGTGGAATTACACCCCAAAATACATTCTGTTGCTTCTCCTGAGTACGGGGATACCACATGTGTGGGACTTTTTGGGAGCCTAGTCGCGTACGGGACCACAAAAACCAAGCACCGCCTTCAGGATTTCTATGGGTGTAAATTTTTGATTTCACTCCTCACTGCCTATCACAGTTTCGGAGGCCATGGAATGCCCAGATGGCACAAAACCCCCCCAAATGACCCCATTTTGGAAAGTAGACACCCCAAGCTATTTGCTGAGAGGTATGTTGAGTATTTTGCAGATCTCGCTTTTTGTCACAAAGTTTTGAAAATGTAAAAAAAGAAAAAAAAAAAAGAAAAAAAAATGTCTTTCTTAATTTTCAAAAACAAATGAGAGCTGTAAAATACTCACCATGCCTCTCAGCAAATAGCTTGGGGTGTCTACTTTCCAAAATGGGGTCATTTGTGGGGGTTTTGGGCTATTTTGACATTTTATGGCCTTCAAAACTGTGATAGGTAGTGAGGAGTGAAATCAAAAATTTATGCCCTTAGAAACCTTGAAGGCGGTGCTTGGTTTTTGGGGTCCCGTACGCGGCTAGGCTCCCAAAAAGTCCCACACATGTGGTATCCCCGTACTCAGGAGAAGCAGCAGAATGTATTTTGGGGTGTAATTTCACATATAACCATGGCATGTGTGAGCAATATATCATTTGGTGACAACTTTTTGTACATTTTTTTTTTCTTTTTGTCATTATTCAATCATTTGGGACAAAAAAAAAATATTCAATGGGCTCAACATGCCTCTCAGCAAATAGCTTGGGGTGTCTACTTTCCAAAATGGGGTCATTTGGGGGGGTTTTGTGCCATCTTGGCATTTTATGGCCTTCAAAACTGTGATAGGTAGTGAGGAGCGAAATCAAAAATTTATGCCCTTAGAAACCTTGAAGGTGGTGCTTGGTTTTTGGGGTCCCGTACGCGGCTAGGCTCCCAAAAAGTCCCACACATGTGGTATCCCCGTACTCAGGAGAAGCAGCAGAATGTATTTTGGGGTGTAATTTCACATATGCCCATGGCATGTGTGAGCAATATATCATTTAGTGACAACTTTGTGCAAAAAAAAAACAGTTTGTCATATTCCCGCAACCTGTGGCAAAATATAAAATATTCCATGGACTCAACATGCCTCTCAGCAAATAGCTTGGGGTGTCTACTTTCCAAAATGGGGTAATTTGGGGGGGTTTTGTGCTATTTTGGCATTTTATGGCCTTCGAAACTGTGATAGGTAGTGAGGAGTGAAATCAAAAATTTACGCCCTTAGAAATCCTGAAGGCGGTGCTTGGTTTTTGGGGCCCTGTACACGGCTAGGCTCCCAAAAAGTCCCACACATGTGGCATCCCCGTACTCAGGAAAAGCAGCAGAATGTATTTTGGGGTGCAATTCCACATATAACCATGGCATGTGTGAGCAATATATCATTTAGTGACAACTTTTTGTACATTTTTTTTTTTTCTTTTTGTCATTATTCAATCATTTGGGACAAAAAAAAAAAAATTCAATGGGGTCAACATGCCTCTCAGCAAATAGCTTGGGGTGTCTACTTTCCAAAATGGGGTCATTTGGGGGGGTTTTGTGCCATCTTGGCATTTTATGGCCTTCAAAACTGTGATAGGTAGTGAGGAGTGAAATCAAAAATTTATGCCCTTAGAAACCTTGAAGGCGGTGCTTGGTTTTTGGGGTCCCGTACGCGGTTAGGCTCCCAAAAAGTCCCACACATGTGGTATCCCCGTACTCAGGAGAAGCAGCAGAATGTATTTTGGGGTGTAATTTCACATATGCCCATGGCATGTGTGAGCAATATATCATTTAGTGACAACTTTGTGCAAAAAAAAAAAAGTTTGTCATATTCCCGCAACTTGTGGCAAAATATAAAATATTCCATGGACTGAACATGCCTCTCAGTAAACAGCTTGGGGTGTCTACTTTCCAAAATGGGGTCATTTGGGGGGGTTTTGTGCTATTTTGGCATTTTATGGCCTTCGAAACTGTGATAGGTAGTGAGGAGTGAAATCAAAAATTTGCGCCCTTAGAAATCCTGAAGGCGGTGCTTGGTTTCCGGGGTCCCGTACGTGGCTAGGCTCCTAAAAAGTCCCACACATGTGGTATCCCCGTACTCAGGAGAAGCAGCAGAATGTATTTTGGGGTGCAATTCCACATATAACCATGGCATGTGTGAGCAATATATCATTTAGTGACAACTTTTTGTAATTTTTTTTTTTTTTTGTCATTATTCAATCACTTGGGACAAAAAAAAAAAAAATATTCAATGGGCTCAACATGCCTCTCAGCAATTTCCTTGGGGTGTCTACTTTCCAAAATGGGGTCATTTGGGGGGGTTTTGTACTGCCCTGCCATTTTAGCACCTCAAGAAATGAGATAGGCAGTCATAAATTTAAAGCTGTGTAAATTTCAGAAAATGTACCCTAGTTTGTAAACGCTATAACTTTTGCGCAAACCAATAAATATACGCTTATTGACATTTTTTTTACTAAAGACATGTGGCTGAATACATTTTGGCCTAAATGTATGACTAAAATTGAGTTTATTCGATTTTTCTTATAACAAAAAGTAGAAAATATCATTTTTTTTCAAAATTTTCGGTATTTTTCTGTTTATATCGCAAAAAATAAAAATCGCAGAGGCAATCAAATACCATTAAAAGAAAGCTCTATTTGTGGGAAGAAAAGGACGCAAATTTCATTTGGGTACAACATTGCATGTCCGCACAATTTACAGTTAAAGCAGCGCAGTGCCGAATCCCAAAAACAGGCTTGGTCCTAATGGCCCGAAATGGTCCGGGGCTTAAGTGGTTAAAATCTCCAGTACATTTTAGTCAAATTACAGAGTGCACTGGGCGGACTGAGAAGACCTGTAATGCACAGTGCTCTCATCCTCTGGAAGGTCGGGACTGTCAGGACTCGGGAGGCTTGTAATGCACAATGCTCTGGTTGGTCCGAGGACGCCTGTAATGCTACACAGTGCTCTGAGCGGTATGAGGAGACCTGTAAACCCAGTGCTCTGGTCCTTTGGACGGTCAGGACTGTTGGGACTCAGGAGGCCTGTAATACACACAGTGCGCTGGACAGTGGTCTAAAAGGCCTGTAGCGCACACAGTGCTCTGGGTGGTCTGAGGAGGCCTGTAATGCACACAGTGCTCTGGGTGGTCTGAGGATAGGGTGACCACATTTCAAAACTACCATTCAGGAACACCCTCCCTTCCCAAAAATTAGCTTGTGCTATAACGAATCACGGCACAGTGATTGGACACAAGAGGCGGGATTTATGGTTTCTCCAATCACAAGCAGGGGGCAGGGATTGTGCTCCTCCAGGCATTCCCGGCCAGGACAAGTACTGTCAGTGAGTAAAGCGGTGATGTGGCGGCCTTTTTTGGGGGCATCAGATTGGCCCCGGGGGGTGGCTGTGTCAGTTTCATTCCGGGACACTGTATTGTCCTGGAATGAATGTGCTCAGGACAGACATGCAAAATGCGGGACTGTCCCGGGCAATCCGGGACACGTGGTCACCCTATGACTGAGGAGGCCTGTAATGCACACAGTGCTCTGGGTGGTCTGAGGAGGTCTGTAATGCACACAGTGCTCTGGGTGGTCTGAGGAGGCCTGTAATGCACACAGTGCTCTGGGTGGTCTGGGGAGGCCTGTAATGCACACAGTGCTCTGGGTGGTCTGAGGAGGCCTGTAATGCACACAGTGCTCTGGGTGGTCTGAGGAGGCCTGTAATGCACACAGTGCTCTGGGTGGTCTGAGGAGGCCTGTAATGCACACAGTGCTCTGGGTGGTCTGAGGAGGCCTGTAATGCACACAGTGCTCTGGGTGGTCTGAGGAGGTCTGTAATGCACACAGTGCTCTGGGTGGTCTGAGGAGGCCTGTAATGCACACAGTGCTCTGGGTGGTCTGAGGAGGCCTGTAATGCACACAGTGCTCTGGGTGGTCTGAGGAGGCCTGTAATGCACACAGTGCTCTGGGTGGTCTGAGGAGGCCTGTAATGCAGAGTGCTCGGGGCAGTCTGAGAAGGCTTGTAGTTTAAGGTGACCAGATTTTTAAAATGAAATCCGGGGACATATTTTTTTTTTTACTAGTAATGGTGGCAATCAGCGACTCTCTGCCCGCCGCCGCCGCCGCCCGCCTCACAGCCTGTCAAGTCGTACTCTCCAGGCCCCGGGTACTACTGGGTGGGGAGCGGAGGAAGATCACTCCGCCAGGGAAGGCAAGGAGATAAGCAGGGAGGTGGCTGGCCGGGACTTGAGCCAAGGCAGAAGAACATGCGAGCGGAGCTGAATGGGCATTCACCCGAAACTAAAGAAATATTCCCTCCGCTCCGACCGACACATGATCATCAGAAAGGGGCACAGATAATGGAAAAAAATACACCCCCCTAAGCTAGTAGGAGCGGAAGAGCGGTGGGTTTTTTTCAGATTTTTTTTAATTAATTCTGCACTGACTGTCTTTGAAATTGCCCCAGCCCCTGTTCAAATCCAATCCGGGGACAAAACCGGGGACAGACTTGGTCCGGGGACAGTGTCCTCATCCCGGGGACTGTCCCCAGAAACCGGGGATGTCTGGTCACCCTATTGTAGTTGACACAGTGCTCTGGGCAGTCTGAGGAGGCCTGTAATTCACACAGTGCGCTAGACAGTGGTCTAAAAGGCCTGTAGCGCACACAGTGCTCTGGGTGGTCTGAGGAGGCCTGTAATGCACACAGTGCTCTGGGTGGTCTGAGGAGGCCTGTAATGCACACAGTGCTCTGGGTGGTCTGAGAATGCCTGCAATGCACACAGTGCTCTGGGTGGTCTGAGGAGGCCTGTAATGCACACAGTGCTCTGGGTGGTCTGAGGAGGCCTGTAATGCACACAGTGCTCTGGGTGGTCTGAGGAGGCCTGTAATGCACACAGTTGTCTGGGTGGTCTGAGAAGGCCTGTAATGCACACAGTGCTCTGGGTGGTCTGAGGAGGCCTGTAATGCACACAGTGCTCTGGGTGGTCTGAGGAGGCCTGTAATGCACACAGTGCTCTGGGTGGTCTGAGAAGGCCTGTAATGCACACAGTGCTCTGGGTGGTCTGAGGAGGCCTGTAATGGACACAGTGCTCTGGGTGGTCTGAGGAGGCCTGTAATGCACACAGTGCTCTGGGTGGTCTGAGAAGGCCTGTAATGGACACAGTGCTCTGGGTGGTCTGAGAAGGCTTGTAGTGGACACAGTGCTCTGGGCAGTCTGAGGAGGCCTGTAATTCACACAGTGCTCTGGACGGTCGTCTGAGTCTGAGGAAACAAGAGCCAGCTGGGTGCTTCAGGTTAATACAGCAAAAAAAAGTAAAACGTGGAAGATGGTGGAGCTTTTAAGGAGCGGGAGGAAGAAGGAGGGAGAAGATGGGAGAAGGGGGGGCATGCATACAGAGGTCAGAGCTGAAGATGGGTGAAAGTGAGATTTGGATGGTAGGAGGTAAGCAGCTGTGGAAGAAGGCTGAACTCTGCACCCTGTATGTAGCGCACCCCTGAACTCTACACTATGTACATAACGCTCCCCTGAACTCTGCATGTAACGCACCCCTGAACCCTACACTATGTGTGTAACCATCATGTTCATCATGATCATTAGGGATGAGCTTCGTGTTCGAATCGAACATACGTTCGACTCGAACATCGGCTGTTCGATCGTTCGACGAAGATCGAACGATTTGGGCCGTTCGCGACAAATTCGAGTGACGCGAACGGCCCACAATGCACTACGCCATCGCAGTGTCATCCAGGCGCTGTGATTGGCCAAGCATGCACTGTGACCCCGCATGCTTGGCCAATCACAGCGCCGGCAGCGAGGAGAGCAATGATTGGCCACAGGCAGGATGCCTGTGGCCAATTATTGCTGAGGGTGTTTAGTACACGCCCCACACTATAAAAGGCCGCCAGCACGGCGGCCTAGTGTAGTGTGTTCCGGAGCAGGGATAGAGCAGCATAGGCAGGGACAGTGACTTTTATTTCTTTCTTGCTTAACCTGGATTCCTTTAGTTTAGGGAAAGAGAAGGATAGGTAGGGAGAGTGTCAGTGTGTTTTGTGCTTGTGCTATAGTGTGCTTAAAAAAAACATTTTTTCTAGGGACAGAAAACTGTAGGTAGGGAGAGTGTCAGTTTCTTTCACTGTGTAAGTCCTTGTTTCTAGGGACCTGGAAGGACAGTGAGTGAATTCTCCTTGTGCTATATTGTGCTTAAAAAAAACATTTTTTCTAGGGACAGAAAACTGTAGGTAGGGAGAGTGTCAGTTTCTTTCACTGTGCAAGTCCTTGTTTCCAGGGACCTGGAAGGACAGTGAGTGAATTCTCCTTGTGCTATATTGTGCTTAAAAAAAACATTTTTTCTAGGGACAGAAAACTGTAGGTAGGGAGAGTGTCAGTTTCTTTCACTGTGCAAGTCCTTGTTTCTAGGGACCTGGAAGGACAGTGAGTGAATTCTCCTTGTGCTATATTGTGCTTAAAAAAAACATTTTTTCTAGGGACAGAAAACTGTAGGTAGGGAGAGTGTCAGTTTCTTTCACTGTGCGAATCCTTGTTTCTAGGGACCTGGAAGGACAGTGAGTGAATTCTCCTTGTGCTATATTGTGCTTAAAAAAAACATTTTTTCTAGGGACAGAAAACTGTAGGTAGGGAGAGTGTCAGTTTCTTTCACTGTGCAAGTCCTTGTTTCTAGGGACTGGGAAGGACAGTGAGTGAATTCTCCTTGTGCTATAGTGTGCTTAAAAAAAAACATTTTTTCTAGGGACAGAAAACTGTAGGTAGGGAGAGTGTCAGTTTCTTTCACTGTGCAAGTCCTTGTTTCTAGGGACCTGGAAGGACAGTGAGTGAATTCTCCTTGTGCTATATTGTGCTTAAAAAAAACATTTTTTCTAGGGACAGAAAACTGTAGGTAGGGAGAGTGTCAGTTTCTTTCACTGTGCAAGTCCTTGTTTCTAGGGACCTGGAAGGACAGTGAGTGAATTCTCCTTGTGCTATATTGTGCTTAAAAAAAACATTTTTTCTAGGGACAGAAAACTATAGGTAGGGAGAGTGTCAGTTTCTTTCACTGTGCAAGTCCTTGTTTCTAGGGACCTGGAAGGACAGTGAGTGCATTCTCCTTGTGCTATATTGTGCTTAAAAAAAACATTTTTTCTAGGGACAGAAAACTGTAGGTAGGGAGAGTGTCAGTTTCTTTCACTGTGCAAGTCCTTGTTTCTAGGGACCTGGAAGGACAGTGAGTGAATTCTCCTTGTGCTATATTGTGCTTAAAAAAAACATTTTTTCTAGGGACAGAAAACTGTAGGTAGGGAGAGTGTCAGTTTCTTTCACTGTGTAAGTCCTTGTTTCTAGGGACCTGGAAGGACAGTGAGTGAATTCTCCTTGTGCTATATTGTGCTTAAAAAAAACATTTTTTCTAGGGACAGAAAACTGTAGGTAGGGAGAGTGTCAGTTTCTTTCACTGTGCAAGTCCTTGTTTCCAGGGACCTGGAAGGACAGTGAGTGAATTCTCCTTGTGCTATATTGTGCTTAAAAAAAACATTTTTTCTAGGGACAGAAAACTGTAGGTAGGGAGAGTGTCAGTTTCTTTCACTGTGCAAGTCCTTGTTTCTAGGGACCTGGAAGGACAGTGAGTGAATTCTCCTTGTGCTATATTGTGCTTAAAAAAAACATTTTTTCTAGGGACAGAAAACTGTAGGTAGGGAGAGTGTCAGTTTCTTTCACTGTGCAAGTCCTTGTTTCTAGGGACTGGGAAGGACAGTGAGTGAATTCTCCTTGTGCTATAGTGTGCTTAAAAAAAACATTTTTTCTAGGGACAGAAAACTGTAGGTAGGGAGAGTGTCAGTTTCTTTCACTGTGCAAGTCCTTGTTTCTAGGGACCTGGAAGGACAGTGAGTGAATTCTCCTTGTGCTATATTGTGCTTAAAAAATTTTTTTTTCTAGGGACAGAAAACTGTAGGTAGGGAGAGTGTCAGTTTCTTTCACTGTGTAAGTCCTTGTTTCTAGGGACCTGGAAGGACAGTGAGTGAATTCTCCTTGTGCTATATTGTGCTTAAAAAAAACATTTTTTCTAGGGACAGAAAACTGTAGGTAGGGAGAGTGTCAGTTTCTTTCACTGTGCAAGTCCTTGTTTCCAGGGACCTGGAAGGACAGTGAGTGAATTCTCCTTGTGCTATATTGTGCTTAAAAAAAACATTTTTTCTAGGGACAGAAAACTGTAGGTAGGGAGAGTGTCAGTTTCTTTCACTGTGCAAGTCCTTGTTTCTAGGGACCTGGAAGGACAGTGAGTGAATTCTCCGTGTGCTATATTGTGCTTAAAAAAAACTTTTTTTCTAGGGACAGAAAACTGTAGGTAGGGAGAGTGTCAGTTTCTTTCACTGTGCAAGTCCTTGTTTCTAGGGACCTGGAAGGACAGTGAGTGAATTCTCCTTGTGCTATATTGTGCTTAAAAAAAACATTTTTTCTAGGGACAGAAAACTGTAGGTAGGGAGAGTGTCAGTTTCTTTCACTGTGTAAGTCCTTGTTTCTAGGGACCTGGAAGGACAGTGAGTGAATTCTCCTTGTGCTATATTGTGCTTAAAAAAAACATTTTTTCTAGGGACAGAAAACTGTAGGTAGGGAGAGTGTCAGTTTCTTTCACTGTGCAAGTCCTTGTTTCCAGGGACCTGGAAGGACAGTGAGTGAATTCTCCTTGTGCTATATTGTGCTTAAAAAAAACATTTTTTCTAGGGACAGAAAACTGTAGGTAGGGAGAGTGTCAGTTTCTTTCACTGTGCAAGTCCTTGTTTCTAGGGACCTGGAAGGACAGTGAGTGAATTCTCCTTGTGCTATATTGTGCTTAAAAAAAACATTTTTTCTAGGGACAGAAAACTGTAGGTAGGGAGAGTGTCAGTTTCTTTCACTGTGCAAGTCCTTGTTTCTAGGGACCTGGAAGGACAGTGAGTGAATTCTCCTTGTGCTATATTGTGCTTAAAAAAAACATTTTTTCTAGGGACAGAAAACTGTAGGTAGGGAGAGTGTCAGTTTCTTTCACTGTGTAAGTCCTTGTTTCTAGGGACCTGGAAGGACAGTGAGTGAATTCTCCTTGTGCTATATTGTGCTTAAAACAAACATTTTTTCTAGGGACAGAAAACTGTAGGTAGGGAGAGTGTCAGTTTCTTTCACTGTGCAAGTCCTTGTTTCAAGGGACAGAGAAGGACACCTGAAGGTAGCCCTTATTGCTTTTTTTCCATCTCCCTGAAGGCCATCTATTAGAATGTCTGGAAGGCAAACAAGGAGAGGCAGACAGTCAGGAGGCAATAAAAGAGGGCAAGCAGGCTCTGTGTCTGGGGGCAACAGTGCTGGTCGTGGACGCGGTGCATTGTCATCAGCACATGGCCATGGGACACGCTTGTCCTTCTTTTCCGCAGCTGGACATGTTGAGCCACATCATGCCGAAGACTTGGTAGAGTGGATGACCAAGCCCTCCTCCTCCTCCTCATCCTCTCTCACCCAGGCTCAGGGTACTGGCAAAGCAGCTGCCAAAGCGTCCTCTTCCCTGGTATCAATGTCAGACTCATCATCAGTCACTCCTTCCCTAGACCCACCATGCCCTCCTCCTGAGGAGTCCCCCGAACTGTTTGAGCACAGTGTTGGGTACATGCTCCAGGAGGATGCCCAGCGTTTCGAAGGGTCTGATGATGAAACCCAGCTACAGGAAGGCAGTAGAGTGAGAGCAGACAGAGGGGATGCTCAAGAAGGACACCAATCTGGCAGTCATGTTCCAGCAGCTGCAGCATACTGCCAGATTGGCTCCAGTGATGAGGAGGGAGGGGATGATGAGGTCACTGACTCCACGTGGGTGCCTAATAGGAGAGAGGAGGAGGAGGATGAGGAGGAGGCACATCTCCAACGAGACAGGATGCCCTTTGGTGGCCAGCGTAAGGGCAGTACACCGACGGAATCACACCGCAGAGCTCCGCCTGTGCAGGGCGCTGCCTCTGCCCGTCATTCAAAAAGTTCCTTGGTGTGGGCCTTTTTTGAGGCTAGTGCATCAGATCGCACAGCTGCTGTTTGCAACATATGTCTCAAGCGTATATCGCGTGGCCAAAACATCAGCCGCTTGGGTACCACATGCCTGACCAGACATATGTTGACCTGCCATGCAGCTCGTTGGCAAGCCTACCTCAAAGACCCACACCAAAGAACAAAGCGGACCTCTCCTTGCACCGCATCAGCTGGGATTTCCAACCCCACTATAACTTCAGTCCTCTCTGAAACATGCACTGAGAGGAATGAAGGTGTAGAATTAGGTGTGTCACAGCCAAGTACTTGCGGCCACTCTGCTAGCAGTACACCGACGTCCGATTCTAGCAGGCAAATTTCCCTGCCCCAGCTGCTGGACCGTCGAAAGAAGTTCACTCCCAGCCATCCACATGCCCAGCGGTTGAATGCTAGCTTGGCTAAATTGCTAGCGCTTCAACTGCTGCCTTTTCAGTTGGTAGACTCGGCCCCCTTCCGTGAGTTTGTGCAATGTGCGGTTCCTCAGTGGCAGGTTCCCAAACGCCACTTTTTCTCACGGAAGGCTATTCCGGCTCTCTACCGGCATGTGGAAGGCAATGTCTTGGCCTCGCTGGACAGGGCGGTCAGCGGTAAGGTGCATATTACCGCTGACTCATGGTCCAGCAGGCATGGACAGGGACATTACCTTTCTTTCACGGCCCATTGGGTCACTCTTTTGGCAGCTGGGAAGGATGCAGGACAAGGTGCAGTAGTGTTGGAGGTTGTCCCACCGCCACGCCTCCAAAATGCTACTACTGGTTGTGACACACCTCTCTCCTCCACCCCCTCCTCTTCTTCTTCCTCCATGGCCTCTTCCTGTGGTTTGTCCTATGAACCAGCGGTGCTCCGTAGCCGTTCACGGGGCTACGCAAGTACGCAGGCAAAAAGATGCCATGCCGTGCTTGCGCTGGTGTGTTTGGGGGACAGAAGCCACACTGGGGCAGAGGTCCTGTCTGCTCTGCAGGGCCAGGCCGAGAGGTGGTTGACGCCACGCCAGCTTAAGCCAGGAATGGTGGTTTGCGACAATGGCACCAACCTCCTCTCCGCCCTCCGACAGGGACAACTGACCCATGTGCCCTGTGTGGCTCACGTCCTTAACCTGGTGGTGCAGCGGTTCTTGGGCAGGTACCCGGGCTTACAGGATGTCCTGAGGCAGGCCAGGAAAGTCTGTGTGCATTTCCGCAGATCTTATAATGCCAGTGCTCGCCTGGCTGAGCTGCAAAAGGAGTTGAACCTGCCCAAGAACCGCCTTATATGTGACATGCCCACCAGGTGGAACTCAACGTTGGCCATGCTGCAGCGGCTGCACACGCAGCAGAGGGCCATCAATGAGTACCTGTGCGACTACGGCACCAGGACAGGGTCAGGGGAGCTTGGTTTTTTTTCTCCACGCCAGTGGGGCATGATCAGGGATGCATGCACTGTCCTGGCACCATTTGAGGAGGCCACGAGGATGGTGAGCAGTGACAGTGCATGCATCAGTGACACTGTACCTCTTGTCCACCTGTTGGAGCACACGCTGCGTGGAATAATGGACAGGGCACTTGAGGCAGAACAGAGGCAGGAAGAGGAGGACTTCCTTGCCTCTCAAGGCCCCCTTTACCCAGACAGTGTTCCTTCTGTCCCACCCATCGCACAGGAAGAGGAAGAGGAGGAGGAGGAGGAGGAGGAGGAGGATTGTGTCAGCATGGAGGTGGAGGCTGGCACTCAGCATCATCAGCAGCAGTCTTTTAGGGATGATTTACAGTCCCAAGAAACCAGTGGACTTGTACGTGGCTGGGAGGAGGTGACTGCGGATCATGTCGTCCTTAGTGACCCAGAGGACTCCGGAGCGAATGCCTCAGCAAACCTACGCTGCATGGCCTCCCTGATCCTGCAAAGTCTGCGGAAGGATCCTCGTATTCTTCGGATCAAGGAGAGGGACCATTACTGGCTGGCCACTCTCCTTGATCCACGGTACAAGGGTAAGGTTGCGGACCTTATGTTACCGTCGCAGAGGGAGCAGAGGATGAGACAACTCCGGGAGGCCTTGCAGAAAGGTCTGTGCAACGCGTTCCCAGAGACTGGGAGGTTACAAACTCCTGGTCCAGGACAACGAGTTGCTGAGGCTTCGGCCAGTCAAAGAAGGAGCGGTGGGGAAGGTGGCCGTCTGACCGATGCGTTCAGACAATTCTTTAGTCCGCAGCCCCAAAGTATGATTGGTTCCAGCAACCATCGCCAGCGTCTGATAAACATGGTGCAGGAATATTTAGGGGCAAGGTCAGACTTGGACACCTTCCCCACCGAAAATCCTCTGGCTTACTGGGTCTTGAGGATGGATCACTGGCCAGAGCTTGCACAGTATGCAATTGAGCTACTGGCCTGTCCTGCATCCAGCGTTCTTTCGGAACGCACATTCAGTGCTGCTGGAGGATTTGTCACGGATCACAGGGTGCGCCTGTCCACCGACTCGGTTGATCGACTGACTTTCATCAAGATGAACCAGTCTTGGATCACCACCAGCTACCACACACCTGATGCTGATATAACAGACTAATTGATTTTAACATGTCACATCCCTTCAAGACTGATGCTGATGCTGAGTGTCTGTGCTGTTATGTTGACTGGCTATCCTCCTCCTCCGAGTCCTCAATGATACGATTGATGATGATAGCTTGGAAGATCATTTTTGTTTATGGGTGCCGCCACCAGTGGCTAAGGCCCAATTTTTCAGCCCCTGTTTTACAGGGGCGTGTAATTACAATTTTTTTAGCAATAATTTGCCATAGGGCTCATTGCTGTGCTCCAAGTACAGTATCTGTGAGGGCTTGGAGTGTTGTGGCACCAGTGCCTAAGGCCCAATTTTTCAGCCCCTGTTTAACAGGGGCGTGTCATTACAATTTTTGAAGCAATACTTTGCAACAGGGCTCATTGCTGTGCTCCAAGTACAGTATCTGTGAGGGGTTGTAGTGTTGTGCCACCAGTGCCTAAGGCCCAATTTTTCAGCCCCTGTTCAACAGGGGCATGTAATTACAATTCTTGATCTAATAATTCACAGCAGGGCCCATTCCTGCACCCACCAAGAGTAACTCTGAGGGCTTACAGTGTTGTGTCAACACCACCACCACCACCAAAGGCCCAATTTTTCAGCCCCTGTTCAACAGGGGCATGCAATTACAATTCTTGATCTAATAATTCACAGCAGGGCCCATTGCTGCACCCACCAAGAGTAACTGTCAGGGCTTACAGTGTTGTGGCACCAGCACCACCATCAAAGGCCCAATTTTTACTACCACTGTTCAACAATTATATGTAATTACAATTCCTGATATAATAGTTGACAGCAGGGCGTTCCAGCACCAACCAAGAGTAACTGTGAGTGCTTACAGTGTTGTGCCAACACCAACAACTAAGGGGCCTATTTCTGCAGAGTATCTACGGCAGGTCCCTACTTTCAAACATCCAACTTACAAACGACTCCTACTTGCAAACGCAAGAAGACAACAGGAAGTGAGAGGAAATCTACCCCTAGGAAGGAAAATTCGCTCCTGTAAGAATTAATAAGGGAGAAAGGTGTCTCCTCTGTACTGATGCTTTATCGCCAATCCTTGTTTCAAGAAAAACACCACATTTCAAAAACAGTTGTCATTGGGACGGAAAGTGAGGTGAAATGTTCTGAACAGGGGCACAGACAGCAAAACAAATGTTACAGGGGTGATAACCCTTACCTATGTTTTCCAAAAAGTTTAAAAATAGATTTTTGGGCTGGAGCTACACTTAAACAATGTACCTGTTCAAAATTACAAACAGATTCTACATAAGAACAAACCTACAGTCCCTGTCTTGTATGCACCGCCTGTATACGGCTGTTCAGAGTATATAGGGCCTTTTTTATTTTATGTGCGGGGTTCCCCTTAATATCCATACAAGACCCAAAGGGGCTGGTAATGGGCTGGGGTAGGGGGGGGGGGGGGGGTCATGGGGTAGCTATGCCATTTTTCTTAAAGATTTTCATCCATATTACCGGGACCAGACATTACATTAAAGCCGCAAGCAGTTTTAAATGGCTTTTTTTCCCTTTAGAAATGTTATTTTGTGCAGGGACAGTTCTAAACACGGGAAACACGTGGCACTTCACAGGCATACTTTAGACACCCCCCAGGTACGATATTTAAAGGAATATTTGACTTTTTTTTTTCACTTTATGCATCATTAAAATGACTGCTCCCGAAAAACGACCGTTTTTAAAACTTCTTTTTGCATTGATACATGTCCCCTGGTGCAGAACCCGGGTTCCCAAACCCTTTTTAGGACAATAACATGCATAATAGTTGTTATAATTAGCACTTTAGAATTCGAACGTTCGCATCCATTGTATTTAATAGGGTTCTAATGTTCGTACGAACTTTCGGTCCGTTCGCGGGTTCTGGTGCGAACCGAACCCGGGGGTGTTCGGCTCATCACTAATGATCATGTTTAATTGATCAGATTTTGATCGATTGGGTTATTAATTTACATGGTGGAAACAGAAATGTGATCCAAATCATACGATCATATCTTGTAACTATTAATGAAAATCCACTTCCCAGGGCCTCGGCTAAAGACGTACATTCGACCCTCCTTTACGGGGCCCGGGCCTTATTAGTTTAACAGGGGGGCCCAGGCATGCATGCAGAGGTCAAAGCTGAAGAGGAGTAACAGTGAGATTTGGATGGTAGGAGGTAAGCAGCTGTGAAAAAAAGCTGAAATCTGCACCCTGTATGCAGCGCACCCCTGGACTCTGCACTTCTGAATTCTGCACTAATTCTGAATTCTGTATGTAACGCACCCTTGAAATGTACGTAACGCACCCCTGATGTCTGCACTATATATATGTAATGCACCCCTGAATTCTGCACTACAGTGGAACCTCGGATTACGAGCATAATCCATTCCAGGAGAATGCTCGTAATCCAAAGTACTCGCATATCAAAGCGAGTTTCCCCATTGAAGTCAATGGAAACGAAAATAATTTGTTCCGCATTGACTTCAATGGCATGCAATTTCGCATGTGGCCAGAGGTGGGGAGGTGCCGGAGAGCCTCGGAAACACACGGAAAGGCCCGAGGACAGTTTGGCTGACCTCGGCAAACATCGGAAAGGCTCTGGAACTGAGTATTTCCGAGTCTTTCCGAGCATTTCCGAATGGTGCCGTTTTGGCTCCGGCGCCCCCCTCCCCCCACCCCACCTCAGGCCAAATGCTCATTATTTCTACTGCCTCAGTCATGTAAATTCTGGTGTCTGTGCAGTTCTTGGCTGTGTTTACACATGTCTGACACAGATCAGACCCTGCTGCAGCCTCTGGCCTTGGGACTTGCTACAAAGTTACAACATTGCAGTCTGATTACAGGGGGTAGAAGAGAGTGAGGAAATGCTTCCTCTGCCTGCAGCAGACTGATAACGTCATGTAAGCCTAGGCAAAGTCACTGCACTGGAGGTCAGGGGTAGCTTTTTATTGCTAAAAGCTGGACCATTTTTTATTTTATTTTTAAATGATACATTTGCTGCATATTGTGTCTGGAATGTATCCATGCAGATCTACTTTAAATCACCTGTACACATGATCCGCTCTCAGGTATGTTAGAACGCACATCTGTTCTCCTCTCTGGATAGGAATAAACTTTGCTGGAGTTGTAGAAGTCTCATCTCCCATGTAATGATATTACCGTCACCGAGATGAATGCTCATGGCAGATAGCGGCGTGAAATCGGGTTATACGGCTGCCTGTTCGCAGACGGAGACTCCACATCCCTGAAAGAAACACATAAATATCTCATTTGATTCACCACTCGGCTGATTTTCGGCTATTTTTACCTGAACTTTATGAGATTTGCTGGAAGATACAGATGGATGAGAGGGAGAAAATGGCAATTTGGAGAAAAATATAGAACAAAAAAAAAATCGAAGAACCAATTTTTTTTTTTCTACGGGCGTGTTGTAGAACATAGAGACGGTGCGCAGGGAATTACAGAAGCATTTGTCGGTCAGCTTATTGTCTCATCCAAGAAAGTAAACTGCGTTTTTCCCCCCGTGGTGCTAGACTTTTCCTTCACCGCGTTTCACCCCGGAATAAAAAAAAAAAACATATATTGAAGCCTGACGTTTCAGTTTAATTCAGCAAAATACATTCCAGAAGCTTAAAATACAAAAAGGTGTGCGAAGGCTTACACTTCCATTTTCCTTAGAAGGCAGCCAGAGAAGAAAATCCCTACTCCTGCCTGCAATTATCGATCATGTTGCATCGATCGGCAGCACTGAGATACTTTGGTCACGAATTGGATCAGATTTTGATTGATCAGATATATTAATTTACATGGTGGGAACAGAGATGCGATCGAAAAAAAAGTACGATCGTATCTTGTAGCTATCAATGAAAATCCACTTCCCGGGCCTCTGATAAGGAGGTACAGCCAACCCTCCTTATACGGGGCCCCAGGCCCTATTCGTTTAACAGGGGGACCCGGGCAGATGACATCAGAGGGAACAGGAGGGAGTTATCAGCACAGTGGTGGTGATTTTGAGGGACTGTCCCTGATTTGGAATAAAGTCCCCTCTCTACCTCTTTCCTCCTCATTTGTCCCTCATTTTGATATTATCTATATAGTTGTATATAAAATCCACTTTTTATCTTTCAAAAAGTGTTTCCCAGCGCTAAACTTTTCATCCAAGTTCTAAATTTCTGCATTTGTAAGTTTCAGAAGCCAATAATAATTATTTTGGTATAATTCTCCTTTAAGGGGGCATGGCAGGGGTGTGTCCTATGTCTACATACTTTTGCTAGTAGATGTTCCTTGTTCTGCTGCTGTAGAGGGAGCCATGGGGGATCGGTTCCAGTAATTGCCCCCTCCCCGCCGCACTTATCACCCTCCCCGTCCACAATCCCATTCCCTCTGCTTTCTGGGCTCCCCTGTGTGCCTCTTTCCCCCAAAGTGTGGCCGGCTTCCTTTTTCAGGATAGAGAGCACTTGTCCATTATGTACTCCTAACTTCTGCACTTGTGCATTATGTACTCCTGACTCCTGCACTCGGTGCATTATGTACTCCTGACTCCTGCATTCTGTGCATTATGTACTCCTGACTCCTGCATTCTGTGCATTATGTACTCCTGACTCCTGCACTCTGTGTATTATGTACTCCTGACTCCTGCATTCTGTGCATTATGTACTCCTGACTCCTGCACTCTGTGTATTATGTACTCCTGACTTCTGTACTATGTGCATGATGTACTCCAGTCCTGACTCCTGCACTCTGTGCATTATGTACTCCTGACTTCTGCACTCTGTGCATTATGTACTCCTGACTCCTGTACTTTGTGCATTATGTGTTCACGACTCCTGCACTCGGTGCATTATGTACTCCTGACTCCTGCATTCTGTGCATTATGTACTCCTGACTCCTGCACTCGGTGCATAATGTACTCCTGACTCCTGCATTCTGTGCATTATGTACTCCTGACTCCTGCACTCTGTGTATTATGTACTCCTGACTTCTGTACTATGTGCATGATGTACTCCTGCACTCTGTGCATTATGTACTCCTGACTTCTGCACTTGTGCATTATGTACTCCTGACTACTGCACTTTGTGCATTATGTACTCCTTTCTCCTGCACTCTGTGCATTATGTACTTCTGACTCCTGCACTCTGTGCATTATGTATTCCTGACTCCTGCACTCGTGCATTATGTACTCCTGACTCCTGCACTCTGTGAATTTTGTACTCCTGACTTCTGCACTCGTGCATTATGTACTCCTGACTCCTGCACTCTGTGCATTATGTACTCCTGACTCCTGCACTCTGTGCATTATGTACTCCTGACTTCTTCACTTGTGCATTATGTACTCCTGCACTCTGTGCATTATGTACTCCTGACTCCTGCACTCTGTGCATTATGTACTCCTGACTTCTGTACTATGTGCATTATGTACCCCTGACTCCTGCACTCTGTGCATTATGTACTCCTGCACTCTGTGCATTATGTACTCCTGACTCCTGCACTCTCTGCATTATGTACTCCTGACTTCTGTACTATGTGCATTATGTACTCCTGACTCCTGCACTCTGTGCATTATGTATTCCTGACTCCTTCACTTGTGCATTATGTACTCCTGACTCCTGCACTCGTGCATTATGTACTCCTGCTCTCTGTGCATTATGTACTCCTGACTCCTTCACTTGTGCATTATGTACTCCTGACTTCTGCACTCTGTGCATTATGTACTCCTGACTCCTGCTCTCTGTGCATTATGTACTCCTGACTCCTGCTCTCTGTGTATTATGCACTCCAGACTTCTGCACTCTGTGCACTATTCAGTTGTCACCTTAAGTACTCCTGACCCCGGTGCTCTGCCCCAGAGCAGACTAAGCTCAAGTTTTATATAACCATACCCTTTTAAGCCCCTTCCAGCTTATATCAGTGCAGTTTGGCCACATCCACCATTTGGCACAGTGCACTATGATTAGCCCTGCCCCCCACCCCAACACCCATTAACCCCGTGTCCATTATTTTGCCAGAACAAATTTGGCAATTCTAACATTAAGTCATTCAGTTGAGTGCTCATGTGCAAACAAAGAACATGCTGATAGGAGAGAGCAGAGTGACAGACAGATGCGCTCACCATTCTGCTTTTTCTTTCACTGTCTAATGATAGGGTGAGGGTAGGTTTGGGATGACTTGGGCTCAAAGGACGTGGGCTGAATGATGCTAGCCGTCATTCAGTCTGGAGGACAGAGGAAGTGCTGCAAAGGACAGCTCTGGATTAAAGGCGAGTATTGTAGCAAAACCTTTTTTTTTTTTTTCTGTCCATTCAGAGGCAGGGGGAGTTAACTGCAGCATGAAAAAAAAAAAAAAAAACAAGTCTCCTCTCCAGCCAAATCAAACTCAGCTTTAAGCGTACGGGTCCTTCAACAGAGGAGACGAGGAAGAGTGACATTGCTCCGCCGACAGATAAAAAAGGCGTCCAAAATTTACGGACATTGCCGACGCTAGACCCGCGAGCGGATTAAAATTCATCCTTTGTGTCCCCCATTGTATTCCGCTCAGGTCACGTCTTATCGAGGCTCTCCAGAGATTTCATGTCATTTTCTCGTGTATTTTCTCCTTCTTCCGCTAACAAGAAAACTCCAGTCCTAATGTATTTTCCTTCTGCTGATACACTCCAGGATTAAATTGCTGCTTCACTGACCACTTCAGAGATATTACCGCGACCGCGGCTCAGTTATAAGCTTCATTTAAATGCTAATTCCGGGGACCTTCAAACAGTTAATTAGGACTGATTGTAACTTTCTCTTCAACACTGTGCTTAAACGACACATTATTAATGTGAGTGTTGTACTGTGACCCCCGGGTGACACCGCCGCGGGAATAAAGTCTTTAGTATATTGTTGCTCCCTTAAAGGAACCCTCTGGTCAAACATGGGGACGTGAATGGAAATCTGTCCTGAATTAGTTCTGAAAATGCCAGCTGCCTGGTTGTCATGCTGATCCAGTGGCTTCAATACTTTCAGAGTCGTTGACTTGGAACAAGGTCCTGACTTCAAAGGCTGATCCATGCTTGTTCCAACCTCTGGGGCAAAAAATATTCCCACTTTTTTTCCTACCACCCATTCACCATTACAAAAAGAAGCCCTCTTTTTTTACCTACACTATATCGCCAAAAGTATTGGGACCATACTGTCCGGACAGACTGGGTCTAAGGAGGCATGTCAATGCATTTGATACAGAACAGAGGGACATGTGATGGCAGGGTCAGATATATACTATATTGCCGAAAGTATTGGGACACCTGCCTTTACACGCATATGAACTTTAATGGCATCCCAGTCTTAGTCTGTAGGGTTTGTAATAGATCGGTTCTGGCCCAATACCAGAACCATTTCCTTATTCTGCCGCTGGTTCGTATCTATGGTGATATGAGGGCATGCTTCAAGAATTACAAACTGAGAGCAAACGCATCAGTGTGTCTTCTTCCCCATATGTGGCTCAACACAACAGGAAGAGCCCATTCACACAGGGGCAACTTTGGATCCGACTTCAAGTCGCCCCAGGTCGCCTCAAGTCGCGCTGCATGAGAAAATCAATGTAAGTTAATGGAGCCGTCTTAATGCACACTACTGCAGTCACTCCGACTTCAAAAAGGTTCCTGTACTACTTCAATCCGACTTCTAGGCAACTGCTAGGTGACTTGTACCCATTGATTTCAATGGAAGTCGCTCAGAAGTCGGATCCCCTGTTTTAACAGAAGCAACTTTCCAGGAAGAGAACATACATTTCTCTGGCAAACCTCTCCCTCCCACAGAGCTGATTCTTGTTTGATTGGCCACTGGAATGTCTCCTGTCCTGGAGGCAACTTGAAGTTGCCTTGTAAGTAGCTCCAGGTCACGCTGTGATTCATACTCAAGTCGCGTCCAAGTTGCCTCCCAAAGTCGCGCTGGAAGTCGTGTTGCCCCTGTGTGAATGGAGTCGAAGTTCTTTTATTTAAATCCAGTTTATATAGACAAGGTGACATAAGCAATCGTCATCACAAACGTATACATATGATTGGCTGTTTCCATATATGGTCGTCTTCCTCTCAAGTCTATTTCTTCCACGTGTCTTCACATTCCAGGACTCTGCAGCCATTTTGCTTTACACAGTGGGTTGGGCCGGATTGAGTAAGTTGAAAGACTGCACAGGACATCTGTTTCTCATTTATCTATTTTGTCATTTTATGTAAGGGGAAATACTACTGTTGTAATAAGATTTACCAAAACACACAATATACTCTTGATAATTCTCTTAGCTAGCATGCATTAACTATCAGTGCCACCCATCAGTGCCGCCTATCAGTGCTCATCAGTGCCACCCATCAATGCACATCAGTACCACCTATCCGGGCCGCCTTTCAGTGCCCACCAGTGCCGCCTATCAGTGCCAATCAGTGCCACCTATTAGTGCCCATCAGTGCCACCTAACAGTGCCCATCAGTGCTGCCTATCGGTGCTCATCAGTGCCACATATCAGTGCCACCTATCAGTGTCCATAAGTGTGGGATATTAGTGCCTGCTCAGTGTCACCTAATCAGTGCCCATAAGTGCCACCTTATCAGTGCCCATAAGTGCCACCTCATCAGTGCAGCCTATCAGTGCCCATCAGTGCCGCCTCATCAGCGCACATCAGTGAAGGAGAAAAATAACTTAGGCTGCTTTCACATTGGGGCGGTGGGGGCGTCTGTGCTATTTTTTTCGCTGCGCTTTACCGTCGCTTTTGCAGGGGTATTCGACCACTAGTGGGGCACTTTTAACCCCCTCTAGCAGCCAAAGGTTAAAACCACCCCGAAAAGCGCTGCTGCAGCAGTGCTTTGCCGGCGGTATAGCTGCGGTGCCCATTGATTTCAATGGGCAGGAGCGGTGGAGGAGCTCCACCGCTCCTTCACCGCTCCAAGGATGCTGCTAGCAGGACTTTTTTTAGCGTCCTGCCAGCACACTGCTCCAATGTGAAAGCCCTCTGGCTTTCACACTGGAGTGTGAGGAGCAGCACTTTCAGGGAACTTTGCAGGCGCTATTTTCATCATTATAGTGCCTGCAAAGCGCCTCAGTGTGAAAGGGGTCTCATTCACAACTTTTTTTTTTTTTAAAACAAAGCAGTGATTAAATACCACCAAAAGAAAGCTCCATTTGTGTGAAGAAAATTATAAAAAATTCATTAGGGAACAGAGTTACATGACCGCGCAATTGTCATTCAAAGTGCGACAGCGCTGAAAGCTGAAAATTGGCCTGGGCAGAAAGGAGGTGAAAGTGCCCTGTAGGCAAGTGGTTAAATTACTAGTATGTCTTTGGAGTGTGGGCGGTAACCGGAGTACCCGGAGTAAACCCACGCAGGCACAGCAATAACATGCAAACTCCAGGCAAGTAGTGCCATCATTGGGATTCGAACCAAAGTCCTAACCACTTAGCTACTGACATTAGTAAACAAGTTGCAATGGTCCAAAACTGCCATTAGATGTCAGCATACTGCAGAAAAATGATAACCTCTTGCAGTTCAATACAAGACATAAAAAATGCATGAGTGGGGCAGAACACCCTTGCTGGCGCCTCTTGCTAGAGCTGCAGTTTGGGAGATGACCGATGAGGTTATTGCACCTCTGTTGGAGCCTTTAGGACCTGTGATGACTTGATGAACTGCGAGGTCTTGTGTAAGCCAGGCCATTCATTTCAAAAGGATTCCCTACATGTAAGAAACACGGAAAAGTAGTCCCCAAAAATGGCACCTTCACTTCTGCTAAAGGGCAACGCGTTTCTGTGTGTGTCCGGAAAGTGTGTGTTTTTGCGCACGTTCCTGACACGTAGTGTGAACCTAGCCTAAGGTCTCTAAAAATATTGCTGCATGGACTAGTTAAAAAAATTTGGGGATATATGCTGTATTTTTTATTATGTTCAGCTTCAGAGTATAGCAGGTTGACTAGCTGTCTCATCCCCAGCCGAACGCTGTTGGGGGAATAGATATTCTGCCGAGCTGGATTGCAGTAGTCTCTCTAGACACGCATGCACATTACAGTGGCAAGGTCCTATAATATGATCATATGTCAGTTGTAGTGCGCCTTCGTGTTTTACTACATTCCTTGGTCAGTTTTTGACAGATTGAGACTTGCACTGTTGTAACGCTGTCCGTGGTCCTGAAAAAGCTTCCAGTCTCAGTTATTGCATCTTATGTATTACTAATGAAAATACCAAAATGTTATCATTTGCTGCAATTAATAATACAGTACAATATAAAGTATATAGATTTTATAGTATAGTTTTCTGGAGGTTTCTAGTTCTCGAAAAATCTGAACAGAACATCCCACCACCAGCACACACACATTGGTATTTTCCCGTATCTCCTGTATCCTGCCCCCCAGGACACACATTGGTCTCCCTCTGCATCCCACCCCCCCGCACACACATTGGTCTCTCCCTTGTATCCTGCCCTTTATATACACATTGGTCGTTCCTGAGATTCCCCCCCCCCCAGCACACACATTAGCCTCTCCCCTGTATCCCAATGCCAGCGCATTCCCAAAGCCATTGGTCTTTCCCTGGTCCCCATCAACAGCACACACATTGGCCTCCCTCTGCATTACACCCCAAGCAGTGGCATCTCCAGCTTTCATATTTAGGGGGGGGGCACATGGGGGGACAGGGACAAAAGTAAGGGGGCCAACTATAAAATGCAATTATATATATATATATATATATATATATATATATATACAGTATTTGATACACTGCCGATTTTTGCAGGTTTTCCTACTTACAAAGCATGTAGAGGTCTGTAATTTTTATCATAGGTACTCTTCAACTGTGAGAGACGGAATCTAAAACAAAAATCCATAAAATCACATTGTATGATTTTTAAATAATTAATTAGCATTTTATTGCATGACATAAGTATTTGATCACCTACCAACCAGTAAGAATTCCGGCTCTCACAGACCTGTTATTTTTTCTTTAAGAAGCCCTCCTGTTCTCCACTCATTACCTGTATTAACTTCACCTGTTTGAACTCATTACCTGTATAAAAGTCCACACACTTAATCAAACAGACTCCAACCTTTCCACAATGGCCAAGACCAGAGAGCTGTGTAAGGACATCAGGGATAAAATTGTAGACCTGCACAAGGCTGTGATGGGCTACAGGACAATAGGCAAGCAGATTGGTAAGAAGGCAACAACTGTTGGCGCAATTATTAGAAAATGGAAGAAGTTCAAGATGACGGTCAATCTCACTCGGTCTGGGGCTCCATGCAAGATCTCACCTCGTGGGGCATCAATGATCACAAGGAAGGTGAGGGATCAGCCCAGAACTACACGGCAGGACCTGGTCAATGACCTGAAGAGAGCTGTGACCACAGTCTCAAAGAAAAACATTAGTAACACACTACGCCGTCATGGATTAAAATCCTGCAACGCACGCAAGGTCCCCCTGCTCAAGCCAGCACATGTCCAGGCCCGTCTGAAGTTTGCCAATGACCATCTGGATGATCCAGAGGAGGAATGGGAGAAGGGCATGTGGCCTGATGAGACAAAAATAGAGGTTTTTTAGTCTAAACTCCACTCGCCGTGTTTGGAGGAAGAAAAAAAATGAGTACAACCCTAAGAACACCATCCCAACCGTGAAGCATGGAGGTGGAAACATCATTCTTTGGGGATGCTTTTCTGCAAAAGGGACAGGACGACTGTACCGTATTAAGTGGAGGATGGATGGGGCCATGTGTCACGAGATCTTGGCCAACAACCTCCTTCCCTCAGTAAGGGCACTGAAGTTGGGTCGTGGTTGGGTCTTCCAGCATGACAACGACACGAAACACACAGCCAGGGCAACTAAGGAGTGGCTCTGTAAGAAGCATCTCAGGGTCCTGGAGTAGCCTAGCCAGTCTCTAGACCTGAGCCCAATAGAACATTTTTGTAGGGAGCTGAAAGTCCGTATTGCCCAGCGACAGCCCCGGAACCTGGAGAAGCTCTGTATGGAGGAGTGGACCAAAATCCCTGCTGCAGTGTGTGCAAACCTGGTCAAGAACTACAGGAAATGTCTGATCTCTGTAATTGCAAACAAAGGTTTCTGTACCAAATATTAGGTTCTGCTTTTCTGATGTATCAAATACTTATGTCATGCAATAAAATGCAAATTAATTACTTAAAAATCATACAATGTGATTTTCTGGATTTTTGTTTTAGATTCCGTCTCTCACAGTTGAAGAGTACCTATGATAAAAATTACAGACCTCTACATGCTTTGTAAGTAGGAAAACCTGCAAAATTGGCATTGTATCAAATACTTGTTCTCCCCACTGTATATCCTGGGGCCCTTTACTACGATCCCACAATGGGCCCTTTCACATGTTCTGCAGTAAGCTCCCTTCCTACTATACTGGGGCCCCCCAGGGTGGCAGAAAACAAGAGATATATGTCACCAGCACACCAAGAAAATATAAGGGTCCAAAGCAGTGGGAGAACTATCAGGGTTGCAAAGGTTGTCTTGCCACCGGGCCCTGGTGTTCTGCCACTGTGAGGTTCCCCAGCTGTCCTGTCCCTGCTATTGACAGCGCTGGCCTGGCATCTGTCTCCTTGGTAGCGGCGGCAGTCTATTAGGACCTAGTGCTGGTGACATTATGTGTGCAGCAAGGGGAAGGCTGGCACTATTGGTTATAGAGAGCCGAGCCCCCAGCTGGTCACCTAGCAGCAGTAATGCTGTATAACCTTCTCTGTTGACATGCTGATTGGGATGTGATCCAGGTGATGCTCCCAGTCAGATCTAATAAACACAGTATTTATTAGCATCAAGAGTACAACTACATATATATAATCAACCGTATGTTCAGCAGCCATGTGGGCTCTATGCCTGTAAAGTGTGGGCTTTGATCAATAAAATCACCGATATTTAACACTAGGATTTGACTAGGAGCATCATCTGGATTGCATCACGATCAGCATGTCAGAGAAGGCTCCACTGCTGCTAAGCAACCTGCAGGGAGCTCAACTGTCTACAGCCAATAGAGATGGGCTCGGGTGTGTTTAAAATCCCACATGCCCGATCTCGCTAGGAAGCCGACACTCCACAGTGCTAATCACAGCCAGTGAGACATTTCCTGATCTGTGCAGCTGCGGACCGGGAAATGTCTCACTGCCTGTGATTAGCGCTGTGCAGTGTGGGCTTCCTGGCAGGCTCTGGCATGTGGAAATTTGAACATGCCCAGCCCATCTCTAACAACAAATTGTGCTGGCCCTCCTGTACATCAGCCCCATAAAGTAACTAGCACTGGGTTCCAATGTGCTGCCGCCGCTGCCATGGAGACAGAGACCAGCGCTGTGAATGGCCGGGACAGGACAGCAACTCTGGTTGTTCCAGCACTGGTCCACACTGGGAGGATTCCCCCATCCACCTATAATGTGTAGATGGGGGAATTGGATCATTTCTTTTTTTTTTTCAACCTAATAGTTGAATGAAAAAAAGTGATCAATGTATGGGCTGCCTAAGACCAGCCATAGACAGTTTAAATCTCAGCTGGTTCAGCAGGAACTGGCTGAGATTTGAACCATTAATGAGCAGATTATTTTATTATTATCACTAGTGGTTGCTATAGCCACTAGTGATAATCACTGTTTGTTGGAGGATACAATTGCTGGGCAGGAGGGATATTCCCCTGGCAGCACTGTCTGTGTTGATGGGGGAATTATGCAAGTTTCTTTCCTGCAATCTGTGGATGCAGGAAAGAAATTAGCACCGTATATTACCTGCCTAACTGAAAGTCAAAGTAAATTGTGAATGTCTTGAAAGAACAGGAGAGGGGGAGGGAGACAGATGGGGGAGAGAAGGGATGGAGATAATGCAGTTCAGTGATTACAGTGTACTGCAGTCTGCAGTGCACACACTTGCCCATGGTCCAGGCTAGAATCTCAGGCATCATTCACACACAGCCAGAAATGCTGCTGATTTTCATATTTCCCGCCCACACATCCCCTCTCTTCAGATACAGCACATCGGGATAGTGTGGGCGGGACTAGAAGGAGGAGGAGGAGCTGTTTTTCTCCCTGCTCGTATGTGAGGAGAGTGAAAGGGGGTGTCTGGACTCGCTGGGCTGTGAAAGAGTGTCATAGACTGACACTCGGCTCAGATTGCAGTCACCACTCTCGGAATTTACAGGCTGGTTCTCCTGTCCTAAAGACAGGAGAAATCAGTCAGTTTTTTCAGTAACTGAGATGAAGGCTTGGGCCCCCCTCCCCCCCCACAGTGCTCGTGGAGTCCTTCCTGCAACTCACTCTTCTCCGTGCCAATGAGGATGCAGGGGAAGGAGCAGATCGGGCGGCTGTGGTTGTGTGAGCGCTTGCATTATACAGTGTCAGCGAGCAGAGGGAGGGGGGAGGAATCCCCTGCAGGAGCTGACTGGGGACGCTCTCCCTCTCAGGAGAGACTGTGTTACTCCAGCGGCGGCCCGAGCAAAATACAACATGGTGGGGCACAGCATAATGTTGGGGGTGTCAGGGCCCCCTCTGGTCCCCATAGGGACACCATTGACCCCAAGTACAAACATTGGTCTCTCTTCCGTATTCCACCCCCTGCACACACATTGGTCTCTCCCTTGTATCCTGCCCTTTATATACACATTGGTCTTTCCTGGCCCCCCAGCACACACATTAGCCTCTCCCCTGTATCCCAATGCCAGCACATTCCCAAAGCCATTTGTCTTTCCCTTGTGCCCCATCTACAGCATACACATTGGCCTCTTCCTTGTATTCTGCTCCCAGCATACACATTGATTTTCCCCTGTATCCCACCACCAGCACACACATTGATTTTCCCCTGTATCCCACCACCAGCAGACGCATTGATTTTCCCCTGTATCCCACCACCAGCACACACATTGGTTTCTTCAGTGTATCCTCCCCCTGAATATACATGAGTCTCTTCAACATATCCTCCCCCCACTAGCACACACAGTGGTCTCTCCCCTGTATTCCACCCCAATTAGTCTTTCCCTTTTATCCTTCTCCTAGCATTCAGCTTGTTTTTTTCTCTTGTATCCCACCCCGGCATACAATTTGGTCTCTCTATTGTATCCTACCCCCAGTACAATTATCAGTTATTGCCCTGCATCCCTTCTCCCTGCACACGCATTGGTCTCTCCCCTATATCCTCCCCAAGCATTCAAATTGGTATATTACCTATATCCCAACCCCAGCACAGACATTGGTCTCTCTCCCTTATGTCTTGCCCCCTGAACACACATTGGTCTCTCCGCTATATTGTATCCCACCCCTAGAGCAAACATTGGTCTCTTCTCTGTAGCCCACCTCCAGCACACAATATTGGTCTATGCCCTGTATTCTGCCCCTATTACATTTATTGGTCCTTCCCCTGTATCCCACCCCCAGCATACACATTGGTCTCTCCTCTGAATCCCACCCCTAGAACACACATTGGTATCTCCTCTGTATCCTGCCATTAGCACTCACATCGGTTTCTCCCTTGTATCTCACCCCCAACACACACATTAGTCTCTCCCCTATGTCCTGCCCACAGCACAGACATTGATTTTTCCCTTGTACTTTAACTACGGCATACATATTAGTCTCTTCCATGTATCTTATCCCCTGCACACACATTTGTTTCTCCCCAGTTCCTCTGTATTTCTACCCCCAGCACACGCATTGGTTCCTCCCCAGTATCCCACCACCAGCAAACATTAGTTTCTCCCTTGTATCCCATCCCCAGCACACACATTGTTCTAGTCCCTGTATCCCACCCCTTGCACACACATTAGTCTCTCCCCAGCAGTTGCGTAGCGTGGGGGGCCAGGGGGGGCGGTCGCCCCAGGTGCAAAATTTAGAGGGGCGCAGCGGCAGGCGGCAGGTTACCTGTAGCTCTTCTCCTGCGCTGTGCAGTCTAGGAGACTGTGAGCTCTTTCGCTTCCCTATGAGGAAGAAGTTGCAGTGCAGTCCCAGCTTAGGCTCCAGCGGTGACACTGACACAGCAGTGAGTAAATGAACATTGAAGACCATCCATGATGATCCCAGGTATTGTGACTGTGCGGAGACTGGGGGGGAAGGAGGAGGGCAGGCGACTCACGAGGCATCCTCTCCATTACACGCCACTCCCAATACACAAGGTCTATGTGCGACATGCTGTCCGTCCACTTATCCCACCCCACAACCTGGACTTCCGACCACCGCCGCTTCTCCTGAGTCCTGCATGTGCCCGTCAGTGTGCTGCCCCAGCACTCTGATCCTTCACTGACCACCCCAGGACTGGAGGAAACCGGGGCCAGGAGGAAGAGGATGAGGCATCATCCACACAGACAGACACCTTACCGACAGCTGCACGGACATTGTGAGTACTCCTCTACAGAGGAAAGCTCTGTACGGGATGATGGCAGCCAGAGGGGGGGGGGGGCTGGGGCTGAGCTCTGAACTGGAATCTGTAGGAAAGAGAGCTTTGTTTTTGGGGGGGAGATGTACACAGCGCACCCCCCTCAACCCTGCACGCCACACACAACGCACCCCCCTCAACCCCGCAAGCCAATCACAGCGCACCCCCCTCAACCCTGCAAGCCACACACAGCACACCCCGCTCAACCCTGCTCGCCGCACACAGCACACCCCCCTCAACCAGGTAGGTCAGTGTAGTCGTCAGTATAGGAATCATGTAGGTCAGTGTAGTGGTCAGTATAGCAATCAGATAGGTCAGTTTAGTGGTCAGTGTAGGAATCAAGCAGGTCAGTATAGGAATCAGGTAGGTTAGTATAGTGGTCAGGTAGGTCGGTGTAGGAATCAGGTTGGTCAGTACTACTGTACTAGCAGAAGGGACTCTGAGAGTGCTAAAAATCCGCGGGTTAGGGGGCGCAAATCTCTTGCCCTGCCCCCGGCGCTGACAACCCACGCTACGCCACTGCTCCCCAGTATCCCACCACCAGCACACATTCGTCTCTCCCTTAGTCTTCTACCCCCCAGCACACACATGGCCTCTGCCCTGCATCCCACCCCTAGAAAACCCGTTGGCCTCTCCCCCTTATACCACCCCTAAAACACAAATCGGCCTTTCCCATGTATCCCACCGCCAGCACATACATTAGTCTCTCTCCAATGTCCTATCCCCAGCATGCACATTGTTCTTTTCCTTGTACTCTACCTACAGCACACATATTGGTCTCTCCCATGTGTCCTACCCCCAGAACACACACATTAGTCTCTCCCCAGTATTCCATCACCAGCACACATTAGTCTTTCCGCAGTATCCCACCACCAGCATACTGCATACATTAGCTCTCCCTAATCTTCAACCCCAAGCACACTCATAAGTCTCTTTCATTAGTTTCTCTCCCATATCCCACCCCCCCCGGCACACACATTGGTCTCTCCCCAGTATCCCACCACCAGCACACATTCGTCTCTCCCTGGTCTTCTACCCCCAAAGCACACATTCATCTCTCCCTGGTCTTCTACCCCCAGCACACACTTTGGCATCTTCCCTGTATCCCACCCCCAGCACACACATTGGTTTCTCCCCTGTATCCCACCACCAGCACTCACATTGGTTTCTCCCCTGTATCCCACCGCTCACACACACATTGGTTTTTCCTATGTATACCACCCTCAGCACACACATTGGTCTTTCCCCTGTATCCCACCCCTAGCACACCCATTGGTCTCTCACCTTTATCCCAGCACACACATTGACCTTTCACATGTATCCCTCCCCCAGCACACACATTAGTCTCCCCCTATGTCCTGCCCCCAGCATGCACATTGTTCTTTCCTTTGTACTTTACCTACAGTCTCTCCCTTGTATCCACATTTCCAAACTGCCATTCAGTAACACCCCCTGACCCCGCCCTCCGCGCACGCCCTCGCACCAGCCCAAAAAAAGATGATTTTTGATACTTTTTTTTGCCAGTTTTTGGAAATACAAAGGCAAACAGCGGTCACCAGTTTAGACAGGTGGTATACATTTTTTACATATATATTTTTTATTGCCCCCACTTGTCAGCCTCATTTTTTATTCCCCCCCCCCACTTGTCAGTCTCGTTTTTTATTGCCCCCACTTGTCAGCTTAATTTTTATTGTCTTCACTTGTCAGCCTCATTTTTTATTGCCCCCACTTGTCAGCTTCATTTTTATTGTCTTCACTTGTCAGCCTCATTTTTTATTGCCCCCACTTGTCAGCTTCATTTTTTATTTCCCCCCCACTTATCAGCTTCATTTTTTATTGCCACCCAGGGCAGGGCCTCACTTTGAAAGCCTCATTTATTACTGTACTATCCCCAGCCCCAGTGCCCCGACTTGTCACCTGACCTGTTTCCATTTGCTCACCTTCTAATCTGGACTGGTCTGGTGTGGTGGGCGGTTGAGCGCCAGTCTTTGTTCCTTGGTCCAGGCTGGGGAGCCCCCTCAGGCAGTCGGGCGGCTCAGGCTGCGGGCAGGAGGAGGAGAAGTCAGGCAATGCGCTGTGGGAGTTGGGACGGGCAGTCAAACCGTGGATCTAAGCCAGCTAGCACTACAGAATTCCGCCGCCTGCCGGGAGGTCGCTGAAGCCTTGAGGGGTCAGGAGGTGCTGCTGCTGCGGTCGGAGAAGGAGAGGAGGTGGGTGGACTGGGAGCGCAAGGCAGCACTGGGTAAAGGCTTTGCTCCTTTCGGCCTCGCTCTGAGACTCTGCGAATGTGACGTCACTTGTTGCTAGACGCCAGGCGGAGCGACCCTTGCAACAAGTTTGGCAATTGTCTATTAGGGTGGCTGTGTGTCCTCATTTCATTCCGGGACACTGTATTGTCCCGGAATGAAGGTGCCCAGGACACAAATGCGAATTGCGGGACAATCCCGGGCAATCCGGGACACGTGGGCACCCTACCCCCAGTACACACACACTAGTCTCTCCCCAGTATCCCACCAAAAGCACACATTAGTCTCTCCCCATTATCCCACCACCAGCACACATTAGTCTCTCCCCATTATCCCACCACCAGCACACATTAGTCTCTCCCCATTATCCCACCACCAGCACACATTAGTCTCTCCCTATTATCCCACCCCCAGCACACATTAGTATCTCCCTAGTCTTCTACCCCCAGCACACACATTGTGCATTGTATCATTCCAGTGACTCTATTCTCCTGTCTCTTGCAGAACTAATAACACACTGGAATCTCCGCAATTGAAGCTTCCAGGTGTGTTGGACACCTGTGTTCTCTTCTATGCACTGTTTCACCCACCAACCCCTATGTCACTTTAGTGTCCCCAGAACTCCAGGGAAAGCAATGCTCAGTACATAATTTTCATAATTCTTTCTATATTATTTTTTCAAAAGTGGAGTTTTCCTTTAAGAATAGGATGGAACCTCATCAGCGATCACCTTTTCATTATACTTCCTGAAGCAGCTGTATCATTTATATTTGAAGCCATAGAATACCTAATGATCCCGTCCCCTACCTGCCTCCTGAAGGGGATATTTCCAGTCCCTGCCAGCAAAAGACACAACGGTGAAAGTGATAATAATAGCCAGGTCAGCATTTTCTGGCACACATCGCCAGGATGCTGCCCAGGTAGTTTTTGATGTCCTGTATAAGTAAAATGTAAATTTTTGCTGACAATCTCGATTTGAAAAATTTCATTTATTCTCCAGGTTTCGAAGTGATAGAGATGTATATTAATGCGTCAGATGAGCCATCATTTTATGTTATGTCCGTTGACGTAACTTTGTTCAGAGCTAAGACCTTTCAGCCCTCCCTTGTGATTTATTATTACATAACTATAAAGAAAACCTGTACTGAAGAACCACGGAGGCTGATATATGCTGACCTCTACCTAAAATAACTGTCATCACTACAGGTTCCATCACCCTCTGAGTCACTGAGCAAATATGCAGATCAAGGTGGATCTTTTTTTTTTTTTAAATCCCCTTTCTCTATCCAGCAAAAATTATTTTAAGTAATATTCACAAAATCTAAAATAATCTAATGTTAATAATGGGGAGAAAGTAGGAGAGGCGCCCTTAATGCTCCCTTATGCCCTGTACACACAATCGTTTTTTCCGATGAAAAAAGTCTGATGGATTTTTTTCATCGGAAAAAACAATCGTGTGTGGGCCCCATCGGACTTTTTTCTATCGGTTTCAAAATTTTACCGATGGGAAAAAAAAACGATAGGAAATTCCGATCGTCTGTGTGGAATCCCATCGGAGAAAAAACCCACGCATGCTCAGAATCAGGTCAACGCATGCTCAGAAGCATTCAACTTCATTTTTCTCGGGCACGTCGGAGTGTTTTACGCCACCGCGCTTTGGACGGAATTTTGTCTGATGGTGTGTAGGCAAGACTGATGAAAGTCAGCTTCATCGGAATTCCGACGGAAAAGTCCATCGGATTTTATTCCATCGGAAATTCGATCGTGTGTACAGGGCATTAGGCTGCTTTCACACTAAGGCACTTTGCAGGCGCTAATACGCTAAAAATAGCTCCTGCAATGCGCCCTGAAAGAGCCGCTCCTTTCTATCCAGTGTGAAAGCCTGAGTGCTTTCACACTGGAGCAGTGCGCTGGCGGGACGCTAAAAAAAGTCCTGCCAGCCGCATCTTTGAGGCGCGGTAGGAGCGGTAAAGATACCGCTCCTATAGCGCCCCTGCCCATTGAAAACAATGGGGTCGCGCCTCCAACCCGCCCGCAAAACGCGTTTTTGCGGTCGGATTTAACCCTTTTTCGGCCACTAGCGGGGGTTAAAACTGCAACGCGTGCGGCTCATAATCATGGCAAACAACAAGGTAAAACGCTGCTAAAAATAGCGGCGCTTTACCGCCAGCGCACCCAGCGCCTCAGTGTGAAAGTAGCCTTAGCCTAGGTTCACACTGATGCGATGCGGGAACCAGCACGAATCCAGCGCCGGTTCCCGCATCGCACCTCTCTCGCAGGCCGGTAATGTCACCTCCAGAATGGTTCACACTGTGAAATCGTACAGAAATCGGATCCTATAGGTGAGAACACCCATGCAATCTGATTTCAGCGCGGGGAAAAAAAAGGCCCTGTTCCATTGTTGTGTCATAACCACCGCACACCATGCAGCGCTATTCATAAGGTAATGGCAGCCTCAGCCTGCTCCATCTGAGCCACAGCTACTGATGCATTTCATACTGACGCATTTCACCCCTCCCCTGGGGCTTATTCATGGGGACATCTCCCTTGCTTGTATTTCCACATCATTCTGCACCTTCAGCGGGACCCTACCGGATACCACAACAGCAGCCTGAGCAGAGATGCACAGTCTTTCTAAGTCAACTGTTGCGTGTTGTGTTATGGGAACCCATTGAAATGAATGCACTACCAATGCACCAAAACATTGAACACACTACAATTTTGGCATGCTGCAACGCATGTCCATTGCTTTGGGGTTCCATTCAAAATGAGTGGCACTGCGACGCGTATACAGTGCCTTGAAAAAGTATTCATACCCCTTGAAATTTTCAACATTTTGTCATGTTACAACCAAAAAATGTAAACGGATTTTATTGGGATTTCATGTGATAGACCAACACAAAGTGGCACATAAATGTGAAGTGGAAGGAAAATGATAAATGGTTTTAAACATTTTTTACAAATAAATATGTGAAAAGTGTGGGGGGCATTTGTATGGCGCCCCCCGGAGTCAATACTTTGTAGAACCTCCTTTCACTGCAATTACAGCTGCAAGTCTTTTTGGGGATGTCTCTACCAGCTTTGCACATCTAGAGAGGGACATTTCTGCCCATTCTTCTTTGCAAAATATCTCAAGTTCTGTCAGATTGGATGGAGAGCGTCTGTGAACAGCAATTTTCAAGTCTTGCCACAGATTCTCAATGTGATTTAGGTCTGGACTCTGACTGGGCCATTCTAACACATGAATATGCTTTGATCTAAACCATTCCATTGTAGCTCTGGCTGTATGTTTCGGGTCGTTGTCCTGCTGGAAGGTGAACCTCCGCCCCAGTCTCAAGTCTTTTGCAGACTCTAAAGCCCTGTACACACGATCGGTTTGACTGATGAAAACCGTCCGATGGATGGTTTTCATCAGACCAACCGATCGTGTATGGTACCCATCGGTCTTTTTTCCATCGGTTTTAAAAAATAGAACTTGTTTTAAAATTTTCCGATGGATCAAAAATCGATGGTAATTTCCGATCGTCTATGGGCAAGTCCATCGGATCAAAAACCCACGCATGCTCAGAATCAAGTCGACGCATGCTCAGAAGCATTAAACTTAATTTTTCTCGGCTCATCGGAGTGTTTTACGTCACCGCGTTTGGAACGGTCGGTTTTTTGACTGATGGTGTGTGGCCAAGACTGATGAAAAACAGTTTCATCGGATTTCCGATGGTCAAATCCATCGGATGAAAATCCATAGGTTATCCGATCGTGTGTACAGGGCTTAACAGGTTTTCTTCTAAGATTGTCCTGTATTTGGCTCCATCCATCTTCCCATCAACTCTGACCAGCTTCCCTGTCCCTGCTGAAGAAAAGCATCCCCACAACATGATGCTGCCACCACCATGTTTCACGGTGGGGATGGTGTGTTCAGGGTGATGTGCAGTGTTAGTTTTCCACCACACAAATTAAATTTTGGTCTCATCTGACCAGAGCACCTTCTTCCAGATGTTTGCTGTGTCCCCCACATGGCTTCTCACTAACTGCAAACAGGACTTCTTATGATTTCTTTCAACAATGTCTTTCTTCTTGCCACTCTTCCATAAAGGGCAGATTTGTGGAGAAGCACGACTAATAGTTGTCCTGTGGACAGATTCTCCCACCTGAGCTGTGGATCTCTGCAGCTCCTCCAGAGTTACCATGGGCCTCTTGGCTGCTTCTCTAATGAATGCTCTCCTTGCCCGGCCTGTCAGTTTATGTGGTCGGCCATGGCACTGATGTTGGACGAGAAAGCCTGACTCGCAGTCTTTGCTCTAACTCATCCCAAAAGTGTTCTATCGGGTTGAGGTCAGGACTCTGTGCAGGCCAGTCAAGTTCCTCCACCCCAAACTCGCTCATCCATGTCTTTATGGACCTTGCTTTGTGCACTGGTCCAAATCATTTGGTGGAGGGGGCATTATGGTGTGGGGTTGTTTTTCAGGGGTCAGGCTTGGCCCCTTAGTTCCAGTGAAGGGGACTCTTAAGGTGTCAAACATTTTGGACAATTTCATGCTCTCAAGTTCTACTTTGTGGGAACAGTTTGGAGATGACCCCTTCCTGTTCCAACATGACTGCACACCAGTGCACAAAGCAAGGTCCATAAAGACATGGATGAGCGAATTTGGGATGGAGGACCTTGACTGGCCTGCACAGAGTCCTGACCTCAACCCGATAGAACACCTTTGGGATGTATTAGGGTGGAGACTGTGAGCCAGGCCTTCTCGTCCACATTAGTGCCGGACCTAACAAATGCGCTCCTGGAAGAATGGTCAAACATTCCCATAGACACCCTCCTAAACCTTGTGGACAGCCTTCCCAGAAGAGTTGAAGCTGTTATAGCTGCAAAGGGTGGGCCAACTCAATACTGAACCCTACTAACTAAGACTGGGATGCCATTAAAGTTCATGTGCGTGTAAAGGCAGGTGTCTCAATACTTTTGGTACTATAGCGTATATACACTATATAACACATCCTGATTTAAGGGTCGCCGTCAATAGCGCTCTTAGAAGTAAAAGTGATTGCTCCATCTCCCATGTGTCGGAAAGCCTTTCCATGGGATCTCCTTGGCGGGGCGGACTGCTTGTATCTGGCCCAGCGCCGCAGCTGCTAGACTGTGATAACGAGCCGTTCTCGGCCCCTGTTTGATGTTCAGCTATCAGTACGACTCAAACCTCAAGCTAGCCCTGCCAAGCATCCTGTGACGTATAGCTTATAGATTGTACTTTTCCATCTGGAATTATCCTCTATTATCTAGAAATCTAGAAAAACAAAGCAACTTCTATCGAGCGACCGTATAGGAACCCAGGTACAAAGTCACCTGTCCCCATCTTGGCTTCATACTAGGAAGGTTAGTTCTGGGTAAGTTCCTCACGGCTGTGTAAAGCTTCAAAGGATGTGGACAGATTCCAGATGTTCCCAAATCCTATTCTGAGCCGGTGCTTGGCCATCTCACAACTCTCTCGCTCCATCCAAAACTTGGACAGACTTTAAACAGAGCATTTATGGTGAAAAAAAGTAACAAATTATTAATGGTTGAGAAGCAACGTGGTATAATCCTATTTAGCTGGCGTCCCAATAAAAAGATTTGGGTGCAATTAAGCCAGAATAAGGGTGACATTTTTATTTGAATCGGCGAGCAAAAAGTAAATGTTAAAGCCTAACTTAAAGCTGAACTCCAGACAGGAATAAAAATAAGTAATAATGCCGGTCTTTAATGATTAATTCATCATTTATACAAGAAAGTACCTGAATTTGATCTAGTATCAGCCTCTTACAATCTACAATGTACAGTCTACAGCAGAGCTCATAGAGGGGGAGGGAGAAGCTGTCACACAAGGAGCCAGTCGGGTGTCATGAAGTGCTAGGAACACGATGATAACAGCAGAGAACAGACAGTGAGATGAGCCTGGAGCCTCGTACACACGGCCGAGATTCTCGTCAGGAAAAAAACGTTGTTTTTCCTGGCGAGAATTTTGACAAGAAACTTGTCCCGGCCGAGTGTACACACGTACGATTCAAAAGAACCGCCGTTATTTTGAATGGCATGCACGTGGTGACGTCATCGACTACGACGAGCGTGCGCTCGTCACATTCGATGCCGTCGTCGCCATCTTGCTACACCCTATGCCTATGCCTAGGAAGCTACCGCGCATGCGTCAAAGTCATTTGGAGCATGCACGGGTTTCCACGGCGACAGGTAAGTGTACACACGCTCGGGTTTCTCGTCGAGAAACAGGCCGACGAGATTCTCGGCGAGAAAAAAGACCGCAGGTCGTCTTTTTTCTCGTCGGGGAATCTGGGCAGTTTTCTTGACGAGAAAACTGAAACCCGCGTACACACAGCCGGTTTTCTCGGCAAGAAAGCTCTCCCGGCAGTATTTTGCAGAGAAAAACGGTTGTGTGTACGCGGCCTAACAGTGTGGCATTACATTGGAGGTCAGTGTAGAAGTGAACCCTTCCATTGGTGGTCATTGTAGACATGACCCCTCCCTTTGGTGGTATGTGTAGAAGTGCCTTACATTAATGATCATTGTAGATGTAACTGCATTACATTGGTGGTCAGTGTAGAATTGAGTTTGTTGATTGGTGGTCACTGGTCAGTGTAAAAGTGAACCCTTCCATTGGTGGTCAGTGTAAAAGTGACCCCTTACAATGGCGTTTTGTGTTGAAATTACCCTCCACAATGGTGTAGAAATGGTCATCACACTGGTGCTCAGTATGGAAGTGATCCCTTGCATTGGTGATTTGCATAGGAGTGACTCCTTACATTGATGGTCAGTGTAAAAATTATCCCTCAAGTTTCATGGGCAGTGTAAAAATGGTCCATTGCATTGGTGGTCCGAGTAGAAATTACTCTCACCATGTTGGTCAGTGAAGAAGAGACCCCATACATTCGTGATTGGTCTAGGAGTGACTCCTTACATTGGTAGTTAGTATAGAAATAACCCTTCACATCAATGGTCACTGTAGAAATCACCCCTCACATTGTAGAAGTGACCCCCTTTCATTAGTTGTCTGTGTAGGAATGATTTGTTACAAGGGTGGTCACTGTAGAAGTATACCCTCCTATTGGTGATCAGTGTAGAAGTGTACCCTCCCATTGGTGATCAGTGTAGAAGTGTACCCTCCCATTGGTGATCAGGGTAGAAGTGAGCACTTCCATTGGTGGTCAATGTAGAAGTGTCCCTTTCCATGGGCGGTCAGTGTAGAAGTGATCCTTTCCATTGGAGGTCAGTGTAAAAGTGATACTATTCATTGGTGGTCTGCGTAAGAATTATTTCTTCCATTTGTGGTCTGCGTTGGAATGATCCCTTACATTGGTCTGCGTAAGAATTATTTCTTCCATTTGTGGTCTGCGTTGGAATGATCCCTTCCATTGATGGTTAGTGTAGAAGTGACCCCTTCCATTGGTTGTCTATGTAGAAGTGATTCCTTCCATTGGTTGTCAGTATAGAAGTGGTCCCTTCTATTGGTGGACTGTGTAGGAGTGATCCCTTCCATTAGTGGCCTGTGCAGGAATGATTCCTTCCATTGGAGGACTGTGTAGGAGTGATAGATTCCATTGGTGGTCTGTGTAGGAATGATGCCTTCCATTTATGGTCTGTGTAGGAGTGATCCCTTCCATTGGTGGTCTTTGTTGGAATGATCCCTTACATTGATGGTCAGTGTAGAAGTGACCTTGTTCATTAGTGGTCTATGTAGGGTTAATCCCTTCCATTGGTAGTCAGTAGAGAAGCAATCCCTTCTATTGGTGATCTGTGTAGGAGTAATCCCTTCTATTGGTGCTCTATGTAGGAGTGATCCCTTCCATTGATTGTCTATGTAGAAGTGATCCCTTCCATTGGTAGTCAGTATAAAAGTGATCCCTTCTATTGGTGGACTGTGTAGGAGTGATCCCTTCCATTGGTGGCCTGTGTAGGAATGATGTCTTCCATTGATGGTCTGTGTAGGAATGATGCCTTCCATTGGAGGACTGTGTAGGAGTGATAAATTCCATTGGTGGACTGTGTAGGAATGATGCCTTCCATTGATGGTCTGTGTAGGAGTGATCCTTTCCATTGTTGGACTGCGTAAGAGTGATCCCTTCCATTGGCAGTCTGTGTAGGAATGATGCCTTCCATTGGTAGACTGTGTAGGAGTGATGCCTTCCATTGGTGGACTGTGTAGGAGTGATCCCTTCCATTGGTGGTCTATGTAGGAGTGATCCCTTCCATTGGTGGTCTGTGTAGGAATGATGCCTTCCATTGGTGGTCTATGTAGGAGTGATCCCTTCCATTGGTGGTCTGTGTAGGAATGATGCCTCCCATTGGTGGTCTGTGTAAGAGTGATGCCTTCCATTTGTGGACTGTGTAGGAGTGATCCCTTCCATTGGTGGTCTATGTAGGAGTGATCCCTTCCATTGGTGGTCTGTGTAGGAGTGATGCCTTCCATTGGTGGTCTGTGTAGGAATGATGCCTTCCATTGGTGGACTGTGTAGGAGTGATCCCTTCCATTGGTGGTCTATGTAGAAGTGATGCCTTCCATTGGTGGTCTGTGTAGGAATGATGCCTTCCATTGGTGGACTGTGTAGGAGGGATGCCTTCCATTGGTGGACTGTGTAGGAGTGATCCCTTCCATTGGTGGTCTATGTAGGAGTGATCCCTTCCATTGGTGGTCTGTGTAGGAATGATGCCTCCCATTGGTGGTCTATGTAGGAGTGATCCCTTCCATTGGTGGTCTGTGTAGGAATGATGCCTCCCATTGGTGGTCTGTGTAAGAGTGATGCCTTCCATTTGTGGACTGTGTAGGAGTGATCCCTTCCATTGGTGGTCTATGTAGGAGTGATCCCTTCCATTGGTGGTCTGTGTAGGAGTGATGCCTTCCATTGGTGGTCTGTGTAGGAATGATGCCTTCCATTGGTGGACTGTGTAGGAGTGATCCCTTCCATTGGTGGTCTGTGTAGGAGTGATGCCTTCCATTGGTGGTCTGTGTAGGAATGATGCCTTCCATTGGTGGACTGTGTAGGAGGGATGCCTTCCATTGGTGGTCTGTGTAGGAGTGATCCCTTCCATTGGTGGACTGTGTAGGAGTGATCCCTTCCATTGGTGGTCTGTGTAGGAATGATGCCTTCCATTGGTGGACTGTGTAGGAGTGATGCCTTCCATTGGTGGACTGTGTAGGAGTGATCCCTTCCATTGGTGTTCTATGTAGGAGTGATCCCTTCCATTGGTGGTCTATGTAGGAGTGATCCCTTGCATTGGTGGTCTGTGTAGGAATGATGCCTTCCATTGGTGGACTGTGTAGGAGTGATGCCTTCCATTGGTGGACTGTGTAGGAGTGATCCCTTCCATTGGTGGTCTATGTAGGAGTGATCCCTTCCATTGGTGGTCTGTGTAGGAATGATGCCTTCCATTGGTGGTCTATGTAGGAGTGATCCCTTCCATTGGTGGTCTGTGTAGGAATGATGCCTTCCATTGGTGGACTGTGTAGGAGTGATCCCTTCCATTGGTGGTCTGTTTAGGAATGATGCCTTCCATTGGTGGTCTGTGTAGGAGTGATGCCTTCCATTGGTGGTCTGTGTAGGAATGATGCCTTCCATTGGTGGTCTATGTAGGAGTGATCCCTTCCATTGGTGGTCTGTGTAGAAATGATGCCTTCCATTGGTGGACTGTGTAGGAGTGATCCCTTCCATTGGTGGTCTATGTAGGAATGATGCCTTTCATTGGTGGTCTGTGTAGGAGTGATGCCTTCCAATGGTGGACTGTGTAGGAGTGATCCCTTCCATTGGTGGTCTGTGTAGGAGTGATCCCTTCCATTGGTGGTCTGTGTAGGAATGATGCCTTCCATTGGTGGACTGTGTAGGAGTGATCCCTTCCATTGGTGGTCTGTATAGGAATGATGCCTTCCATTGGTGGTCTGTGTAGGAATGATGCCTTCCAATGGTGGACTGTGTAGGAGTGATCCCTTCCATTGGTGGTCTGTGTAGGAGTGATGCTTTCCAATGGTGGACTGTGTAGGAGTGATCCCTTCCATTGGTGGACTGTGTAGGAGTGATCCCTTCCATTGGTGGTCTGTGTAGGAGTGATGCCTTCCATTGGTGGTCTGTGTAGGAATGATGCCTTCCATTGGTGGACTGTGTAGGAGTGATCCCTTCCATTGGTGGTCTATGTAGGAGTGATCCCTTCCATTGGTGTTCTATGTAGGAGTGATCCCTTCCATTGGTGGTCTGTGTAGGAGTGATGCCTTCCATTGGTGGTCTGTGTAGGAATGATGCCTTCCTTTGGTGGACTGTGTAGGAGGAATGCCTTCCATTGGTGGACTGTGTAGGAGTGATCCCTTCCATTGGTGTTCTATGTAGGAGTGATCCCTTCCATTGGTGGACTGTGTAGGAGTGATCCCTTCCATTGGTGGACTGTGTAGGAGTGATCCCTTCCATTGGTGTTCTATGTAGGAGTGATCCCTTACATTGGTGGTCTGTGTAGGAGTGATCCCTCCCATTGGTGGTCTGTGTAGGAATGATGCCTTCCATTGGTGGACTGTGTAGGAGTGATGCCTTCCATTGGTTTTCAATGTAGGAGTGATGCCTTCCAGTGGTGGTCTGTGTAGGAGTGATCCCTTCCAGTGGTGGTCTGTGTAGGAGTGATCCCTTCCATTGGTGGTCTGTGTAGGAGTGATGCCTTCCATTGGTGGACTGTGTAGGAGTGATCCCTTCCATTGGTGGTCTATGTAGGAGTGATCCCTTCCATTGGTGTTCTATGTAGGAGTGATCCCTTCCATTGGTGGTCTGTGTAGGAGTGATGCCTTCCATTGGTGGTCTGTGTAGGAATGATGCCTTCCATTGGTGGACTGTGTAGGAGGAATGCCTTCCATTGGTGGACTGTGTAGGAGTGATCCCTTCCATTGGTGGACTGTGTAGGAGTGATCCCTTCCATTGATGGACTGTGTAGGAGTGATCCCTTCCATTGGTGTTCTATGTAGGAGTGATCCCTTCCATTGGTGGTCTGTGTAGGAGTGATCCCTCCCATTGGTGGTCTGTGTAGGAATGATGCCTTCCATTGGTGGACTGTGTAGGAGTGATCCCTTCCATTGGTGGTCTATGTAGGAGTGATGCCTTCCATTGGTGTTCTATGTAGGAGTGATCCCTTCCATTGGTGGTCTGTGTAGGAGTGATGCCTTCCATTGGTGGTCTGTGTAGGAATGATGCCTTCCTTTGGTGGACTGTGTAGGAGGAATGCCTTCCATTGGTGGACTGTGTAGGAGTGATCCCTTCCATTGGTGTTCTATGTAGGAGTGATCCCTTCCATTGGTGGACTGTGTAGTAGTGATCCCTTCCATTGGTGGACTGTGTAGGAGTGATCCCTTCCATTGGTGTTCTATGTAGGAGTGATCCCTTACATTGGTGGTCTGTGTAGGAGTGATCCCTCCCATTGGTGGTCTGTGTAGGAATGATGCCTTCCATTGGTGGACTGTGTAGGAGTGATGCCTTCCATTGGTTTTCAATGTAGGAGTGATGCCTTCCAGTGGTGGTCTGTGTAGGAGTGATCCCTTCCAGTGGTGGTCTGTGTAGGAGTGATCCCTTCCATTGGTGGTCTGTGTAGGAGTGATGCCTTCCATTGGTGGACTGTGTAGGAGTGATCCCTTCCATTGGTGGTCTGTGTAGGAGTGATGCCTTCCATTGGTGGTCTGTGTAGGAATGATGCCTTCCATTGGTGGACTGTGTAGGAGGAATGCCTTCCATTGGTGGACTGTGTAGGAGTGATCCCTTCCATTGGTGGACTGTGTAGGAGTGATCCCTTCCATTGATGGACTGTGTAGGAGTGATCCCTTCCATTGGTGTTCTATGTAGGAGTGATCCCTTCCATTGGTGGTCTGTGTAGGAGTGATCCCTCCCATTGGTGGTCTGTGTAGGAATGATGCCTTCCATTGGTGGACTGTGTAGGAGTGATGCCTTCCATTGGTTTTCAATGTAGGAGTGATGCCTTCCAGTGCTGGTTTGTGTAGGAGTGATCCCTTCCAGTGGTGGTCTGTGTAGGAGTGATCCCTTCCATTGGTGGTCTGTGTAGGAGTGATGCCTTCCATTGGTGGACTGTGTAGGAGTGATCCCTTCCATTGGTGGACTGTGTAGGAGTGATCCCTTCCATTGGTGGACTGTGTAGGAGTGATCCCTTCCATTGGTGGCCTGTGTAGGAGTGATGCCTTCCATTGGTGGACTGTGTAGGAGTGATCCCTTCCATTGGTGGTCTGTGTAGGAGTGATCCCTTCCCTGGGTGGTCTGCAAAGGAGTGATCCCTTTCATTGGTGGTCAATGTAAGCAGGTTATCAACCCCACAGCTTATTCCTATCAGTGGTGCTATGTAGACATCCTTCTCTTGATGTACACCCCATTTCTGGCCTTTCTAGTGTTAATATTTTCATGATTACAGTGCAGACATCACATGGGTCCCCCCCCCCCCCCCAGACTGCTGCACCTAGCAGGGAACATTTACTTCATTCTTTATGTTGTTAATCCCTGATTTGTAGCCATGGAAACACAAATAAACATTTTTTTTTAAGTTTCAAGTTATATATTCCATGTGAATCAAAATGAACAGACACTTCTTTATTCTAGAAGTAAAGTGACACTAGAGGCCACAATTTTTTTTAAATAAAAAAGAGGTCATACTTATCTGCTCTGTGCAATGACATTGCACAGAAAGGTCACTTTCCTCCTCTTCTGGCAGTCCCTGATGGTGCTGTATGCTCCTCAAGGTGTCTCCAGCCGCAAACCAGGTGCTAAGGATTCACCCATGCATGCACACTTGTGGGAAGGTGGTGCTGCGTGATGTGGCGGCAGAGTCCAAATGCAGCAACAGGAATATATTATAACAGAAGTCCAGCAATACAAACAGGCCCAGTGGGAAGGCAACCCAATCAGGCGCGATGGACCAGTGGTGCCGTGGTGCCGTGGTGCCGTCAGCGACTGTCTCGAGGGCGGAATGCGGCCTGACTCATCTGCACATGGAAGGCTCCAGGAAGGATGATGTGTCCCTGAACTTTCCCTACTCCTCTGGAACCTTTCCCTGATGCTAAGCACTGCCCCTAACTAACAGATGACCTGTCCCTACAATGGCCACTTGCAAAATGCACACCAAACCTGGGAACCAGAAGCTTAAATAGACTCTGCCTGACCTAAGATGGCCACCTAAGTCACATGGGGTGCCAGGATTCAGTTGGATAGCTGCCTCCCTGTGACAAAGGAAACCATAGAGCACACGTGTCAAACACAAGGCCCATGGGCCTAATCCGGCCCTCCAAGTCATTTCATGTGGCCATCACACCTCTCCTGCAGCTGTGGCTCCCCCTCGTCTCTGCCCCCACCTTGCCTCAGCAGTTGGCAGAAGAGAGGAGGACAAAACTCCACATACAGATCCTGCTCCTCTCTGTGCAGCTGTGGCTCCCCTCACCTTGTCTTAGCAATTTGAAAAGGAGAGGGAGTACAGAACTCCTCGTACAGATCCTGCCCCTCTCTGTGCAGCTGGGGCTCCCCCTCGTCTCTGCCTTCACCATGTGTCAGCAGTTAGCAGAAGAGAGGAGGACAAAACTCCTCGTACAGATCCTGCCCCTCTCTGTTCAGCTGTGCCTCCCACTCGTCTCCGCTCCCACCCTGTGTCAGCAGTTGGCAGAAGAGAGAAGGACAGAACTCCTCGTACAGATCCTGCTCCTCTCTATGCAGCTGTGGCTCCCCCTCGTCTCCACCCTCACCTTGTCTTAGCAATTGGCAGAAGGGAGGGAGTACAGAACTCCTCATACAGATCCTGCCCCTCTCTGTGCAGCTGTAGCTCCCCCTCATCTCTGCCCCCACCATGTGTCAGCAGTTAGCAGACGACAGGAGGACAAAACTCCTCATACAGATCCTGCTCCTCTCTGTTCAGCTGTGGCCCCCCCTCGTCTCCGCTCCCACACTGTGTCAGCAGTTGGCAGAAGAGAGAAGGACAGAACTCCTCGTACAGATCCTGCTCCTCTCTATGCAGCTGTGGCTCCCCCTCGTCTTCTCCCCCACCTTGTGTCAGCAGCTAGCAGAACAGAGGAGGACAGAACTCCTCGTACAGATACTGCTCCTCTGTGTGCAGCCGCAAGACCCCCTCGTCTTCCCATTCAGAAAACTCTGGCAGCTGACTTCAGCCCTCCTCTGGTCCTCCTCCATACCTTGCACTTTCTGCTTCCCTGCTCCGCCTCCAGCTTCTTTCCAGCAGTAGCAAATAATAAGGGCAGGGGCTGCACTGCGATGTAAGGGAGGGTGGGAGACCCTTGACTTTTGATGGTGGGGGTGCTCTGGACATCTAGAGTTACAGATACAACTAGCCCCTTGAGGGCGACCATAATGCTGATGCGGCCCGCAATGAGAATGAGTTTGACACCCCCTGCCATAGAGGAACTAGGTTCCACTCATCTTCCTCCTCCACCTGCATTGCCGCTGACGAGCGCCACCTGCAGTGGAGAAAATAGACTGCACCTGCCAACATGCTCTCAAGCTGAGCGGTGTGTGTCCATAGACACACACAGCACCGATTAGCCATAGGAGCCTATAGCTCAGCTGCTCTCAGTGTCTCCTGTGACAGCAGGAAGTGAGAGGAGCGGTGCTGGAAGAGCGCTGGAGTGGTGCCTGTATCAATCGTCAGGTGTTTGTTTGCTAGGCTGGGCAAGGAGAGAAGATCAGTTTTATATGAGGCAAGATGGTTTTCAGGCAAAAAATGTTCGCAAATGCGCGTGACGCATGTTTATTGGGGGCACCCTTTGATGTGTGTGAGGGGCATAAGCTCCTGAACATGCTACAAAGAACGCTCGTGTACTTTTTTTGAGTGTAGAACATACAAGTGTGAACAGGAACCATACCTCCCAACTTTTTGATATGGGAATGAGGGACACCTATCAGCAAAAGTATGCAGGCATAGGACACACCCCTTGCCACGCCCCCTTAAAGGAGAATTGTACAAAAAAACACGATTTTAAAACCCACGTGTGCTTTTTTTTTACCACTACTATTCCTTTATATTGGCTTTTTGGAATTTACAAATGCAACAATTTAGAAATCAGATGAAAGGTTTAGACCTGGAAAAGTGCATTTTATATACAACTATAGAGATCAGACCAAAATGAGGGACAAATGAGGAGGAAAGAGGGACAGAGGGACAGAGGGACATTGCTCCAAATCAGGGACAGTCCCTCTAAATCAGGGACAGTTGGGAACTATGCAAGAACAATTAGAAAGAATGGAATTCTGCATGCCAAGTGTAGTCAGGTGTAGTGTAGATAAAGGGAGAGAGGGGAAGAAATAAAAGAACAGAGAGAAAAAGAAGTAAGGAAGAAAAAGAAAGGAAAGAAGGAGAGAAGGAAGGAAAAGAGGAAAAGAAGGAAGGAAGAGTAAGAAAGGAGGTAAAGCAGGAAAAGAAGTGAAGGAAGGAAAGAAGGAAAAGAAGTATGTAAACAGGAAAGGAAGGATAGAAGAAGGGATGGAAAGATAGAAAAACAATGTAAGAAAAGAAGAAAGGAAGAGAAGAAAAGATGTATTGAAAGGAAGAGAGGAAACGAAAAAAGAAAGTAAAAGAAGTATGGAAGGAAGGAAGGAAGGAAGCAAGTAAAGAGTAAAGGGAATGAAGTAGGTAAATAATAAAGGTAGGAAAGAAGAAAGGAAGAGAGGAAATATGTATAGGAAGTAGACATGTGCATTCGTTTTCGTCTGAATTTCTGGGATTTTTTTGTTCATTTTAACAAGCGATAACGAATGCGCAGAATCCGAAAATCCAAAAGATAAGAAATAAAAAAAAATGCTTTATTTTCGTATCGTTGCGACAACAGTTCGATATGGATAGAAGATTTGACATGACGGTGACAATAGCGACCTGTGTCTATCAAACCTGCAGTTGAATGTGCCTAACCTTACTCTATTAGTCCGAGTCTATTTAACATAGAGAGAAAAGATTTGACATTATAGAGACATGAAGATTCGACGAAGCAGCTAAAAACATACGATCGCCAGGAGCGAACATTTACGGTCAAATGCTCCGCCCATAGGCTATAGAAGAGTTCTAATGTTGTTTGACTAGTAATAATAATTAATAAATATAATAATTATTACTAGTCATACAATATTAGAATTCTACTATAGCTTGTGGGCGGAGCATTCGACCGGAAATTTACGATCGCAGCTTCGTACATTTTAGCTGCTTCGTCTAATCTTCTTAGAAGGTCCGACAGACACCATAAGCCTTCAATTGACAGATTCGACATTAATTAATTCGGATTTTCGGACGAATGCATTTTTTAACAAAAAAACAAACAAAAAAAAAACGAATTTCGGGAGTAACTAAATACATTTATTTTTCGGAAACCAAAATTCCGAAACAAAAAATTTCAGTGTGCACATGTCTAATAGGAGGGAAGAAGGAAAAGAAGGAAGCCAGGCAGGAAAATAAGAAAGGAGGAGAAAGGAATGAAGGAAAAGAAAGAAAGAAGGAAGGAAGGAAGGAAGACAGGAAGGAAGGAAAATAAGTATGTAAAGAGGAAAGGAAGGATAGAAAAAAAGGAAAAGATGTAAGAAAAGAAGAAAATAAGAGAAGAAAAGATGTATTGGAAGGAAGAGAAAGAAAGGAAGAGGGGAAAAGAAAAAAGAAAGTACATTAGGTATGGAAGGAAGGAAGGAAGGAAGGAAGGAAGGAAGGAAGGAAAGAGGAAAGGGAAAGAAGTAGGTAAATAATGAAAGTAGAAAAGAAGAGAAGGAAGAAAAGAAGAAAGGAAGATAGGAAATATGTATATGGAGGAAGAAGGAAAAGAAGGAAGGCAGGCAAGAAAAGAAGGAAGGAGGAGAAATTAATGAAGGAAAAGAAAGAAGGAAGGAAGACAGGAAGGAAGAAAAGAAGGAAAATAAGCATGTAAAGGGGAAAGGAAGGGAAGAAGGAGGAAGAGAAGGATAGAAAATAAAGATGTAAGAAAGGAAGAGAAGAAAAGATGTATTGGAAGGAAGAGAAAAAAACAAAGAGAGGAAAAGAAAAAATAAATGAAAAAAAGTATAGAAGGAAGGAAGTAAAGAGGAAAGGGAAAGAAGTAGGCAAAGAAGGACGGTAGGAAAGAAGAAAGGAAAAGAAGGAAGGAAAGAAGAAAGGAAGGGAGAAAAATATGTATTGGGAGGAAGAAAGAGGCAAGGAAAGATAGAAGGAAGGAAAGGAAGTAAGGCCAGAAGGAAGAAAGAGTAAGGAAGGCGGTAAGGAATAAAAATAGGAAAAGAAGTATGGGAAGGAAGGAAGAAAGAAAGAGAAGAAAAGAAGGAAGGAAGGAACGAATAGACGTATGTAAAGGAGGAAAGAAAGGAAGAAAGGAAAACATGTACAGCAAGGAAGACAAAGGAAGAGAGGAAAGGAAGGAAGGAACAGAATTATGTAAAGAAGGAAGGAATGAATGAAATAAGGGGAAAGAACTAAGGTAAAAAGAATAGAAGAGAGGGGAAGATGTGTAGGAAGAAAGAAGGAAAAGGAGAGGAAAAGAAGAAAAGAGAAAGGAAAAGAAGTATAAGAAGGAAGAAGGGAGGCAGGCAGGAAAAGAAGGAAGGAGGAGAAAGGAATGGGGGAAAAAAAGAAAGAAGGAAGGAAAGAAAGAATGAAAATAAGTATATAAGGAGAAAAGAAAGTTAAGAATGAAGGAAGGAAGGAAGGATAGAAAAGAGGAAAAGGTGTAAGAAAAGATGTATTGGAAGAAAGAAAGAAAGAGAGGAAAATAAATGAAAAGACTTATAGAAGGAAGTAAAGAAGAAAGGGAAATAAGTAGGCAAAGAAGGACGGTACGAAAGAAGAAAGGAAAAGAAGGAAGGAAAAAAGAAAGGAAGGGAGAAAAGCATGTATAGGGCAGAAGAAGGTGGGAAGGAAAGAGTAAGGAAAGATGTATGGAAGTAAAAGAGGAAAATAAGTATGGGAAGAAATAAAGATAAGAAAAGCAGGAAGGAAGGAATAGACGTATGTAAAGAAGGAAAGGAAGGAAGAAAGGAAAAGATGTATAGGAAGGAAGAGAAAAGAAGAGAGGAAAGGAAGGAAGGAAAAGTAAATGTAAAGAAGGAAGGAAGGAATGAAAAAAAGAAGACAATAGATCTAAGGTAAGAAGAAAAGAAGAGAGGGGAAGATGTATAGGAAGGAAGAAGGAAAGAGAGAGCAAAATAAGGAAAGAGAAAGGCAAAGAAGTATAGAAAGAAAGAAAGGATGGTAGAGAAAGAAAGAATGCCATCAAAGACTGTCAGCTATAAACCGTGAAATCCTATAGACTGTCTGACCATGGCTGGTGCCATTGTGTGTAAAGGAAAACATTTATTTTAGTCATATGGTATCATAGATTCTCATTTGCAAAGTTCAGCTTGGTTATGTGTGTTTCCATGGCGACCACACATCAAAAGTATTCCTGGATAACCATCCTTGGTTTCAAAGATAATTAAGTGCGTTCATTTTTACCGTAGCACCGCAAACCTGTTTTATTTGAATGCACAAGACAGCTTTATCCTCCAGTCACAGCGGAAATCGTTCAATTATTTTTAACTCTGATAAAATGGTAATGATTTTTCCTTTGTCTCCCCCTGTGAGATCCTTCCTCTCCAGCCTGTGTATGTATGCACATCCTCTGCACCGCTGCCAATTACACATGAAGCCGTTATTGTTCCATTTCCCGGGATTCTTGGATCACAGGTTTGTAGAATGGAAGACTAATATGGCTAACAGCTTCTGCGTACAGAATGGTTGTCCAGGCTGTCTACCAGTGTGTCCATTATTCATCACTTCCCATTGACTTCGTCATTACTATATGACTTGTACACTGTAGTTTAAAGTGAACTTGTTTTTTGCCCATGCTGAGTTGATCTAAATCAGAACTGAAGTCCACAAATACTCACGTCCTTAGCAATGGTCCCACATCTGGGAGGTCCATCACAGGTACTGGCATCTTCTTCCTGGGTTATTCTGGATCTTCAGATGTTTTGGTTAGATGACTTAACTCCTGGAACTGTCCTGAGAACATACCCTAAGCTGCACATGAACCCCCTTCCCTAGAACCATAAATACACTAAAGCCCTGTACACACGATCGGATTTCCTATGGATTCAAATCCGATGGATTTTTCCATTGGAATTCCGATGAAGCTGACTTCCATCAGTCTTGCCTACACACCATCAGTCAAAAATCCGACCGTCCCAAACACCGTGACGTAAAACACTCAGACAAGGCGAGAAAAATGAAGTTCAATGCTTCTGAGCATGCGTCGACTTGATTCTGAGCATGCGTGGGTTTTTTCTCCGATGGAGTTCCACACAGACGATCAGAATTTGCTATCGTTTTTTTTTTCCATCGGATAAATTTAAAACATGTTCTATTTTTTCTCACTGATGGAAAAAAGACCGATGGGGCCCATACACGATCGGTTTGTCCAATGAAAAAAGTCCATTGGACTGTTTTCATTGGTAAAACCGATCGTGTGTACAGGGCATAAGTTTATCCATCCTACCCCATGTCTTCTCTGAATTTCCCAGTACCCATGCTGCAGGAGCAGCCTCGTTTTATGTCAACTGAACATTAGTGCACAGGTGTAGGAAGTAGCACAGCCCTAGATTTTTACCATCAGGGGTGTAGACAACATGGGAGGTCACCACTTTTTAAGCAAGATAAGTAAGGGATGGTTTAGTGTAATTAGAGGGCTATGGAGGAGGTTGTGTTAGGATGCAGTACTTACCTTTCCACTTACAGCTCCCCGTTGTCTGGTTAGGTCTCTCTCTTCTCCCAGTGGCGTCATGCATCCCGCTTTACAGGCAACAGGATGCAGCTTTGCTCATCCTCTTCCTCTAGCTGGGCAGGGGGGCAGCACCTTGACACAGCCATGTTTAGTTAATGATGTCACCACTGTGCCCACCCTTTTCCTTACATAACTGGTGAGGAGTAGCATCAAGATTGGTTGCGTGCACTGTCTGTTTTTTTTTTTTCTTTTGGCGAGTTGTGCTTGAGGATGGATTTACAAATTTAGGACTTTTTTGGAGATTTTAGTTTTTTTTAACCACTTCAATACCAGGCACTTATACACCTTCCTGCCCAAGCCAATTTTGAGCTTTCAGTGCTGTCGCAATTTCAATGACAATTGCGTGGTCATGCTACACTGTACCTAAACAAAAGTTTTATCATTTTGTTCCCACAAATAGAGCTTTCTTTTGGTGGTATTTGATCACCTCTGCAATTTTTTTTTTTGCGCAACAAATAAAAAAAGAGCGAAAATTTAGAAAAAAACAAAGTTTTTCTTTGTTTCTGTTTTTTTTTGTAAATAAGTACCTTTTCTTCTTCAATGACGTGCACTGATATGGCTGCACAGACAGGCACTGATAAGGCAGCAGTGATGGGCACGGATGAGGTGGCACAATGAGGTGGCACTGATAAGGTGCCACTGATGATGGGCACTGATAGGCGGCACTGATGGGCACTGATAGGCGGCACTGGTATGCGGCACTGATGGGCACTCATAGGTGGCACTGATGGGCATTCATAGGCGGCACTGATGGGCACTCATAGGTGGCACTGATGGGTACTTATGGGTGGCACTGATAGGTGGCACGGATGGGCACTGATAGGTGGGCACTGATGGGCACAGATGGGTATGGATGGGCACTGATAGGTGGCACTGATGGACACTGGTGGGTGGCACTGATGACACTAGTGTGTGGAATTTCTGGGAATCACAAACTTTGTTTGTCCCATGATGGTGCCAGTCAGTGCCCATTTGTGGGCACTGATTGTCATATGTTGTGCATACATTTGTACATGTGGATGGCCACGGGGGGATTTACCTGGCCATCCACATGTTAGGTGCTTCCCTGGTGGTCCTTGGCGGCATCCTGGTGGTCCAGTGTGGGCATCCGAGGCCAATCAGCGCAAACCCCTCCTGTCAGGAGAGCCGTGGATCGGCTCTTCTGTACTGGCGTCTGTCAGACGCGAGTGAGGAAAAGCCGATCAACGCCTCTTCCTGTTTACATCGCGATCAGCCGTGATTGGACACGGCTGATCACGTGGTAAAGAGCCTCCACCAGACTGACACACTGCACCACCGATCGTTGCGATGCTCACCCCCATGGGCACGCCACGGCGGTTATCCTGCTGGACGTCATATGACGCCCAGTCAGGATAACTGAACCACCGCCCGGCCGTCATTCTGCTATAGGCCGGGCGGGAAGTGGTTAATAAAGGACTTGTCAAGTGTTCAGGTGTCTTTATTTCTAGGTACTATGTGACCCTTACTGATGCAAGGGGGAGGGGCCAGTATCTGGGGTTCCCCTTATTTTTATGAAGGCTTTCAGATTTCCACCACCCACAAATGCTATTTTTTGTACAACCCCTTGCCTATTAGCCCAAAAAAATAGCATTTTTGATTTGACAATGTCCATTCCCATTGATTTCAGTGGGGTTTGGGTTAGGCGTCCAAACGTCTTTGAAGCTCCTCAAACCCTAGTCAACTGAACACAAGGTAGTTTGGCTCATCCCTCTTGTGATCATTGTGAACCAATCACAGCTGTCACAAGTGTAAACAATGGCAGTGCTTACAAACATATTTGTGGAATCATTTTTTTTTGGGGGGGGTGGTTTAAGGTACCACTGACCACCCACGATTGTGAAGTTTTTATTTAAAGGAAGGGGGTCAAAGTGCCACTGGCCACCAATGATAGTGGAATAATTATTTTAAAGGAGGGCGGTCAAAGTTTCACTGACCACCAATAATTTTGTGATCATGTTTTAAAGGAGGAGGGAGGGAGTGTCAATGTGCCATTGACCACAAATTATTGTGGGCCTGTTTTATTAAAGGGGGGGGGGGTCAAAGTGCCACTTACCACCAATGACTGTGAGATCATTTATTTAAAGGAGGGGGGTCTACCACTGACCAACACTGATTGTAGGATAATTATTTTAAAGAAGGGTGGTCAAAGTACCACTGACCACCAGTGATTGTGGGATAATTTTTTGAAAGGAGGGTGGTCAAAGTACCACTGACCACTAATTATTGTGGGATTGTTTTTTTTTAAACGTGGGGAGTCAAAGTGCCACTAACCACCAATATTGTTGTTTTTTTTTTTTTACTCTGTTGGGCAAGTTAAAGTTGGACTGACCATCAATGAGCATTGTATTTTTTTGTAAGGTAAAGAAATAAAAAAGGTAAATGTAAACAATCCCAATTATATATATATATATATATATATATATACAGTCAGGTCCATAAATATTGGGACATCAACACAATTCTAATCTTCACCTGATTTGGATGTAAATTGAAGCTGAAAGTCTGCAATTAAAGCACATCTTGTTGTTTCATTTCAAATCCATTGTGGTGGTGTATAGAGCCAAAAAGATTAGAATTGTGTCGATGTCCCAATATTTATGAACCTGACTGTATATCCTTGGGAATGAATGAACGGATATATAAAGAAGAGTACTCAAGTAGTTAATCTCATTCCACTTTCCCAGCCACAGAAAAAAAGACCACCCACAAGTCTATTTCCTTGATTTGCAATCATCTGTCTAGTACAGGCAGGAAGACGAAACATCTTCGGAGAGGGGTTCTTGAAAACAGGATTCAAATTAGTAATAAAAACAATTGTTTTTTTTTTTAAAACTGCTATTCACTTAATAGGAAATATGACACAGAGAAGCACAGAAACATTACAGAACAGGTAAATAAGTATATCTAGTGATTCATTCCGAAAACTGGCGACACAAACTCAATTAACTTAATAACAATTAGGGCGCTGTCTGACATTTTTATGTAGTTCTTGCAGACATCGTTCTGTTCCCCAGAGGGCTGTAAAATTAAATAAACATATGCAAAAAGCAGTCTCATGTTAGACCGTATAGCCGATTAATTATTTAGGATTAAATTCTTCGGAATGCAGAGCAGACATCATAAATATTCTTTTTATGTTTGACACAGTTCAACAAGTCAAATGCTAGACAGCAGCCATAAATGGGGAATCGGTGATGAACTATGTGCAATAGAAAGAGAATATTTCTCTCTGTGTGTTTGGCTTCGTCTTCCTTCCAGGCTGGGTACAGAATACTGACAATTATAAATGTTTTACTGTAAAACAGAAGAATGTTGCAGAGGGTGCACATCCGTAGGAAAGCACAGAGCTGCAGAATTCAACAGGCAGCAATGGAGATCCTATAAAGAAACAATGGAAGAAAGGGGAAGGGAAAAAAATTATTAAGGAAGGTAAAAATAGTTTCAGAATATCAAAGGGTTAAGGCTGGATCCCCTACAAGGTTAAGTAGAGAATTTGAAAAAGGGGAAAGAGGTAAAATACCTCAGGACTTTATAGGTGTGTAGTAGAAACAGTGTATAGAACACAGTTACAATTGGATACAATTTTAATATTTTATTACAAAAGATAAAAAGCATGAGGGAAAACATCTCATCCATATATAGGTTGTTAATTTCATTCAAAAGCAAAAGTACAGACAATACCACTCAACATGTTTCGCTTTTTATAGCTTCTTTAGGAGATTTCAGGTGTGATGTATAAATAGCTAAGGACAGCAAAAAGGACAAAAATGAGAACTCATGCTATGTTCATTTAAATAAAAGAACAAGTTAATCAAAATATTGGTATATTATAATTACTGTATATACTCAAGTATAAGCCGAGTTTTTCAGCACATTTTTTTGTGCTGAAAATGCCCCCCTCGGCTTATACTCGAGTCACCTTTTGCACCTGATCTCCCGGACTTTGGGGACCCCAAACTTGGCACACATGTAGCCACACTCTTTCTCTACAAGTGTGCAAAGTTTTTTGTCTGGAGGACCTACGGGTGGGGAGCACCGATTTTTCAAAGCCGGGCACCCCTTCCATAGACTCCCATGTTAAACGTCAGTCTAGTCATGGGCACAGTGAGGCATGGACACAGTGAGGTATGGGCACAGTGAGGCATGGACACAGTGAGGTATGGGCACAGTGAGGCATGGGCACAGTGAGGTATGGGCACAGTGAGGCATGGACACAGTGAGGCATGGACACAGTGAGGCATGGACATGGACACAGTGAGGCATGGACATGGACACAGTGAGGCAAAGTGAGGCACAGTGAGGCATGCAGATGGACACCCTAGGCTTATACTCGAGTCAATAAGTTTTCCCAGTTTTTTGTGGTAAAATTAGGTGCCTCGGCTTATATTCGGGTCGGCTTATACTCGAGTATATACGGTATGCATATAATGAAGAATATTATAGGTTTAACATTGGATAATCAAAAAATGGACATAGATGTGGACAGAGATGAATCTTACCGATGCTGCTTGGAATACAAACAAACTAGGCATTAGATGTACAAATGGGGTGCTCTGAATATGCATGGGACATATATCTTTTCATCTAATGCCTATTTTGTTTGTACTCAAAGCAGCATCAGTAAGATTAATCTCTGTCCACGTCTATGTCCATTTTTTGATTATCCAATGTTAAACCTATAATATTCTTCATCATATGCATAATTATAATATGACAATATTTTGATTAACTTGTTCTTTTATTTAAATGAACATAGCATGAGTTCTCATTTTTGTCCTTTTTGTTGTCCTTAGCAATTTATACATCACACCTGAAACCTCCTGAAGAAGCTTTAAAAAGCGAAACATGTTGAGTGGTAGTGTCTGTACTTTTGCTTTTGAATGGAATTAACAACCTATATATGGATGAAATGTTTTCCCTCATGCTTTTTATCTTTTGTAATAAAATATTAAAATTGTATCCAATTGTAACTGTGCTCTATACACTGTTTCTACTATAGTACACACCTAGAAAGTCCTGAGTAGGGATGAGCCGAACACCCCCCCCGTTCGGTTCGCACCAGAACCTTCGAATGGACCGAAAGTTTGTGCGAACGTTAGAACCCTATTAAATACAATGGACGCGAACGTTCGAAATCTAAAGTGCTAATTATAACGACTAATATGCATGTTATTGTCCTAAAAAGGGTTTGGGAACCCGGGTTCTGCCCCAGGGGACATGTATCAATGCAAAACTAAGTTTTAAAAACGGCCGTTTTTCGGGAGCAGTCATTTTAATGATGCATAAAGTGAAAAAAAAAAGTCAAATATTCCTTTAAAAATCGTACCTTGGGGGTGTCTAAAGTATGCCTGTGAAGTTCCATGTGTTTCCCGTGTTTAGAACTGTCCCTGCACAAAATGACATTTCTAAAGGAAAAAAAGCCATTTAAAACTGCTTGCGGCTTTAATGTAATGTCTGGTCCCGGTAATATGGATGAAAATCTTGGAGAAAAATGGCATAGCTACCCCATCACTCCCCCCCCCCCCCCACTCCAGCCCATTACCAGCCCCTTTGGGTCTTGTATGGATATTAAGGGGAACCCCGCACACAAAATAAAAAAGGCCCTATATACTCTGAACAGCAGTATACAGGCGGTGCATACAAGACAGGGACTGTAGGTTTGTTCTTAAGTAGAATCTGTTTTTTTAATTTTGAACAGGTACATTGTTTAAGTGTAGCTCCAGCCAAAAAATCTATTTTTAAGCTTTTTGAAAAACATAGGGAAGGGTTATCACCCCTGTAACATTTGTTTTGCTGTCTGTGCCCCTGTTCAGAACATTTCACCTCACTTTCCGCCCCAATGACAACTGTTTTTGAAAAGTGGGGTTTTTATTGAAACAAGGATTGGTGATAAAGCATCAGTACAGATGAGACCCCTTTCTCCCATATTTATTCTTACAGGAGAGAATTTCCCTTCCTAGGGGTAGATTTCCTCTCACTTCCTGTTGTCTCCTTCCGTTTGCAAGTAGGAGTCGTTTGTAAGTTGGATGTTTGAAAGTAGGGGCCTGCCGTATATACTCTGCTGAAATTTGCCCCTTACATGTTGGTGTTGCCACAACACTGTGAGCCCTCACAGTTACTCTTGGTGGGCGCTGGAACGCCCTGCTGTGAACTATTATATCAGGAATTGTATTTACATGCCATTGTTGAACAGTGGTAGGAAAAACTGGGCCTTTGGTGGTGGTGCTGGTGCCACAACACTGTAAGCCCTCACAGTTACTCTTGGTGGGCGCATGAATGGGCCCTGCTGTGAATTATTAGATCAAGAATTGTAATTACATGCCCCTGTAGAACAGGGGCTGAAAAATTGGGCCTTTGGTGGTGGTGGTGGTGGTGGTGTTGCCACAACACTGTAAGCCCTCACAGTTACTCTTGGTGGGCGCAGGAATGGGCCCTGCTGTGAATTATTAGATCAATAATTGTAATTACATGCCCCTGTAGAACAGGGGCTGAAAAATTGGGCCTTAGCCACTGGTGCCACAACACTGCAACCCCTCACAGATACTGTACTTGGAGCACAGCAATGAGCCCTGTTGCAAAGTATTGCATCAAAAATTGTAATTACACGCCCCTGTTAAACAGGGGCAGAAAAACTGGGCCTTAGGCACTGGTGCCACAACACTGCCACCCCTCACAGATACTGTACTTGGAGCACAGTAATGAGCCCTGTTGCAAAGTATTGCATCAAAAATTGTCATTACACGCCCCTGTTAAAGGGGTTGTAAAGGTTTGTTTTTTATTTTCTAAATAGGTTCCTTTAAGCCAGGGTTTCTCAACTCCAGTCCTCAAGGCGCCCCAACAGGTCATGTTTTCAGGCTTTCCATTATTTTGCACAGGGGATGTAATCAGTTTCACTGCCTTAGTAATTACCACAGCTGTTTCATCTGAGGGAAATCCTGAAAACATGACCTGTTGGTGCGCCTTGAGGACTGGAGTTGAGAAACACTGCTTTAAGCTACTGCATTGTTGGTTCACTTACCTTTTCCTTAGATTTCCCTTCTAAATATTTTTTTTCTTTGTTTTCTTTGTCTGAATTTCTCATTTCCTGTTCCTCCTCAGTAAGCTGTTCAGTAAGCTGTTCTGGCTGACTCAACACCACTTGGATGATGGTGTGAAGTTTAGTGAGGAGAAACAGGAAGTGAGAAATTCAGACAAAGAAAAAAAACATTAAGAAGGTAAATCAAAGGAAAAGGTAAGTGAACCAACAATGCACTAGCTTAAAGGAACCTATTTAGAAAATAAAAAACAAACCTTTACAACCCCTTTAAGCAGGGGCAGAAAAATTGGGCCTTAGGCACTGGTGCCACAACACTGCAACCCCTCACAGATACTGTACTTGGAGCACAGTAATGAGCCCTGTTGCAAAGTATTGCATCAAAAATTGTAATTACACGCCCCTGTTAAACAGGGGCTGAAAAATTGGGCCTTAGGCACTGGTGCTGGTGCCACGACACTGCAACCTCTCCCAGATACTCTAGTTGGAGTGCAGGAATGAGCCCTGCTGCAAAGCATTGCATCAAAAATTGTAATTACATGCCCCTGTTAAACAGGGGCTGAAAAATTGGGCCTTAGCCACTGGTGGCGGCACCCAGAAACAAAAATGTTCTTCCAAGCTATCATCCTGAATCGGATCATTGAGGAGGAGGAGGATAGTCAGTCAACATAACAGGACAGTCACTCAGCATCACCATCAGTCTTGAAGGGATGTGACATTTGAAAATAAATTATTCTGTTATATCAGCTTCAGGTGCTTGGTAGCTGGTGGTGATCCAAGACTGGTTCATCTTTATGAAGGTCAGTCGATCAACCGAGTCGGTGGACAGGCGCACCCTGTGATCTGTGACAAATCCTCCAGCAGCACTGAATGTGCGTTCCGAAAGAACGCCGGATGCAGGACAGGCCAGTAGCTCAATTGCATACTGTGCAAGCTCTGGCCAGTGATCCATCCTCAAGACCCAGTAAGCCAGAGGATTTTCGGTGGGAAAGGTGTCCAAGTCTGACCTTGCCCCTAGGTATTCCTGCACCATGTATATCAGACGCTGGCGATGGTTGCTGGAACCGATCATACCTTGGGGCTGCGGATTAAAGAATTGTCTGAACGCATCGGTCAGACGGCCACCTTCCCCACCGCTCCTTCTTTGACTGACCGAAGCCTCAGCAACTCGTTGTCCAGGACCAGGAGTTTGTAACCTCCCAGTCTCTGGGAACGTTTTGCACAGACCTTTCTGCAAGGCCTCCCGGAGTTGTCTCATCCTCTGCTCCCTCTGCGACGGTAAGATAAGGTCCGCAACCTTACCCTTGTACCATGGATCAAAGAGAGTGGCCAGCCAGTAATGGTCCCTCTCCTTGATCCGAAGAATACGAGGATCCTTCCGCAGACTTTGCAGGATCAGGGAGGCCATGCAGCGTAGGTTAGCTGAGGCATTCGGTCCGGGGTCCTCTGGGTCACTAAGGACGACATGATCCGCAGCCATCTCCTCCCAGCCACATACAAGTCCACGTGTTTTTTGGGACTGTAAATCATCCCTAAAAGACTGCTGCTGTTGATGCTAAGTGCCAGGCTCCACCTCCATGCTGACACAATCCTCCTCCTCCTCCTCCTCCTCCTCGTCCTCTTCCTGTGGGATGGGTGGGACAGAAGGAACACTGTCTGGGTAAAGGGGGCCTTGAGAGGTAAGGAAGTCCTCCTCTTCCTGCCTCTGTTCTGCCTCAAGTGCCCTGTCCATTATTCCACGCAGCGTATGCTCCAACAGGTGGACAAGAGGTACAGTGTCAATGATGCATGCACTGTCACTGCTCACCATCCTCGTGGCCTCCTCAAATGGTGCCAGAACAGTGCATGCATCCCTTATCATGCCCCACTGGCGTGGTGAAAAAAAACAGAGCTCCCCTGACCCTGTCCTGGTGGCGTAGTCGCACAGGTACCCATTGATGGCCCTCTGCTGCGTGTGCAGCCGCTGCAGCATGGCCAACGTTGAGTTCCACCTGGTGGGCATGTCACATATAAGGCGGTTCTTGGGCAGGTTCAACTCCTTTTGCAGCTCAGCCAGCCGAGCACTGGCATTATATGATCTGCGGAAATGCACACAGACTTTCCTGGCCTGCCTCAGGACATCCTGTAAGCCCGGGTACCTGCCCAAGAACCGCTGCACCACCAGGTTAAGGACGTGAGCCACACAGGGCACATGGGTCAGTTGTCCCTGTCGGAGGGCGGAGAGGAGGTTGGTGCCATTGCCGCAAACCACCATTCCTGCCTTAAGCTGGCGTGGTGTCAACCACCTCTCGGCCTGCCCCTGCAGAGCTGACAGAACCTCTGCCCCAGTGTGGCTTCTGTCCCCCAGCACAAGCACGGCATGGCATCTTTTTGCCTGCGTACTTGCGTAGCCCCTTGAACGCCTACGGAGCACCGCTGGTTCCGAGGACAAAGCACAGGAAGAGGCCATGGAGGAAGAAGAAGAGGAGGGGGTGGAGGAGAGAGGTGTGTCACAACCAGTAGTAGCATTTTGGAGGCGTGGCGGCGGAACAACCTCCAACACTACTGCACCTTGTCCTGCATCCTTCCCAGCTGCCAAAAGAGTGACCCAATGGGCCGTGAAAGAAAGGTAACGTCCCTGTCTATGCCTGCTGGACCATGAGTCAGCGGTAATATGCACCTTACCGCTGACCGCCCTGTCCAGCGAGGCATGGACATTGCCTTCCACATGGCGGTAGAGAGCCGGAATCGCCTTCCGTGAGAAAAAGTGGCTTTTGGGAACCTGCCACTGAGGAACCGCACATTGCACAAACTCATGGAAGGGGGCAGAGTCTACCAACTGAAAAGGCAGCAGTTGAAGTGCTAGCAATTTAGCCAAGCTAGCATTCAACCGCTGGGCATGTGGATGGCTGGGAGTGAACTTCTTTTGGCGGTCCAGCAGCTGGGGCAGGGAAATTTGCCTGCTAGAATCAGACGTCGGTGTACTGCTAGCAGAGTGCCCGCAAGTACTTGGCTGTGACACACCTAATTCTACACCTTCATTCCTCTCAGTGCAGGTTTCAGAGAGGACTGAAGGTATAGTGGGGTTGGAGATCCCAGCTGATGCGGAGCAAGGAGAGGCTCGCTTTGTTCTTTGGTGTGGGTCTTTAAGGTAGGCTTGCCAACGAGCTGCATGGCGCATGTGGTGCCCAAGCGGCTGATGTTTTGGCCACGCGAGATACGCTTCAGACATATGTTGCAAACAGCAGCGGTGCGATCTGATGCACTCGACTCAAAAAAGGCCCACACCAAAGAACTTTTGGAATAACGGGCAGAGGCAGCGCCCTGCACAGGCGGAGCTCTGCGGTGTGATTCAGTCGGTGTGCTGCCCTTACGCTGGCCCACGGAGGGCATCCTGCCTCGTTGGAAATGTGCCTCCTCCTCATCCTCCTCCTCCTCCTCCTCTCTCCTATCAGGCACCCACGTGGAGTCAGTGACCTCATCATCCCCTCCCTCCTCATCAATGGAACCAATCTGGCAGTATGCTGCAGCTGCTGGAACATGACTGCCAGATTGGTGTCCTTCTTGAGCATCCCCTCTCTCTGCTCTCACGCTACTGCCTTCCTCTAGCTGGGTATCATCTTCAGACCCTTCGAAACGCTGGGCATCCTCCTGGAGCATGTACCCAACACTGTGCTCAAACAGTTCAGGGGACTCCTCAGGAGGACACGGTGGGTCTAGGGAAGGAGTGACTGATAATGACATTGAGGACACTTTGGCAGCTGCTTTGCCAGTACCCTGAGCCTGGGTGAGAGAGGATGAGGAGGATGAGGAGGGCTTGGTCATCCACTCTACCAAGTCTTCGGCATGATGCGGCTCAACACGTCCAGCTGCCGAAAATAAGGACAAGCGTGTCCCATGGCCACGTGCTGATGACGATGCACCGCGTCCACGACCAGCACTGTTGTCTCTAGACACAGAACCTGCTTGCCCTCTTTTATTTGCTCCTGACTGTCTGCCTCTCCTTGTTTGCCTTCCAGACATTCTAAAGGCCTGCAGGGAGATGGGAAAACCAGCAATAAGGGGAAGCTTCAGGTGTATATTCTGCAAGAAGCACACTACGCCTGCTGTAAGTGCTGCAGATGCCTGCCTGTGTTACACAACAGGAAAACACAGCAATAAGGGCTAGCTTCTGGTGTATATTTTGCAAGAAGCACACTACGCCCGCTGTAAGTGCTGCAGATGCCTGTTAGTGTAACACAAAAGAAAAAAAACTACGATCAATAAGGGGTAGCTTCAGGTGTATAATGTGCAGGAGGCACACTACGCCCGCTGTAAGTGCTGCAGATGCCTGCCTGTGTTACACAACAGGAAAACACAGCAAAAAGGCCTAGCTTCAGGTCTATATTTTGCAGGAGGCACACTACGCCTGCTGTAAGTGCTGCAGATGCCTGCCTGTGTTACACAACAGGAAAACACAGCAATAAGGCCTAGCTTCAGGTGTATATTTTGCAGGAGGCACACTACGCCTGCTGTAAGTGCTGCAAATGCCTGCCTGTGTTACACAACAGGAAAACACAGCAATAAGGCCTTGCTTCAGGTGTATATTTTGCAGTAGGCACACTACGCCTGCTGTAAGTGCTGCAGATGCCTGCCTGTGTTACACAACATCAAAAGACAGCAATAAGGGCTAGCTTCAGGTGTATATTTTGCAGGAATCACACTACGCCCGCTGTAAGTGCTGCAGATGCCTGTTAGTGTAACACAAAAGAAAAAAAACTACGAGCAATAAGGGGTAGCTTCAGGTGTATAATGTGCAGGAGGCACACTACGCCCGCTGTAAGTGCTACAGATGCCTGCCTGTGTTACACAACAGGAAAACACAGCAATAGGGCCTAGCTTCAGGGATATATTTTGCAGGAGGCACACTACGCCTGCTGTAAGTGCTGCAGATGCCTGCCTGTGTTACACAACAGGAAAACACAGCAATAAGGCCTAGCTTCAGGTGTATATTTTGCAAAAGGCACACTACGCCTGCTGTAAGTGCTGCAGATGCCTGCCTGTGTTACACAACAGGAAAACACAGCAATAAGGCCTAGCTTCAGATGTATATTTTGCAGGAGGCGCACTACGCCTCCTGTAAGTGCTGCAGATGCCTGCCTGTGTTACACAACAGGAAAACACAGCAATAAGGCCTAGCTTCAGGTGTATATTTTGCAGGAGGCACACTACGCCTGCTGTAAGTGCTGCAGATGCCTGCCTGTGTTACACAACAGGAAAACACAGCAATAAGGCCTAGCTTCAGGTGTATATTTTGCAGTAGGCACACTACGCCTGCTGTAAGTGCTGCAGATGCCTGCCTGTGTTACACAACAGGAAAACACAGCAATAAGGCCTAGCTTCAGGTGTATATTTTGGAGGAGGCACACTACGCCTGCTGTAAGTGCTGCAGATGCCTGCCTGTGTTACACAACAGGAAAACACAGCAATAAGGGTTAGCTTCAGGTGTCTATTTTGCAGGAAGCACACTACGCCTGCTATAACTGATGCAGATGCCTGCCTGTGTTACACAACAGGAAAACACAGCAATAAGAGCTGGCTTCTGGTGTATATTTTGCAAGAAGCACACTACGCCCGCTGTAAGTGCTGCAGATGCCTGTTAGTGTAACACAAAAGAAAAAAAAACTACGAGCAATAAGGGGTAGCTTCAGGTGTATATTTTGCAGGAGGCACACTACGCCTGCTGTAAGTGCTGCAGATGTCTGCCTGTGTTACACAACAGGAAAAAACAGCAATAAGGGCTAGCTTCAGGTGTATATTTTGCAGAAAACACACTACGCCTGCTATAACTGCTGCAGATGCCTCCCTGTGTTACACAACAGGAAAACACAGCAATAAGGGCTAGCTTCTGGTGTATATTTTGCAAGAAGCACACTACGCCCGCTGTAAGTGCTGCAGATGCCTGTTAGTGTAACACAAAAGAAAAAAAACTACGAGCAATAAGGGGTAGCTTCAGGTGTATAATGTGCAGGAGGCACACTACGCCCACTGTAAGTGCTGCAGATGCCTGCCTGTGTTACACAACAGGAAAACACAGCAATAAGGCCTAGCTTCAGGTGTATATTTTGCAGGAGGCACACTACGCCTGCTGTAAGTGCTGCAGATGCCTGCCTGTGTTACACAACAGGAAAACACAGCAATAAGGCCTAGCTTCAGGTGTATATTTTGCAGGAGGCACACTACGCCTGCTGTAAGTGCTGCAGATGCCTGCCTGTGTTACACAACAGGAAAAAACAGCAATAAGGGCTAGCTTCAGGTGTATATTTTGCAGGAAGCACACTACGCCTGCTATAACTGCTGCAGATGCCTGCCTGTGTTACACAACAGGAAAACACAACAATAAGGGCTAGCTTCAGGTGTATATTTTGCAGGAAGCACACTACGCCTGCTATAAATTCTGCAGATGCCTGCCTGTGTTACACAACAGGAAAACACAGCAATAAGGGCTAGCTTCAGGTGTATACTGTGCAGGAGGCTTAGCAAAAATATCACTGACACTGTCCCCTGCCTATCCTTCTCTCTCCCTGCACACAAGGTTTAGCAGAATATCACTGACACTGTCCCTGCCTATCCTTCTCTCTCCCTGCACACAAGGTTTAGCAGAATATCACTGACACTGTCCCTGCCTATCCTTCTCTCTCCCTACACACAAGGTAAATGAACAAATATCACTAACACTGTCCCTGTCTATCCTTCTCTCTCCCTGAACCGGAACACACTACACAAGGCCGCCGCGCTGGCGGCCTTTTATAGTGTGGGGCGTGTACTAAACCCCCCCTGAGCTTTAATTGGCCACAGGCATCCTGCCTGTGGCCAATTATGGCTCTCCTCGCTGCCGGCGCTGTGATTGGCCAAGCATGTGGGGTCACAGTGCATGCTTGGCCAATCACAGCGCCGGGATTGCACTGCGATGGCGCAGTGTATTGTGGGCCATTCGCGTCACTCAAATTTGGCACGAACGGCCGAAAACGTTCGATCTTCGTCGAACGATCGAACAGCCGATGTTCGAGTCGAACGTATTTTCGACTCAAACACCAAACTCATCCCTAGTCCTGAGGTATTTTACCTCTTTCCCCTTTTTCAAATTCTCTATTTATTAGTGGGATGTGGTGTTCTTTCTGACCTCTCTGCCTTACCCTTTATTTACAAGGTTAAGTGAACGGGTGCCTAGGGTCAAATAGTCATCCAGGTGCCTGGTTGTAACCCCATAGAGTTCATGGTGCAGAGCCATGTCACAGTGTGAAGAGGATTTGGCAGCTCTTAGTGTTTAAACATGTAAGGCAGACATTCCATGATGCATGTCTAACAGAATAGAAACCAGACTTTTAGGTTCCTCCAGGAGTCATGAATCCTGGATTGGGTTCTGGAGCCCAAAGGCTTTGTAGAGTATTAGGTAGGATGAAGCCTCCAATCCTGGGTCCACAGTTTAATGATGACCAGCACACCCTGATTATACAGATGTGCACAGCCCTCATATTGGGGGTACTGACTAGTGTTCAGGCATTTATAAATCCTGGAATGGGTTCTGGAGCCCACAGGCTTAGTGAAGTATTGGGTGGATGAAGCCTACAACTCTGGTTCCACAGTTTAATGATGACCAGCACATCCTGATTATGTACCGTAGGTGTGCACAGCCCTCAAATTATGAGTACTGACTAGTGTTCAAGGGTTTATAAATCCTGGATTGGATTCTGGAGCCTGGGGGCTTTGTAAAGTATTGGGTGGGATGAAGCCTCTAACCCTGGGTCCTGAGTTTATTGATGTCCAGCACACTCTACTAGCTATGCAGGTGTGCACAGCCCTCATATTATGGTCTACTGATTAGTGTTCAGGGATTTATAAATCCTAGAATGGGTTCTGGACCCCGCAGGCTTAGTGAAGTATTGGGTGGATGAAGCCTCCAACCCTGGTTCCACAGTTTAATAATAACCAGTACACCCTGATTATACAGATGTGCACAGCCCTCATATTAGGGTTACTGACTAGCGTTCAGGCATTTATAAACCCTAGAATAGGGTTCTGGAGCCCGCAGACTTTGTGAAGTATTGGGAGGGATGAAGCCTCCACAGTTTATTGATGACCAGCACACCTTGATTATGCAGGTGTGGACAACCCTCATATTATGGTTACTGACTAGTCTTCAGGGATTTATAAATCCTGGAATGGATTCTGAAGACTTTGTAGAGTATTGGATGAGATGAAGCCTCCAACCCTAGTTCCATAGTTTAATGATGACCAACACACCACGGATATGTAGGTGTGCACAGCCCTCATATCATGGGTACTGACTAGTGTTCAAAGATTTATAAATCCTGGATTGGGTTTTGGAGCCTGGAGGCTTTGTAGAGTATTGGGTGGGATGAAGCCTCCAACCCTGGATCCACAGTTTAATTGAGACCAGCACACTCTGAATAAGCAGGTGTGCACAGCCCTCATATCACGGGTACTGACTAGTGTTCAGGAATTTATAAATCCTGGAGTGGATTCTGGAGCCCAGAGACTTTGTAGAGTAATAGCTGGGATGAAATCTCCAAACATGGATCCACAGTTTAATGATGACAAGCACATCCTAATTATGCATATTTAGCATTATCAGGCCTCATACCCCTCATATTTTGAGTACTGACTTGTGTTCAAGGCTTTATAAATTCGGGAATTGGTTCTGAACCCTGGAGGCTTTATAGAGTGCTAGGTGGGATGAAGCCTTCGACCCTGGGTCCACAGTTTAATGTTGACCAGCATGCCCTGATTATGCAGGAGTGTACAGCCCTCATATCACAGGTACTGACTAGTGTTAAAGTATTTATAAATCCTGGATTGGATTCATGGAGCCCTGAGACTTTGTAAAGTTTTGAGCGTGATGAAGCTTCCAAACCTGAGTCCACGGTTTAATGAGGACCAGCACGCCCTGATTGTGCACATGTGCACAGCCCTTGTATTATGGGTACTGACTAGTGTTTATGGAGTCGGGGAGGTTCCACTAGGGAGATAGGTGGTACTGGTAGCCAGTGCATCAGGAACCCGTTAGGTGTATGCTCACACCTTGTGTGGGTAGTCTGTCTGGAGGATCAGACAAGCATACCTCCCAAATTTTGAGATGGGAACGAGAGACATTTATTAGCAAAAGTATGTAGCCATAGAAAACACCCCCTGTCACGCCCCCTTAAAGGAGAATTATACAAAAAAATATATTAGTTAAACCCACAAGTGCTTTTTTTTTTATCGTTACTATTCCTTTATACCGGCTTTTAAAATTTACCAATGCAACAATTTTGAATTTTGGCTGAAAGATTTAGCACTGGGAAACACTTTTTGAAAGATAAAAAGTGCATTTTTTATACAACTATATAGATCAGACCAAAATGAGGGACAAATGAGGAGGAAAGAGGGACAGAGGGACATTGTTCCAAAACAGGGGCAGTCCCTCAAAATCAGGGGCAGTTGGGAGCTATGGACAAGGGCTTGAGGTTTGAGGCCAGAGGAGCTACACTGCAAGTGAAAACCAGTAGGCTTATAAGCATTCATTTTGTGGCAGATAAATGCTGAAAACCTCCTTTGAGGGTAACTCATGTGTAGCTCTTGCCATTTGAAGCTAGCTTCTATATTGGAATCTCAGAAATTCTGGACTCGGCTCTGCTAAGTTTTGATGCCAGCATCACTGTCATTAGATAAAGTTTAAAAGGATAAGTATACTTTAAAACAAAGTACACTTACACCTTTTTCCCCCTTTACCTGGCCTAACCTAAACCATCCCTACCCCCTCTCCAGAAGCATTTTTAGCCCCATTCAATGGCCATAGTTATGCTGTTTGTTTACACTGCATAATTCTTCACTGTCCTAGTCACGCTTCCACATTAGTGCCCTATAGAATTCTATGGGGCTGTGTCCCAAGGTCAGACACAATTGAAGATGGTCCGATAGAAGTCTGTGCTGCACTAATGCGTAGGTGTGACCAGGACAGTGAAGATTTGTGGCGCTGGATATAAAGAAACTGCAGATATTTGAACATTGGATGTTGCAACGTAGGCATATATAGTGGGGAAGGGGGAAAAATGAATAACTTTGTTCTGCACGTATCACGTTTCCAACACTGTTGCTTTGGATTTCATTATGTATGTATAAATGTCTTGAGGGTGACATCTGGTGGTAATTCAGTGTAACCACAAACTTGTTATTTTTATATCTTTAAATGGTATAATCATGTTTACCTGTATGTTGGGGCTAGTTGCTTTAGTCCTTAGATAGAAGAACCTGCTTCTTCATGTTTCTTCAGTAAGTTAGCAGCCTTAATAATGGGCACAAGGCTTACAAGATTATTGTCTCTTAACACTTCAAATGACCGGAGAACATTCCAGGTAAAACTGTGTTGGATTAAACTACCGTATGCAATGAGATATGGTCTTCAAAGAAATGGAAGACCTCATCGTATGCTTTGAAAACAAACACGATAAGTATCGCAACACTTGGTTTAACTGGAGTGATTTCATTTTCACAGAAGAATGCAAGGCCTTCTGTACCTGGTCTCCTCCTTATTCTGCCCCTCAGAGGGGAACCTATACCCAAAAAACAACTGTCACTGCCCCTACCTAAGACTGGTCTTCACAGTAAGGAGCACTGGAAGGGGCAAACGCATTTCAAAAAACACACAGAATATCCAAGCTCAACTTACCAACCAATCAGCAACCAACCAAATTCATCTGTCTAACAGTGCATTAAAAACAGGGGTTTAGTTGCACGCAACCTATACCCACCTCACTCACCCCTCTAGGCCTCTCTTTCCATACTCAAACTGTTCCTGTCCTCTCTCTCCTCTAACTTTTCCTTAACCCACTATGGGCCCTCTTCGGTCCTTTCCTCTAACCCTTCCTTCAACCACTATGGGCCCTAGAGCGATTTAATTTTCTCAGATGAAGGCAAGGCCCTGATGCATGAAGATTCTTTTACCTGGTCTTCTCCTTGTAGTTCCACCCAAAGGGGAACCCATACCCACTTCTTTCACCCCGCACGGTTCCCTATTTCCTACCCAACACACTCCTGTACTCCTCTTCTTCCTCTAACCTTTCCTTTAGCCACTACAGACCCTCTTCAATCCTTTTGTCTATTTTTCAAAGGGCCTTTCCCTCATCCAGCAATCCTACCCAGACATCTCCCATCCACCATCGCTCTTTACTTTCTACCCCAAAAGACAGGTATCAGAGTCATTATACAGTGGGGCAAAAAAGTATTTAGTCAGCCACCAATTGTGCAAATTCTCCCACTTAAAAAGATGAGAGAGGCCTGTAATTGTCATCATATGTATACCTCAACTATGAGAGACAAAATGTGGAAAAAAATCCAGACAATCACATTGTCTGATTTGGAAATATTTTTTTTTTGCAAATTATAGTGGAAAATAAGTATTTGGTCACCAACAAACAAGCAAGATTTCTGGCTCTCACAGACCTGTATCTTCTTCTTTAACCACTTGACAACTGGGCACTTAAACCCCCTTCCTAACCAGACGAATTTTCAGCTTTCGGTGCTCTCACATTTTGAATGACAATTACTCAGTCATACAACACTGTACCCATATGAAATTTGTGTCCTTTTTTTCACACAAATAGAGCTTTCTTTTGGTGGTATTTAATCACTGTTGGGTTTTTTATTTTTTGCGCTATAAGAGAAAAAAGACAGAAAATTTTGTAAAAAAATGAATTTTTCTTTGTTTCCGTTATAAAATTTTGCAAATTAGTATTTTTTCTTCATACATTTTGGCCAAAATTTATACTGCTACATATCTTTGGTAAAAATAAGTACAAATTGGTGGATATTTTTTGGTCTTTGTGAAAGTTATAGAGTCCACAAGCTATGGTGCCAATATCTGAAAATTGATCACACCTGAAGTACTGACGGCCTATCTCATTTCTTGAGACCCTAACATGCCAGAAAAGTACAAATACCCCCCAAATGACCCCTTTTTGGAAAGAAGACATTCCAAGGTATTTAGAAAGAGTCATTGTGAGTTTTTTGAAGTTGTCATTTTTTCCCACAATTCTTTGCAAAAATCAAGATTTTTTTTTCTTTTTTTTTTTTTCCACAAAATTGTCATATTAGCAGGTTATTTCTCACACACAGCATATGCATACCACAAATTACACCCCAAAACACATTCTGCTATTCCTCCCGAGTATGGCGATACCACATGTGTGAGACTTTTACACAGCGTGGCCACATACAGAGGCCCAACATGCAGGGAGCACCTTCAGGCGTTCTGGAGCACCCAGGCCAATTCTGACATTTCTCTCCTACATGTAAAAATCATCATTTATTCGCTATAAAATTACATAGAACCCCAAAACATTATATATGTTTTTTTAGCAAAGACCTTAAAGAATATAATGGTGGTCATTGCAACTTTTTATCTTGCACGGTATTTGCGCAGAAATTTTTCTAACGCGTTTTTTACGGAAAAAAACTGTTTTGTGCCTAAAAGAAAAAAAAAAAAACAGTAAAGTTAGCCCAGTGTTTTTGCATAATGTGAAGGATGAAGTTACGCCGAGTAAATAGATACCTAACATGTCACCCTTCAAAATTGCACACGCTCGTGGAATGGCGCCAAACTTCGCTACTTAAAAATCCCCATAGGCAACGCTTTAAATATTTTTACTGGTTATATGTTTTGAGTTACAGAGGAGGTCTAGGGCCAAAATTATTGCTCTCGCTCTAACATTCGCAACGATACCTCACATGTGTGGCTTGAACACCGTTTTCATATGTGGGCGGGGCTTACGTATGCGTACTTCTGCATGCGAGCTCGCGGGGGCAGGGGCGCTTTAAAAAAAATATATATATTTTATTGTTCATTTTACTTTATTTATTTTAGTTTGACATGTTTTTCCGCCCCAATTTTTTTTTTTTAGCACTTTTATTCCTATTACAAGGAATGTAAACATCCCTTGTAATAGGAATATGGCATGACAGGTCCTCTTTACAGTGAGATATGGGGTCAATAAGACCCCACATCTCACCTCTAGGCTGGGAAGCCTAAAAAAAATAAAAAAATAAAAACAATCTTGGCTTTGATCGTAGCGGTGAGTCGGTAGAAGCACCGGAGGGCAGCGGGAGGGGGGCATCCCCTCTCACCTTCCGTAAGAGCGATCAAGCGGTGGAACAGCCGCTATGATTGTTCTTATGGTGTAGGGAATCGCCAGCTGAAAAAGCGAATATCTGAATGATGCCTGTAGCTGCTCCCATCATTCAGATATCTCCGCACAAAGTCAAGGACGTCATATGACGGCCGGCGGGCGGGAAGTGGTTATTGCAGAGTATTGCCGGGTATTGAGGAGTATTGCCGGGTATTGAGGAGTATTGCCGTGTATTGAGGAGTATTGCCGGGTATTGCGGGGTATTGCAGGGTATTGTGGAGTATTGCAGGGTATTGTGGAGTATTGCAGGGTATTGTGGAGTATTGCAGGGTATTGTGGAGTATTGCCGGGTATTGTGGAGTATTGCGGAGTATGGCAGGGTATGGGCAGGGTATTGCACAGTATGGGCAGGGTATTGCACAGGGTATTGCAGAGTATGGGCAGGGTATTGCACAGGGTGTATTGCAGAGTATTGCACAGGGTGTATTGCAGAGTATTGCACAGGGTGTATTGCAGAGTATTGCACAGGGTGTATTGCAGAGTATTGCACAGGGTGTATTGCAGAGTATTGCACAGGGTATTGCAGAGTATTGCACAGGGTATTGCAGAGTATTGGCAGGGTGTATTGCAGAGTATTGGCAGGGTGTATTGCAGAGTATTTTGCAGGGTATTGCAGAGTATTGCACAGGGTATTGCAGAGTATTGCACAGGGTATTGCAGAGTATTGCACAGGGTGTATTGCAGAGTATTGCACAGGGTGTATTGCAGAGTATTGCACAGGGTGTATTGCAGAGTATTGGCAGAGTATTGCACAGGGATGGCTGAGCAGGGATGGATGGATGGCTGGATCTGTGACTGCAATTGTCACAGATCCAGCCCACAGCTGACATGGGGGAGGGAGCGGACATGATCCGCTCCCTCCCCTCTCCTCTCACACTGTACCGATCGGTACAGAGAGGGGAGGGAGGAACCGGCGTCATCAAATGACGCCGGCCTGTTTACAAGTGATCGCTCCGTCATTTGACGGAGCGATCACGTGGTAAACGGCCGCGATTAGCGGCCATCTACCGTGATCCGTGATGCGCCGGGTGTTCCGGACCCGGCGGTCACGGACATATCCTGGAGCGCGCCCCGGGGGGCGCGCGGGAGCAAGATTCTGTGAGGACGTCCCTGGGACGTCCACTCAGGATAACTCGACCGCGCTGTGGACGTCTTTTGTACATGGCGCGGTCGGGAAGTGGTTAAGAGGCTCCTCTGTCCTCCACTCATTACCTGTTTGAACTTGTTATCAGTATAAAAGTCCCCTGTCCACAACCTCAAACAGGCACACTCCAAACTCCACTATGGTGAAGACCAAAGAGCTGTCGAAAGACACCAGAAACAAAATTGTAGACCTGCACCAGGCTGGGAAGACTGAATCTGCAATAGGCAAGCAGCTTTGTGTGAAGAATTCAACTGTGGGAGCAATAATTAGAAAATGGAAGACATACAAGACCACTGATAATCTCCCTCGATTTGGGGCTCCACGCAATATCTCACCCTGTGGGGTCAAAATGATCACAAGAACGGTGAGCAAAAATCCCAGAACCACGCGGGGGGACCTAGTGAATGACCTGCAGAGAGCTGGGACCAACGTAACAAAGGCTACCATCAGTAACACACTACGCCGCCAGTGACTCAGATCCTGCAGTGCCAGACATGTCCCCCTGCTTAAGCCAGTACATGTCCGGGCCCGTCTGAGGTTTGCTAGAGAGATTTGGATGATCCAGAAGAGGATTGGGAGAATGTCATATGGTCAGATGAAACCAAAGTAGAACTGTTTGGTAGAAACACAACTCGTTGTGTTTGGAGGAGAGAGAATGCTGAGTTGCAACCAAAGAACACCATACCTACTGTGAAGCATGGGGGTGGCAACATCATGCCTTGGGGCTGTTTCTCTGCAAAGGGAACAGGACGACTGATCCATGTACACGAAAGAATGAATGGGACCATGTATCGTGAGATTTTGAGTGTAAAGCTCCTCCCATCAGCAAGGGCATTGAAGATGAAATGTGGCTGGGTCTTTCAGCATGACAATGATCCCAAACACACCACCAGGGCAACGAAGGAGTGGCTTTGTAAGAAGCATTTCAAGGTCCTGGAGTGGCCTAGTCAGTCTCCAGATCTCAACTCCATAGAAAACTTTTGGAGGGAGTTGAAAGTCCATGTTGCCCAGCGACAGCCCCAAAACATCACTGCTCTAGAGGAGATCTGCATGGAGGAATGAGCCAACATACCAGCAACAGTGTGTGACAACCTTGTGAAGACTTACAGAAAACGTTTGACCTTTGTCATTGCCAACAAAGGATATATAACAAAGTATTGAGATTAGTGATGAGCCGAACACCCCCGGGTTCGGTTCGCACCAGAACCCGCGAACGGACCGAAAGTTCGAACGAACATTAGAACCCTATTAAATACAATGGATGCGAACGTTCGAATTCTAAAGTGCTAATTATAACAACTATTATGCATGTTATTGTCCTAAAAAGGGTTTGGGAACCCGGGTTCTGCACCAGGGGACATGTATCAATGCAAAAATAAGTTTTAAAAACGGTCGTTTTCCGGGAGCAGTCATTTTAATGATGCATAAAGTGAAAAAAAAAAAGTCAAATATTCCTTTAAATATCGTACCTGGGGGGTGTCTAAAGTATGCCTGTGAAGTGCCACGTGTTTCCCGTGTTTAGAACTGTCCCTGCACAAAATGACACTTCTAAAGGAAAAAAAAGCCATTTAAAACTGCTTGCGGCTTTAATGTAATGTCTGGTCCCGGTAATATGGATGAAAATCTTTAAGAAAAATGGCATAGCTACCCCATGACCCCCCCCCCTACCCCAGCCCATTACCAGCCCCTTTGGGTCTTGTATGGATATTAAGGGGAACCCCGCACATAAAATAAAAAAGGCCCTATATACTCTGAACAGCCGTATACAGGCGGTGCATACAAGACAGGGACTGTAGGTTTGTTCTTATGTAGAATGTGTTTGTAATTTTGAACAGGTACATTGTTGAAGTGTAGCTCCAGACCAAAAATCTATTTTTAAACTTTTTGGAAAACATAGGTAAGGGTTATCACCCCTGTAACATTTGTTTTGCTGTCTGTGCCCCTGTTCAGAACATTTCACCTCACTTTCCATCCTAATGACAACTGTTTTTGAAATGTGGTGTTTTTCTTGAAACAAGGATTGCTGATAAAGCATCAGTACAGAGGAGACACCTTTCTCCCATATTTATTCTTACAGGAGAGAATTTTCCTTCCTAGTGGTAGATTTCCTCTCACTTCCTGTTGTCTTCTTGCGTTTGCAAGTAGGAGTCGTTTGTAAGTTGGATGTTTGAAAGTAGGGACCTGCCGTATATACTCTGCAGAAATAGGCCCCTTAGTTGTTGGTGTTGGCACAACACTGTAAGCACTCACAGTTACTCTTGGTTGGTGCTGGAACGCCCTGCTGTCAACTATTATATCAGGAATTTTAATTACATATAATTGTTGAACAGTGGTAGTAAAAATTGGGCCTTTGATGGTGGTGCTGGTGCCACAACACTGTAAGCCCTGACAGTTACTCTTGGTGGGTGCAGCAATGGGCCCTGCTGTGAATTATTAGATCAAGAATTGTAATTACATGCCCCTGTTGAACAGGGGCTGAAAAATTGGGCCTTAGGCACTGGTGGCACAACACTGCAACCCTTCACAGATACTGTACTTGGAGCACAGCAATGAGCCCTGTTGCAAAGTATTGCTTCAAAAATTGTAATGACACGCCCCTGTTAAACAGGGGCTGAAAAATTGGGCCTTAGGCACTGGTGGCACAACACTGCAACTCCTCACAGATACTGTACTTGGAGCACAGCAATGAGCCCTGTTGCAAAGTATTGCTTCAAAAATTGTAATTACACGCCACTGTTAAACAGGGGCTGAAAAATTGGGCGTTAGGCACTGGTGGCGGCACCCATAAACAAAAATGATCTTCCAAGCTATCATCATCAATCGTATCATTGAGGACTCGGAGGAGGAGGATAGCCAGTCAACATAACAGCACAGGCACTCAGCATCAGCATCAGTCTTGAAGGGATGTGACATTTTAAAATCAATTAGTCTGTTATATCAGCATCAGGTGTGTGGTAGCTGGTGGTGATCCAAGACTGGTTCATCTTGATGAAAGTCAGTCGATCAACCGAGTCGGTGGACAGGCGCACCCTGTGATCCGTGACAAATCCTCCAGCAGCACTGAATGTGCGTTCCGAAAGAACGCTGGATGCAGGACAGGCCAGTAGCTCAATTGCATACTGTGCAAGCTCTGGCCAGTGATCCATCCTCAAGACCCAGTAAGCCAGAGGATTTTCGGTGGGGAAGGTGTCCAAGTCTGACCTTGCCCCTAGATATTCCTGCACCATGTTTATCAGACGCTGGCGATGGTTGCTGGAACCGATCATACTTTGGGGCTGCGGACTAAAGAATTGTCTGAACGCATCGGTCAGACGGCCACCTTCCCCACCGCTCCTTCTTTGACTGGCCGAAGCCTCAGCAACTCGTTGTCCAGGACCAGGAGTTTGCAACCTCCCAGTCTCTGGGAACGCGTTGCACAGACCTTTCTGCAAGGCCTCCCGGAGTTGTCTCATCCTCTGCTCCCTCTGCGACGGTAACATAAGGTCCGCAACCTTACCCTTGTACCGTGGATCAAGGAGAGTGGCCAGCCAGTAATGGTCCCTCTCCTTGATCCGAAGAATACGAGGATCCTTCCGCAGACTTTGCAGGATCAGGGAGGCCATGCAGCGTAGGTTTGCTGAGGCATTCGCTCCGGAGTCCTCTGGGTCACTAAGGACGACATGATCCGCAGCCACCTCCTCCCAGCCACGTACAAGTCCACTGGTTTCTTGGGACTGTAAATCATCCCTAAAAGACTGCTGCTGATGATGCTGAGTGCCAGCCTCCACCTCCATGCTGACACAATCCTCCTCCTCCTCCTCCTCCTCCTCCTCCTCTTCCTGTGCGATGGGTGGGACAGAAGGAACACTGTCTGGGTAAAGGGGGCCTTGAGAGGCAAGGAAGTCCTCCTCTTCCTGCCTCTGTTCTGCCTCAAGTGCCCTGTCCATTATTCCACGCAGCGTGTGCTCCAACAGGTGGACAAGAGGTACAGTGTCACTGATGCATGCACTGTCACTGCTCACCATCCTCGTGGCCTCCTCAAATGGTGCCAGGACAGTGCATGCATCCCTGATCATGCCCCACTGGCGTGGAGAAAAAAAACCAAGCTCCCCTGACCCTGTCCTGGTGCCGTAGTCGCACAGGTACTCATTGATGGCCCTCTGCTGCGTGTGCAGCCGCTGCAGCATGGCCAACGTTGAGTTCCACCTGGTGGGCATGTCACATATAAGGCGGTTCTTGGGCAGGTTCAACTCCTTTTGCAGCTCAGCCAGGCGAGCACTGGCATTATAAGATCTGCGGAAATGCACACAGACTTTCCTGGCCTGCCTCAGGACATCCTGTAAGCCCGGGTACCTGCCCAAGAAGCGCTGCACCACCAGGTTAAGGACGTGAGCCACACAGGGCACATGGGTCAGTTGTCCCTGTCGGAGGGCGGAGAGGAGGTTGGTGCCATTGTCGCAAACCACCATTCCTGGCTTAAGCTGGCGTGGCGTCAACCACCTCTCGGCCTGGCCCTGCAGAGCAGACAGGACCTCTGCCCCAGTGTGGCTTCTGTCCCCCAAACACACCAGCGCAAGCACGGCATGGCATCTTTTTGCCTGCGTACTTGCGTAGCCCCGTGAACGGCTACGGAGCACCGCTGGTTCATAGGACAAACCACAGGAAGAGGCCATGGAGGAAGAAGAAGAGGAGGGGGTGGAGGAGAGAGGTGTGTCACAACCAGTAGTAGCATTTTGGAGGCGTGGCGGTGGGACAACCTCCAACACTACTGCACCTTGTCCTGAATCCTTCCCAGCTGCCAAAAGAGTGACCCAATGGGCCGTGAAAGAAAGGTAACGTCCCTGTCCATGCCTGCTGGACCATGAGTCAGCGGTAATATGCACCTTACCGCTGACCGCCCTGTCCAGCGAGGCCAAGACATTGCCTTCCACATGCCGGTAGAGAGCCGGAATAGCCTTCCGTGAGAAAAAGTGGCGTTTGGGAACCTGCCACTGAGGAACCGCACATTGCACAAACTCACGGAAGGGGGCCGAGTCTACCAACTGAAAAGGCAGCAGTTGAAGCGCTAGCAATTTAGCCAAGCTAGCATTCAACCGCTGGGCATGTGGATGGCTGGGAGTGAACTTCTTTCGACGGTCCAGCAGCTGGGGCAGGGAAATTTGCCTGCTAGAATCGGACGTTGGTGTACTGCTAGCAGAGTGGGCGCAAGTACTTGGCTGTGACACACCTAATTCTACACCTTCATTCCTCTCAGTGCATGTTTCAGAGAGGACTGAAGTTATAGTGGGGTTGGAGATCCCAGCTGATGCGGTGCAAGGAGAGGTCCGCTTTGTTCTTTGGTGTGGGTCTTTGAGGTAGGCTTGCCAACGAGCTGCATGGCAGGTCAACATATGTCTGGTCAGGCATGTGGTACCCAAGCGGCTGATGTTTTGGCCACGCGATATACGCTTGAGACATATGTTGCAAACAGCAGCTGTGCGATCTGATGCACTAGCCTCAAAAAAGGCCCACACCAAAGAACTTTTTGAATGACGGGCAGAGGCAGCGCCCTGCACAGGCGGAGCTCTGCGGTGTGATTCCGTCGGTGTACTGCCCTTACGCTGGCCACCAAAGGGCATCCTGCCTCGTTGGAGATGTGCCTCCTCCTCATCCTCCTCCTCCTCCTCTCTCCTATTAGGCACCCACGTGGAGTCATTGACCTCATCATCCCCTCCCTCCTCATCACTGGAGCCAATCTGGCAGTATGCTGCAGCTGCTGGAACATGACTGCCAGATTGGTGTCCTTCTTGAGCATCCCCTCTGTCTGCTCTCACGCTACTGCCTTCCTCTAGCTGGGTTTCATCATCAGACCCTTCGAAACGCTGGGCATCCTCCTGGAGCATGTACCCAACACTGTGCTGAAACAGTTCGGGGGACTCCTCAGGAGGAGGACATGGTGGGTCTAGGGAAGGAGTGACTGATGATTTGTCTGACATTGATACCAGGGAAGACGACGCTTTGGCAGCTGCTTTTCCAGTACCCTGAGCCTGGGTGAGAGAGGATGAGGAGGAGGAGGAGGGCTTGGTCATCCACTCTACCAAGTCTTCGGCATGATGTGGCTCAACATGTCCAGCTGCCGAAAAGAAGGACAAGCGTGTCCCATGGCCATGTGCTGATGACAATGCACCGCGTCCACGACCAGCACTGTTGCCCCCAGACACAGAGCCTGCTTGCCCTCTTTTATTGCCTCCTGACTGTCTGCCTCTCCTTGTTTGCCTTCCAGACATTCTAATAGATGGCCTGCAGGGAGATGGGAAAAAAGCAATAAGGGCTACCTTCAGGTGTCCTTCTCTGTCCCTTGAAACAAGGACTTTCACAGTGAAAGAAACTGACACTGTCCCTACCTAGAGTTTTCTGTCCCTAGAATAAATGTTTTTTTTAATCACAATATAGCACAAGGACAATTCACTCAATGTCTCTCCAGGTCCCTGGAAACAAGGACTTGCAGAGTGAAAGAAACTGACACTGTCCCTACCTAGAGTTTTCTGTCCCTAGAATAAATGTTTTTTTTAAGCACAATATAGCACAAGGACAATTAACTCACTGTCCTTACAGGTCCCTGGAAACAAGGACTTGCAGAGTGAAAGAAAAAAAACACTCTCCCTACCTACAGTTTTCTGTCCCTAGAAAAAATGTTTTTTTTAATCACAATATAGCACAAGGAAAATTAACTCACTGTCCTTACAGGTCCCTGGAAACAAGGACTTGCAGAGTGAAAGAAACTGACACTGTCCCTACCTAGAGTTTTCTGTCCCTAGAATAAATGTTTTTTTTAATCACAATATAGCACAAGGAAAATTAACTCACTGTCCTTACAGGTCCCTGGAAACAAGGACTTGCAGAGTGAAAGAAACTGACACTGTCCCTACCTAGAGTTTTCTGTCCCTAGAATAAATGTTTTTTTTAAGCACAATATAGCACAAGGACAATTAACTCACTGTCCTTACAGGTCCCTGGAAACAAGGACTTGCAGAGTGAAAGAAAAAAAACACTCTCCCTACCTACAGTTTTCTGTCCCTAGAAAAAATGTTTTTTTTAATCACAATATAGCACAAGGAAAATTAACTCACTGTCCTTACAGGTCCCTGGAAACAAGGACTTGCAGAGTGAAAGAAACTGACACTGTCCCTACCTAGAGTTTTCTGTCCCTAGAATAAATGTTTTTTTTAAGCACAATATAGCACAAGGACAATTAACTCAATGTCTCTCCAGGTCCCTGGAAACAAGGACTTGCAGAGTGAAAGAAACTGACACTGTCCCTACCTAGAGTTTTCTGTCCCTAGAATAAATGTTTTTTTTAAGCACAATATAGCACAAGGACAATTAACTCACTGTCCTTACAGGTCCCTGGAAACAAGGACTTGCAGAGTGAAAGAAAAAAAACACTCTCCCTACCTACAGTTTTCTGTCCCTAGAAAAAATGTTTTTTTTAATCACAATATAGCACAAGGAAAATTAACTCACTGTCCTTACAGGTCCCTGGAAACAAGGACTTGCAGAGTGAAAGAAACTGACACTGTCCCTACCTAGAGTTTTCTGTCCCTAGAATAAATGTTTTTTTTAATCACAATATAGCACAAGGAAAATTAACTCACTGTCCTTACAGGTCCCTGGAAACAAGGACTTGCAGAGTGAAAGAAACTGACACTGTCCCTACCTAGAGTTTTCTGTCCCTAGAATAAATGTTTTTTTTAAGCACAATATAGCACAAGGACAATTAACTCACTGTCCTTACAGGTCCCTGGAAACAAGGACTTGCAGAGTGAAAGAAAAAAAACACTCTCCCTACCTACAGTTTTCTGTCCCTAGAAAAAATGTTTTTTTTAATCACAATATAGCACAAGGAAAATTAACTCACTGTCCTTACAGGTCCCTGGAAACAAGGACTTGCAGAGTGAAAGAAACTGACACTGTCTCTACCTAGAGTTTTCTGTCCCTAGAATAAATGTTTTTTTTAATCACAATATAGCACAAGGACAATTCACTCAATGTCTCTCCAGGTCCCTGGAAACAAGGACTTGCAGAGTGAAAGAAACTGACACTGTCCCTACCTAGAGTTTTCTGTCCCTAGAATAAATGTTTTTTTTAAGCACAATATAGCACAAGGACAATTAACTCACTGTCCTTACAGGTCCCTGGAAACAAGGACTTGCAGAGTGAAAGAAAAAAAACACTCTCCCTACCTACAGTTTTCTGTCCCTAGAAAAAATGTTTTTTTTAATCACAATATAGCACAAGGAAAATTAACTCACTGTCCTTACAGGTCCCTGGAAACAAGGACTTGCAGAGTGAAAGAAAAAAAACACTCTCCCTACCTACAGTTTTCTGTCCCTAGAAAAAATGTTTTTTTTAATCACAATATAGCACAAGGAAAATTAACTCACTGTCCTTACAGGTCCCTGGAAACAAGGACTTGCAGAGTGAAAGAAACTGACACTGTCCCTACCTAGAGTTTTCTGTCCCTAGAATAAATGTTTTTTTTAATCACAATATAGCACAAGGAAAATTAACTCACTGTCCTTACAGGTCCCTGGAAACAAGGACTTGCAGAGTGAAAGAAACTGACACTGTCCCTACCTAGAGTTTTCTGTCCCTAGAATAAATGTTTTTTTTAATCACAATATAGCACAAGGACAATTAACTCACTGTCCTTACAGGTCCCTGGAAACAAGGACTTGCAGAGTGAAAGAAACTGACACTGTCCCTACCTAGAGTTTTCTGTCCCTAGAATAAATGTTTTTTTTAATCACAATATAGCACAAGGACAATTAACTCACTGTCCTTACAGGTCCCTGGAAACAAGGACTTGCAGAGTGAAAGAAACTGACACTGTCCCTACCTAGAGTTTTCTGTCCCTAGAATAAATGTTTTTTTTAAGCACAATATAGCACAAGGACAATTAACTCACTGTCCTTACAGGTCCCTGGAAACAAGGACTTGCAGAGTGAAAGAAACTGACACTGTCCCTACCTAGAGTTTTCTGTCCCTAGAATAAATGTTTTTTTTAATCACAATATAGCACAAGGAAAATTAACTCACTGTCCTTACAGGTCCCTGGAAACAAGGACTTGCAGAGTGAAAGAAACTGACACTGTCCCTACCTAGAGTTTTCTGTCCCTAGAATAAATGTTTTTTTTAATCACAATATAGCACAAGGACAATTAACTCACTGTCCTTACAGGTCCCTGGAAACAAGGACTTGCAGAGTGAAAGAAACTGACACTGTCCCTACCTAGAGTTTTCTGTCCCTAGAATAAATGTTTTTTTTAAGCACAATATAGCACAAGGACAATTAACTCACTGTCCTTACAGGTCCCTGGAAACAAGGACTTGCAGAGTGAAAGAAACTGACACTGTCCCTACCTAGAGTTTTCTGTCCCTAGAATAAATGTTTTTTTTAAGCACAATATAGCACAAGGACAATTAACTCACTGTCCTTACAGGTCCCTGGAAACAAGGACTTGCAGAGTGAAAGAAACTGACACTGTCCCTACCTAGAGTTTTCTGTCCCTAGAATAAATGTTTTTTTTAATCACAATATAGCACAAGGAAAATTAACTCACTGTCCTTACAGGTCCCTGGAAACAAGGACTTGCAGAGTGAAAGAAACTGACACTGTCCCTACCTAGAGTTTTCTGTCCCTAGAATAAATGTTTTTTTTAATCACAATATAGCACAAGGACAATTAACTCACTGTCCTTACAGGTCCCTGGAAACAAGGACTTGCAGAGTGAAAGAAACTGACACTGTCCCTACCTAGAGTTTTCTGTCCCTAGAATAAATGTTTTTTTTAAGCACAATATAGCACAAGGACAATTAACTCACTGTCCTTACAGGTCCCTGGAAACAAGGACTTGCAGAGTGAAAGAAACTGACACTGTCCCTACCTAGAGTTTTCTGTCCCTAGAATAAATGTTTTTTTTAAGCACACTATAGCAGAAGCACAAAACACACTGACACTCTCCCTACCTATCCTTCTCTTTCCCTAAACTAAAGGAATCCAGGTTAAGCAAGAAAGAAATAACAGTCACTGTCCCTGCCTATGCTACTCTATCCCTGCTCCGGAACACACTACACTAGGCCGCCGTGCTGGCGGCCTTTTATAGTGTGGGGCGTGTACTAAACACCCTCAGCAATAATTGGCCACAGGCATCCTGCCTGTGGCCAATCATTGCTCTCCTCGCTGCCGGCGCTGTGATTGGCCAAGCATGCGGGGTCACAGTGCATGCTTGGCCAATCACAGCGCCTGGATGACACTGCGATGGCGTAGTGCATTGTGGGCCGTTCGCGTCACTCGAATTTGGCGCGAACGGCCCAAATCGTTCGATCTTCGTCGAACGATCGAACAGCCAATGTTCGAGTCGAACGTATGTTCGACTCGAACACGAAGCTCATCCCTAATTGAGATGAATTTTTGATATTGACCAAATACTTATTTTCCACCATAATTTGCAAAAAAAAAAATATTTCCAAATCAGACAATGTGATTGTCTGGATTTGTTTCCACATTTTGTCTCTCATAGTTGAGGTTTACCTATGATGAGAATTACAGGCCTCTCTCATATTTTTAAGTGGGAGAACTTGCACAATTGGTGGCGGACTAAATACTTTTTTGCCCCACTGTACGTATCTTCTAAAAGGCCATAATACAGAGGCTTCTCCCTGATATATTTTATGATTTTTTTTTCTGCTCATTTACCTCCACAACTTCAGTAAATGCTGTCCAAAGTGCTACATGATCAAAGTTCTGGGTACCAGTCTACCCTCTGCTTTTTTATTCCTAATGCAAAAAAACCTGGTCTCCTCCTTGTACCACCACTCAGAGGGGAACTCATTCCCATTCCCTTCAAGTTCCCCCTTCCCTACCCAACCTATTCTTGTCCCCATCTCTTTCCTCTAACCCTTCCTTCATCGACTGTGTTCTCTTTGGTCCTTTTGTTCTTCTACCCTTGACTAGCCCCCATCCTTCTTTCCATCCTTTGGCCGTTCCCCCATCCCACAAACCTTTTACACTTACATTTCCCTTACAAAAGGGCCTTTTACATTCTACCCCCAAAAAAGGGTATCAGGGTCATTATACCTTCTGCTAAGCCATAATTCAGAGGCTTCTCCTTGATATATCTTCCTTCTTCTCATTTACATCCATGACCTTTGTAAATTCCTTCCAAAGTGCTACATCAGACACAGTCAAAAGTTCTGGGTACCACTCCACCGTCAACTTTCATAACAGAATTTAAGTTATGGTGAAGAGGTTTTCACTTGTAAGTGGTGTAATGGATAACACTTCTGCCTGGCAAGACTGGGGACGTCAGTTCAAACACCAACCACAACACTACCTACCTGGAGTTTGCATGTTCTCCTTGTGGTTATATTGGTTTCCTCTGGGTACTCCAGTTTCATCCCACACTCCAAAGACATGCTGGCAGGTCAATTGGCCCTAGTATGTATATGTATGAATGTGAGTTAGGGGCCTTAGACTGTAGGCTTCTTGTGGGCAGGAACTGTTGTGAATGTACAATCTATACACTCACCAGCCACTTTATTAAGTACACCTGTTAAATTGCTTGGTAAAACAAATTGCTAATCAGCCAATCATATGGCATCTAGATTTGGTGAAGACGACTTGCTGAAGTTCAAACTGAGCATCAGAATGGGGAAGAAAGGAGATTTAAGTGACTTTGAACATTTAAGTGACATGGTTGTTGGTGCCAGACGGGCTGGTCTGAGTATTTCAAAAACTGCTGATCTACTGGGATTTTCACGCACAACCATCTCTCGGGTTTACAGAGAATGGTCCGAAAGAAAAGAGAAAATATCCAGTGAGCAGCAGTTGTGTGGAGGAAAATCCCTTGTTGATGTCAGAGGTCAGAGAATGGGCAGACTGGTTCCAGATGATAGAAAGGCAACAGTAACTCAAAAAAAAAAACACTTGTTACAACCAAGGTATGCAGAATACCATCTCTGAACACACAGCACATCAAACCTTGAAGCAGATGGGCTACAGCAGCAGAAGACAACTCCTGTCAGCTAACAGGAAACTGAGGCTACAATTCGAACAGGATCACCAAAACTGGACAATAGAAGATTGGAAAAAGGTTGCCTGGTCTGATGAGTCTGGATTTCAGCTGCGAGATTCATTTGGTAGGGTCAGAATGTGGCGTAATCAACATGAAAGTATGGATCCATCCTGCCTCGTATCACCGGTTCAGGCTGGTGGTGGTGGTGGAATGGTGTGGGGGATATTTTCTTGGCACACTTTGGGCCCCTTAGTACCAATTGAGCATCGTTTAAACACCACAACCTACCTGAGTATTATTACTGATCATGTCCATCCCTTTATGACTACAGTGTCCCCATCTTCTGATGGCTCCTTCCAGCAGGATAATGCACCATGTCACAAAGCTCCAATCATCTCACCACTGGACAATGAGGTCACTGTACTCCAATGGCCTCCACACTCACCACATCTCATCCAATAGAGCACCTTTGGGATGTGGTGGAAGATTCACATCATGGATGTGCAGCCGACAAATCTGCAGCCACTGCATGATGCCATCATGTCACTATGGACCAAAATCTCTGAGGAACGTTTCCAACACCTTGTAAAATCTATGCCACAAAGAATGAAGGCAGTTCTGAAAGTATAGGAGGTCCAACCTGTTACTAGCAAGGTGTCTAGGGAGTATATACTGTATATGTAAAGTGCTACGTAAATTCTCGGCGCTATATAAATACCAATAAAAAATTAAATGCACACCAACTCATGACGATCTGAATGCCCCTGAACCCCGATTTAATAAGAATTTACAAAAGAAAAAAAAATACTTGACCATTTTCCCAGAATTTACCTGTATCGGATCTTTAGCCAATGACCAGCAGGATAAAATAATAAGGATTTTTTTTTGGTTGAACACACGGGAGTCACAAGAGACGAAAACTGATGGTGCTGACAATTCTTACAAGTCATGTCGCTAATCGATCTTGTCTGCGTTTCTTCCTGTCTTCACCATCGCCCGGTAAAGAGATAAATTCACCGTTCATTGCTTGCGAGTCTCTTAGCAACCTCACTACGAGAAACTGATTTTTTATTAGCAACTGGTCTGGCCGCTTACTGCCCCTGATGAATACGCCGCGGCCCCCGCGAGGACAGCGAATCTAACATTCTCCAAGTAAACATTAAGCAAGTACATTAATGTCATTATTGATGTGACTAGCGTTCAGCATCCGTAATTATATAAAAGACAAATCTATCACGCCTACGAGACGGATCTTAGCAAAGGAAACTGCTCTTAAATAGACAATTACTAGAAAAAAAGGTTCATTTACTTAAAGTTGACTTCGGGGCAGGAAAACTTTCATTGAAATATATTCCTCAACTGCCACAAAGGATATAAATCCACTTTATGTACACCAAACGTCTTTACAAAACCACTAATTACCTTGTAAAATAGCGGTGACATCATGGTTGTGTTGCTGCGGCTATTTTAGTGATTTTGCACAGCAAATATCACTGCTACTGAAACACGACTCCCTAGGGCAGTGGTTTTTAACCCTTTTCAGGCAAGGCACCCTTTAGAATGGTGCACAGCAGTGGGGGTGCGTCCATAGTGGGCGCAGGAGCGCCGCCCCCTCTCTCTCCTACGCCCGTCACTCACAACAACAATACAGAGGTTCATGCATTGCATGAACCTAGGTATTGTCGCCGGCGCCGCCCACTATTCAGATGGCCGTCCCCCTGGCGAGCGCTGGCCATCTGAATAACAGTGACTGGTTGGTTTTTGGAAGTGCCTATCAGAGCCAGCATATAGGGTTCCCGATTACAGACTGTGGGCTGTAATCGGCTTCCAAATAGTTAACCAGGGGACGCACGGGCTGTGCGTTCCTTGGTTAACACTGACAGGCGTCTTAGCCAATCAGGTTCACCGGGTCTGATTACCGGTAACCTGATTGGCTGAAGCAACATCGAGGGCGGGAGAAGACATCGAGGACAGAAGAAGGACAGTGCTGACCCCAAGAAGGTAAGTGCAGGGCTGGGGACAAACTGGCTATATTTGGGGACAAACTGGCTGCATTTGGGGGGAAACTGGATGCATTTGGGGGGAAACTGGCTGAATTTAAGGGGGCAAACTGGTGGCGTTTGGGCACAGTGGCTGTGTTTAGTGGGCACAGTGGCGGCAATTGATGTTTTTTTTTTTTTCAGTTTGTTTGTGCCCCCCCAAAAATTTGGAGCACCAGCCGCCACTGGTGCACAGTCCCGCGGCACACCAGTCTGAGGGTTTGTGCACACCAGGAGGTGCGTCCAAGCTTGCGCTTTTTTTTGCACGTTCGTGCATGTTGCATTTTTTTAATGAGCTAAAACGTATGCGCATTTGCTAAATGCGTGGGGGTGTCAATAAGAAATAATGGCACCCAGGTGAAACTGCAAAAGGCAGCACATTTTTGTGCGGTACAGGAAAACGTGCGATTTCACATGTGTTACCTCGCTGCACCTCGTTTTAAGAAGCCCTAAAATGTAGTCTGTGTGGCAGAGTTCAGGGATCTTGGATTGTTGCTTTTCTCCCTCCAAATTCCCCCTTCTAGCACAAATCCCCCCTCCTAGCATCCACCCCACCTCCTAAATCACGCCTTCTAGCACAAATCCCCCAACCGATTTCCCCTACTACTACCCCCCACCCAATCCTCTCTCTTAGCAAAAACTTTGCTCCAACCCTCCCAATCCCCTCTCCTAGCACAACCCCCCCAATGCCCCCTCCCAGCACAAACCCTGCTCCAACCCCCCCCCCCAATCCCCTCTCCTAGCACAACCCCCCAATCGCCCATCCTAGCACAAACCCTGCTCCAACTCCCCCAATCCCCCTCCTAGCACAAACCCTGCTCCAACCCCTAATCCCCTCTCCGAGCACAACCCCCCCAATCCCCCCTCCTAGCACAAATTCTCCTCCATCCCCCTCAATCCCCTCTCCTAGCACAACCCCCCTAATCCCCTTCCTAGCACAAACCCTGCTCCAACCCCCCAAATCCCCCCTCCTAGCACAAACCCTGCTCCAACCTCCCCAATTCCCTCTCTGAGCACAACCCCCCCAATCCCCCCTCCTAGCACAAACCCTGCTCCAACCCCCCCAATCCCCTCTCCGAGCACAACCCCCCCAATCTCCCCTCCTAGCACAAACCCTGCTCCATCCCCCCCAATCCCCTCTCCTAGCACAACCCCCCAATCCCCCCTCCTTGCACGAACCCTGCTCCATCCCCCCCAATCCCCTCTCCTAGCACAAACCCTGCTCCATCCCCCCCAATCCCCCCTCCTAGCACAAACCCTGCTCCAACCCCCCAATCCCCTCTCCTAGCACAACCCCCCCAATCCCCCCTCCTAGCACAAACCCTGCTCCACCCCCCCTAATCCCCTCTCCTAGCACAACCCCCCCAATCCCCACTTCTAGCACAAACCCTGCTCCAACCCCCCCAACCCCTTCTCCTAGCACAACCCCTCCCAATCCCCACTTCTAGCACAAACCCTGCTCCAACCCCCCCCCCCCCCACACACACACACAAATCCCCCCTCCTAGCACAAACTTCCCTGCTCCCAAATCCACAATCCTAGCACAAGCCCCACTCCAACTCCCCCAATCCCCCCTCCTAGCACAAACCCTGCTCCAACCCCCCGGTCCCCTCTCCTAGCACAACCCCCCCCCATCCCCACTTCTAGCACAAGCCCCACTTCAAATCTCCCAATCCCCTCTCTTAGCACAACACCCCAATTCCTCCTCCTAGCACAAACCCCCCCCCCCTTCCCAACTTCTCTCTCTCCGCCCCCACCCGCAATTTCTGCAGCCTGTAGTCAAATCCTGCACATTGGAATGAGAGTTCTACTTTGTGTTAATTCCTGTAAACTGCAACCCTGCGAGGAGAGAGAGAGAGATCACAGCCCACACGACTTTCTCCTTCTCCCTGCAGCTATGTGTACTATTGCAGCAGAAAGCGTCATCCGACATGTCCTTAACAACCGATGACATGCCTGGGTGCTAGGACGCGGGCGGCACTACAGCTTTCTGCTTTGCTGGCATTAGTACACATAGCTGCTTCAGGGAGGAGGAGGAAGCTGTACTCTCTGTCTCCTCACCGAGTCGCAGTGCACGGGAGTTGATACACGGGAGTAGTGCTCATAAGATGCTGGGACAGCTTCACCATCACGCATGAACCTCTTGCATTGGGGGAATAACCTTATAAGCTGCAGATCCACATAAACTCCAAACTAAAGTTCAAACACACTTGTGGGCTACCTAGTTGTCCCAAACCGACAAGAGGCAGAGCTATTAAAACTATAACCAATTTTACCCTCTAAAAATGCATTGTTAGATTCCATTGACAAGTGTCTGTTCGGAGTCTTCACCAGCTTGTCAAAACTCCTCATACCCATAATAACATCATAAATAACATGTACCGCTGTCATCGCTGGGGACTAAAACTCAGTGGAGACTCAGAACAGACCCAGCAGTTTGTCCTGTTCGCTTTCTGAGCTAGTCAGGAAATACACTTTAAATAATAACTTGGGATGCTTTTCATCGTTACCCTTGCTAAAATTTACTAAACAAACAAAAAAATAAATAAACAAAGATACTCCTCATTCTTTGGTGTGGTTGAGCCGCTTCTTGCAGTGGCTGGCGTGGTCTCATCCCTCAAGCTTCTTTACAACGTCCCAGTCACCTGGTTGGAAAGAATGTAAACCAGTTATTGTGTCAGGGTCCAGAAGGGACTCGTGAAGCCACAGCTGAACTACATCCACTCCAGAGAGATACCCAAAATAGTATCCTTGGACCACCTATGTTAATCTTTTTTTTTGGGTTCAAAGGACTTTGCCCCAAAACTAGGCTTTGTGCACTGTGTAACCATCTGACTGTGGGAAGCCTCCATTCCTTCCCTTTGCACAGACCTCCTTGTGTCCATGGCGATTCGAATCGGCTTATCGTCTTATCCCTACATCCAGGAAAACCATTGCACCCATTTCCGGGAGCACCGCCTGGTGTCTTCTTCTACGGTGGATTGACGGACTACAACCACTATATCTGGTCCAGTCCCCCAACTAGAAACCCTAACCGAGGCGTTATCACCCCACGAATTAGGCCTCTACCCCTCACAGTGTATGCATACACAAGCGTTTTCCACTATACACCCATACACTGCGTCGCCAGACTAAACCACACAGAACACTTACGCCCGTTTACCACCTACAGAACAATGTGGCTTCTCTCTGTATCTAGATGTTACAACAATAATGGTGATGCCCCCCTGTTTGCTCTCTACCCAAAACTGTATTACAGTACAAAACTTCACAAAATTGGAACAAAATATAAAACACCCTTTTTCAACCGCAAAATGCTTTCCATTTTCCTTCCAAGCACAAATCTCATTGCTCACTTTTCAGAAAACCCCAAACTCCTCCCACCAACTTCCTGCTGATACATAAATGCTGAAAATAACTTCCTGTTACATGCTCAGCTCAAAAACAAACAAACTGGTTTATTTACATATCAACGTACAGGAAGAGGGAGGGGGAGGGGGGAGCCTAGCCCCATCACCTTGTCTATTAGGACACCAAAAAAAAATCCATGGCTAAACATCATATATTTCAACAATTTAAAAAAACCTTTGTCAAGGAAATGATGGAACAAACCCCCCTTTTGCAAATGGGAGGGAATCCCCGCTGACCCACACATCCCCTGGAGGTCAAACCACAAGTTTCGAGACTCAAATACAAACTCCTGCCAAAAGATGGCTATACAGTACAAGCTTCAAAAACAATGAATTGCCTTCTGGGAAACTCCCAAATATTTAAACATAAAAACATACACCACTGTACAAAAACTAAGTTAAAGTTAGTCTTACAATCTATCAAAATTCAGTGTAAGGTAGGGATTTCACTTAAAACCAAAATCCAATACAAAAACCGCCGCTCTTATACTGCAAAGTCAGCTAAACCTGCAATAGCTTACATTCACTTAAATGAAAATCCCCATCTCAACATCATCTGCCTGGAGTTTGCATGCTCTCCCCGTGCCCGCATCGGTTTCCTCCGGGCACTCCGGTTTCCTCCCACACTCCAAAGACATGCTGGTAGGTCAACCAGATCCCGTCCATAAATGGGGCCTCAGCATGTGCATGTGTCCGCAGGCCAAACTGTAAACGCCAACAAGGACTGCGCCTCCAAATCACTTTTCTTTTTTGTACATCACGGGACACAGAGCGACTTAGTCATTACTAATGGGTTATATAGATTACCTTCAGGTGTTGGCACTGGCCAATTCCAAACCGGAAGTACCCTCCCCTATATAAGCCCCTCCCACCCGGGAGCACCTCAGTTTTTTGCCAGTGTCTAAGGTGTTGGCCAAAGAGTAACATGTGTTTTCACTGGGCTTGCGTACAGGTTCTTTTGGGCCTTAGTAAGCTGTTCCGGATCCCACCAAAAAAGCTTCATAGCTAAACGGTCGGTACCCGGGCCTTGCAGCAGAAGAGCAAGGTTTTGCCTGTAATGCTTCTCTTAGGAGGGCTGGACCCTGGGATCCAGAGCTCTGGTCATACCCACGACCAAGATGTTGTCTGTGCAGGGTGCTATACAGGTCCAGGGGAGTGGAATCCTTGGGAACCCGGTCCCTGAAGGTTTAATTACAATGCCTGCCGTGATAGGTGAAGTTTGGACTTCTGTGGACCAAACAAAGTCCTGCGGCGGGGATCAGGTAAGTGGGGGCCCCCAGGAACTTGGTTCTATTGGGGGACCCCCAAGCCTAATTTGTCTTTCTGTCTGTTACCTAACGGTATTCCCGCTAAATATCTGTGTTTGCCTGTAACTACTGAAAATGTAAAATTTTAATAGTAGTCAAGAAAAAAAAAAAAAAACAGGGACCGCGGTACCTGTGTTAAACCACTAGAGGCCGCTGTAGTCCATTTTTTCTTGTCATGTGGATCTTTGGTTTTCTCAAGTCAAAAGATCCAGGCAGCTGGTAAGTTTCTCTGTGGGAATCCACTTCCTCTGCCCTGTTGCTGCGCTCATCCACCGCACAGGCCCTCCGGCAAAAAGGGCCCTGGCTCCTAGTCCCCTGTTTGATTTCGAAAAGGGCGCCAATGGCGCACGGGCGCGCGCGCGCGCTGGGCGCGTGCACGCGCCTCCTATGAAAAAAAGGGGCGGGGCGGGTGGATGACGCTTGATGCGCGCCGCGGCGCTTCTGCGCATGTGCGGGCGTCCCAGCATAGTTAAAAGACACAGTACAAGTGTCAGCTGGATGCAAACAGAGCTAGCAACAAACAGTGGCACACAGAGGCGGTTGATGCAGGCATCCCCATAGAAAGGCACTTTAGTGGACACCAGCTGGTATATAGCAGCACCTGTGTTAGATTATTACCAGCAAAATTGGTGTATGACGACGGGAATACCTCAGCTTTGTGCTTAAAGGATATGTCGTCCAGACGCTCCGGAAATAGATCTTCCAGGAAGCCAAAGGGGTCTCCATCGGGCTCTGAGGATATTGGGCATGCTTGTACTGCACCAATCTCCCCTGAGAATTCAGAGGTCAGTAGCCGTAGAAACCCCGCAGGAATGCCTGGTGCTGCGGCTGTCCCCAGTCCACCTGCTCCTGTATATATAACAGAGGAGGTTTTATCCTCAACTCTGGGAGGATTGGAAGAGAGATTAACAGCATTGATCGCTGCTTCCCTGTCTCAGGAAAAGCGCGTCCGATCTCCGTCTCCTCCTTCAGAGTGCCTGTTAGTGGAGGAACAGCCCCACACAGAGATCGACCTACCTGAAGGGGATCAGGATGAGGTTGATTCAGTTATGGAGGAATCAACAGTGGAAGAACCTTTCTCAGCATCTCAGGCTGAAAGATTATGGGTTCAGTCTCTGACTAATATGGTCCGATCAGCATTTAAAATGCCTCTGGCGGAACCACCATCCACTACGGTTTCCTCGCTGGGGTCGCTAAAAGCTCCCCAGGCTGTCTGTTCCTTCCCAATCCACCCTTTATTAGAAGGGCTTATTTACCAGGATTGGGAGCATCCTGATAAAATATTTGCTCCCCCCAAGAGATTTCCGGTGATCTATCCCATGGAGGATAAGTTCATAAAAAAATGGAGGGTCCCTACAGTGGACGCAGCCATCTCTTCTGTTAACAAATCACTGACATGTCCAGTAGATAATGTTCCAATGTCAAAGACCCAATAGATAAAAAATTGGAGTCTTTACTAAAATCTGTTTTCTCTACAGCAAGCATGGTGACACAACCTGCGGTAGCAGCGATTGGAGTCTGCCAAGCAGTGAAAGATCAGTTGAAACAAGTCTTAAGGGACTTACCAGATCAGCAGGCTCTTGCCCTAGCTGACCTGCCTAGAGCCTTGTGTTTTGCGGTGGACGCCATAAAGGATACAATCCAACAGGCCTCCCGCTTTACGCTGTCTATAGTACATATGCGTAGGCTTCTGTGGCTCAAAAACTGGTCTGCTGAAGCTCCCTGTAAAAAACTGCTGGTTAGCTTCCCATTTCATGGAGAACGCTTATTTGGAGAAGATCTGGACAAATATAACCAGAAAATTTCTGCCGGTAAAAGTTCTCTTACCGGTTAAGAACAAGGGTAGAAGTCCTTCTTTTAAGAGGCCTACTTCTCCAGTCCCTGGCACATCGGCTGTGAAACAGTTCCGACGGCCTCCGCGGTCAAATCCAGGGGGCAGAAATCAGGGACAATCACAGGGTATCAAGAAACCCTGGGTCAAGAGAGGTACAAAACCTCCCCCTAAGTCATGAAGGGTTGCCCCCACTCAGTCGGGTGAGGGGAAGACTTCAGTTGTTCACAGAGACCTGGCGGGACACCATCAGAGATGGGTGATCCCCGCAGTAAGTCTGGGATACAGGCTGGAGTTAAAAGACATTCCTCCTGCCCATTTTATAAGGTCAAACGTGCCAAGCGATCCCCAGAAGAGTGGATCCCTCCTTCTGGCACTAGAGCAACTATTGCCCCAAGGGTAATCATGAAGGTTCCCTTGAAAGAAAACGGGTTCGGGTTTTACTCGAACCTTGTCACAGTCCCCAAACCAAATGGGGACATGAGGCCCATATTGAATATAAAAGGGCTAAACAAGTTCCTACATATCAGGACTTTTTTCGGATGGAGTCGATCCGATCGGTGGCCACCGCCCTACAAGGGCAGGAATGGTTAGCCTCGATCGACATAAGGGATGCTTATTTGCATATTCCCATCTGTCCGGCCCACCAGAAATTTCTACGCCTTGCAGTAGAAGGGCGCCATTTTCAGTTCAGAGCCTTACCTTTCGGTCTGGCCACGGCACCACGAGTGTTCACAAAAATTCTGGCCCTACGATTGGCCAAACTAGGAACACAAGGTGTAACGATAATGGCATATCTAGACGACTTGTTGCTGATAGACCACTCAGTGAAAAAAACTAGAAGTGGTCGTTCACAAGATAATCAAGTATCTGGAATCTCACGGTTGCATTATCAACCGAGACAAGTCAGCCCTAAAACCAGTCAAAAGCCTGGAATACTTGGGGGCTAAGACTGGATTCAAATCAGAGAAAGATTTTCTTACCTCCAGAGAAGGTGTCGTCTTTGAAAGATTTGACCCACTTAGTGGGTACAAAAAAGAAAAACCATCCATACGCCTGTGTATAAGGCTGCTGGGAAAAATGGTGGCTTCATTCGAAGCGGTACCCTACGGTCAATTCCATTCAAGGAACTTGCAGAGGGCCATACTGTCAGCCTGGAACAAAAAAGTTCAGGCTTTAGACTTACCAATGTCCCTGTCCCCTTCCGTTCGCAAGAGCCTCCATTGGTGGTTGGTGCCCCAGAATCTGGGAAGGGAAACCCTTCAGTCCGGTTTCTTGGAAGGTGGTCACTACAGTTGCCAGCCTCATAGGCTGGGGGGCAGTACTGGAGCAATGGTCTCTCCAGGGCAAGTGGTCAAAAGCAGAGAAGGCCCTGCCCACCAATCTCTTAGAGATACGAGCAGCCCGGTATGCCCTAGTAGCATGGACATCCAAACTCCAAGGGTCACCTGTCAGAATTCAATCAGACAATGCCACAGCAGTGGCATATATCAATCTCCAGGGTGGCACCAGGAGTCGTGCAGCCCAGAGGGAAGCGAAATGCATCCTGGAATGGGCAGAAAGGTATGTCACAGCCATATCCGCGGTTTTCATCCCAGGAGTGGAAAATTGGAGAGCGGACTTTTTTAAGTCGCCAGCAATTATGCCCGGGGGAATGGTCTCTTCACCCCGAGGTTTTCCAGGCAATATGCCAGCGGTGGGGAACACCGGATGTAGATCTGCTAGCATCCAGATTCAACGCAAAGGTGGACAGATTTGTGTCTCGCACAAAGGATCCCCTAGCTTGCAGTTCGGATGCCCTAGTGTTCCCTTGGGATCAGTTCAAGCTGATATATGCATTCCCACCGCGATTAATCCGCAGAATCAGGGTAGAAAAGAAACCAGTGATTCTGGTGGCTCCAGCGTGGCCCCGAAGGGCATGGTACGCGGAGATTGTAAAAATGTCAGTGGGAAGTCCTTGGACCCTCCCACATCGTCCGGACCTGCTTTCGCAAGGACCGATATACTACCCTTCCTTACCAGCCCTAGGTTTGACGGCCTGGCTATAGAAGCCCACATTCTAAAAAAGAGAGGGCTCTCTAATCCTGTGGTATCTACCATGATCAATGCCAGGAAGCCGGTATCCAGGCAGATCTATTATAGGATCTAGAAGGCGTACATCACGTGGGGTGAGGCCAGGAAATGGCATCCACGTAAGTACGTAATAGGTAGGATTCTGGACTTCCTACAGTGGGCTGTACATAGGAAGCTTGCCTTGAGTACTATCAAGGGTCAGACGGCCTTGTCAATATTTTTTTTTTTTCAAAGGCCCTTGGCTTTGCATTCATTAATCAAAGCTTTCATACAAGGAGTGATGCGTATTAGCCCTCCGGTTAGTATTCCCATATGTCCATGGGACTTAAACCTGGTTCTGTCGGTTCTACAGAAACAACCATTTGAACCATTGCGGCACATTTTCTTGGTTCTTTTCACCAGGAAACTGATTTTCTTAGTAGCCATTTGTTCGGCTAAAAGAGTATCGGAATTAGCCGCCTTGTCCTGTAAGGAGCCATATCTGGTTATCCATAAGGACAGAGTAGTATTACGTCCTCATCCAGCCTTCTTCCTAAGGTGGTATCGAGGTTCCATTTGAACCAAGATGTGGTTCTTCCTTCCTTTTTCCCCAAACCTAGTTCGGTAGAGGAAAAGTTATTGCATTCTTTGGATGTAGTAAGAGCAGTTAAAGCTTATCTTAAAGCCACTGCTCAGATTCGTAGAACGGATACTTTGTTTGTTCTGCCGGAAGGCCCCAGAAAGGGTCAGGCAGCATCAAAAATCTACTTTAGCCAAGTGGATTCGACAGGTCATAATACAAGCCTATGGCTTGAAAAGGAGACCGCCTCCGTTCAAAGTTAGGGCGCACTCCACAAGAGCAGTTGGAACTTCATGGGCAGTGCATCACCAAGCCTCCCTGGCTCAAGTACTGTAAGGCCACAACATGGTCCTTAGTACACACGTTTACTAGATTCTACCAGGTAGACGTCAGAAGTCAGGAGGATGTCGCCTTTGGGCGCAGTGTGTTGCAGGCCGCAAAAGAGCCTCATGCCTGATGGCGCCCAGCTTATGTATCCCTCCCCTCATTTGGCATTGCTTTGGGACGTCCCATTAGTAATGACTAAGTCGCTCTGTGTCCCGTGATGTACGAAAAAGAAAAAGGGATTTTTATAACAGCTTACCTGTAAAATCCTTTTCTTGGAGTACATCACGGGACACAGAGCTCCCACCCCTCTTTTTGGGACACTTATTGCTTGGCTACAAAACTGAGGTGCTCCCGGGTGGGAGGGGCTTATATAGGGGAGGGTACTTCCGGTTTGGAATTGGCCAGTGCCAACACCTGAAGGTAATCTATATAACCCATTAGTAATGACTAAGTCGCTCTGTGTCCCGTGATGTACTCCAAGAAAAGGATTTTACAGGTAAGCTGTTATAAAAATCCCTTTTTTAAAACAGGACAGACCGTACTACACAATTCGCACCAAACATCGAAATCTGCCCCAAAAGCTGCGCAATTCCACAAACAAGATAGCAGACGAATGCCACAGCACGGTCACATGGTATAACACCCAAAGGAAAGGTGGCTGCACCTTCCCCTATAGGAAGCCTCTCAAAATGGCCAGCGACTACCATGGCAGCATGGCAGACAAGATGGCCACCACATGCAGTTTTTCCCGCCAAAACCAGCACAAACCTCCCTAGAATCTTTCTCCACAAAGCTACACACCTGAGACACCACATGTACACCTACAATAAGGTGACCAGACATCCCCGGTTTCTGGGGACAGTCCCTGGATTGAGGACACTGTCCCCGGACCAAGTCTGTCCCCAGTTTTGTCCCCGGATTGGATTTGAACAGGGGCTGGGGCAATTTCAAAGACAGTCAGTGCAGAATTAATAAAAAAAAAATCAGAATTACACACCTCCGCTCCTACTAGCTTAGGGGGGTCTATTTTTTTCCATTAGCTGTGCCCCTTTCTCATGATCATGTGCTGGTCGGAGCGGAGGGAATATTCCTTCAGTTTCGGGTGCATGCCCATCCAGCTCCGCTCTCATGTTCTTCTTACTTGGCTCAAGTCCCGGCCAGCCGCCTGCCTGCTTATCTCCTTGCCTTCCCTGGTGGAGTGATCTTCCTCCGTTACCCACCCAGTAGTAGTCGAGGCCCGGAGTGTAAAACTTGACAGGCTGTGAGGCAGGGGGCGGCGGCGGCGACGGGCAGAGAGTCGCTGATTGCTGCCATTACTAGTAAACAAAAATATGTCCCCGGATTTCATTTTAAAAATCTGGTCACCTTAACCTACAAACATTTTAAGAACAATCTTCACACAATTTAGGCTACTTCAACTTGGACCCTTTGCACACTAAACAGCACATTCAAAAATGTTAGTTATATGAAACACAACTCAAAACATACACTCCTGTCCCTACCCAAGTTCACACACACACAGTGGCATCAGCTTCCATAACAAGCCATCGCACAGACATACAAACAGTGATTCTTGCATGCATGATCTTTTCATCTCAAAACAGAAAAAAAACCTCCTCCATGCTAGGATCCAAGAAAAGCCTGCAACCATTTAAAGGGCGCATTCCTTTCAACAACTACTATTGTCTGGCTTCTAGCAATGCCTGGCCACTTGAATATGCGGCAGGAACTTTCAACTCAAAAACCAAACCTTTTACTTAAAATATTTTTACACTTATGGGGACATGTGTCTTGGTCCCATACAAAGGCAAAAATCACAATCTATCCATCTCTATTTTTCATAGAAATCACAAACACTACACACATACAGTATATTGTTGCTTGTACATCAGATTATCATCCCTCAGGGCGTAGCCCTTCCAACACAAAACATTCTCCATTGTAAGCAGTGGGCAAGCCCTTCCCCCAAGCCACATGGCACACAAACGATCATCTACTTACAAACTGCTCAGTGTAGGCTGCACTAAATAATCCCACAGCTATGCCTACAAATCATACACAATATTCAGTTTCCATATACATCATAAACTTGTAGTCAAAAGTTACACAGAGACCCACCAACTTTCACCATTGTAACTGATAGCCATGCTACCTTCCCCCTCCCCCACTAAAGCACATGGCACACAGGGACCAGACTTTAACAATGCAGCAGCAATGGCTGGCTGCACAAGCTGCTCAATATATCGCACAAAACAATCTAATCACATACAGTCTACATTTCTCATTTAGTTACACTCTTACAGCCCGCAGCTTCCCCACACAAACATCCAGGCACACCCAGGCACACGCAGGCATACCCACACAGGCACACAAATTCACAGGCATACGATCCATGACAAAATCACACAAACACATACAATTCTCTTCCAACCAGCATTATTTCAAAAAGAAGAAAAATTTGTTCTTTTACAGAGCAGAGCCCCCCCACGCATCGGAACGTAGATCCACTCTCCCCCATCTCGACCCGATGCCTAAGGGGGCCCCATCTATTCTTAAAGTCCTGGCCCGCCATCCTGTCAGCAAAGTTTGGCTGTGTGCAGAGCACACAGCCATTTCTCCTTGTGCTCATAATCATAATCATCTTGATTAGGGTTGTCCCGATACCACTTTTTTAAGACTGAGTACAAGTACCGATACTTTTTTTGAAGTACTCGCCGATACCGAATACCGATCCTTTTTTTTATGTGTCAGTATTTTTTTTTTTTTTTTACAATTTTTTTTTTTACAATTTTTTTTTTTTACAATTTTTTGTCATGTTTTTTTACAATGCTTTGTTGGAGTGGGTGGGGGGGGGGATGATCTCAGTGTATTTATTTTTTATTTTTTACAATTTATTTTTTTATTATTTATTGCAATTTATTTTTTTATTTCTAGCCCTGTTGGGGGGCTTTGGTGAGATATCAGGGGTCTTAACAGACCTCTGACATCTCCCCTTTGAGACAGAGAAAGGGACTAGGGAAACAGATTCCCCAGTCCCTTTCTCAGCTGCACTGAAAATGAATGGAGAGGAGACAACGGCTCCTCTCCATTCATAAACTGAAGCATCGTAAACACACAGGTTACGATGTTTCAGTTATATGAATGGACAGAGTCAGTCACTGACTCTGTACATTCGGAAAAGGTAGGAGCCGGGTTTAGCGGCTCCTACCTCCGCTCTCCATCCTGACAGAGGGAAGCGGAGGAGGATATGGAGGGTGGCACAGAGCTGAGGACAGCAGCAGCGCGGAGGGGGAGAGCAAAATAACAGAGGACAGCAGCAGCATGGAGGGGGGACACGGAGCGCGCGGGGGGGGGGGAGAGCAGAAAGACGAAGGACATCAGCAGCATGGAGGGGGGACACGGAGCGCGGGGGGGGGGGGGAGAGCAGAAAGACGAAGGACATCAGCAGCATGGAGGGGCGGACACGGAGCACACGGGGGAGAGCAGCACGGATGGGGGAACTGGAGGAGGATACAGGGACAGTCAGCGGTGATCGGTGCGGCTTTGGAGGGAGTTACAAGCACCGATCACCGCTGTATAGATTTCACTAAAACAGCTGAAAAGAAGGGGGGGGGTCGGGAGAAGCTGTCGGGCTGTATTGAAATCTATACAGCGGTGATCGGTGCTTGTAACTCCCCCCGCTGCACCGATCATCACTGACTGCCCAAGTATCGGCTGAAGCATCGGAGCATTTTCCCCGAGTACAAGTACTCAGGGAAATGCCTGGTATCGGTACCGATACCGATACTAGTATCGGTATCGGGACATCCCTAATCTTGATGTAATAATGCTTCTTAAGCTAAAATTCACTCACCTTCCATTCGATCCCCATTCATACAAATCAAGAAGAATCACCAGACTGGTCTCATCATCAAGGCCTCCCAGCAAAGACTGCTCGCCGACGCCCTAACAGCGTCCTTTTATTATCACAAAAGATCACAAACAGGAAGTGATGGCTGCAGCAGCCAATCACCTCCTCCGTGGGAGGGGACATCACAGGATGTTCCCTTCACACATGAAATGTCCATATAAGGAGTTGACAACACAAGAAATATAGCTTAAAGGATACAATTCAATACAATAATACAATAATAATACAATAACCAATGAACACAGTTCCTGATGAGGGGAGCTTATCTGCAGGTGAACGCCCATGTCACCACATCAATGTTGATCAGACACAGAAGTGACAAGAGCATATATCCGCTAAACCTATAATGCGTTTGCAGAGAGGCCTCACTCCGCAAACACCCTTCTCCAAATCAGGAAGTTTATCTCAACCAGTCTCAGACTGCCCCAGTCAGCTCTTTAGAGCGGGTTGCGGAAGTACTAACACTGGGTGACACTATGACAATACATATTAACCTCCCTGGCGGTATGATTCTTTCTGGAATTATGTACCAAAAGCGGTACAATTATTTTGCATGAAAATTTGGTGTTATGTATTATAGGCCTGCGATTCTTAGTAATTACTTACTTAAACCTGACCAAACCAGAGTCTAGTAAACATCCCGGGTATGATAAATATGAAACACAAAATTATAAATTATAATATAATAAATAACTATAAATAATTATAAAAAATAGTAATCTAATTATAATAAAAATTATTCAATAATGTAATCAAATCAAAAACACTGAAATTTGCTCAGTTGCAGAATTGTCGCTGTCATTAGATTTAGTGTTTGATGACGAATTTCCCCACAAATCACTATCGCTCAATTCTGCGAGTGATTCTAATTTATTATCGCTGCTTTCTAGCTGGTCTAAAACCACTTTTGACATAAAGGGACACTTTTTAGTTGCTATGGACAATCCCCAGTTTACAGGCAGAAAGAACGATTTTTATTATATAAAAGTGCATGCAGGGCACTGGGCAGACCACTAGGGACAAAGGGGGTGTGTAATTATTACATACAGTACTGTAATCTGCAAGATTACAGTATACTGTATGTATACTATGTGTTTACCTTTTTGAATTTGGCGCCCAGTTCCGCTCCCTTGCGCCGCTGCGGCTCGCAGGGAACGGAACTAGGAAGTCAGATGGGGTCGAAAGTGCCGACACTCGCCGGAAGTCTCGCTGGCGATCACAGCAGAGGACATCATCGCTGGATCGCCAGGAGAAGGTAAGGAAACTCCGCTGCGAGCTCTGCAATGTCTACCCCGAGCGTGACTCGGGGTTACCGATCCTAGCATAAAAAAACAACCCCGAGTCACGCTCGGGATTACCGCTAGGGAGGTTAAATACATCTTCATAAAATTTTCCACAACAGCGGTGGCCATCTAGCCATCGCTTATCTTTCTGGAAAATCCCTGCTGACGCCGGATGGTTCCCGGGCTCACAGATTGGTAACGTTAGCCCGGGAACCACCGGGAAGCAGCAGGGGGGGGTCTCTCCTGCCGCTTATAAAATTGATCTTGCGGCGAATCCGTTGCTGGGATAACTTTTATCAGAAAGCTGGCCCATAGTTGCCAACATTGCAAAATAATTTATAGGGACACTTTTTTGTCTGTAGGCGGAGTCTTGCTATAATTGGGGGCGTGGCATTCGTTTGAAGGCGGGACATACCGGGGGAAAGAAAAATGGGCGTGGTTTAACCAGAAAATGGGCGTTGCTTAAAGAGGGCGTGGTTGGAGTCTGAGATGAACGAGGGATGGAGGGAGAAAGTAAAGGAGAGAGAAAGAAAGAATGAAAGAAAGAAATGGGGGGGGGAAGAGAGAAAGAAGGAAAGAAAGAGGGATGGAGGGACAACAGGCCCAGATCCTACACCACAATAGAAATATGAGTATAGCAAGGTCTCCGGCCTTGTCCAGTCTAATGAGGACCTCCATGACCAAATATAGCTGACATCCTTCAATATGTAGTGGGTTGTGAGGCATAGTGGGTGCAAAGATGTTGAAAATCATTGGGCGCCAGACACTTTTTGGATGTAAAAGAGGTTCTTTTTCTTTTGACAGTCCTTTTTGTATTTTTGGGGGAAAGAGGGTTAGGGCCAGGACACACTTAAGTAGTTATGGTTTCATATAGCAGACTCCGAGACTTCAGTAGGAGGACAGCCGTCCAGGGAAAGGCCCCAGCAAGGTGCCACGTCTCCACTTCTGCACATGTAGGAATGCTGTCTCTTATGGCAACAGTCCTTTAACAGTTCCTAACTCAAACGTAACAGTTCTTTCAGCTCCACTACAACTGCCTCTTGTAGTTCTTTAACACTGAGCTCCCGGTCTCTCACTAGACCCTCTTGATTCTCTGACTCTGAATTCCTTGAGCTCCTTAAAGGTTGGTGGTAGTATCTCCCTCAAGTGTCACCCACGCTTCCCTGCTGGGTCCCTAGCTTGGCACTCCAGATACTTCTCAAGTTTCACCCCTGCTAACCGGCAAAGTCCCTAGCTTGACTCACAAGGCTGCCCTGCAAGCATCTCCTCCAAGGGTTGGGTCCCTAACTTGATCACTGCCTGCAGTTTCCCGATTCTCAACCGTGCCCGTTCGGTGAGAATATGGTTCTGGTACTTTCTTCAGTTACTCACTGTGGCCTTTGGTAAAGGTGGTTGCTCCCTTTGTGGCGACAGCTTCCCTTCTACCTCTGACAACTGACAGGTTCTCCGGCCGACAGAACCGTCACTTTCGGTTGGACTGCAAACCGCAGTCCCAACCCCGTGCTGACCTTTTACTTCTGGGTAGGCCCTCACACAGCCTGGCAGCCAGATGCCCCCGGGATAGGCCCAATCTCTGGCCTAGCAGCCTGGGGCATACGACACACATCCACCCAGACATCCATCCAGGTGGCACATAACATCGATCACCTGACCTCACCCGAATATATAGGTTCTCCCAGCAGGCTAAGGGATTCAAGAAAACCCCTGCCCATTGGCTGAGATACCCCTAATACCCATAACCTGACCTTGGGTTGCCCTTCTCATATCTAGTATCACCAAGCTCCTGGCCACATAGTGGTAGAAGTAAAAAGTGCAACAAGGCAAAACTTAGGGAGAAATCAATAGATCCTTATCACTCGACCAAGATGACTACTCTTGGCAAGTAAATTTGTGAGGAGCTCCCTTACTAAACCACAGGGTGCTACATCCTCCCCCTGCCCAAGAAACTACGTCTCGAAGTTTGCAGAAAAAGTAATTTTTCAGCCCTCAAGCATGAGAGCGAATGTCCTGGCAAAAACTGGGATCAATGGGGGAAATAGGAAAGGGTTAACAGTATAACAACAGAATAACATATGTGTGGCGTGCCACATGAATAAACATTGGTATCTCATGAAAATAGTTAGTCACGTATGACAAGTATCAAAAATAGTTACCGTATATACTCGAGTATAAGCCAAGTTTTTCAGCCCTTTTTTTAGGGCTGAAAATACCCCCCTCGGCTTATACTCGAGTCAGTACATGAATTCTTGCCAGGCATCCATTTTTTTAAAAGTCGCGGCTTCCTCCTGGTGTTCCGTTCCGTTATAGGCATTTGACACTGTGTTCCGCCTATCACGGAGGTCCTCTCATCCTCGGACAGTTTCCCAGCAGACACTGTGTTCAGTGTTCCACCAATTGCAGACGTCCTCTTGTTCGAGGATGAAAGAATGTCTGTGATTGGCGGAACACTGAACACAGTGTCTGCTGGGAAACTGAGTCCGGTCCTGAGGACGTAGCACAGACACACCGCCAGCAGAACCGAGAGGAGACGAGCTCGCCGCTCGTAAGGATTCAATACCCTGTTTTCATTTTTAAATGTGAGTTTTTCTTACTCTAGTTTTAATAAACGCCCATAGCGGTTTCAGACCCACACTATTTCTTCCTCCTTTATTTTTTCAAAATTCCAACTTTGTCACTGCCGCTGCTGACACCTGAGGGTTGCATCGATTGCACCATAGATGCCACACTCTTTCCCACTGGCACGAGCTCGGCGCTCGTTTGGATTGAGGCCCACGCTCACTCTCTCACAAGTGAGTGTGTGAATTTATGCACCAGCTATCCACCTTGCTGCACTCACAAAGTTGCGCTATTGACGTGTCCTTTGTTTATGTTTTCTCATATATACTCCAATGAGTAACTGTGCCACAAAGACCAGGCCATAAGGACGCGATACCCCCCTTCACTACAGAGAGCTGCTGCATACCGCCCCCCCTCTAACAGGGAGGTAAGCTAGTTGTGACCACAGGGTGGACGCCACAGGATTTTTTCCAAGCACTCCATTGGTGACGGGACTTTATCTATATATGACTTATCCATATACCATTTATTTATAATAAGTAATTTTGGAAGTATCGGGAAGTCACCACCAGGACTTATTTGGGACTGTTTTTCTTTATTAGTTTAGTTCACTTATACACTGAGTGTGTTATTCCATCCATCCTATCCATCCTATTCTTCCCATTTATGGATAATGTTTGTGGATTACCAATATGTTCTAGTGATTTAATTTTTTAACACGTGTTGCACAATTTGGATTATTTAGATATTGGTTCTATATGTCATAATATTGTTCATTATTCACTGTGTTACATATTTTTTCTTTTTCTGATTGTGTATTTGATCAGTCCTTTATTAGTGCACGTATATTTGTGTCACTGTGCACATCGCACACCATTGCTAGTTAGCCAAGAACTAGCTAATTACTTACCCACTCTGTCTCTTAATTTCCCCCACTTTCCCCTCCCCCCCTCCCCCTCCTTTCCACACCCTTCACTTTTGTTTGCCATATCCCCTCTGATTTTCATTTATTCTCCCCCCCCCCATTTTTACCTAATCTGATACACTACAGCGCAGTCACCATCACGTTCTTTATGCTTTATTGTTCACTTGGACTAGACCCTTCGGTGATTGCTGCAGTATCCCATCCGTTCCCTACCCTTCCCTATCATCTCCCACCCGTTTCACTACTCAGCTAGCGCGAGGGTTTTTTCTGTTTTAGGCCTTATTGCTGGTTTTCCCATTTCCCTGCAGGCCATTAGAATGTCTGGAAGGCAAACAAGGAGAGGCAGACAGTCAGGAGCCAATAAAAGAGGGCAAGCAGGCTCTGTGTCTAGAGACAACAGTGCTGGTCATGGACGCGGTGCATCGCCATCAGCACGTGGCCATGGGACACGCTTGTCCTTCTTTTCGGCAGCTGGACGTGTTGAGCCGCATCATGCCGAAGACTTGGTAGAGTGGATGACCAAGCCCTCCTCATCCTCCTCATCCTCTCTCACCCAGGCTCAGGGTACTGGCAAAGCAGCTGCCAAAGCGTCCTCTTCCCTGGTATCAATGTCATCATCAGTCACTCCTTCCCTAGACCAACCATGTCCTCCTGAGGAGTCCCCCGAACTGTTTGAGCACAGTGTTGGGTTCATGCTCCAGGAGAATGCCCAGCGTTTCGAAGGGTCTGATGATGATACCCAGCTAAAGGAAGGCAGTAGCGTGAGAGCAGAGAGAGGGGATGCTCAAGAAGGACACCAATCTGGCAGTCATGTTCCAGCAGCTGCAGCATACTGCCAGATTGGCTCCAGTGATGAGGAGGGAGGGGATGATGAGGTCACTGACTCCACGTGGGTGCCTAATAGGAGAGAGGAGGAGGAGGAGGAGGATGAGGAGGAGGCACATCTCCAACGAGGCAGGATGCCCTCGGGGGGCCAGCGTAAGCGCAGCACACCGACGGAATCACACCGCAGAGCTCCGCCTGTGCAGGGCGCTGCCTCTGCCCGTTATTCAAAAAGTTCTTTGGTGTGGGCCTTTTTTGAGTCGAGTGCATCAGATCGCACAGCTGCTGTTTGCAACATATGTCTCAAGCGTATATCGCGTGGCCAAAACATCACCCGCTTGGGCACCACATGCTTGACCAGACATATGTTGACCTGCCATGCAGCTCGTTGGCAAGCCTATACCTTCAGTCCTCTCTGAAACCTGCTCTGAGAGGAATGAAGGTGTAGAATTAGTTGTGTCACAGCCAAGTACTTGCGGGCACTCTGCTAGCAGTACACCGACGTCTGATTCTAGCAGGCAAATTTTCCTGCCCCAGCTGCTGGACCGTCGAAAGAAGTTCACTCCCAGCCATCCACATGCCCAGCGGTTGAATGCTAGCTTGGCTAAATTGCTAGCGCTTCAACTGCTGCCTTTTCAGTTGGTAGACTCGGCCCCCTTCCGTGAGTTTGTGCAATGTGTGGTTCCTCAGTGGCAGGTTCCCAAACGCCACTTTTTCTCACGGAAGGCGATCCTGGCTCTCTACCGGCATGTGGAAGGCAATGTCTTGGCCTCGCTGGACAGGGCGGTCAGCGGTAAGGTGCATATTACCGCTGACTCATGGTCCAGCAGGCATGGACAGGGACGTTACCTTTCTTTCACGGCCCATTGGGTCACTCTTTTGGCAGCTGGGAAGGATGCAGGACAAGGTGCAGTAGTGTTGGAGGTTGTTCCACCGCCACGCCTCCAAAATGCTACTACTGGTTGTGACACACCTCTGTCCTGCACCCCCTACTCTTCTTCTTCCATGGCCTCTTCCTGTGCTTTGTCCTCGGAACCAGCGGTGCTCCGTAGGCGGTCAAGGGGCTATGCAAGTACGCAGGCAAAAAGATGCCATGCCGTGCTTGCGCTGGTGTGTTTGGGGGACAGGAGCCACACTGGGGCAGAGGTTCTGTCTGCTCTGCAGGGGCAGGCCGAGAGGTGGTTGACGCCACGCCAGCTTAAGCCAGGAATGGTAGTTTGCGACAATGGCACCAACCTCCTCTCCGCTCTCCGACAGGGACAACTGACCCATGTGCCCTGTGTGGCTCACGTCCTTAACCTGGTGGTGCAGCGGTTCTTGGGCAGGTACCCGGGCTTACAGGATGTCCTGAGGCAGGCCAGGAAAGTCTGTGTGCATTTCCGCAGATCTTATAATGCCAGTGCTCGCCTGGCTGAGCTGCAAAAGGAGTTGAACCTGCCCAAGAACCGCCTTATATGTGACATGCCCACCAGGTGGAACTCAACGTTGGCCATGCTGCAGCGGCTGCACATGCAGCAGAGGGCCATCAATGAGTACCTGTGCGACTACGGCACCAGGACAGGGTCAGGGGAGCTCGGGTTTTTTTCACCACACCAGTGGGGCATGATCAGGGATGCATGCACTGTCCTGGCACCATTTGAGGAGGCCACGAGGATGGTGAGCAGTGACAGTGCATGCATCAGTGACACTGTACCTCTTGTCCACCTGTTGGAACATACGCTGCATGGAATAATGGACAGGGCACTTGAGGCAGAACAGAGGCAGGAAGAGGAGGACTTCCTTGCCTCTCAAGGCCCCCTTTACCCAGACAGTGTTCCTTCTGTCCCACCCATCGCACAGGAAGAAGAGGAGGAGGAGGAGAAGGAGGAGGATTGTGTCAGCATGGAGGAGGAGCCTGGCACTCAGCATCATCAGCAGCAGTCTTTTAGGGATGATTTACAGTCCCAAGAAACCAGTGGACTTGTACGTGGCTGGGAGGAGGTGGCTGCGGATCATGTCGTCCTTAGTGACCCAGAGGACTCCGGACCGAATGCCTCAGCTAACCTACGCTGCATGGCCTCCCTGATCCTGCAAAGTCTGCGGAAGGATCCTTGTATTCTTCGGATCAAGGAGAGGGACCATTACTGGCTGGCCACTCTCCTTGATGCACGGTACAAGGGTAAGGTTGCGGACCTTATCTTACTGTCGCAGAGGGAGCAGAGGATGAGACAACTCCGGGAGGCCTTGCAGAAAGGTCTGTGCAACGCATTCCCAGAGACTGAGAGGTTACAAACTCCTGGTCCTGGACAACGAGTTGCTGAGGCTTCGGTCAGTCAAAGAAGGAGCGGTGGGGAAGGTGGCCATCTGACCGATGCGTTCAGACAATTCTTTAGTCCGCAGCCCCAAGGTATGATCGGTTCCAGCAACCATCGCCAGCGTCTGATATACATGGTGCAGGAATACCTAGGGGCAAGGTCAGACTTGGACACCTTCCCCACCGAAAATCCTCTGGCTTACTGGGTCTTGAGGATGGATCACTGGCCAGAGCTTGCACAGTATGCAATTGAGCTACTGGCCTGTCCTGCATCCAGTGTTCTTTCAGAACACACATTCAGTGCTGCTGGAGGATTTGTCACGGATCACAGGGTGCGCCTGTCCACTGACTCTGTTGATCGACTGACCTTCATAAAGATGAACCAGTCTTGGATCACCACCAGCTACCAAACACCTGAAGCTGATATAACAGACTAATTTATTTTCAAATGTCACATCCCTTCAAGACTGATGCTGATGCTGAGAGACTGTCCTGTTATTTTGACTGACTATCCTCCGCCTCCTCAATGATCCGATTGATGATGATAGCTTGGAAGAACATTTTTGTTTCTGGGTGCCGCCACCAGTGGCTAAGGCCCAATTTTTCAGCCCCTGTTTAACAGGGGCATGTTATTACAATTTTTTATGCAATGCTTTGCAGCAGGGCTCATTCCTGCACTCCAACTAGAGTATCTGGGAGAGGTTGCAGTGTCGTGGCACCAGCACCAGTGCCTAAGGCCCAATTTTTCAGCCCCTGTTTAACAGGGGCGTGTAATTACAATTTTTGATGCAATACTTTGCAACAGGGCTCATTGCTGTGCTCCAAGTACAGTATCTGTGAGGGGTTGCAGTGTTGTGGCACCAGTGCCTAAGGCCCAATTTTTCTGCCCCTGTTCAACAGGGGCATGTAATTACAATTCTTGATCTAATAATTCACAGCAGGGCCCATTCCTGCGCCCACCAAGACTAACTGTGAGCCCTTACAGTGTTGTGTCAACACCACCACCACCACTACCACCAAAGGCCCAATTTTTCAGCCCCTGTTCAACAGGGGCATGCAATTACAATTCTTGATCTAATAATTCACAGAAGGGCCCATTCATGCGCCCACCAAGAGTAACTGTGAGGGCTCACAGTGTTGTGGCAACACCAACATGTAAGGGGCAAATTTCAGCTGAGTATATACGGCAGGCCCCTACTTTCAAACATCCAACTTACAAATGACTCCTCCTTGCAAACGGAAGGATACAACAGGAAGTGAGAGGAAATCTACCCCTAGGAAGAGAAATTCTCTCCTGTAAGAGTTAATATGGTAAAAAAAGTGTCTCCTCTCCACTGATGCTTTATCACCAATTCTTGTTTCAATAAAAACCCCAAATTTTCAAAACACATTTGTCATTAGGATGGAAAGTGAGGTGAACTGTTCTGAACAGGTGCACACTGCACAGACAGCAAAACAAATGTTACAGGGGTGATAACCCTTCCCTATGTTTTCCAAAAAGCTTAAAAATAGATTTTTTGGCTGGAGCTACACTTAAACAATGTACCTGTTCAAAATTACAAACAGATTCTACATAAGAACAAACCTACAGTCCCTGTCTTGTATGCACCGCCTGTATACGGCTGTTCAGAGTATATAGGGCCTTTTTTATTTTGTGTGCGGGGTTCCCCTTAATATCCATACAAGACCCAAAGGGGCTGGTAATGGGCTGGGGTGGGGTGGGGGGGCTGTGATGGGGTAGCTATGCCATTTTTCTTAAAGATTTTCATCCATATTACCGGGACCAGACATTACATTAAAGCCGCAAGCAGTTTTAAATGGCTTTTTTTCCTTTAGAAATGTAATTTTGTGCAGGGACAGTTCTAAACACGGGAAACACGTGGCACTTCACAGGCATACTTTAGACACCCCCCAGGTACGATATTTAAAGGAATATTTGACTTTTTTTTTCACTTTATGCATCATTAAAATGACTGCTCCAGAAAAACGGCCGTTTTTAAAACTTTTTTTTGGATTGATACATGTCCCCTGGTGCAGAACCCGGGTTCCCAAACCCTTTTTAGGACAATAACATGCATATTAGTCGTTATAAATAGCACTTTAGATTTCGAACGTTCGCATCCATTGTATTTAATAGTGTTCTAAAGTTCGTGCGAACTTTCGGTCCGTTCGCACGTTCTGGTGCGAACCGAACTCGGGGGTGTTCGGCTCATCACTACTAATTAGCATAGAACTATAAACTTCAGCAATGCTTTGATCAGTAACAGTCCTGACATATGTGTATGAGTCCATTATTTGAAGAAATAGGCAATCATATGCTTGCTTATCACAGCCTATTCTAATTAGCTACATGCTCAGTGTCCATGACAGGTTTCCCGTCCATTAACTTTACCTCAAATGGACTACATTTCCCAGCAGTTCCTTTTCTTCTTCCAAAGGCAACTTCGGGCAAAAGGGCATGGCTGCATCTCAGGCAACAAGCAGCCAAAGTATGATGCAAGGGACCACACTTCGGGACACAGATCCCCTTGCAAAGACATCTTCAGTCTGTCCACATGACAGCTGAAGACAAAGACATTCTCTTCATCATTTGCAAACACAGTCTGCTGAAAGTCACAGATCACTCTTCAGGGTGGAACACCCCAACAACTTCAGTTCTAGCCAACATGGCTGAAGGTATCACTCACTGTATCTGCCGGCAACATTCAGTCCCGCACAGTCCTGGCGATACAGCTTTCTGAGGTGTTCCCCATTAACAAAGAACTTTGTGCAAAGAATCGAGTAGCTTCAGCAAGGCATCCTTTGACTCCACAACTGCACATTTGGTATTTTCCTGCCACAGTTACCAACAATACCTGGAAACGGGTAGGATCAAGGTTTTTCCCTCTTGGCGTTCACCGTAGTGACAAAGGGAATTGCAAACTCTTGGTAGAATCATTAATCACAGATTCTCTGCTATATTTCCAGGGTATCGACTAGGGATCAGCTGTTCGACCGTTTGTCGAATTTCGAACATTATGGGCCGTTCTCACCAAATTCGAGTGGCAAGTCACAGCCCATAATTCACTGCGGCATCGCAGTGCATTGCTGGCTGATGATTGGCCCGCATGCTTTGGCCAATCACAGCGCAGTAAGAAAGGAGAGCCATAATTGGCCAAAGCCAGGGTGGCTTTGGCCAATTATGTCTCAGGGGGTTTAGTACACGCCCCACACTATATAAGGCTGCCTGCGTGGCGGCCTTGTGTAGTGTGTTGCGGCAGTGAAAGAAAGACAAAGAGAGAGTGAGAGATAGTGTCATTTCATTTGAGTTAGATAGAGCAGGCAGGCGAGTCAGTTAGCTGCAGTTACAGTGTGCAGAGGATATATATGCATCTCAGGTGTTGTATATATATATATATATATTGTGAGGGGGTTAACTCGGCAGCGGGTGTGTGTGACCCCCGGGATGGGCTCCCCACACAAAACAGGCCCAGCAAACGGAGGTTGTGGTTTTCAAAAATCAAAAAGGTGCGGTTTATTTTCTATTTACAGTGACAAAACACAGCAAAGCAAAAGAAACATAACCAAAATAAATCCTGGTCAAGTTGACCTCTGACTAAACATACAGGTCCTTCTCAAAAAATTAGCATATTGTGATAAAGTTCATTATTTTCTGTAATGTACTGATAAACATTAGACTTTCATATATTTTAGATTCATTACACACAACTGAAGTAGTTCAAGCCTTTTCTTGTTTTAATATTGATGATTTTGGCATACAGCTCATGACAACCCAAAAATCCTATCTCCAAAAATTAGCATATCATGAAAAGGTTCTCTAAACGAGCTATTAACCTAATCATCTGAATCAACTAATTAACTCTAAACACCTGCAAAAGATTCCTGAGGCTTTTAAAAACTCCCAGCCTGGTTCATTACTCAAAACCGCAATCATGGGTAAGACTGCCGACCTGACTGCTGTCCAGAAGGCCATCATTGACACCCTCAAGCAAGAGGGTAAGACACAGAAAGAAATTTCTGAACGAATAGGCTGTTCCCAGAGTGCTGTATCAAGGCACCTCAGTGGGAAGTCTGTGGGAAGGAAAAAGTGTGGCAGAAAACGCTGCACAACGAGAAGAGGTGACCGGACCCTGAAGAAGATTGTGGAGAAGGACCGATTCCAGACCTTGGAGGACCTGCGGAAGCAGTGGACTGAGTCTGGAGTAGAAACATCCAGAGCCACCGTGAACAGGCGTGTGCAGGAAATGGGCTACAGGTGCCGCATTCCCCAGGTCAAGCCACTTTTGAACCAGAAACAGCGGCAGAAGCGCCTGACCTGGGCTACAGAGAAGCAGCACTGGACTGTTGCTCAGTGGTCCAAAGTACTTTTTTCGGATGAAAGCAAATTTTGCATGTCATTCGGAAATCAAGGTGCCAGAGTCTGGAGGAAGACTGGGGAGAGGGAAATGCCAAAATGCCTGAAGTCCAGTGTCAAGTACCCACAGTCAGTGATGGTCTGGGGTGCCATGTCAGCTGCTGGTGTTGGTCCACTGTGTTTTATCAAGGGCAGGGTCAATGCAGCTAGCTATCAGGAGATTTTGGAGCACTTCATGCTTCCATCTGCTGAAAAGCTTTATGGAGATGAAGATTTCATTTTTCAGCATGACCTGGCACCTGCTCACAGTGCCAAAACCACTGGTAAATGGTTTACTGACCATGGTATTACTGTGATCAATTGGCCTGCCAACTCTCCTGACCTGAACCCCATAGAGAATCTGTGGGATATTGGGAAGAGAAAGTTGAGAGACGCAAGACCCAACACTCTGGATGAGCTTAAGGCCGCTATCGAAGCATCCTGGGCCTCCATAACACCTCAGCAGTGCCACAGGCTGGTTGCCTCCATGCCACGCCGCATTGAAGCAGTCATTTCTGCAAAAGGATTCCCGACCAAGTATTGAGTGCATAACTGAACATAATTATTTGAAGGTTGACTTTTTTTGTATTAAAAACACTTTTCTTTTATTGGTCGGATGAAATATGCTAATTTTTTGAGATAGGATTTTTGGGTTGTCATGAGCTGTATGCCAAAATCATCAATATTAAAACAAGAAAAGGCTTGAACTACTTCAGTTGTGTGTAATGAATCTAAAATATATGAAAGTCTAATGTTTATCAGTACATTACAGAAAATAATGAACTTTATCACAATATGCAAATTTTTTGAGAAGGACCTGTACAGGTTTCCTAACTAACAACTGGGATCAGCCTAGTGCTGTCCTAGTCCCTAAGTCCCTAGTTTTAAATGTCCAAGCAAATAGCCACACAGGCTTTTTCTCACCGCACAGGGGTTCACTCTCCCTAGACAGTCCACACAGGTCTGGTTCCAGGCATGAGCAAACACCTAATGAATCTGGGAGTTTTTTATAGAGGCCTAAATGAGCTGACAAGCTTCAGCTGGCCTCATCAACTCCCTGTCTGCACGACGCCCAGCCCTCTCCCTAGAGGTATGAGTCATCAATGAGCCCACTAGCCTTATACAACTCTCCACCTAGTTGTATACGTCGGCGTAAAGCCTGAATCTGGGCGAAATATATCTACCCCCCTGGATGCAACCAGGTGACTTTACCTTCCTGCTGTCACATACCCCCCCCTCTTGTTTTAACCTCGGGGTTGGAACACCAGCAATCAGGCATTCATGTACTCGAGACAAAGCATCCACATTCCCCATTTGAACGCCAGGGCGATGCTTTACTGTGAAGTTGAATTCCTGGAGGGCCAGGAACCACCTATTCACTCTTCTATTTGTTTCCTTGTTTTGAGCCATCCACTTTAACGGAGCGTGATCCGTAACCATGTCAAAGTGCCTACCTAGCAGGTAGTACCGAAGGGAATCTAGAGCCCACTTCACCGCTAAACACTCCTTTTCAACGGTGGCGTAATTTACCTCATGGGACTTCAACTTCCTGCTGAGGTAAATGACTGGGTGCTCTTCCCCGTTCCAGACCTGGGACAATACTGCTCCTAACCCCACATCTGACGCATCACTTTGTACGACAAAGTCTTTAGAGAAGTCGGGTGAGTACAACACTGGCTGGCTACATAAGGCTTGTTTCAAGAATTGGAATGCTGCCTCAGCCTCGGGGGTCCATTTAATCATGACCGACCCTTTCCCCTTCGTCAGGTTGGTTAGGGGCACAGCCTTAGAAGCAAAGTGGGGAATGAATCGCCGATAATACCCAGCGATTCCCAGAAAGGCTCGTACCTGCTTCTTGCTGTTGGGACGTGGCCAACTCTGGATGGCCTCGACTTTGTTGAGTTGGGGTTTGATTACTCCCCTCCCAATGGTGTACCCAAGATATTTTGCCTCCTCCTGCCCAATGGTACACTTCTTGGGGTTAGCCGTAAACCCCGCTTCCCGAACAGAGTCCAGGACTGCTTGCACTTTTGGCAGATGTGAGGCCCAATCTGTGCTATGGACAATTACGTCATCCAGGTAAGCCGCAGCATACTTCCGATGGGGCCTCAGCATCTGGTCCATTTTCCGCTGGAATGTGGCCGGCGCATTCTGTAACCCGAACGGCATTCTTTTATATTGGAACGCCCCGTCTGGGGTTACAAATGCGGTTTTCTCTTTGGCCGACTTGGCCAGGGGGATTTGCCAATACCCTTTTGTGAGGTCAAGAGTCGTCATGTATCGGGCTGTTCCCAGCCGGATCGATCAACTCATCTATACGTGGCATGGGGTAGGTGTCAAATTTTGTAACTTTGTTCAACTGACGAAAATCGTTACAAAATCGCCAGCTCCCATCCGGTTTAGGCACCAACACGATGGGACTAGACCAATCACTTTGGGACTCCTCTATCACCCCTAAGTTCAGCATTTTCTGTACTTCCTCCCGTATTGCCTCCCGTCGAGCCTCTGGGATCCGATAGGGTTTTAACTTCACCCTTTCACCGGGCGGGGTAATGATGTCATGCTCTACCCCAGATGTTTGTCCCGGCAGCTCAGAGAATACCTCCTTGTTGCGAAGCACAAACTCCTTAACCTCCTGTTGTTGGGGTTGTGACAAGGTGGCTGCTATTCCAACCTCAGGAATCACGCAACCAGTTTGAGCTGGTGACCAAGTGTCTGCGACTAGGGACTCTCTATCCCTCCAGGCTTTCAACAGATTAACGTGATAGATCTGTTCGGGCTTTCGCCTTCCTGGTTGTCTGACCTTGTAATTCACTTCGCTCACTTTTTCCATTATCTCGTAGGGGCCTTGCCATTTGGCAAGGAATTTACTTTCAACCGTAGGGATAAGTACCAATATCCTATCCCCCGGGGACAAGGTACGGGTCTTGGCTCCACGGTTGTACACTCTCTGCTGTGCCAACTGCGCTTGGGCCAAATGTTCCTTCACGATGGGCATTACCTGTGCAATTCGATCTTGCATCAGGGCGACATGCTCAATCACACTCCTGTGGGGAGAACTCTCACTTTCCCAAGTTTCCTTGGCAATATCCAACAGCCCTCTTGGGTGTCTCCCATACAGTAACTCAAAGGGGGAGAATCCCGTAGAGGATTGGGGCACCTCCCTAATAGCAAACATCAAATAAGGAAGTAAACAGTCCCAATCCTTTCCATCTCTATCCACCACTTTCTTCAACATTTGTTTTAGGGTTTTGTTGAATCTTTCAACCAGCCCATCGGTTTGGGGGTGATACACAGACGTACGCAATTGCGTCACTTTGAACAATTTACACAGCTCTTTCATAACCCGGGACATAAAGGGTGTACCTTGGTCCGTAAGCAGTTCTTTACAAATACCCACCCGGCTAAAAACAAGAGATAGCTCTTTGGCTATGGTTTTGGCCGAGGTATTTCGGAGAGGGATCGCTTCTGGATAACGGGTGGCATAGTCCATTATAACTAATATGTACTGGTGCCCCCTAGCGGACTTGATTATAGGACCTACCAAATCCATGGCGATCCTCTCAAACGGGACCTCAATGATGGGTAGAGGGACCAGCGGGCTACGGAAATGTGGCATCGGGGCCAACCTCTGACACACAGGGCAGGAGGAACAATAATTTTCTACGTCCTTCATCACCCCCGGCCAATAGAATCTCTGTAATACCCTCTCTCGGGTTTTCTCTGTCCCCAGATGACCTCCAAGAATGTGCCCATGGGCCAACTCCAACACCAACTTCCTGTAAGGTTTGGGCACCACAAGCTGCTCAACGGTTTCTTCTGCCCTTTTTGCCACCCGATACAGTAGGTCCTTCTCTACGCTGAAGTATGGGTAAGTGCAGGTATTATCTGGGTCCACTAACTCGCCATCTATTTTCACTACGTTTTCCCGTGCCTTTATTAGGGCGGGGTCTTTCAACTGTTCTGTGGCAAAGTTTTCCCTGTGAACCTCAAGATCAGAAAACTCCACAGACGGTAGGTTTTCGTCTGAGGAGGTGGGCTCCTCTCCAGTTTCTTGAGTCTCCCCTGCCAATACTGATAAGGGAAATTCCGGAGAGTCCTCACCACTCTCAGGGGAGTTCTGGCTATCACATTCCTGGTACATAGGGGCACCAGTGAGGGGCTCAGGATCATCCCACAGTTCCCAGAACTTCGGAAAATCCCTTCCCACAATGGCGTCATGCGGTAACTGAGATACTAAGCCCACTGGATGAGAGAGGGTACCTTTGGGGGTCTCGAAACACACTGTAGTCACTGGATACTCTCGGGTGTCCCCATGCACACAAATAACAGCTACCTTGCTATTCCCAGAGACCTCTGTTTTAACTAACTCAGCCTTTATCAGGGTCACAAGGCTACCTGAATCCAGCAATACCACAACATTTCTACCATTAACACACATTTTGCATAAATGTTTCTCAGTTCCTCGAATGGCAGTGCATGCGACTGTCGCACACAGCGACTGACGTCTGCCCGTCAGAAAGTCACACTGCATGGGTTCCTCCACAACCGGGCAATTGGCTGCAATATGTCCCGCTTGCCGGCAGCGGTAGCAAACGATCCTTCTTGCCGCCTCTTGAGCCGCTGATTTCCCAGGCTGTTCTCGCCAAACTTGGGGTAGAGCTCCCACCCTCTCACTCTCTCCACCCTCACCCCTTGGAATCCTCTTATCCGCCCCTGGGGATGGTCTGGTCTTAGGGTGGAAAGTCTGAGTGTCTCTGGAAGAGGCCGTCAGGTTCTCTGTAGCCAAGTATTTCTCCACACGATCCACAAGACCATCGGCCGTCTCTGGGTCTCCATGGCTTACCCACTTTTGGATGGCAGTAGGAAGAGCTCTCAAAAACCGATCCATTACAACACGTTCCACAATCTTTGGTGCGGACAAAGTCTCTGGCTGTAGCCACTTTCTGCTCAGGTGAATGAGATCATACATTTGAGACCTGGGGGGTTTTCCAAGCTGGAAAGTCCAGTTATGCACACGCTGAGCCCGGACAGCCTGGGTGACACCCAGCCTTGCCAATATTTCAGCTTTTAGCATCACATAGTCTTTTGCTTGGTCAGGCTCTAGGTCATAGTAAGCCTTCTGCGATTCACCAGTTAACAGAGGAGCCACCAGTCCAGCCCACTGCTCCTCAGGCCACTTTTCTCTTTCAGCGGTCCTTTCAAATGTGGTCAAAAATACCTCTGGATCATCCTCTCCAGTCATTTTTGTCAATAAACGACTCACCCCAAAGGACGCGGTATTAGTGGGACGGCTTTCCTCACTGGTCTGCGGACGTTGCTGCATTACTGCTTCCATCTGTTGTTGTAGTCTCTGCTCTTGCTTCTGCAACAGGTCTATGAAGCGGGCCTCAGATTGCTGCTGGGCTCGTTGCTGAGCCTCCAGACTCTGTTGCAAAGTTGCGTTTGTCTGCTGCTGGGCTGCAAGGCTCCTTTGCAAACCTGCATTTGTCTGCTGTTGATTGGCATTTGCTAGAGCCAGCTGTTTCAGTATCTCCTCCATGCTGGCTTAAAAAAACTGCCACTGGTTCTCCACCAACTGTGAGGGGGTTAACTCGGCAGCGGGTGTGTGTGACCCCCGGGATGGGCTCCCCACACAAAACAGGCCCAGCAAACGGAGGTTGTGGTTTTCAAAAATCAAAAAGGTGCGGTTTATTTTCTATTTACAGTGACAAAACACAGCAAAGCAAAAGAAACATAACCAAAATAAATCCTGGTCAAGTTGACCTCTGACTAAACATACAGGTTTCCTAACTAACAACTGGGATCAGCCTAGTGCCTAGTTTTAAATGTCCAAGCAAATAGCCACACAGGCTTTTTCTCACCGCACAGGGGTTCACTCTCCCTAGACAGTCCACACAGGTCTGGTTCCAGGCATGAGCAAACACCTAATGAATCTGGGAGTTTTTTATAGAGGCCTAAATGAGCTGACAAGCTTCAGCTGGCCTCATCAACTCCCTGTCTGCACGACGCCCAGCCCTCTCCCTAGAGGTATGAGTCATCAATGAGCCCACTAGCCTTATACAACTCTCCACCTAGTTGTATACGTCGGCGTAAAGCCTGAATCTGGGCGAAATATATCTACCCCCCTGGATGCAACCAGGTGACTTTACCTTCCTGCTGTCACAATATATATATATATATATATATATATATATATATATATATATATATATATATACTGTATTCAGTTTAGCTAGATCTGTTCCTGTTATTCTCTTCATAATATTCTAAAGGGCAGGCAGGTGATTGTGCTAACTGCAGTATTTTCAGTTAGTGTACTGTGTCCTTTGCATAGTGTGCACCTAAAGCTACCTGAATACAATTGCTGGTGTTCTCATATTAATACCACAGGCAGGGAGCTACAGTATTTTCAGCTAGTGTACTGTGTCCTTTGCACAGTGTGTACCTAAAGCTGCCTGAATACAATTGCTGGTGTTCTCATACTAATACCACAGGCAGGGAGCTGCAAGTATTTCCAGTTAGTGTACTGTGTCCTTTCCACAGTGTGCATAATAAGCTACCTGAATACAATTGCTGGTGTTCTCATACTCATACCACAGGCAGGGAGCTGCAGTATTTTCAGTTAGTGTACTGTGTCATTTGCACAGTGTGCACCTACAGCTACCTGAATACAATTGCTGGTGTTCTCATATTAATACCACAGGCAGGGAGCTGCAAGTATGTTCAGTTAGTGTACTGTGTCCTTTGCACAGTGTGCACCTAAAGCTACCTGAATACAACTGCTGGTGTTCTCATACTCATACCACAGGCAGGGAGCTGCAAGTATTTTCAGTTAGTGTACTGTGTCCTTTGCACAGTGTGCACCTAAAGCTACCTGAATACAATTGCTGGTGTTCTCATATTAATACCACAGGCAGGGAGCTGCCATATTTTCAGTTAGTGTACTGTGTCCTTTGCACAGTGTGCACCTAAAGCTACCTGAATACAATTGCTGGTGTTCTCATACTAATACCACAAGCAGGGAGCTGCAAGTATTTTCAGTTCGTGTTTTGTGTCCTTTGCACAGTGTGCACCTAAAGCTACCTGAATACAATTGCTGGTGTTCTCATATTAATACCACAGGCAGGGAGCTGCAGTATTTTTAGTTAGTGTACTGTGTCCTTTGCACAGTGTGCACCCAAAGCTACCTGAAGACAATTGCTGGTGTTCTCATATTAATACCACAGGCAGGGAGCTGCAAGTATTTTTAGTTAGTGTAGTGTGTCCTTTGCACAGTGTGCACCTAAAGCTACCTGAATACAATTGCTGGTGTTCTGATATTAATACCACAGGCAGGGAGCTCCAGTATTTTCAGTTAGTGTACTGTGTCCTTTGCACAGTGTGCAACTAAAGGTAACTGAAGACAATTGCTGGTGTTCTCTTACCAATAATACTACAGGCAGGCAGTTGATTCTGCTGGATGCAGTATAATCAGTATATATATATGTATACATCCCAGCTTTGTGCAGCTACATTTCACTGCAGGCCATTAGTATGTCTGGAAGGACAACAAGGAGAGGCAGACAGTCACGAGCCAATAAAAGGGGGCAAGCAGGCTCTGTGTCTAGAGGCAACAGTGCTGGTCGTGGACACGGTGCATCCCCATCAGCACGTGTCCATGGGACACACTTGTCCTTTTTTTTGGCAGCTGGCCGCGTTGAGCCGCAACATGCCGAAGACTTGGTAGAGTGGATGACCAAGCCGTCCTCATCCTCCTCATCCTCTCTCACCCAGGCTCAGGGTACTTTGTCTGGCAAAGCAGCTGCCAAAGCGGCCTCTTCCCTCGGCTCAATGGCATCAGTCACTCCTTCCCTAGCCCCACCATGTCTTCCTGAGGAGTCCCCCGAACTGTTTGACCACAGTGTTGGGTACATCCTGCAGGAGAATGCGCAGCGTTTTGAAGGCTCCGATGATGGTACTCAGCTAGAGGAAGGCAATAACGTGAGCCCAGAGAGAGGGGGTGCCCAAGAAGGACAGCTATCTGGCAGTAATGTTCCCCCAGCTGCAGCATACTGCCAGGTTTGCTAAAGTGATGAGGAGGGAGGGGATGATGAGGTCATGGACTCTACGTGGGTGCCTGATAGGAGAGAGGAGGAGGAGGAGGAGGAGGCATATCTCCAATGAGGCAGGATGCCCTCCAGTGGGCCAGCCTAAGGGCAGTACACCAACAGCATCACACCGCAGAGCTGCGCATGTGCAGGGCGCTGCAGTCTCTGCGCGCTATTCCAAAAGTTCTTTGGTGTGGGCCTTTTTTGAGACGAGTGCATCAGATCGCAGCGCTACTATTTGCAACATATGTCTCAGGCGTATCTCGCTTGGCCAAAACATCACCCACTTGGGCACCACATGCTTGATCAGACATATGTCGACCTGCCATGCAGTTCATTGGCACGCATACCTAAAAGACCCACACCAAAGAACAAAGCAGACCTCTCCTTGCTCCTCATCAGCTGGGATCTCCAGCCTATACCTTCAGTCCTCTCTGAAACCTGCACTGAGTGGAATGAAGGTGTAGAATTAGGTGTGTCACAGCCAAGTACTTGCGGGAAATCTGCTATCGGTACACCAACGTCAGATTGTACCAGGCAAATTTCCCTGCCCCAGCTGCTGCACCGCCGAAAGAAGTTCGCTCCCAGCCATCCACATGCCCAGCGTTTGAATGCTAGCTTGGCTAAATTGCTAGCACTTCAACTGCTGCCTTTTCAGTTGGTAGACTCTGCCCCCTTCCATGAGTTTGTGGAATGTGTGGTTCCTCAGTGGCAGGTTCCCAAACGCCACTTTTTCTCACGGAAGGCGATTCCGGCTCTCTACCGGCATGTAGAAGGCAATGTCTTGGCCTCACTGGACAGGGTGGTCAGCGGTAAGGTGCATATTAACGCTGATTCATGGCCCAGTAGGCATGGACAGGGACGTTACCTATCTTTTACGGCGCATTGGGTGATTCTGCTAGCAGCTGGGAAGGATGCAGGACAAGGTGCAGTAGTGTTGGAGGTTGTTCCGCCACCACACCTCCAAAATGCTACTACTGGTGATTCTGACACACCTCTCTCCTCCACCCCCTCCTCTTCTTCTTCCTCCATGGCCTCTTCCTGTGCTTTGTCCTCGGAACCAGCGGTGCTCCGTAGGCGTTCAAGGGGCTATGCAAGTATGCAGGCAAAAAGATGCCATGCGGTGCTTGAGCTGGTGTGCTTGGGGGACAGGAACCACACTGGGGCAGAGATTCTGTCAGCTCTGCAGGGGCAGGCTCAGAGGTGGTTGACGCCACACCAGCTTAAGCCAGGAATGGTGGTTTGCGACAATGGCACCAACCTCCTCTCCGCCCTCCGACAGGGACAACTGACCCATGTGCCCTGTTTGGCTCACATCCTTAACTTGATGGTGCAGCGGTTCTTGGGCAGGTACCTGGGCTTACAGGATGTCCTGAGGCAGGCCAGGAAACTCTGTGTGCATTTCCGCTGGTCATATAATGCCAGTGCTCGGCTAGCTGACCTCCAAAAGGAATACAACCTGCCCAAGAACCGTTTAATCTGTGACATGCCCACCAGGTGGAACTCAACGTTGGCCATGCAGCATCGGCTGCACACGCAGCAGAGGGCCATCAATGAGTATCTGTGCCAATATGGCACCAGGACAGGGTCAGGGGAGCTTGGGTTTTTATTGCCACGCCAGTGGGTCATGATCAGGGATGCATGCACTGTCCTCGCACCATTTGAGGAGGCCACGAGGATGGTGAGCAGTGACAGTGCATGCATCAGTGACACTGTCCCTCTTGTCCACCTGTTGGAGCACACGCTGCGTGGAATAATGGACAGGGCACTGAGGCAGAACAGAGGGAGGAAGAGGAGGACTTCCTTACCTTTAAAGGCCCCCTTTATCCAGACAGTGTTCCTGCTGGACCGCCTATCACACAGGAAGAGGACTAGGAGGGGGAGGAGGAATGTGTCAGCATGGAGGTGGAGCCTAGCACTCAGCATCAGCAGCAGTCTTCAAGGGATCAATTACAGTCACAAGAAACCCATGGACTTCTATGTGGCTGGGAGGAGGTGGCTGCGGATCATGTCGTCCTGAGTGACCCAGAGGTCTCCGGACCGAATGCCTCAGCAAACCTATGCTGCATGGCCTCCCTGATCCTGCAAAGCCTGCGGAAGGATCCTCGTATTCGTGTGATCAAGGAGAGGGATCATTACTGGCTGGCAACCCTCCTTGATCCACATTACAAGGGTAAGGTTGCAGACCTTATCTTGCCGTCGCAGAGGGAGCAGAGGATGAAACATCTTCGGGAGACCTTGCAGAAAGGTCTGTGCAACGCGTTCCCAGAGACTGGGAGGTTACAAATTCCTGGTCCTGGACAACGTGTTGCTGAGGCTTCGGTCAGTCAAAGAAGGAGCGGTGGAGAAGTTGGCCGTCTGACCGATGCGTTCAGACAATTTTTTAGTCCGCAGCTCCAAGGTATGATTGGTTCCAGCAACCATCGCCAGCGTCTGTTTTGCATGGTGCAGGAATACCTAAGGGCAAGATCAGACTTGGACACCTTTCCCACCGAAATTCCTCTGGGTCTTGAGGATGGATCACTGGCCAGAGCTTGCACAGTATGCAATTGAGCTACTGGCCTGTCCTGCATCCAGCATTCTTTCGGAACGCACATTCTGTGCTGCTGGAGGCTTTGTAACCGATCACAGTGTGCACCTGTCCACGGAATCGGTTGATTGGCTGACCTTCATAAAAATGAATCAGTCTTAGATCACCAGCTACCAAGCACCTGATGCTGATGTATCCGAATAATTTTTTTTGAAAGGGAGATCCCTTCAAGACTGCCTATGCTGATGCTGAGTGACTATCCTGTTATGCTGAGTGACTATCCTCTTCCTCCTCAATGTTCATGCTGATAGCATTAAAGAACATTTTTGGTTCTGAGCACCGCCACCAGTGACTAAGGCCCAATTTTTCAGCCCCTGTTTAACAGGGGCATGTAATTACAATTTTTGATGCAATACTTTGCAGCAGGGCTCATTCCTGCGCTCCAAATATAGTGTAAGAGAACTATTGGTTTTCGTCCGATGCGCACTTATGCTCATGCGCTCGCACACAGGCGCTCAGAAATACCTAAGCGCACCAATGCGAATGCGTGTGCGCAACGGACTGCGTGCAAGCACAGGAGCGCGTCCTTAACGCCAATTGGCACCAGACGGCCTATTTAAGGAAGTGCCCTGACCCCAGACCCTTGCTGACTGGTCTTCAGCTGTTTCCTGATACCCTGAACTCTGTTGTTATCCTGCTTGATACCCATACCTCCCAACCCGCACGGATTCAGCAGAACTTTCCCGCATAGCCACTTACTTCCCGCAGTCCCGCGATAGAGGCAGTATTCCCAAACAGAAGAGGAGCCAGTGGAGGCAGCACGGGAGGAGGAGGTAAGAAGATGTCACCCTGCGCTTATCCACTTATAACAGCAATGTTGGCGGCAGTCCGTGGCACCCCCCCCCACCCCCGCTCAATAGCTTTAATGTCGGGAATTTATTTTTTTCCGTACCACAACCCCTCCCCCGCTGTTCCTGAACCTGGCTTGCCTTGACCCTGCTTCTGGACTCTGCTTCTTGTCTGACTACCGGTTCCTGATCCTGGCTACCCATTTGACCCTGCTTCTGCCTGCTGCCCTGTACCTTGCTGTCTGCCTGTTACCAGACCCTTGCGACTTTGCATCTGCTTCCTGCGTGGCTCCTCACCATCCTCCGAGTGTCTGCGACTTCAGTCTTGCGACTCTCTGCGACTTCCTGCTGCAAGTCTTCCAGGAACTTAACATCCTCTGATGTCCCAGTGCCACTGTTCCAGCGGAGTGCCTCTTTAACCCCGGCTGATCCTTGGTGCACAGCTCCCTTCGTGATCTGATGGTCCTCCAGCTCATCCAGGCTCGCACCCCCTGCTGCAGGTTTCCGGGTCTACATCTGCAGGCACTCGCGTTCCTCCTGTCCCTCGGTTCCCTCTGTTCCACCTCCAGCGGGACCGGGGCTGGAGATACAAGAGAGGCCGACCTCGTCACTTCAGTCTCCCTTCAGGTACGTGACATATAGTATCTGTGAGGGGTTGCAGTGTTGTGGTGCCTAAGGCACAATTTTTCTGCCCCTGTTTAACAGGGGCATGTAATTACAATTTTTGGTGCAATAATTTGCAGCAGGGCTCATTCTTGCGCTCCAATTAGAGTTTCTGTGAGAGGTTGCAGTGTTGTGGCACCAGCACCAGTGCCTAAGGCCCAATTTTTCTGCCCCTGTTTAACAGGGGCGTGTAATTAAAAATTTTGATGCAATACTTTGCAGCAGGGCTCATTCCTGCGCTCCAACAATAGTATCTGTGAGGGGTTGCAGTGTTGTGGCACCAGTGCCTAAGGCCCAATTTTTCTTTAACAGGGGCATGTAATTACAATTCTTGATCTAATATTTCACAGCAGGGCCCGTTCCTGCGCCCACCAACAGTATCTGTGAGGTCTCACAGTGTTGTGGCAACACCAACACCTAAGGTCCAAATTTCTGCAGAGTATATAGGGCAGGCCCCTACTTTCAAACATCCAACTTACAAACAAATCCTACTTACAAACGGAGGGAGACAACAGGAAGTGAGAGCAAATCTACCCCTAGGAAGGGAAATTCTCTCCTGTAAGAGTTAATATGGGAAAAACGTGTCTCCTCTTGACTTATGCTTTATCACCAATCCTTGTTTCACTAAAAACACCAAATTTTCAAAAAACAGTTGTCATGGAGCTACACTTTAAAAATGTACCTGTTCCAAATTAAAAACAGATTCTTCTTAACAACAAACCTACAGTCCCTGTCTTGTTTGCACCGCCTGTATACTGCTGTACAGAGTATATAGGGCCTAATTTGGGTGCAGGGTTCCCCTTAATATCCATACAAGACCCAAATGGGCTGGGGGGGGGGTATCCATGCCGATTTTCTCAATGATTTTCATCCATATTGCCGGGACCACACATTGCATTACAGCCGCAAGCAGTTTTAAATGACTTTTTTTCCTTTAGAAATGTCATTTTGTGCAGGGACAGTTCTAAACACGGGAAACACGTGCCACTTCACAGGCATACTATAGACACCCCCCAGGTATGATATTTAAAGGTATATTTCACTTTTTTTTCACTTTAATCATCATTAAAATCACTGCTCCCGAAAAAACATCCGTTATTAAAACTTTTTTTTTGCATTGATACATGTCCCCTGGGGCAGGACCCGGGTCCCCAAACCCTGTTTAGGACAATAACTTGCATATTAGCCTTTAAAATTAGCACTATTGATTCCGAACGTTCGAGTCCCATAGACTTTAACGGGGTTCGATAGTTCGTGCAAACTTTCGGTCCGTTCGCAGGTTCTGGTGCGAACCAAACCGGGGGGGTGTTCGGCTCATCCTTAGTAACGACTTACTCATATACTCATAAGATTCTTAAGGCAGTGGTACTTTTGCAACTAAGTCAACAGTGAAACATTTCTTCCCTTAAGATTTGGAAATAAACAATACAAGATACAGTCTTTCCTATGCATCACACGATAATGACTTTACATTACTGTTCCTTTATCTTCCTCAGCCTTTTGTGCCTCCTTGTCCCATACTCTAAGAGCAGGATATACAGGTTTCCACACCTGATTTAAATCCTTGCATATGGGGCATGCGGTGCTAAGCACCCCACCACAATAGCGGGTGATTTTAGGAATCCCGCGTTCCTGGCATTCTTCCGCCATTCCTAACCTTGGTTCCTCATCACTGTCACTCCACTGTTCATCACCGGACAAGGCACCATCCCTGGGTTCAGGTAGTCCATCAAGCAGAGCATCTGTTTCTGTAATAATGGAACATTTTTCAGCCGGTATATAGTTAGGCATGAATACCGCACTCACGGGCACCCCTAGAGCATCCCCTTACACGGCCACTGGCTTACCCGGCCCCGGTATTTTTCTCTTGGTTAGCTCAGACATCCAAGCGAGGGGACTGGGCCCAACCTCGGCCTCTAGGGACAACTGGTGTGCTGGGTCCTGGAGTGATCATTAATGCAATGTCATTGTCGGCAGCTTCTTGCCCGAGGCGGGTGATGACTGATGTGCTCTGGACATCACTCTCAGTTGGGACAGCAATGCCCAATCTACTTGGTCTACTTGCAAAGTCCTCTGAGGCTGGGTCTTAGAGACAACCTCCAACAGATGCTTTCCACAGCACCCACATCTGATCCAGGGCCTCAGCTGTGCAGTCAGACCAGAACACCTTTCACAGATCAGTCCCAACTCCTCATAGCCTCCGGCCGTGTACAGGGCAAGTTGACCTTCTGTTGTATAACGCACTCAGGTGTCAGTCAGAACACCCTTCGACTGACCCCAGTCAAGATCAACACCAGAAAGATACATCGTCCAATCCGCCATTGTGCTCCATAATTGCCCCATCTTCTTCACTAACCCACAATCAGACACACGTGGCAGCACTTCCTTATCCTCCTCTGCAGATCGGGAACTCCTCCCCCTGCCAACAGATTGGTGCGAAAGTTCCTTGGGAACTGTGGCACCTGCCTTCTTCTGGCTGCGGTGCGCCAAAACTGTAATGGAGTCCATTTTGCTTTTAACCCCCGCTGGCAGCCGAAGAAGGGGTTAAAAGCGCTCCCAGGGGGGCGTGGCTTGGCGAGTGACGGAGATGGCAGCATAAGGAAAGAGCTCTGTCAGTTCAGCAGCCTCATACCCGTCTCTCTGCATATCACACTCAGCAGAATGTACAGGAAGAACCACGGCACACGGCACACCAGATCCCACCGTTCGTCAGCCGCATACTCAGGGAGAGATATCGCAGATATCTTCAGGAAACAGACCTCCTCTCGAAACAACATGCCGGGGGGCAAGATGGCGCCGCCACAAGTGGAGGAAGACTTTAGCGAAGACTCTCAGTCAGCAACGGAGGAAAGCGGTAGGGGATCCTACCGCACTAACCTCCCCCTTACATACGCAGACATGACCGGCTTTGCAGCGGACATTAAGTCCACATTCTCTGCGGCCATTACGGACCTCAAATCCAACCTCCTAGTGCTGACAGAGAAAATGGCGATGGCAGAGGTTGCAGGAAAGCAAAGGGAGAAGGCAATACACAGGCTTGAAAGGGTGTCGGTTACACACTCTATGCACTTTATTGAAATTAATAGGCATTTAGAGGACCTGGACAACAGGGGCAGGAGATGTAACATTAGAGTTAGGGGGATCCCGGAGTCCGTCGAATCTGAGCAAATTACACTGGCTCTGCAGAGAGTTTTCAATAGCCTGCTTGAGAGACCAGAGGACACAGCCATAGACTTTGTCAGAGCTCATAGAGCACTCAGAGCTAAAGGATCAGACACCCAACCACCTCTGGACATTATAGGCTGCTTACAAAGTTTTCCTCTGAAAGAGGACATTATGAGAAAGGCACGCAGAAACGATCAAATCATCTTTAACGGCGAAACGATCATGCTTTTCCAGGACTTATCCCAAATAACCCTGAAAAACCACAGAGCTCTGCGTCCACTCTTGGATAAGCTCAGAGAAAAAGACCTCAGATATTCATGGCGGTTCCCGTTTGTACTAATGGTGAACGACACTGGCAAACAGCACATCCTACGTTCCCCGGAGGACCTCTCTGACTTCTGCAATGCCCTGCAGCTGGGGGCGATTGAGCTCCCGGAGTGGTACCAAGAATTCCTGCTTCCCCCCTTGGTTCACAGTCCACCGAGATCTCCATTTGCATCTCCTGACAACCGGCACTCTAAAAAGATTAAACCTTCACGCCATGGCGGATCACAAGCCGGATCACTAGCTGGCACTCCTAACATCAAATCTCACTCCTCCAGGGCTCTGGATGACTACTGATCTTGCTGTTGCCCTCACATATCTGGTAAACACTGCTTCAAACATGGTTATAGGTAATGGTGTCGAGATCATACCCATGTTGTCCCCCTGTCTTTTGGCCCCTATGTTTGGCCAGACTTCAACGCCTCTTTGACTTTCCCAGCTACCAGCCCCATTGTTCACTATTCGGGCTGCTTGGGAATTAACCGGAGAACTTCCAAGTCCCACCCGGTCTGATGAGGGCCGAGAGATTGTACCAACATGCACTGACCCCCCCCCCCCCACACAGGAATCTCTTTTGACTACTGTTTACATGCCGCTTTGGAGATCACCGGCCTTTTCATTGACTACTGAGGCATGAAAGACACCAACCTTACATTTATTTTTGCCACAGGGTTTCACAGCTCAGTGTCACTTTGTGCAACAGGGTCGTTCTAAATGGGCCTTATTTCATAACCTTTCGTTTTATATATCATCCGATAACAACATTCGTTCTTAACTGGGGGGGACGCCTTATCTTACTCTCCTGGGGCAATATGGCACTGAGGGGACTCTGTTTTGTTATTTTATTATTGGGTTATCGGTTGTTTCGCTATACCATTGCCCATCATTTATTCTGATTCAATATAAGATGCAGTGTATTTGGTTCTGTACTAATCTGTACTTTTCCTTTTTATGTATTATCTTGCAGAGATGACCCATAGGCCTTAGTGTTAACTACTTGGGGTTGCGAACTGACCACCCCGCTAACCTATCTTCACATCACTAATATTACATACTCTGAGTGAAATTGCTCAGTTCTGCTGCCGCCTTCCTCTTCCCCAAATAGTGTCTCCTAGGGAGGCCTTTGAGACTCCCATAGGAAACACTAATTGCATTCCTTGGGGTAGGTTTTATACCCTAAGGAAGACTCCCGCTCCCTTAAACTTCACCCTCTTCTTGTACTCTCGTCTATTTTCTTTTTACCTCTCTATACTTTTCTAAACTATCTCTAACCCATTTAATATAGTCTGTACCACATGAATTGTATCTAGATCAAGTCATTATATATAGTCTAACGTTTATTTTACCTTATCTTACCTTACTTATCTTTTATTAGCTGTTCTAACTGACAACGGTTTATAGTCGCCCAGCTCTCTCTGAATTTGCGCAATGGCATACTTGTAACTTGGCCGTCACCCCACGGTGATATCCCACAACGCAAAAGGCTTGAACATTCCGGAAAAACGCTCTAATCTCCTAAGAGAACTCAAAAGAGGTAAGCCCTGCTTCGTTTTCCTGCAGGAAACACACTTTAAAACCTCTCACGTGCCCGGGCTCACTGACTCCTATTTTCAAGAAGCCCACCATGCTACTAACAACTTAGCTAAATCAAAGGGTGTATCCATCCTGATCAACAAACAGGCCTCCTTTGTAATCACAGATAAGCTTACTGACCCGGGGCGGAAGATGTATCTTCTTAAAGGGGAAATGCCATGGAGTTCCCATTATGCTGGCTAACGTGTATTTTCCGAATACTTCACATTTGAAATTCTGCAAACACATGATATCTGAACTCAAAGCTTTCAATGAGGGATGTACAATCTTGGGCGGTGACTTTAACATCCCACTAAATCCCCTTGTAGATACCTCCTCAGGCAAAACCTATATCACCTACAGAATCCTCAAACAAATTAAAACCCTTCTACACTCTATGCAACTAGTAGACTCTTGGCGTTTCCTACACACAGAGGACAAGATTTCACCTTTTTCTCCATCCCCCATAGACGCTATTCTAGGATAGACTACATTTTCACCTCCCAACGAGATCTACAATTGGTTACGGAAGCTAACATAGGGATCCAATCAATATCAGATCATGCCCCAATCTCTCTCTCACTGAACTAACAACACCCAGACCCAAACCCAACACTTGGAGGTTGAATTCCTCTCTCCTTACAGACCCCCAATTACTACCTAAAATTCCCACTAGCCTCAAGGAATATTTTTTCCACAATGCTTCTCCTGTTGCAGATCCCATGATGGTTTGGGAAGCACACAAATGCACCATCAGAGGTGAACTCATCAAATTAGGAACGCACTCCAAAAGGCAAAAAGAGAAAGTCATCAAACAACTAGTTGACAAAATACACGCACTTGAGGCACCACACAAACAGTCCTTAACTGAACGTTCTGCAAGGTCCCTCTTAGACGCCAGGAAATCTCTACAGCAGCTACTAGAATCCAAGACAAAAAGATTTTTCTTTTTTCGTAAAAAAAAATATTACGAACATGGAGATAAATCAGGCAAATTTCTCGCAAAGGCCCTGAAAGATGCCAAAACCTCACCAAAATATCCCAGGCATCAGAAATAAGACAGGAGCAACTGACATTACCACAGATAAGATAGCCCATCACTTTCACACTTTCTACTCTGATCTCTATAATCTCCCTCCCCAACATAAACCTACGCATCTCCCAGGCACCAGGGCCCAAGTCATACAGGAATTCCTGACAAGCTGCAATTTACCTACTCTCCCAGTAGACGTGACTCAACAACTTGAAAAACCCATTGACTCGCTAGAACTCAGGAAGGTCATAACTGACTTGAAGACCGGGAAAAGCCCAGGTCCTGATGGATTTACATCCATCTACTACAAAACTTTTACAGACACCCTCCTGGACCCACTAATGCGTGCTCTGAACTCTCTGTCAGCTCCCCGCAAAGTTCCATCAGCATTCCTCTCTGCACACATAACAGTTATACCGAAGCCAAACAAGGACCGGCTCAATTGCTCCAGCTACAGGCCAATCTCCTTGCTTAATATAGATGTCAAGCTACTGGCGAAAATTATCGACAATAGGCTCAGACTGCTTCTTATTGATCTAATTGGACCTGAGCAAGCTGGTTTCATGCCGGGCAGAGAGTCTAAGGATAATGTGACTAAAGCACTCAACCTGATCCACGCCGCATGTATGCGAAAGATCGAGGGCCTTCTCCTGTCCGCAGACGCGGAGAAGGCGTTTGATCGAGTGGCCTGGGACTACCGTATATGCTTGACACTTGCAAATTTGTGGGCTTAGGTCCTCACATGATGACTTGGATTACATCCCTATATAAGAATCCTTCAGCACAACTTAAGATAAATGGATCTCTATCAAATACATTACACATTACTAATGGGACACGACAAGGTTGCCCCCTCTCTCCCCTCCTTTTCATTTTGTCACTAGAACCACTCATTCGTAGAGTGGTAGCAGAAGAATCGATAAAGGGTTTTAGGGTGGCTGACAGGGAGTTCAAGGTTGCAGCATACGCAGACGATCTGCTCTTTTTTCTGACTGACCCACACATTTCCCTGCCCACTTTAACGCAATAATTTTCTCTATTCGGTTACATCTCCAACTTTAAACTCAATTATTCAAAATCAGAAGCTATGAACATTACTTTATACGACAGCACTCTCCAGACCGTTAAAACTAATTGCCCCTTTAAATGGGAGGATTCAGCTCTCAAATACTTGGGAGTCTGGCTGACGCCAAAATTGTCCCAGGTCTTTGAACGCAATTTCCCACCCATTTTCAAATCAATCGAAAATGACCTCAGAACGTGGAACACACGGAATTTTTCTTGGTTTGGCTAAGCAGCTATATGTAAAATGATCATCTTACCAAAACTCCTCTATCTCTTTAGGAATATCCCAGTTAGTATCCCCCTAAGATTTTTTAAAGCCATCGCCTCAACCCAATCTAGATTTATTTGGGCCCACAAACCTCCCAGAATTAAGTCAAGTCTGCTGGCTAAGTCTAAGATGCAAGGTGGGATGGGCTTACCTGACTATAAGAACTACTACCTAGATGCCCATATCACAAGAATCATAGATTGGCACTGCCACTGTAAAATTAAGGATTGGGTTTCCCTAGAAGACGAACTGAGTCCCATCCCTCTACGATTCTCGCCCTGGATCCCCTGGCTAAGTCACCCTCCAACCCTTAAAACACATCCTTTAATTGGTACTACACTAGCAATCTTTCATAAATTAGCAAATTCATCAGACATTTCATCCCCATTAAGCCCCCTCACCCCCCTACAGAACAACCCTGACTTCCTCCCGGGAATGGCGAACCCGTATCTATGCCCCCTCAAAGCCACTAGGCCCCTTTTAGCCATGGACTGCTTCCACAACAGTGCTTTCAAGGATTTCATAGGACTTAAAGAAGTCGCCAACACCCCAGGCCTTCCGCTTTGGTCATACTTTCAGGTTAGGAGCTATCTTAACCACCCCACTTGAAGACACTATCACAATAGACAACTCACAGAATTGGAGTCAGTGTGCCTGGAGGGTGAGTGAACCCATTCTAAAAAAGCTACCTCACTTTCTTATGCCTGGTTGTGAGATGGCCAGGTTCCTGGAGAAGGACGATTCAGAGAGAGCTGGTCGACAGCTTTGGGCAAAAATATCACTGACAAACAATGGTTGAGAGCATGTATATTTGCCCATAAATGCTCCTTAAGCACTAGAACACAGGAGACAGCTTACAAGCTGTTGACGCATTGATACGCCACACCTACGAAACTACATGCCTGGTTTCCACAAACCTCACACACCTGCTGGCGATGTCACAAAGACAAAGGTACGCTCTTTCACATTTGGTGGCAATGTTCCATGATATCCCCTTTCTGGGACAAGGTCAAGGAAGTGATAATACAAATCACAGAAACAAAATTAAAATTGGACGCGGCGTGTTGCCTGCTTAATATTACAGATGTCTCTTTCCGCAGAAACAAAAACTCCCTAACTAAGCACTTATTGAATGCAGCTAAATCGCTCATTCCACTTTTTTGAAAATCCTCCCGGGTCCCCTCGATTCAGGATTGGCTACATAGAATATCCGATATTTACAGTATGGAGGAGACAATCGCCCAGTCCAATGACAAAATTGAGCACTTCCACAGTACCTGGAATCCTTGGTTCCTCTTTCAATTCTCTCAGATGTTTAAGGAATTAGAGGAGGTTGGATTGAATGACCAGACCTCATCTAATTCCGATCTAAACAAACCTTTTTGACCAAACGTTGACTTTTCCCTAGATGATCACCTTTTTATTGTTATTAGATTCACCGCAAGAATTGCTGTTTGACAACACAATATTGAGATTAGTGATGAGCCGAACACCCCCGGGTTCGGTTCGCACCAGAACCCGCGAACGGACCGAAAGTTCGTACGAACATTAGAACCCTATTAAATACAATGGATGCGAACGTTCGAATTCTAAAGTGCTAATTATAACAACTATTATGCATGCTATTGTCCTAAAAAGGGTTTGGGAACCCGGGTTCTGCACCAGGGGACATGTATCAATGCAAAAAGAAGTTTTAAAAACGGTCGTTTTTCGGGAGCAGTCATTTTAATGATGCATAAAGTGAAAAAAAAAAAGTCAAATATTCCTTTAAATATCGTACCTGGGGGGTGTCTAAAGTATGCCTGTGAAGTGCCACGTGTTTCCCGTGTTTAGAACTGTCCCTGCACAAAATGACACTTCTAAAGGAAAAAAAAGCCATTTAAAACTGCTTGCGGCTTTAATGTAATGTCTGGTCCCGGTAATATGGATGAAAATCTTTAAGAAAAATGGCATAGCTACCCCATAACCCCCCCCCCCCCCTACCCCAGCCCATTACCAGCCCCTTTGGGTCTTGTATGGATATTAAGGGGAACCCCGCACATAAAATAAAAAAGGCCCTATATACTCTGAACAGCCGTATACAGGCGGTGCATACAAGACAGGGACTGTAGGTTTGTTCTTATGTAGAATGTGTTTGTAATTTTGAACAGGTACATTGTTGAAGTGTAGCTCCAGCCCAAAAATCTATTTTTAAACTTTTTGGAAAACATAGGTAAGGGTTATCACCCCTGTAACATTTGTTTTGCTGTCTGTGCCCCTGTTCAGAACATTTCACCTCACTTTCCGTCCCAATGACAACTGTTTTTGAAATGTGGTGTTTTTCTTGAAACAAGGATTGCTGATAAAGCATCAGTACAGAGGAGACACCTTTCTCCCATATTTATTCTTACAGGAGAGAATTTTCCTTCCTAGTGGTAGATTTCCTCTCACTTCCTGTTGTCTTCTTGCGTTTGCAAGTAGGAGTCGTTTGTAAGTTGGATGTTTGAAAGTAGGGACCTGCCGTATATACTCTGCAGAAATAGGCCCCTTAGTTGTTGGTGTTGGCACAACACTGTAAGCACTCACAGTTACTCTTGGTTGGTGCTGGAACGCCCTGCTGTCAACTATTATATCAGGAATTTTAATTACATATAATTGTTGAACAGTGGTAGTAAAAATTGGGCCTTTGATGGTGGTGCTGGTGCCACAACACTGTAAGCCCTGACAGTTACTCTTGGTGGGTGCAGCAATGGGCCCTGCTGTGAATTATTAGATCAAGAATTGTAATTGCATGACCCTGTTGAACAGGGGCTGAAAAATTGGGCCTTTCGTGGTGGTGGTGGTGGTGGTGGTGTTGCCACAACACTGTAAGCCCTCAGAGTTACTCTTGGTGGGTGCAGGAATGGGCCCTGCTGTGAATTATTAGATCAAGAATTGTAATTACATGCCCCTTTTGAACAGGGGCTGAAAAATTGGGCCTTTCGTGGTGGTGGTGGTGGTGGCGTTGCCACAACACTGTAAGCCCTCAGAGTTACTCTTGGTGGGTGCAGCAATGGGCCCTGCTGTGAATTATTAGATCAAGAATTGTAATTGCATGCCCCTGTTGAACAGGGGCTGAAAAATTGGCCCTTAGGCACTGGTGGCACAACACTACAACCCCTCACAGATACTGTACTTGGAGCACAGCAATGAGCCCTGTTGCAAAGTATTGCTTCAAAAATTGTAATGACACGCCCCTGTTAAACAGGGGCTGAAAAATTGGGCCTTAGGCACTGGTGGCACAACACTACAACCCCTCACAGATACTGTACTTGGAGCACAGAAATGAGCCCTGTTGCAAAGTATTGCTTCAAAAATTGTAATGACACGCCCCTGTTAAATAGGGGCTGAAAAATTGGGCCTTAGGCACTGGTGGCACAACACTACAACCCCTCACAGATACTGTACTTGGAGCACAGCAATGAGCCCTGTTGCAAAGTATTGCTTCAAAAATTGTAATGACACGCCCCTTTTAAACAGGGGCTGAAAAATTGGGCCTTAGGCACTGGTGCCACAACACTCCAACCCCTCACAGATGCTGTACTTGGAGCACAGCAATGAGCCCTATGGCAAATCATTGCTAAAAAAATTGTAATTACACGCCCCTGTAAAACAGGGGCTGAAAAATTGGGCCTTAGCCACTGGTGGCGGCACCCATAAACAAAAATGATCTTCCAAGCTATCATCATCAATCGTATCATTGAGGACTCGGAGGAGGAGGATAGCCAGTCAACATAACAGCACAGGCACTCAGCATCAGCATCAGTCTTGAAGGGATGTGACATGTTAAAATCAATTAGTCTGTTATATCAGCATCAGGTGTGTGGTAGCTGGTGGTGATCCAAGACTGGTTCATCTTGATGAAAGTCAGTCGATCAACCGAGTCGGTGGACAGGCGCACCCTGTGATCCGTGACAAATCCTCCAGCAGCACTGAATGTGCGTTCCGAAAGAACGCTGGATGCAGGACAGGCCAGTAGCTCAATTGCATACTGTGCAAGCTCTGGCCAGTGATCCATCCTCAAGACCCAGTAAGCCAGAGGATTTTCGGTGGGGAAGGTGTCCAAGTCTGACCTTGCCCCTAGATATTCCTGCACCATGTTTATCAGACGCTGGCGATGGTTGCTGGAACCGATCATACTTTGGGGCTGCGGACTAAAGAATTGTCTGAACGCATCGGTCAGACGGCCACCTTCCCCACCGCTCCTTCTTTGACTGGCCGAAGCCTCAGCAACTCGTTGTCCAGGACCAGGAGTTTGTAACCTCCCAGTCTCTGGGAACGCGTTGCACAGACCTTTCTGCAAGGCCTCCCGGAGTTGTCTCATCCTCTGCTCCCTCTGCGAAGGTAACATAAGGTCCGCAACCTTACCCTTGTACCGTGGATCAAGGAGAGTGGCCAGCCAGTAATGGTCCCTCTCCTTGATCCGAAGAATACGAGGATCCTTCCGCAGACTTTGCAGGATCAGGGAGGCCATGCAGCGTAGGTTTGCTGAGGCATTCGCTCCGGAGTCCTCTGGGTCACTAAGGACGACATGATCCGCAGCCACCTCCTCCCAGCCACGTACAAGTCCACTGGTTTCTTGGGACTGTAAATCATCCCTAAAAGACTGCTGCTGATGATGCTGAGTGCCAGCCTCCACCTCCATGCTGACACAATCCTCCTCCTCCTCCTCCTCCTCTTCCTGTGCGATGGGTGGGACAGAAGGAACACTGTCTGGGTAAAGGGGGCCTTGAGAGGCAAGGAAGTCCTCCTCTTCCTGCCTCTGTTCTGCCTCAAGTGCCCTGTCCATTATTCCACGCAGCGTGTGCTCCAACAGGTGGACAAGAGATACAGTGTCACTGATGCATGCACTGTCACTGCTCACCATCCTCGTGGCCTCCTCAAATGGTGCCAGGACAGTGCATGCATCCCTGATCATGCCCCACTGGCGTTGAGAAAAAAAACCAAGCTCCCCTGACCCTGTCCTGGTGCCGTAGTCGCACAGGTACTCATTGATGGCCCTCTGCTGCGTGTGCAGCCGCTGCAGCATGGCCAACGTTGAGTTCCACCTGGTGGGCATGTCACATATAAGGCGGTTCTTGGGCAGGTTCAACTCCTTTTGCAGCTCAGCCAGGCGAGCACTGGCATTATAAGATCTGCGGAAATGCACACAGACTTTCCTGGCCTGCCTCAGGACATCCTGTAAGCCCGGGTACCTGCCCAAGAACCGCTGCACCACCAGGTTAAGGACGTGAGCCACACAGGGCACATGGGTCAGTTGTCCCTGTCGGAGGGCGGAGAGGAGGTTGGTGCCATTGTCGCAAACCACCATTCCTGGCTTAAGCTGGCGTGGCGTCAACCACCTCTCGGCCTGGCCCTGCAGAGCAGACAGGACCTCTGCCCCAGTGTGGCTTCTGTCCCCCAAACACACCAGCGCAAGCACGGCATGGCATCTTTTTGCCTGCGTACTTGCGTAGCCCCGTGAACGGCTACGGAGCACCGCTGGTTCATAGGACAAACCACAGGAAGAGGCCATGGAGGAAGAAGAAGAGGAGGGGGTAGAGGAGAGAGGTGTGTCACAACCAGTAGTAGCATTTTGGAGGCGTGGCGGTGGAACAACCTCCAACACTACTGCACCTTGTCCTGCATCCTTCCCAGCTGCCAAAAGAGTGACCCAATGGGCCGTGAAAGAAAGGTAACGTCCCTGTCCATGCCTGCTGGACCATGAGTCAGCGGTAATATGCACCTTACCGCTGACCGCCCTGTCCAGCGAGGCCAAGACATTGCCTTCCACATGCCGGTAGAGAGCCGGAATAGCCTTCCGTGAGAAAAAGTGGCGTTTGGGAACCTGCCACTGAGGAACCGCACATTGCACAAACTCACGGAAGGGGGCCGAGTCTACCAACTGAAAAGGCAGCAGTTGAAGCGCTAGCAATTTAGCCAAGATAGCATTCAACCGCTGGGCATGTGGATGGCTGGGAGTGAACTTCTTTCGACGGTCCAGCAGCTGGGGCAGGGAAATTTGCCTGCTAGAATCGGACGTCGGTGTACTGCTAGCAGAGTGACCGCTGATGCGGTGCAAGGAGAGGTCCGCTTTGTTCTTTGGTGTGGGTCTTTGAGGTAGGCTTGCCAACGAGCTGCATGGCAGGTCAACATATGTCTGGTCAGGCATGTGGTACCCAAGCGGCTGATGTTTTGGCCACGCGATATACGCTTGAGACATATGTTGCAAACAGCAGCTGTGCGATCTGATGCACTAGCCTCAAAAAAGGCCCACACCAAGGAACTATTTGAATGACGGGCAGAGGCAGCGCCCTGCACAGGCGGAGCTCTGCGGTGTGATTCCGTCGGTGTACTGCCCTTACGCTGGCCACCAAAGGGCATCCTGCCTCGTTGGAGATGTGCCTCCTCCTCATCCTCCTCCTCCTCCTCTCTCCTATTAGGCACCCACGTGGAGTCAGTGACCTCATCATCCCCTCCCTCCTCATCACTGGAGCCAATCTGGCAGTATGCTGCAGCTGCTGGAACATGACTGCCAGATTGGTGTCCTTCTTGAGCATCCCCTCTCTCTGCTCTCATGCTACTGCCTTCCTGTAGCTGGGTTTCATCATCAGACCCTTCGAAACGCTGGGCATCCTCCTGGAGCATGTACCCAACACTGTGCTCAAACAGTTCGGGGGACTCCTCAGGAGGAGGACATGGTGGGTCTAGGGAAGGAGTGACTGATGATGAGTCTGACATTGATACCAGGGAAGAGGACGCTTTGGCAGCTGCTTTGCCAGTACCCTGAGCCTGGGTGAGAGAGGATGAGGAGGAGGAGGAGGGCTTGGTCATCCACTCTACCAAGTCTTCGGCATGATGTGGCTCAACATGTCCAGCTGCCGAAAAGAAGGACAAGCGTGTCCCATGGCCATGTGCTGATGACAATGCACCGCGTCCACGACCAGCACTGTTGCCCCCAGACACAGAGCCTGCTTGCCCTCTTTTATTGCCTCCTGACTGTCTGCCTCTCCTTGTTTGCCTTCCAGACATTCTAATAGATGGCCTGCAGGGAGATGGGAAAAAAGCAATAAGGGCTACCTTCAGGTGTCCTTCTCTGTCCCTTTACTTAAGGATTTCTAAATATGGTTGAGGATGATTGCTTTTGCACAGAATAGCACAACGACAATTTCCCTGACTGTCCAAAAAACAAGGATTTCAAAGATGGTTGATGAGGAATGCTTTAGCACACTATAGCACAAGGAGAATTCCCCTCACTTTCCTTCTTTGTCACTAGAAACAAGGACTCGCACAGTAAAAGACACTGACACTCTCCCTACCTAGAGTTTTCTGTCCCTAGAAAAAATGTTTTTTTAAAGCACACTATAGCACAAGGAGAATTCCCCTCACTTTCCTTCTTTGTCCCTAGAAACAAGGACTCGCACAGTGAAAGAAACTGACACTCTCCCTACCTAGAGTTTTCTGTCCCTAGAAAAAATGTTTTTTTAAAGCACACTATAGCACAAGGAGAATTCCCCTCACTTTCCTTCTTTGTCCCTAGAAACAAGGACTCGCACAGTGAAAGAAACTGGCACTATCCCTACCTAGAGTTTTCTGTCCCTAGAAAAAATGTTTTTTTAAAGCACACTATAGCACAAGGAGAATTCCCCTCACTTTCCTTCTTTGTCCCTAGAAACAAGGACTCGCACAGTGAAAGAAACTGACACTCTCCCTACCTAGAGTTTTCTGTCCCTAGAAAAAATGTTTTTTTAAAGCACACTATAGCACAAGGAGAATTCCCCTCACTTTCCTTCTTTGTCCCTAGAAACAAGGACTCGCACAGTGAAAGAAACGGACACTCTCCCTACCTAGAGTTTTCTGTCCCTAGAAAAAATGTTTTTTTAAAGCACTCTATAGCACAAGGAGAATTCCCCTCACTTTCCTTCTTTGTCCCTAGAAACAAGGACTCGCACAGTGAAAGAAACTGACACTCTCCCTACCTAGAGTTTTCTGTCCCTAGAAAAAATGTTTTTTTAAAGCACACTATAGCACAAGGAGAATTCCCCTCACTTTCCTTCTTTGTCCCTAGAAACAAGGACTCGCACAGTGAAAGAAACTGACACTCTCCCTACCTAGAGTTTTCTGTCCCTAGAAAAAATGTTTTTTTAAAGCACACTATAGCACAAGGAGAATTCCCCTCACTTTCCTTCTTTGTCCCTAGAAACAAGGACTCGCACAGTGAAAGAAACTGACACTCTCCCTACCTAGAGTTTTCTGTCCCTAGAAAAAATGTTTTTTTAAAGCACACTATAGCACAAGGAGAATTCCCCTCACTTTCCTTCTTTGTCCCTAGAAACAAGGACTCGCACAGTGAAAGAAACTGACACTCTCTCTACCTAGAGTTTTCTGTCCCTAGAAAAAATGTTTTTTTAAAGCACACTATAGCACAAGGAGAATTCCCCTCACTTTCCTTCTTTGTCCCTAGAAACAAGGACTCGCACAGTGAAAGAAACTGACACTCTCCCTACCTAGAGTTTTCTGTCCCTAGAAAAAATGTTTTTTTAAAGCACACTATAGCACAAGGAGAATTCCCCTCACTTTCCTTCTTTGTCCCTAGAAACAAGGACTCGCACAGTGAAAGAAACTGACACTCTCCCTACCTAGAGTTTTCTGTCCCTAGAAAAAATGTTTTTTTAAAGCACACTATAGCACAAGGAGAATTCCCCTCACTTTCCTTCTTTGTCCCTAGAAACAAGGACTCGCACAGTGAAAGAAACTGACACTCTCCCTACCTAGAGTTTTCTGTCCCTAGAAAAAATGTTTTTTTAAAGCACACTATAGCACAAGGAGAATTCCCCTCACTTTCCTTCTTTGTCCCTAGAAACAAGGACTCGCACAGTGAAAGAAACTGACACTCTCCCTACCTAGAGTTTTCTGTCCCTAGAAAAAATGTTTTTTTAAAGCACACTATAGCACAAGGAGAATTCCCCTCACTTTCCTTCTTTGTCCCTAGAAACAAGGACTCGCACAGTGAAAGAAACTGACACTCTCCCTACCTAGAGTTTTCTGTCCCTAGAAAAAATGTTTTTTTAAAGCACACTATAGCACAAGGAGAATTCCCCTCACTTTCCTTCTTTGTCCCTAGAAACAAGGACTCGCACAGTGAAAGAAACTGACACTCTCCCTACCTAGAGTTTTCTGTCCCTAGAAAAAATGTTTTTTTAAAGCACACTATAGCACAAGGAGAATTCCCCTCACTTTCCTTCTTTGTCCCTAGAAACAAGGACTCGCACAGTGAAAGAAACTGACACTCTCCCTACCTAGAGTTTTCTGTCCCTAGAAAAAATGTTTTTTTAAAGCACACTATAGCACAAGGAGAATTCCCCTCACTTTCCTTCTTTGTCCCTAGAAACAAGGACTCGCACAGTGAAAGAAACTGACACTCTCCCTACCTAGAGTTTTCTGTCCCTAGAAAAAATGTTTTTTTTAAAGCACACTATAGCACAAGGAGAATTCCCCTCACTTTCCTTCTTTGTCCCTAGAAACAAGGACTCGCACAGTGAAAGAAACTGACACTCTCCCTACCTAGAGTTTTCTGTCCCTAGAAAAAATGTTTTTTTAAAGCACACTATAGCACAAGGAGAATTCCCCTCACTTTCCTTCTTTGTCCCTAGAAACAAGGACTCGCACAGTGAAAGAAACTGACACTCTCCCTACCTAGAGTTTTCTGTCCCTAGAAAAAATGTTTTTTTAAAGCACACTATAGCACAAGGAGAATTCCCCTCACTTTCCTTCTTTGTCCCTAGAAACAAGGACTCGCACAGTGAAAGAAACTGACACTCTCCCTACCTAGAGTTTTCTGTCCCTAGAAAAAATGTTTTTTTAAAGCACACTATAGCACAAGGAGAATTCCCCTCACTTTCCTTCTTTGTCCCTAGAAACAAGGATTCGCACAGTAAAACACACTGACACTCTCCCTACCTATCCTTCTCTTTCCCTAAACTAAAGGAATCCAGGTTAAGCAAGAAAGAAATAAATGTCACTGTCCCTGCCTATGCTTGTCTTTCCCTGCTCCGGAACACACTACACTAGGCCGCCGAGCTGGCGGCCTTTTATAGTGTGGGGCGTGTACTAAACACCCTCAGCAATAATTGGCCACAGGCATCCTGCCTGTGGCCAATCATTGCTCTCCTCGCTGCCGGCGCTGTGATTGGCCAAGCATGCGGGGTCACAGTGCATGCTTGGCCAATCACAGCGCCTGGATGACACTGCGATGGCGTAGTGCATTGTGGGCCGTTCGCGTCACTCGAATTTGGCGCGAACGGCCCAAATCGTTCGATCTTCGTCGAACGATCGAACAGCCGATGTTCGAGTCGAACGTATGTTCGACTCGAACACGAAGCTCATCCCTAATTGAGATACGTGATTTACGCAAACTATTGGTCCTATATGAGATTTATCCTTTTATCCTAATCTACTCATCACAGAATTTATCCCTCCCCCTTTCTCTTCCACCTTTTTCTCTTTCATAGCTCTTAGTACTGATCACTGTATTGGTGTCACTGGTCCCCAAAAAGTGTCACTTAGTGTCTAATTTGCCCACTGCAATGTCGCAGTCCCGCTAAAAATCGCTGATCACCGCCATTACTAGTAAAAATGAAAATGCCATAAAAATATCTCATAGTTTGTAGACGCGATAACTTTTGTGCAAACCAATCAATATGCTCTTATTGGGATTTTTTTTAACAAAAAAGCAGAATACATATTGGCCTGTATTGATGAAGAAATTCGATTTTTTTATTGGATTTGTTTTATAGCAGAAAGTAAAAAATATTGTTTTTTTTTTCAAAATTGTTGGTCTTTTTTTGTTTATAGCGCAAAAAATTAAAACCGCAGAGGTGATCAAATACCATTAAAATAAATGTCCATTTGCGGAGAGAAAAAGGACATACATTTTATTTAGGTACAGCGTGGCATGACCGCGCAATTGTCAGTTAAAATAACACAGTGCCGTATCTCAAAAAATGGCCCGGTCATGAAGGGGGTGAAACCTTCTGGGCTGAAGTGGTTAAAATGGTGGTCTGGGCCAGGTTTCATTGGAAGCAAGTATACTAATGATGCAGGTGTGTGCTGCATTCATCTTAGAGCCAAGGTTAGAGCTTAAGGTCCCACCCTCCCGAGGGGGGTCATTGTGTAAGAGTCCCACCCTCCTGAGGGGGTCATTGTGTGAAGGTTCCACCCTCCCAAGGGGGTCATTGTGGAAGGGTCCCACCCTTCCGAGGGGGTCATTGTGTGAGGGTCCCACCCTCCCGAGGGGGTCATTGTGTGAGGGTCCCACCCTCCCAATGGGGTCATTGTGTGAAGGTCCCACCCTCCCGAGGGGGTCATTGTGTGAGAGTCCCACCCTCCCGAGGGGGTCATTGTGTGAAGGTCCCACCCTCCCAATGGGGTCATTGTGTGAAGGTCCCACCCTCCCGAGGGGGTCATTGTGTGAGAGTCCCACCCTCCCGAGGGGGTCATTGTGTGAAGGTCCCACCCTCCCGAGGGGGTCATTGTGTATGAGTCCCACCCTCCCGAGGGGTCATTGTGTGAGGATCCCACCCTCATTGTGTGAGGGTCCCACCCTCCCAAGGGGGTCATTGTTTGAAGGTCCCACCCTCCCGAGGGGGTCATTGTGAGAAGGTCCCACCCTCCCGAGGGGGTAATTGTGTGAAGGGAGCTGTAAGTGGTGCACGTTGCACCACATTGTCCAAGACAGGATAGATTGAGGCTCAATCCTGTGAGAGAGAAAGTCTGGGACAGTCCTTCGAAATCAGGGACAGTTGGGAGCTATTGGACTGGAGGTAGTTAAATGCAACACAGAATAAAAAGGTCCACTGCCCTACTAGACAGGGCTATGCTGTGTGGCAGAGCTATGCAAATCTCAGGACTGGATAGACAGGAATACTAATCCTGGCAGGTAAGACAGCTCCCTGTGTGTATTTAGCTGCTTGAGTGGAGTTCAGCTTTAATATAATTTGGATTCTTCTCTTCTTTCGCCTCCTCCAGTTTCCCCTCATTGTCTGCAGCAATCTGAATCTTCAGCAGAAGCTTTCCCTTAATGTAAACATCAGCGTACCAATTACTGTAAAGCAGGAGAGAAAGAGCTATTTATCAAGGACCCATAAAGTTATCTCGGCTTTTGCGATTACATTAAATAAATGAAACTGGAAAAAATATGTCATCTACAGTCGTACCTCGAAGGTAATGTATGGCGGAGCGGCATAACGTACATTAGCCAAATTAATCAGCCGCCATAGACGTAATGCAGCAAGATGTGCTAAGGAGGCATTTATGTGATGGAGGAGCTTCCCGGTTCTCACTGTCACTTTTCCGTCGGTTCTTCGGACTACTTGTTAAAAAAAAAAGAAAAAAAAGAAACTGATGTAAACTATAATCAGAGCCAAAAATATAAATGCAGAATTATCTGCTTCTAAGCCTAGTAAGAGACGTTACATTGATTCCAGCACAATTCTATTCCTATTCAAAAAATTGTTGATCCAGAAAAAAGAGAAAACAAAAACGGTGGGGAGGCAGCTGGTGAATTGTCCCCAGAGCGGGGATTAGGATTCCTCTGGGGCCCCATCAATGGCTCCTAGATGAATTTCCTGGATCAATAACACCACCGATTAATCTTTTTTATTATTGCAAGAGTTGCCATAGATCGAGCTAACATTCCTCGATACCATTGGCCATGACTGCCTCATCCAAAGCCGAACCACGCTACATTTGTTTATCTCCTCTGAGAATCGGGGAGGTTGGTTTAGGATTGGAGGACTCAGTGCTAAAGGAATAGCACATGCGCTTTATAAGTAATAGTAAGGACAATGCTGAAGAAGGACTAAAGGAATTTAAAAGCCCCCCCCAACCATATCAGTGCATAGCTTACGTATTCCTGCTCTCTGCTCCAGCAATGGGGCTCGGCATTTGAGCAACGCTACGCCTAAGCTGAGCCACCGGCTACATTCCTCCATACCTACCTGTGCTTCCAACAAACTTTTTGTCTCCAACACCTCACTGACCCCAGTGCTCCCTATGTACTCCACTGACCCCAAAGTGCCCTATGTACTCCAGTGACCCCAGTGCTCCTCATGTACTCCAGTGACCCCAATGCTCCCTATGTACTCCAGTGACCCTAGTGCTCCCTGTGCACTCCAGTGCTCACTGTGTACTCCGGTGACCCTAGTGCTCCCTGTGTACTTTAGTGATCCCATGTGCTCCTTGTTTAGTCCAATGACCCCAGTGCTTGCTATTCACTATGCATGCCTGTGTTTTCTATGACCCCAGTGTCTCCAGTGATCCCCAGTGCTCCCTGTGTACTCCAGTGACCCCAGTGCTCCCTGTGTACTCCAGTGACCCCAGTGCTCGCTATTAATTTCAGTGTGTGACAGGAGTGACTTTGGAACACAAAAAAAAAAAAAGATATTTGGGGGGCACACCCTAAAATGCGTTTGAATTCAAGATGGTGCAGCTATACAGTACAAAACAGATTATAGCGCACACATTCAAGAATGACATTTATCCTGCATGGCTAGTTAAAAACACCTGAACATATACATAAAAATATATACAGGGGTTTGGTCACACTATATGGTCATATAGTGCTAAGCCCACAAACTGCGACAGAGTACCCCAACCCAGGCAGCAGGAGCCCTTGGGTTGTCTGGTATGAGGAAGAGATGGCCATTCTGGGGAAGGATGGCACCACCGAAAGAAAGCTTGCAGCCATTGAAAAGGCACAAAAAAGACAAACGGAATGGGAGACTGCAAAAACCCGAGACACCACCCCTGTGTCTCTCCCTGCTGTTTGGGAGACCCAAAGAATTTCCAGGAAGGACTTTAAGCCCTACCAAGACAATACAGGGAATGTGGATGGATTCTTTCAGGACTTTGAACATCAATGCGAACTACTGGGGGTCCCACCCGCAGACTGGACCTGCCATGTAGTAGGACTGCTGGAAGGGGTGGCCGCTGAGGCTTATCGAATGATGGACCCTCTCAAGAAACGTAGCTATGAGGACCTAAAACGGGCAGTACTAGACTATTATGCTGTATCACCAGAGGCGTATCGTGCCCAGTTCTGGACTACCCCTCGGGTCCCCGAGACCTCCTTCAAAATGTTTGCGCACAAGCTGTCCGTAGCATGCCGCCAATGGCTGGAAGCGGAGAAGGCCACCTCCCCTGAGGGGATCATACAGGCTGCCCTGAAGGAACAATTCTTTTTCAATTGCCCCCCTGAGCTCCGACAGTGGGTGTGGGAGCGAAAACCTGCCACCCTAGAGGAAGCTGCAGCCTTAGCGGATGAGGCCCTCTTGATCAACACACAATGGCAGAAGCCTCCTGCCGAAGCACCCCGAGTTCCTAAGGTGTCCAGCCCCACCTCTGGGCCCTACATGCCTCCCCATCGTCGAATGAACCCCCAGGCAGCACCAACCCATCGGGTCCCGCTACCACACCACCCGATTTCCCCACAGTGGACCACAAGACCAGGGCCATTTGAAGGAATTTGGGGGCACCAAGCAAAATGGACATGGAGGCCCCCCCCCCGCACGCACGCAAAGCGCAGAACCACAGCAAGCAGAAAACCAACAGCCGGGTGGATAGAAGGGGTGATGGTGGGGCAAGATGAATCACTAGTGCCCCAGCATAGCATGAAATATAAAAGAGGGCTCCATATGGTGTAGATCAACCCATGAGGTTTATTTATAAAAATATCTTACAAATCAGGATAAAATATAGCCAATAAAAGTGATCACAAAATGGTAAAATGTGAATAAAAGCATCTTTATGCTTCCCACATTGCTTTTATTCATATTTTACAATTTTGTGATCACTTTCCATCCATCCGGCTGTGCCAGTGTGCCAGTGAGCTCTCTTCTTTCTATTCACAGTCACTGAGAGACTCTTACTATCACCATATAGCATCACTTGTTACAACTTTCTATTGTGTTATCATGCACTTGTGCTTATATACAGTATATGTCACATTCATTTATTATGAGTTGGTGATCCATTATCACCGTGGTCATACTCACATTCTTTTTACTCCCCCCCCCCCATGTTCTTTTTACCCCCCCCTATGTTTTTCTATTCTCACCTCCCCTTCTACCCTGTAGGCTGTAGCGTGGCCGAGCTTCTCTTCCTCCTGTCAGTCCGGCTGGGTCCCGCGCGGTACAGGAGATTCAGTTTCCTGTTCCCGGCCGGACTGAAAGGAAGTGAGCAAGGAAACTGAATCTCCTGTACCGCGCGGTACTCGGCCGGACTGACAGGAGGAAGGGAGAGGAGCTTGACCACGCTACAGCCTGGGAAGGGGAAGTTGGGGGCCCCAGGCCAGCTCGGGGCCCCAAGCAATTGCTTGTTTTGCCTGTCCTGTAGCGACGGGCCTGCACAAGACCCACCTTGGAAAGGCGCTGTTTTGGCTGTGGGCAGCCTGGTCACTATCATGCCAGCTGCCCTGCCAGAACCAAGACTCTCGGACGTAGCCCTGGCATGCCAGTACATTATGTGGATCGGTACCAAGCTCCTGAGGACCTGCTGCCACCCCCTCCAGACTCGTGTTCCTCTTCTGCCGACCGGGACTCCCTTCCAGGAGTATTTGGCCTACAACCTGCTGAGGCCCCTACATCGCTTCTCCAAGGAAAGCACATACAAGAGGTCACCGTGGATGGTCAAAAGGCGGTGGGATTCCGAGATTCAGGTGCGTTCCTCACTATTGTGGACCCACGAGTTGTGAGCCCTGGTGCTCTCCAGCCCAGCCCAGGAATGGTGATCTGATTGGCAGGCGGCACCAAACGCTTCATTCCCCTTGCTACTGTCACCCTGGACTATGGACTGGGGCCCAAGTGCTGTGATGTCGTTTTTCAGTTTACAGAAACGCACTACAGTCCATTTAACATGGTTTCCTATGGTACACGTTCACATCTATGCTTTTTTCAGCTGGTGTGTTTTTGGAAAGGGTCAGCGACTTTTTTTTCAGCAGCAGATTGCTCTTTGTGTGTAATAGACTTCAATGGACCCACACCAAAAATGCAAGTGTTTTGCGTTTTTTATGTGTTTTTACATGCGTTTTGTATTTAGCGTTTTGTTTTTTCCTCCATAAGACACTGATATAGCTAGTTGTTAAGGAGTGTCCCGGGAAGCAGGCCACCACGTCCTTAAAAACGGATGAGTCATCTCCTGTTAGCGGGCTTCCCCACTGACAGCTAAATGTAATACAAACATTGCCGGCAAAAAAAAAAATCGGCCAAAAAAAAAACTTACAGGGTCCCCCCCCAATCTTTACCAGGCCTTCAGGTCTGGTATGCATGTTGTTGGGAAGCCATGCCAAAATTTAAAAATAAAATAGCGTGGGGTCCCCAAAATCCATACCAGAGGGGACAAGCCAACCACCCCCGTCCTCCTGAACCATACTAGGCCACATGCCCTCAAGATGGGGGGTGCTTTGGGGTGGGGAGGGTTCTGGGAGGGTTCTGCCCCCCCCCCCGCACTCCAATGCACCTTTATCCCATGTTAATGGGGACAAGGGCCTCTTCCCCACAACCCTGGGTGGTGGTTGTGGGGATCTGCGGGCGGGGGGCTTATCAGAATCTGGAAGCCCCCTAAAGAAAGGGGGCCCCCAGATCCCGCCCCTCCCCCCATTTATATTAGTATGGGGTCCCTGCCAAAATCCCTCCCATACCAGACCCTTACCTGAGCATGCAGCCCGGCAGGGCAGGAAAGGGAGGGGACGAGCAAGTGATAGCGCCCCCCTCCTGAACCATACCAGGCCACATGCCCCCAACATGGTGGGGGGCTTTGGGGCAGGGGGAGCTTATCAGAATCTGGAAACCCCCTTAAGAAAGGGGGCCCCCAGATCCCGCCCCTTCCCCCATGTAAATGAGTATGGGGTCCCTCCCAAAATCCATACCAGGCCCTTACCTGAGCATGTAGCCCGGCAGAACAGGAAGGGGAGGGGACGAGCGAGTGCCCCCCTTCTGAACCATACCAGGCCACATGCCTGCCCCCCCACCCCAAAGCACCTTTTCCTCATGTTGATGGAGACAAGGGTCTCTTCCCCACAAACCTGGGGGTGGTTGTGGGGGTCTGCGGGTGGGGGGGCTCATCAGAATCTGGAAGCTCCCAAATCCCGCCCCCCCCGTGAATGAGTATTGGGTACATAGTACTCCTACCCATTCACCAAAAAACTGTAAAAAGTAAATAAAGACACAACACGAGTTTTTGACAATTTCTTTACTAAAAAATCAATGTCCCCCAATGTAGATCCATTGTCAATCACGACAACGATGCACCGCCAGGCCTGGAAAAAGATAAAAAAAAAAAAAAGGCATCAGTGACCCCAGTGCCCGCTGTTCACTCCAGTGACCCCAGTGCTCCCTGTGCACTCCAGTGACCCCAGTGCTCACTGTGTACTCCGGTGACCCTAGTGCTCCCTGTGAACTCTAGTGACCTCAGGGCTCCCTGTGTACTCATTTGACCCCAGTACTTGCTATTGACTTCAGTGCTCCTTGTGCACTCTAGTGACCCCTGTGACTCAGACAAACTTTGTGTCTCAAGCAACTCCAGTGACCAAATGCCCCCCTGTGCACTCCAGTGACCCCAGTGCTTTCTGTGTACCCAAGTGACCCTCAGTGCTTGCTATGAACTCCAGTGCTTCCTGCGTACTCCAGTGACCCCAGGGGCTTATTGGAATCTGGAAGCACCATTTAACAAGGGGGCCCCCAGATCCCGCCCCCCCCCCATGTGAATGAGTATGGGGTACATAGTACTCCTACCCATTCACCAAAAAAGTGTGTAAAAATTTAATAAAGACACAATACAAGTTTTTGACAATTTCTTTATTAAAAATAAAAAACAATGTCCCCCCCCCCCGGTGTAGATCCATCTTCAATCACAACAACGAACTGCCGAGCCTGGGAAAAAAATGCATCAGTGACCCCAGTGCTCGCTGCTTACTCCAGTGACCCCAGTGCTCCCTGTGTACTCCGGTGACCCCAGTGCTCCCTGTGTACTCATTTGACCCCAGTACTTGCCATTGACTCCAGTGCTCCTTGTGCACTCGAGTGACCCCTGTGACTCCAACAAACTTTGTGTCTCCAGCAACTCCAGTGACCAAATGCTCCCTGTATACCAGAGTAACCACATTGCTCCGTTGTGTACTCCAGTGACCCCAGTACTCCCTGTGTACTCCAGTGCACCCTGTGTACTCCAGTGACCCCAGTGCTCCCTGTGTATCCCAGTGCTCCCTGTGTACCCCAGTGCACCCTGTGTACTCCAGTGACCCCAGTGCTCCCTATGTACTCCAGTGCACCCTGTGTACTCCAGTGACCCCAGTTCTGCCTGTGTATTCAATTGACCCCAGTACTTGCCATTGACTCCAGTGCTCCTTGTGCACTCGAGTGACCCCTGTGACTCCAACAAACTTTGTGTCTCCAGCAACTCCAGTGACCAAATGCTCCCTGTATACCAGAGTGACCCCAGTGCACCCTGTGTACTCCAGTGACCCCAGTGCTCCCTGTGTACTCCAGTGCACCCTGTATTCTCTAGTGACCCCAGTTCTCCCTGTGTATTCATTTGACCCCAGTACTTGCTATTGACTCCAGTGCTCCATGTGCACTCGAGTGACCTCTGTGACTCCAACAAACTTTGAGTCTCCAGCAACTCCAGTGACCAAGTGCTCCCTGTATACCAGAGTGACCCCAGTGCACCCTGTGTACTCCAGTGACCCCAGTGCTCCCTGTGTACTCCAGTGCACCCTGTGTACTCCAGTGACCCCAGTGCTCCCTGTGTACCCCAGTGCTCCCTGTGTACTCCAGTGCACCCTGTGTACTCCAGTTACCCCAGTGCTCCCTGTGTACCCCAGTGCTCCCTGTGTACTCCAGTGACCCCAGTGCTCCCTGTGTACTCCAGTGCACCCTGTGTACTCCAGTGACCCCAGTGCACCCTGTGTACTCCTGTGTACTCCAGTGCACCCTGTGTACTCCAGTGACCCCAGTGCTCCCTGTGTACTCCAGTGCACCCTGTGTACTCCAGTGACCCCAGTGCACCCTGTGTACTCCTGTGTACTCCTGTGCTCCCTGTGTACTCCAGTGACCCCAGTGCTCCCAGTGTACTCCAGTGACCCCAGTGCTCCCTGTGTACCCCAGTTAGGGTTGCCACCTCATCCCTTTAAACCGGAACACATATTAATTACACAGGTTCTGAGGCTAATTTAATGCACATAAGGCACCAAGTGAGATTAATTACCACCTTAATCAGCCACAGAATCTGTGTAATTAATATGTGTTCGGCTTTAAAGGGATGAGGTGGCAACTCTAACCCCAGTGCTCCCTGTGTACTCCAGTGCACCTTGTGTACTCCAGTGACCCCAGTGCTCCCTGTGTACTCCAGTGACCCCAGTGCTCCCTGTGTACTCCAGTGCACCCTGTGTACTCCAGTGACCCCAGTGCACTCTGTGTACTCCTGTGTACTCCTGTGTACTCCAGTGCACCCTGTGTACTCCAGTGACCCCAGTGCTCCCTGTGTACTCAAGTGCACCCTGTGAACTCCAGTGACCCCAGTGCACCCTGTGTACTCCTGTGTACTCCAGTGCTCCCTGTTTACTCCAGTGACCCCAGTGCTCCCTGTGTACTCCGGTGACCCCAGTGCTCCCTATGTACTCATTTGACCCCAGTACTTGCCATTGACTCCAGTGCTCCTTGTGCACTCGAGTGACCCCTGTGACTCCAACAAACTTTGTGTCTCCAGCAACTCCAGTGACCAAATGCTCCCTGTATACCAGAGTGACCCCAGTGCACCCTGTGTACTCCAGTGACCCCAGTGCTCCCTGTTTACTCCAGTGCACCCTGTGTACTCCAGTGACCCCAGTGCTCCCTGTGTACTCCAGTGCACCCTGTGTACTCTAGTGACCCCAGTGCTCCCTGTGTACTCCGGTGATCCCAGCGCTCGCTGTGTACTCCGGTGACCCCAGTGCTCCCTGTGTACTCCAGTGACCCCAGCGCTCCCTGTGTACTCCGGTGACCCCAGTGCTCCCTGTGTACTCCGGTGACCCCAGTGCTCCCTGTGTACTCCAGTGCACTCTGTGTACTCCAGTGACCCCAGTGCTCCCTGTGTACTCCAGTGCACCCTGTGTACTACAGTGCTCCCTGTGTATTTCAGTGACCCCAGTGCTCCCTGTGTACTCCAGTGCACCCTGTGTACTCCAGTGACCCCAGTGCTCCCTGTGTACTCCAGTGACCCCAGTGCTCCCTGTGTACTCCAGTGCACCCTGTGTACTCCAGTGACCCCAGTGCACCCTTGTGTACTCCTGTGTACTCCAGTGCTCCCTGTGTACTCCATTGACCCTGGAGGGCTTATATCATAACCTGGAAGCATCCAAATCCCCAATTCCTTTATTAAAAAATAAAAAAACAATGTCCCCCGGTGTAGATCCATCATCAATCACGATGTCGCTGCCACCGCAGGACCTGGAAAAAAAAAAACTCACCAAAAACGCATCAAAAATGCATGTTCAAAAAACCCAAAACGCTCCTGAAAACCGCATCAAGCGCATAGATGTGAACCTAGGGTTACTGACTGGATCACCAGATAAAAAAAAGGCTAAAAAAGAAAACGAATGCAGCCATCACATTTAAGAATTGGTAAGCTGCAATCTAAAAAATGTTTGCTTTGGGGGTTTAATACCGCTTTAAGAAAATGCAAACATTGGACCGGAGCGAGCGATGAAAGGGTTCCCGCGCCCTTCGGCTCGCACTGTCACCTATCCGTTTTAAATGACGAGGCGAGCCGTCCTTTCTCACTTTCTATCTCTGCGGCAGGAATCCCTGATTCACCCTGACACATCCTTCAGCAGACATAAAACTGCGGCTGCAGAATGAGGTTGGCACGCCGCTTGGCAAGCGTTCAGGACGCGGCGCTTATCCTTTACCCACAGCCTGCAAGGATCCAGGAATTACACAACGTCTAATGACATCTCCCACCATTAGCACAGCCGGGGCTGTATAGGAAAGCCCAGGTGCATCTGCTGCAGTATGCATTGCTGGCTGCTGGGACGGGCTGCATTGCAGTGGCTGGAGATTTACACAAACGCTTTATTCCGTCGTGCGGAGACATGAAATGTGCGCGTCAAAATGACAAACGCAACTCCAGCCAAAATATAAAGGGCGCTTCCACCTACAAGAGATATGTCATCCTCGGTAGAAGCTGGAAAGTTCTTATGTGGAGTTGGCATCAGATTTTTATTTTTTTTAATGTTTAGTGCATGCTAGGTGATGTGTCATTGTACCACCTTCAGGTATTTATTACCTCTCACACTACTCTCCTTCATGATCCTCTCCAGAACGACAGCGCCATCTTTGTTCAGGCATCATCCAGGTGTCACCGACTCACCATCTACTTCCTGGACTGAGATGCCCGCTCTCGCTACATTCACACCTGAGCGCTCCTCTGTTTAACCACTTAAGGACCAAGCCTATTTTTTAAACTTGTTGTTTAGAAGTTAACCACTTCAGCCCCAGGAAGGATTTGCCCCCTTCCTAAAGAATGGATGACACACACATATATATATATATATATATATATATGAGTTGTGCTGCTCACCCCGGTGCATTGCGTTAAATGGAAGACCCCTTGCGGGGATTTTTAACAGCAGAGTGGTGTTGGAAACAAGTATCAAATAACAATGATTTACGTAAAAATTCAATTATGCTTTATTTATATAATGGTATCAAAAATAGATGGACATGGATACACGGAAGTCATAAAAAAGTATTTCTGGCCTAAACATAAAGAACACATCTCGTCAACAACAGGAAAATGCACATATACTCGAATTGTATATAAAACCATAAAAATTGTGTGTATTTTTGCATTAAATCCCTACGCGTTTTGACCTACAAGGTCTTCTTCAGGGGAATTGTTCTAAGCGAAAAGGAAAAGATTTATGAGTTATATTATTTATTTATACATGTATCATTATTTTACATATTCATACTATTCTATTATGATGGGGTTAGCTGTGCATATTTACCACTTCCTGACGAGAGATTTACATTCCATGGCCAGACAAATTGCCGCTCAATTAAAAGCACTCCACGCCCCGGTGATCCTGATACATCCCCACACTAATCTCACGTCCTCCACGGCAGGAGTCCCACCTCCACACGACTTGCAAGGAATCACCCCTTTGTAGGACTGGGGGAAGAGGGGGAAAGGAGGGGGGCAGGGGCACCTGTGATTGTTCTTGATTGCAACATTTTAAGATTTTATTTAATTTGTGTTTCTACTAGCCCCAAGGGTTAACACAGACCGATCATTCAGGGCCTAATAGTACATATGCAGGGATAACAATCTAGTATTATTTCATTTGATATTGTATAATATGATTGCCTAATGGGGATATAACCAATATGTGTTGTATGCACGCACGCCCCTTCCTGGCCAGGCCATTTTTTTGCGATGCTGCACTGCGTCGCTTTAACTGACAATTGCGCGGTCGTGCAACGCTTTACCCACACAAAATTGACGTCCCCTTTTCCCCACAAATAGAGCTTTCTTTTGGTGGTATTTGATCACCTCTGCGGTTTTTATTTTTTGCGCTATAAACAAAAAAAGAGCGACAATTTTGCAAAAAAAACACAATATTTTGTAGTTTTTGCTATAATAAATATCCCCAAATTTAAAAAACAAAAACAAATTTCTTCCTTAGTTTAGGCCGATACATATTCTTCGACATATTTTTGGTTAAAAAAAATCGCAATAAGCGTATATTGATTGGTTTGCACAGAAGTTATAGCGTCTACAAAATGAGGAAAATATTTATGCCATTTTTTTTTTTTTTTTTACTAGTAATGGCGGCAATCTGTGATTTTTATCAGGACTGCAACATTGCGGCGGTCAGATCAGACACTATTTTGGGACCATTGACACTTATACAGCGATCAGTGCTAAAAATAGCCACTGATATACTGTATACATGTCATTGGCAGGGAAGGGGTCAACACTAGGGGGCGATCAAGGGGTTAACTGTGTTCCCTGCATGTGTTCTAACTGTGGGGGGAGGGGGGGTGGGACTGACTAGGGGAGGAGAGAGATCGGTGTTCATACTTAGTACGAACACACGATCTGTCTCCTCTCCCCTGAGAGAACCGGGATTTGTGTGTCACACACACAGATACCGGTTCTTGCTCTGTCACGAACGTTTGCGGGTGCCCAGTGGTCATCGCGCTGGGCACGCATATCGCTCCAGGGACACGCGGCGGGCATGTGCGCGCCTGCTGTGATGACTTAAAGGAGTGACGTACAGCTACGGCGATTTGCCTAGCTGAACCAACCTGCCGCAATATAACTGTGGCGGCTAGTCCGCTAGTGGTTAAAATCAGTTTGTTTGTTTTTTTGCTAGAAAATTACTTAGAACCCCCAAACATTATATATATATATATTTTTTTTTTTTTTTTTTTTTTTTTCAAACACCCTCGAGCAGGGGTAGGCAACCTGGGGCCCTCCAGATGTTGCAGAACTACAAGTCCCATCATGCCTCTGGGAGTAATAGTAACTGCCAGCCTTGCAATGCCTCATGGGAAATGTAGGTAGTTCCACAACAGATGGAGGACCCCAGGTTGCCTGCCCCTGCCCTAGAGAATAAAATGGCGGTCATTGCAATACTTTATGTCACACTGTATTTGCACAATTTTTTTTGGGGGGGGGGGGGATACACTTTTTTAAATAAAAAGAAAACAGTAAAGTTAGCCCAATTTTTTTCTATATTTTAAAAGATAATGCTATGCCGAGTAAATTGATACCCAACATGTCACTCTTCAAAATTGCGCACGCTCGTGAAATGGTGACAAACTTTGGCACTTAAAAATCTCCATCGGCAACGTTTAAAAATTTCTACAGGTTACCAGTTTTGAGTTACAGTGGAGGTCTTTTGCTAGAATTATTGCTCTCGTTTTAATGATTGCGGTGATACCTCACATGTGTGGTTTGAACACCGTTTACATATGCGGGTGCAACTTACGTATGCGTTCGCTTCTGCGTGCGAGCTCGACGGGACGGGGCGCTTTCAATTTTTTCTCATTTATTTTACTTTTAAATTCTTATTTTTACACTGCCCATTAAAAAAAACTATATATATTTGGGCCACTTTATTCCTATTACAAGGAATGTAAACATCCCTTGTAATAGAAGAAAAGCATGACAGGTCCTCTTAAATATGAGATCTGGGGTTAAAAAGACTTCACATCTCATATTTACACTTAAATGTAATAAAAAATAAATTAAAAAAAAACTTTTTTTTTTTTTTTCAATATATATATTTTTTCCCTCTTTAAAGTGGTTGTAAACCCGATAATTTTTTATTTTTTTTCACAACCACCTGTAAGAGAAAGGCATAATGAGCTAATATGACTAGCATAATAGCTCATTATGCATCACTTACCTTAGATCGGGGCCCCCGAAGCCATCCTCGTCTCCCTCTTCAGCCGCATCCATCGCTGCGGCGATAGCTGGAAGGTTACTTCCGGGTATCGCCGCTGCAGCCAATCACAGCGCCGCTCCGGCGCTGTGATTGGCCGGAGCGGTGGAGACGTCACTCTGCGCATGCGCACGGGAGCCTTTTCATTCGGCTACGCCCAGCGATTGCTGGGAAGTAGCCGATTTTGTGAATGGGATTAACCCCATGAATGCGCCGTTGTCTACGGCGCGCATGCGCCGTAGACAGCGGCGCCTGTCATTTTTAGTAAATATCTCCTAAACCGTGTAGGTTTAGGAGATATTTCTTGCAGCTACAGGTAAAGCCTCGTACACGTACACGTACATGTTGTTTTTTTCGACGAGATTCTTGGACAAGAAACTTGTCCCGGCCGAGTGTACACACGCTCGATTCAAAGAACCCGCGGTTCTTTGAATGGAGCGTACACGGTGACGTCATCGACTACGACGAGCATGCGCTCGTCACATTCGATGCCGTCGCCGCCATCTTGGTATACCCTACCTATGCCTAGGAAGCTACCGCACATGCGTCAAATTCATTTCGAACATGCGCGGGCTTCCGGGAGGACAGGTAAGTGTACACACACTCACTTTTCTCGTCGAGAAACATGCCGACGAGAATCTCGACGAGAAAATAGAGAGCAGGTTCTCTATTTTCTCGTCGAGATTACTTGTCGGTTTTCTTGACGAGAAACCATACACACGAACGAGTTTCTCGGCAAGACATCTCTGCCAGCAAGTTTCTTGCTGGTTCTTGCCGAGAAACTCGGTCGTGTGTATGAGGCCTAAGCCTTAATCTAGGCTTACCTGTAGGTGCAAGTTGAAAAAGTGGGTTTACAACCACTTTAAGACCATTGGGCAGAAGTGACGTTTGACGTCACTTACGTCATCCAATGGTATGGAGTTGAATTGAATTCCCTCATTCAAATCCATGTCTCACAGGGGAGAGGACCTGATCGTCTTCGCCACTACCGACGGCTCCGGTAAGCGGTAGAGACCACCGGGGTGCGGCGGGAGGAGGGTGGGCACCTCTCCCGCCACCGATAAAAGTGATCTCACGGCGAATCTGCTGCAGGGACCACTTTTATCTGAAAGTTCATGCACCTGGCATCCTGAAAGGGGCCGGGCACATGGCTAGGGAGGGCAGTAGGGGCATGGATAGGGGGGCGGCGCCTGTGCGCCCACAATGGATGGGCCGCCCCTGTTGATATCGAAAATAGGACTGATCATGCCCAAAAAAAAATCCCAAAAGTGGAACTTTCTCTTTAAAAGAGACGTATGGGTTTTCCCTTTTTTTTTGCTTACATCTATTCTATGTGAGCTGCTGATATCTATAAACCCTCCCAGCCCTCTCAGAAGTGCCCCCATTCTGTTAAAATCAAGATAAATACCTGTGGGAGGTTCTACAGTCTTTCGTACAGCATCATCCAGACAATGGTGTGCATATAGAGTTTGGATCCACCCCCTTTCCTGTCATTTTGAAGGATTGATGTCGGCTCTCCTCCCTCTGCTTGTTTCTGAGAATTCACAGAGCGTAGCTGCTCCCCCCTCCCTTCTCCCTCCTCCCTCCTCCCCATCCCTATCTATCAGCACAGACACGTCTCTTAGGGGAGGGGGGACAGAGGCAGGGGGTGTGTTTGTGGAGATGTTCACACCCCCTGAGAACTTTTCAAACTGAAAATGGACCGTTTTTGCCAGCTGAAGTGCACATGCTGTAAAAACTAAAAGAGGTAGGAAAAAAAGATTAGCTGATATGTGACTAATGTGATATGTACTAGTTATTTAACCCATCCCATACTTCTCCTTTAATGACTCCTAACCCCCTGACATGCCACATTTGGCATGTCATTTTTTGGAGGGTACGTACTTTTGACAGGTGTCCAGCTCCCACTTCCGCTCGGGCCACCTAGGTGACTCGAGCGGAAGTTCTCCTCCCTCCCTGCAATCTTCTGGGACACGTCACAGGTCATTGAGGAGGCGCAGCGGAACTCGCAGATGTGCAGTGCGCGCCCAGCTGTGAAGCCGCAAGCTGACACAGCCGGATGCCCACACTTGTGATGCCGGAGAGAAGCGAGGGTTTTCAGGCAGGTGCATCGCTGGATCGTGGGACAGGTGAGTGTGTGTTTATTAAAAGTCAGCAGCTACACTTTTTGTAGCTGCTGACCTTTAATAAACACAAAAACAAGTGTAACTCCGCTTTATATAAGGATAGTGATCAGGGACGGGACAAAGGGTGGGCAGAAGGGACGGCTGCCCTGGGCACAACGTGTATTGTAGGGATGGATGAACCGCAAGTTCCTTCTACTATAAGGCTGACGGGAGTAATGACATTGGCACCACTACTTCTGTCAGCCCCTCGCTGGAAGCAGCAAGGAGAAAATGAGAGAGCTGGGAGGAGGTGCAGGCTGTGCTCCCTCTCCTTCTCCTCCTTATAAGCTTGCACATAATGAAGGGGAGGGGTTCCAATTTGGCAATTTTGCCCTGGGCACTGGATGATCTTCTCCCGGCACTGATAGTGATCATATGAAGCCTTTTATTATCACATCGTTTTTTGGATCCTTTTTAAATCATAATGATAACAGAAATCACTCAAAGGGCCCTGACCAAAAGTTTACATCCCCCGGAATGTTTGGTCTTAGTATAGACACACAAGGTGACACACACACAGGTTAAAAAGGCAATTAAAGGGTAATTTCCCACATATGGGGCTTTTTAAATTGCAATTAGTGTCTGTGTATAAATAGTCAATGAGTTTGTTAGCTCTCACATGGATGCACTGAGCAGGCTAGACACTGACCCATCCGGGGCAGAAAAGAAAGTCAAAAGACCTGCGTAACAAGGTATTGGAACTTTATATATGTAGCGCCCCTTTACTTTTCAGGGGTGCAATGTACTTAAATTTAGGGGTTGGTCTGAGCTAGTAGCCAGACTCAGACCACTTTGATTTGTTAGTATTCGCTTCTGCCTATGTGATGTAGCCAGACAAACAGTTCCCTGTGGCCTGTAGGTGGCACTGCCATATCAGGTCAGGGTTGAAATGTGGGTGACATTGCTATGCCTTAGGGTGTCCTCTCTCGTCAGCGGTATGGTGGGCGTGGTTGGCCTGCTGTGCATGCCGGGAGAGGATACATAAGGGGCAGACGCCATTCTTTTGGGGGGTGGAAGTCAGGAGTCTGGAGTGTGAGCGGTTCGCGCCACCCGGCCCTCCAGGCCAGGGGTGTGCGCGTGCATCGGTCTCAGGCACCTTTAGCCTGGGGCTGCAACTCCACTAGTAGGCCCAGCACCTTTAGCTGGGGCCTATCTCCAAAAGAAGAATCCTAGGATGCCCGGGATAGGGTGGACCCGCTCTAAGAAGAGGAGACCGGGGGAGGACCTTTCTGATGGACCGGTGAGAGTTCACAGTGAAAGAGAGGCCTGGTTACCTTCTGGAGGGATTCAAAGATCCATCACAGGTTTTGCAATGTGCTATCACTGGCACCTGTCCTTGTGTTCCAATTGCTGAGAAGTTCGGGACTTAAAGATTCTGTGGCAGAGGATCTCCCGAAACCTAAAGTGAACGTTCGAGCATCACTCCGGCTGCTAGGATCCGCTCTTACAGGGGACTATCCGGGTGAGCTAAACCTACTCGGGATCGAGTAGCGACTATTGTACCAGTTTGTGCCTGGACCTATCTCCCAAACCTTACTGTCCTTTCTCTCATTCACCTTTCCTGTCTGCTGAACTTGAACTTGCTTATAAAATAAACTCAGCGTTGGAGTTAAAGTGGTGTGGACATTGGCCTTCCTGGGGGAAAATAGAGACTTGTCCCTATACTCTAGGAGATGAGAACCAGTCTGCTGGGATCCAGCTATACCCCCCCAGAAGTTGGACTTTATTTTCCCGTGTGGTTCTGTGGAGGTCGGCCATTTTGGAAAATTTGAACTATGCCACTTGTGAGAGAAATGGAGGTACAGGCCTAACTGTATTTCTAACTGCGTAGTTCGTGGGCGTGTCTCAAAAATAGAAAAGCCTGCAAGTTACGTGCAGTAAGAGGAAGAAGGGGGAGGAGCCCCCACCAAGTGTGTGTTGCATGTGGTGTCTTTGGTGCCAAAGGACAGTACAGATTGGACTAGTGAGTAAGCAACATGTCTGCCGCCCCATGGATTCCTGTTTCATCGGGACCTCGTGTGTTCCCACCTGTTTTATCCATGGACGTTGCTCCACTAACTGCCCCCCTGACGGATACGGGGATACGGCTGAAGTCTCGAGGCTGCTTTGCGCTTTACACATGCAGAGATGCAGAAGCCTTGGGCATGATCTGTCCTAAGTACCAGGGACTGGTGGTACAGCTTCGGCCCTTTGGAAGATGTACCCAGTGTGGAAAGTTCCTTTTCGAGGTGGATCAACCCACAGAAAAGCCTCGGGTCTACCGGGTAAACTGCCTAACAGGCGCTGCCACTCTGGAAGAGAAAACCTGTGCTCCCACAGCCATCCCCACCCACACCACCGTGACTACAAAGGAAGTCAAAGAGGAAGTTCCAGTCACCACGGAGCCTGAGACGGAGAACCCAGTGGATGCTGTCTCCGTAACAATTGAGACCTCTCTTCCACCTCCAAAGCGGAAGGTGGGCTATGTTGAGGCCTTCCGCGGCCGCGGTCGAGGCCCACCTCAGCGCCTACCCGAACCGGAGCTTCGAACCGGAGGGACCTTCCGGAGACCTACGACTGGGGATGGTAGGGAGGTTGGGGATATTGCTGTGCATGTTGGGAGGAGGAAGAAGCCTGCTCCGCATGTTGGAGGGAGTGGGGCTGAAGCCGAAGCCCAGGGACTATTACAGGACCAGTGTGTGGTGGCTACCCTTACTTGCAGTTACAGAGGGTTGACTACCAAAGACCCAACACGGGTGACAGCACGAGTAAGGGCCCCGGGTGATCTTAAGTGGACTCAGACAGATAGGAAAAAGACTGGTCATAAACCTATCTGATCACCCGACTCGTGTATGTTACCTGAAAAAGGGGACCGAGAAACCTTGCCAAAACTTGCCCGGTCACAGAGAGACTTGATGGACCGCGTCAGCAGAGATTATGGCTTTGAATTTCCCTATGTACCGGGTGAAGTGATGAAAGAGATAGAGGAGAATAGGGAATCTTGGTACGATGAGGCCGTTTGGAAGTACCTGGCTACCCCTGAGTCCCGGAAATGGAAGGCTCACTTCAACAGTCGTGAAGAATTCTTTGCTATCCGGAGGATTTGGGGTTACGGTCGGCATATTTATGCTGACAGGGTGGTTGTTTGTGCTGAATGGGAACATTGATTATTCAATTACTACCAACGGAAAGAATGGAAAAACTCTTGTCCTCCCAGACCCACACTATTATCTCTAGAGTGAGAACTTGTTTTTTCTTATTATTACTCACTCTAGAAACCAAACTGCCTGAATATATGACTTTGTCCCTGCCAGGGAATCTACTCTGTTGAGGATCGGAGAGCTGTTCTGTGTTTTTTTTTTCTCTCCTCCTCAGCCAACGGAAAGAAAGTTTTTTTTTTAAAGAACTGAACTTTGGGGTAGATTTAGCTAAGGTCAAGGTTGAAAGTCGCCGTGTTCAAGATGGGGAATGTTCTATAACATTGATACATTTCCATGCGAGTTAGTACCATATGTGATGACGGTTGCACTACCACCAGGTGGCGGTGATTTGCAGAACTTTAATGATTAACAAATGCTAGGATTAGCAACAAATAAATAAAAAATTGAGCACTTAGTGAAGGGAGTTGTCTTTCCTCAGGGAGACAGCTCACTTCTTTTGTATAGCGGTTAGATAGGAAGTTTTGTTTTGTGTGCTGTGTTTTTTTTCCCCTGGTGAACTACTAGCAATTCTGTCGGAGGATGGGTGGAGTGGTAGTTTAAAATGAGGTGGAATATGTATATTATGCAATGTAAAATGTGACATTGAGAATGGGATGTCAATGTTTGTACTCTATGTTATCTATCCCTTCCTCTCTTTTATTCTTGCCCTTCCCCATTTTATTGGTTCCGGCACAACAATTCAAAATTTTGTACATAGTACGGAAATAAATCTGCGCTTGCTCAGGTTTGAGGGGCGTGAATCCATTTCAGACACTGGAGACAGTGTCTATTTCAGAGGGGGGTGTATGTAGCGCCCCTTTCCTTTTCAGGGGTGCTATGTACTTAAATTTAGGGGTTGGTCTAAGCTAGTAGCCAGGCTCAGACCACTTTGATTTGTTAGTATTCGCTTCTGCCTATGTGATGTAGCCTGACGAACAGTTCCCTGTGGCCTGTAAGTGGCACTACCATATCAGGTCAGGGTTGAACCGTGGGTGACATTGCTATGCCTAATGTGTCCTCTCTCGGCAGCGGTATGGTAGGCGTGGTTGGCCTGCTGTGCATGCCGGGAGAGGATACATAAGAGGCAGACGCCATTCTTTTGTGGGCTGGAAGTCAGGAGTCTGGAGTGTGAGCGGTTCACGCCACCTGGCCCTCCAGGCCAGGGGTGCGCGCGTGCATCGGTCTCAGGCACCTTTAGCCTGGGGCTGCAACTCCACTAGTAGGCCCAGCACCTTTAGCTGGGGCCTATCTCCAAAAGAAGAATGCTAGGATGCCCGGGACAGGGTGGACCCGCTCTAAGGTGAGGAGACCGGGGGAGGACCTTTCTGATGGACCGGTGAGAGTTCACGGTGAAAGAGAAGCCTGGTTACCTTCTGGAGGGATTTAAAGATCCATCACAGGCCTTGCAATGTGCTATCACTGGCACCTGTCCTTGTGTTCCAATTGCTGAGAAGTTTGGGACTTAAAGATTGTGTGGCAGAGAATCTCCCGATCGTTTCTCTAGGAAACCTAAAGTGAACGTTCGAGCATCATTCCGGCTGCTAGGATCCGCTCTTACAGGGGACTATCTGGGTGAGCTAAACCTACTCGGGATCGAGTGGCGACTATTGTACCAGTTTGTGCCTGGACCTATCTCCCAAACCTTACTGTCCTTTCTCTCATTCACCTTTCCTGTCTGCTGAACTTGAACTTGCTTATAAAATAAACTCAGCGTTGGAGTTAAAGTGGTGTGGACATTGGCCTTACTGGGGAATAATAGAGACTTGTCCCTATACTCTAGGAGATGAGAACCAGTCTGCTGGGATACCTTGCTGCAGGACCCAAAATTGTTAACACCGCTCAACCTCCTCAAACAGGAGGGTACGGGCATATAGCGCGGTGTGCCTTGACCTGCAAGTGAGCCAAAGGCAGGAAAAGGTCCGTGTGCTACATATAGATGAAAAAGGTCATAAAAGATATCCAAAGCCTTGAATATGCCAGCCAGTACTGTTCAATCATTTATTAAGAAGTAGAAGATTCTGGAATCTCTTGATACCAAGCCAAGGTCAGGTAGACAGGTAGTCAAGAAGTTCCTCCACCCCAAGTTCGCTCATCTATGTCTTTATGAACCTTGCTTTGTGGACTGGCCCAAATCATTTGGTGGAGGGGGGATTATGGTGTGGGGGTTGTTTTTCGGGGATTGGGCTTGGTCCCCTTAGTTCCAGTGAAAGGAACTCTTAAGGCGTCAGCATACCAAGACATTTTAAACAATTTCATGCTCCCAACTTTGTGGGAACAGTTTGGGGATGACCCCTTCCTGTTCCAACATGACTGCATACCAGTGCACAAAGCAAGGTCCATAAAGACATGGATGAGCGAGTTTGGGGTGGAGAAACTTGACTGGCCTGCACAGTGTCCTGACCTCTACCCAATAGAACACCTTTGGGATGAATTAGAGCGGAGACTTCGAGCCAGGCCTTCTCGTCCAACATCAGTGCCTGACCCCACAAATGTGCTTCTTGAAGAATGATCAAACATTCTCATAGACACACTCCTAAACTTTGTGGACAGCCTTCTCGGAAGAGCTGAAGCTGTTATAGCTGCAAAGGGTGGGTCAACGCAATATTGAACCCTACCGACTAAGACTGGGGTGCCATTAAAGTTCATGTGTGTGTGTAAAGACAGGTGTCCCAATACTTTTGACAATATAGTATATGTACCAAACCACAATCTATTCCCTTTAATCAGGTGTCCTAATTTTGTCAGCATAAGTATTCATCCTAGCTTTCCTAAGAGTTGTTTAATAGCATATCCTAATGTTCCCGACCTAATTGCCTGTACTAGCATCTTAAGCTTAATTGCCTTTCCTAACTTTCCAGTTTAATTGCTTATCGTAACTTCTCTGGCTAATTGCCTGTCCTAACTTTTCCAGCTTAATTCCTTGTCCTAATCTTCCAATCTTAATTGTATATTCCTGATTAAGTAGCACCTTCTCAAGGTGCCTAAAGACATCAGAGAATGCTGACCCCTTACAGTAAAACCTTTATATGTCTGTAGATCCGACCACAACAGACATCCCCTGTTCTGTTTCAAATGACGGTTTTATGCATTGACATACCTCCATAGACCCAGTCTGCGAAGACAGTAAGGTCACCTGCTGACTTGGCAATATCCACAGGCAGCTTAACTCTTCAATAAGAAACAGAAGTTGAATCCAACACAATTTTACATCAGCTAATTGCAGTACAGATAATGTTTTTTCTGGTCTTTTGAAGTGTAAGGAAACAATGACTTTCCTTAGCCCTGTCCCTGTGAAGTACTAACACTGACTGAGTGAGATAACATGGAATAAATCGGGTGGAACATCCTGAGCTCAAAGGAAACAGGGTAGATGACTCTGGTCATCCTGAATTTACAGAAAGCGGGTTAGATGACGTTGGACATCCTGAGCTCACAGGACTCTGGTTAGATGACACTGGTCATCCTAAATTCACAGGAAGCTGGTTAGAAGACTATAGATGGTCATCCTGAATAGGGATGAGCCGAACACCCCCCCATTCGGTTCGCACCAGAACCTTCGAACGGACCGAAAGTTCGCACAAACGTTAGAACCCTATTAAATACAATGGATGCGAACGTTCGAAATCTAAAGTGCTAATTATAACGACTAATATGCATGTTATTGTCCTAAAAAGGGTTTGGGGACCCGGGTTCTGCCCCAGGGGACATGTATCAATGCAAAAATACGTTTTAAAAACGGCCGTTTTTTCGGGAGCAGTGATTTTAAATGAAAAAAAAAAGTCAAATATTCCTTTAAATATTGTACCTGGGGGGTGTCTAAAGTATGCCTGTGACGTGCCACGTGTTTCCCGTGTTTAGAACTGTCCCTGCACAAAATGACATTTCTAAAGGAAAAAAAGCCATTTAAAACTGCTTGCGGCTGCTTTAATGTAATGTCTGGTCCCGGTAATATGGATGAAAATCTTTGAGAAAAATTGCATAATTGTAATTACATGCCCCTGTTAACCACTTAAGCCCCGGACCATTTTGTAGCTAAAGGACCAGAGGTGATTTCAGAATTTTGCACTGCACTGCTTTAACTGTAAATTGTGCGGACATGCAATGTTGTACCCAAACGAAATTTGTGTCCTCTTCTTCCCACAAATAGAGCTTTCTTTTAATGGTATTTGATTGCCTCTGCGATTTTTATTTTTTGCGATATAAACGGAAAAAGACAGAAAATTTTGAAAAAAAATGATATTTTCTACTTTTTGTTATAAGAAAAATTGAATAAACTAAATTTTAGTCATACATTTAGGCCAAAATGTATTCAGCCACATGTCTTTAGTAATAAAAATGTCAATAAGCGTATATTTATTGGTTTGCGCAAAAGTTATAGCGTCTACAAACTAGGGTACATTTTCTGGAATTTACACAGCTTTTAATTTATGACTGCCTATCTCATTTCTTGAGGTGCTAAAATGGCAGGGCAGTACAAAACCCCCCCAAATGACCCCATTTTGGAAAGTAGACATCCCAAGGAAATTGCTGAGAGGCATGTTGAGCCCATTGAATATTTTTTTTTTGTCTCAAGTGATTGAATAATGACTAAAAAAAAAAAAAAAAAAAATTACAAAAAAGTTGTCACTAAATGATATATTGCTCCCACATGCCATGGTTATATGTGGAATTGCACCCCAAAATAAATTTTGCTGCTTCTCCTGAGTATGGGGATACCACATGTGTGGGACTTTTTGGGAGCCTAGCCGCGTACGGGACCCCGAAAACCAATCACCGCCTTCAGGATTTCTAAGGGCGCAAATTTTTGATTTCACTCCTCACTACCTATCACAGTTTTGAAGGCCATAAAATGCCAAAATAGCATAAAACCCCCCCAAATAACCCCATTTTAGAAACTAGACACCCCAAGGAAATTGCTGAGAGGCATGTTGAGCCCATTGAATATATTTTTTTTGACCCAAGTGATTGAATAATGACAAAAAAAATAAAAATAAAAAAAATTACAAAAAGTTGTCACTAAATGATATATTGCTCACACATGCCATGGTTATATGTGGAATTACACCCCAAAATACATTTTTCTGCTTCTCCTGAGTACGGGGATACCACATGTGTGGGACTTTTTAGGAGCCTAGCCGCGTACGGGACCCCGAAAACCAAGCACCGCCTTCAGGATTTCTAGGCACAAATTTTTGATTTCACTCCTCACTACCTATCACAGTTTCAAAGGCCATAAAATGCCAAAATAGCACAAACCCCCCCCAAATTACCCCATTTTGGAAAGCAGACACCCCAAGCTATTTGCTGAGAGGCATGGTGAGTATTTTACAGCTCTCATTTGTTTTTGAAAATGAAGAAAGAAAATATTATTATTATTATTATTTTTTTTTCAATTTTCAAAACTTTGTGACAAAAAGCGAGATCTGTAAAATACTCACAATACCTCTCAGCAAATAGCTTGGGGTGTCTACTTTCCAAAATGGGGTCATTTGGGGGGGGGTTTGTGCCATCTGGGCATTCCATGGCCTCTGAAACTGTGATAGGCAGTGAGAAGTGAAATCAAAAATTTACACCCTTAGAAAGCCTGAAGGCGGTGCTTGGTTTTTGGGGTCCCGTACGCGGTTAGGCTCCCAAAAAGTCTCACACATGTGGTATCCCCGTACTCAGGAGAAGCAGCAGAATGTATTTTGGGGTGTAATTCCACATATGCCCATGGCATGTTTGAGCAATATATCATTTAGTGACAACTTTGTGCAAAAAAAAAAAAAAAATTGTCTTTTTTCCGCAACTTGTGTCAACATATAAAATATTCCATGGACTCGACATGCCTCTCAGTATATAGCTTGGGGTGTCTACTTTCCAAAATGGGGTCATTTGGGGGGGTTTTGAACTGTTCTGGCATTTTATACACAACATTAGGAAGCTTACATCCACTCTTCTAACCACTTGAAGACAAAGCCCTTTTTGACACTTTTTGTTTACATGAAAACATTATTATTTTTTTTGCAAGAAAATTATGTTGAACACCCAAACATTATATATATTTTTAAAGCAAAGGCCCTACAGATTAAAATGGTGGGTGTTGCATTTTTTTTTCTACACAGTATTTGCGCAGCAATTTTTCAAACGCATTTTTTGGGGAAAAAATACACTTTTTTTAATTTTAATGCACTAAAACACACCATATTGCCCAAATGTTTGATGAAATAAAAAAGATGATCTTAGGCCGAGTACATAGATACCAAACACGACATGCTTTAAAATTTCGCACAAACGCGCATTGGCGACAAACTACATACATTTTTAAAAGCTTTTAAAAGCCTTTACAGGTTACACCGTTAGATTTACAGAGGAGGTCTACTGCTAAAATTACTGCCCTCGATCTGACCTTCGTGGTGATACCTCACATGCATGGTGCAATTGCTGTTTACATATGACGCCAGACCGACGCTTGCGTTCGCCATTGGGCAAGAGCAGGGCAGGACAGGGGTGCTTCTTTTTTTTTTTTTTTTTTATTATTAATTTTGCATTTTTATTTTATTTTTAAACTGTTACTTCCATATTTTTTTTTTTTTTATCATTTTTATTGTTATCTCAGGGAATGTAAATATCCCCTATGATAGCAATAAGTAGTGACAGGTACTCTTTTTTGAAAAAACTGGGGTCTATTGGACCCTAGATCTTTAGTCTGCCCTCAAAGCATCTGACCACACCAAGATCAGTGTGATAAAATGCTTTCCCAATTTCCCAATGGCGCTTTTTATATCCGGGGGGGGGGGGGACATTCCCTCCCACTGCTTGTAAAAGCAGTCCAGAGGCTAATTAGCCACTAGGATTGCTTTTACATGAAAGCCGGCCGCTGGCTGAAAAGAATGATACCAAGATGATACCTAAACCCGCAGGCATCATTCTGGTATAAACATTCAAAGTCCAGCAACATACCAGTACGTTGCTGGTCCTTGTTGGACATGTATTGTAATCTTTTTTTTTCTTGCAGCCTGTTGGCTGAACGAAAAAAGAGATTGATCGGTGGGTATGCCCACCATTAGAATACCGCCCTTCATCCACCCACTTCTAATGATGGGCATACACGCACCATTTATATATGCCGAAGCATGGGGGCATCTCCCCGCAAAAGTTATGCCGCGTACACATGGTCAGACTTTTCCACGGGCAAGCCTCCGTCGGAATTTCGACCGTATGTACGCGGCATTAGGAGCAAAATCGCTCCTCCGCTCCTCCGCCCCTGCTGCCCCAATGCTTCGGCATATATGCTTTTTTTTTTTTAACTGTGGTGGTGAAATCACCTCCTACAGCACTGGAGTCGCAGGGATCAGGCCTGTCTCTGCGAACGCTGCAGTTATGTGTGTTGTGTTTTGTAAGTGACAGTGATCGATCGATACTGCACTTGGATGGCCTGGGCTGGACGGAGGGGCAAAACGCAGGTGCTAGCAGGTATCTGGGCTGATCCCGCTAACACTGCGTTTTTGGGAACCCTAAACTGCTGGGGACGCTAGTATAGATCTGATTAGGGATGAGCCGAACACCCCCGGGTTCGGTTCGCACCAGAACCTTCGAACGGACCGAAAGTTTGCGCGAATTTTCGAACCCTATTCGTTATAATGGACGCGAACGTTCGAAATCAAAATTGCTAATTACAACGGCCAATATGCATGTTAATGTCATAAAACAGGTTTGGGGACCCGGGTCCTGCCCCAGGGGACATATATCAATGCAAAAAGAAATTTTAAAAACTAAAGTTTTTTCGGGAGCAGTCATTTTAATGATGCATAAAGTGAAAAAAAAAAAAGTGAAATTTTCCTTTAAATATGGTACCTGGGGGGTGTCTAAAGTATGCCTGTGAAGTGGCATGTGTTTCCCGTGTTTAGAACTGTCCTTGCACAAAATGACATTTGTAAAGGAAAAAAAGAAGCCATTTAAAACCACTTGCGGCTTTAATGTCATGTCTTGTCCTGGCCGCCATATGGCTGAAAATCCTTGAGAAAAATGGCATGGCTACCCCATCACCCCCCCCCCCCCCACCCCAGCCCCTTTGGGTCTTGTATGGATACTAAGGGGGACCCCGCACCCAAAATAAAACCCTATACCTACAACCCTATATACTCTGAACAGCAGTATATAGGTGGTGCAAACAAGACATGGACTGTAGGTTTGTTCTTAAGTAGAATCTGAACAGGTACATTATGAAGTGTAGCTACATCCCAAAAAAATCAATTTTTAAGCTTTTTGGAGAACATAGGGAGGGGTTATCACCCCTGTAACATTTGCTGTCTTTGCACATCTGTTCAGAACATGTCACCTCACTTTCCGTCCCAATGACAAATGTTTTTGGAAAAGTGGGGTTTTAATTGAAACAAGGATTGGTGATAAAGCATCAGTAGAGAGGAGATACCTTTTTCCCAAATTAAATCTAACAGGATAGAATTTTCCTTCCTAGGGGTAGATTTCCTCTCACTTCCTGTTTTCTCTTGCCGTTTGCAAGTAGGAGTCGTTTGTAAGTTGGATGTTTGAAAGTAGGGGCCTGCCGTATATACTCTGCAGAAATTTGCCCTATTAGATGTTGGTGTAGCCACAAGACTGGTGGGCACAGGAATGGGCCCTGCTGTGAGTTAATAGATCAAGATTTGTACTTGCATGCACCTGTTGAACCGGGCAGAAAAATTGGGCCTTTGGTGGTGGTGGTGGTGGTGGTGGACGGTGTTGCCACAAGACTGTAAGCCCTCACAGTTACTCTTGGTGGGTGCAGGAATGGGCCCTGCTGTGAGTTATTAGATCAAGATTTGTAATTGCATGCACCTGTTGAACAGGGCAGAAAAATTGGGCCTTTGGTGGTGGTGGTGGTGGTGGACGGTGTTGCCACAAGACTGTAGGCCCTCATAGTTACTCTTGGTGGGCGCAGGAATGGGCCCTGCTGTGAACTATTAGATCAAGATTTGTAATTACACGCCCCTGTTAAACAGGGGCTGAAAAATTGTGCCTTAGGCATTGGTGCTGGTGCCACAACACTGCAACCCCTCACAGATACTGTACTTGGAGCACAGCAGTCACACCTGTTGCGAAGCATCTTTTTAAAAAATTGTAATTACACGCCCCTGTTATACAGGGGCTGAAAAATTGTGCCTTAGGCACTGGTGCTGGTGCCACAACACTGCAACCCCTCACAGATACTGTACTCTGAGCACAGCAATGAGACCTGTTGCAAAGCATTGCCTAAAAATTGTAATTACACGCCCCAACAGGGGCTGAAAAATTGTGCCTTAGGCACTGGTGCTGGTGCCACAACACTGCAACCCCTCACAGATACTGTACTCTGAGCACAGCAGTCACACCTGTTGCGAAGCATCTTTTTAAAAAATTGTAATTACACGCCCCTGTTATACAGGGGCTGAAAAATTGTGCCTTAGGCACTGGTGTGGTGGCATGGATCATTGAGGAGGAGGAAGAGGATAGTCAGTGAACATAACAGGACAGTCACTCAGCATCAGCATAGGCAGTCTTGAAGGGATGTGACATTATAAATTATTCAGTTATATCCGCTTCAGGTGTCTGGTAGCTGGTGGTGATCCAAGACTGATTCATTTTTATGAAGGTCAGTCGATCAACCGAGTCGGTGGACAGGCGCACCCTATGATCGGTGACAAATCCTCCAGCAGCACTGAATGTGCGTTCGGAAAGAACGCTGGATGCAGGACAGGCCAGTAGCTCAATTGCATACTGTGCAAGCTCTGGCCAGTGATCCATCCTCAGGACCCAGTAAGCCAGAGGATTTTCGGTGGGAAAGGTGTCCAAGTCTGACCTTGCCCCTAGGTATTCCTGCACCATGTATATCAGACGCTGGCGATGGTTGCTGGAACCGATCATACCTTGGGGCTGCGGACTAAAAAATTGTCTGAACGCATCGGTCAGACGTCCACCTTCCCCACCGCTCCTTCTGCTACTGACCGAAGCCTCAGCAACTCGTCGTCCAGGACCAGGAGTTTGTAACCTCCCAGTTTCTGGGAACGCGTTGCACAGACCTTTCTGCAAGGCCTCCCTGAGATGTCTCATCCTCTGCTCCCTCTGCGACGGCAAGATAAGGTCCGCAACCTTACCCTTGTACCGTGGATCAAGGAGAGTGGCCAGCCAGTAATGGTCACTCTCCTTGATCCGAAGAACACGAGGATCCTTCCGCAGGCTTTGCAGGATCAGGGAGGCCATGCAGCGTAGGTTAGCTGAGGCATTCGGTCCGGAGTCTTCTGGGTCACTGAGGATGACATGATCGCCAGCCACCTCCTCCCAGCCACGTACAAGTCCACTGGTTTGTTGGGACTGTACATCATCCCTAAAAGACTGCTGCTGCTGATGCTGAGTGCCAGGCTCCACCTCCATGCTCACACAATCCTCCTCCTCCTCCTTCTCCTCCTCCTCCTCCTCCTCCTCTTCCTGTGTGATGGGTGGGACAGAAGGAACATTGTCTGGATAAAGGGGGCCTTGAGAGACAAGGAAGTCCTCCTCTTCCTGCCTCTGTTCTGCCTCAAGTGCCCTGTCCATTATCCCACGCAGCGTATGCTCCAACAGGTGGACAAGAGGTACAGTGTCACTGATGCATGCACTGTCACTGCTCACCATCCTCGTGGCCTCCTCAAATGGTGAGAGGACAGTGCATGCATCCCTGATCATGCTCCACTGGCGTGGGGAAAAAAAGCCAAGCTCCCCTGACCCTGTCCTGGTGCCGTAGTCGCAAAGGTACTCATTGATGGCCCTCTGCTGCGTGTGCAGTCGCTGCAGCATGGCCAACGTTGAGTTCCACCTGGTGGGCATGTCACATATTAGGCGGTTCTTGGGCAGGTTCAGCTCCTTTTGCAGCTCAGTCAGCCGAGCACTGGCATTATAAGATCGGCGGAAATGCACACAGACTTTCCTGGCCTGCCTCAGGACATCCTGTAAGCCTGGGAACCTGCCCAAGAACCGCTGCACCACCAGGTTGAGGACGTGAGCCATACAGGGCACATGGGTGAGCTGCCCCTGTCGCAGGGCGGAGAGGAGGTTGGTGCCATTATCAGAAACGACCATTCCTGGCTTAAGCTGGCGTGGCGTCAACCACCTCTCGGCCTGCCCCTGCAGAGCTGCCAGAACCTCTGGCCCAGTGTGGCTCCTGTCCCCCAAACACACCAGCGCAAGCACGGCATGGCATCTTTTTGCCTGCGTACTCGCGTAGCCCCTTGTACGCCTACGGAGCACCGCTGGTTCCGAGGACAGAGCACTCGAAGAGGACATGGAGGAAGAAGAAGAGGAGGGGGTGGAGGAGAGAGGTGTGTCACAACCAGTAGTAGCATTTTGGAGGCGTGGTGGCGGAACAACCTCCAACACTACTGCACCTTGTCCTGCATCCCTCCCAGCTGCCAATAGAGTGACCCAATGGGCCGTGAAAGAAAGATAACGTCCCTGTCCATGCCTGCTGGACCATGAGTCAGCGGTAATATGCACCTTACCGCTGACCGCCCTGTCCAGCGAGGCATGGACATTGCCTTCCACATGCCAGTAGAGAGACGGAATCGCCTTCCGTGAGAAAAAGTGGCGTTTGGGAACCTGCCACTGAGGAACCGCACATTGAACAAACTCACGGAAGGGGGCCGAGTCTATCAACTGAAAAGGCAGCAGTTGAAGTGCTAGCAATTTAGCCAAGCTAGCATTCAACCGCTGGGCATGTGGATGGCTGGGAGTATACTTCTTTCGACGGTCCAGCAGCTGGGGCAGGGAAATTTGCCTGCTACAATCGGACGTCGGTGTACTGCAAGTACTTGGTTGTGACACACCTAATTCTACACCTTCAGTCCTCTCAGAGCAGCTTTCAGAGAGGACTGAAGATATAGTGGGGATGGAGATCCCAGCTGATGAGGAGCAAGGAGAGGTCCGCTTTGTTCTTTGGTGTGGGTCTTTTATGTGTGCTTGCCAACGAGCTGCATGGCAGGTCGACATATGTCTGCTCATGCTTGTGGTGCCCAAGCGGCTGATGTTTTGGCCACGCGAGATACGCTTGAGACAAATATTGCAAATAGCAGTGGTGCGATCTGATGCACTCGTCTCAAAAAAGGCCCACACCAAAGAACTTTTGTGATAATGTGCAGAGGCAGCGCCCTGCACAGGCGGAGCTCTGCGGTGTGGTACAGTTGCTGTGCTGGCCTCTAGCTGGCCTCCAGGGGGCATCCTGCCTCGTTGGACATGTGACGCTGCATCCTCCTCCTCCTCCTCTCTCCCTTCAGGCACCCACGTGGAGTCAGTGACCTCATCATCCCCTCCCTCTTCACCACTAGAGCAAACCTGGCAGTAAGCTGCAGCTGGTGGAACACTACTGCCAGATTGCTGTCCTTCAGCATCCCCTCTCTCTGCGCGCACACTACTGACTTCCTCAAGCTGGGTATCATCATCCGAGCCTTCGAATCGTTGGGCATCCTCCTGGAGCATGTACCCAACACTGTGCTCAAACAGTTCGGGGGACTCCTCAGGAGGACATGGTGGGTCTAGGGAAGGGGTGGCTGATGATGCCATTGAGTACGCGTTGGCAGCTGCTCTGCCAGTACCCTGAGCCTGGGTGAGAGAGGATGAGGAGGATGAGGAGGGCTTGGTCATCCATTCTACCAAGCCTTCGGCATGATGCGGCTCCACATGTCCAGCTGCCGAAAACAAAGACAAGCGTGTCCCATGGCCACGTGCTGATGACGATGCACGACCACGTCCACGGCCAGCACTGTTGTCTCTAGAAACAGAGCCTGCCTGCCCTGTGTTCTTGCCTCGGCACGCTCTGCCTCTCCTTGGCGGTCTTCCAGCCATTGTAGTCGGTAGTGTATATAGTATAAAAAATAGAACTCCTATGTGTGCTCACAACACACTGTAGGTCCTATGGGTGCTGACACTAACACACTATAGGTACTATGTGTGCTGCTGACAAGAAAATATAGGAGCTCTGTTTGCTGCCACTAACACACTAGAAGTCCTATGGGTGCTGCTGAGAAGAAAATATAGGAGCTCTGTTTGCTGCCACTAACACACTAGAAGTCCTATGGGTGCTGCTGAGAAGAAAATATAGGAGCTCTGTGTGATGCCACTAACACACTAGAAGTCCTATGGGTGCTGCTGAGAAGAAAATATAGGAGCTCTGTGTGATGCCACTAACACACTAGAAGTCCTATGGGTGCTGCTGAGAAGAAAATATAGGAGCTCTGTTTGCTGCCACTAACACACTAGAAGTCCTATGGGTGCTGCTGAGAAGAAAATATAGGAGCTCTGTTTGCTGCCACTAACACACTAGAAGTCCTATGGGTGCTGCTGAGAAGAAAATATAGGAGCTCTGTGTGATGCCACTAACACACTAGAAGTCCTATGGGTGCTGCTGAGAAGAAAATATAGGAGCTCTGTTTGCTGCCACTAACACACTAGAAGTCCTATGGGTGCTGCTGAGAAGAAAATATAGGAGCTCTGTTTGCTGCCACTAACACACTAGAAGTCCTATGGGTGCTGCTGAGAAGAAAATATAGGAGCTCTGTGTGATGCCACTAACACACTAGAAGTCCTATGGGTGCTGCTGAGAAGAAAATATAGGAGCTCTGTTTGCTGCCACTAACACACTAGAAGTCCTATGGGTGCTGCTGAGAAGAAAATATAGGAGCTCTGTTTGCTGCCACTAACACACTAGAAGTCCTATGGGTGCTGCTGAGAAGAAAATATAGGAGCTCTGTGTGATGCCACTAACACACTAGAAGTCCTATGGGTGCTGCTGAGAAGAAAATATAGGAGCTCTGTGTGATGCCACTAACACACTAGAAGTCCTATGGGTGCTGCTGAGAAGAAAATATAGGAGCTCTGTTTGCTGCCACTAACACACTAGAAGTCCTATGGGTGCTGCTGAGAAGAAAATATAGGAGCTCTGTTTGCTGCCACTAACACACTAGAAGTCCTATGGGTGCTGCTGAGAAGAAAATATAGGAGCTCTGTGTGATGCCACTAACACACTAGAAGTCCTATGGGTGCTGCTGAGAAGAAAATATAGGAGCTCTGTTTGCTGCCACTAACACACTAGAAGTCCTATGGGTGCTGCTGAGAAGAAAATATAGGAGCTCTGTTTGCTGCCACTAACACACTAGAAGTCCTATGGGTGCTGCTGAGAAGAAAATATAGGAGCTCTGTGTGATGCCACTAACACACTAGAAGTCCTATGGGTGCTGCTGAGAAGAAAATATAGGAGCTCTGTGTGATGCCACTAACACACTAGAAGTCCTATGGGTGCTGCTGAGAAGAAAATATAGGAGCTCTGTTTGCTGCCACTAACACACTAGAAGTCCTATGGGTGCTGCTGAGAAGAAAATATAGGAGCTCTGTTTGCTGCCACTAACACACTAGAAGTCCTATGGGTGCTGCTGAGAAGAAAATATAGGAACTCTGTGTGATGCCACTAACACATTAGAAGTCCTATGGGTGCTGCTGAGAAGAAAATATAGGAGCTCTGTTTGCTGCCACTAACACACTAGAAGTCCTATGGGTGCTGCTGAGAAGAAAATATAGGAGCTCTGTGTGATGCCACTAACACACTAGAAGTCCTATGGGTGCTGCTGAGAAGAAAATATAGGAGCTCTGTTTGCTGCCACTAACACACTAGAAGTCCTATGGGTGCTGCTGAGAAGAAAATATAGGAGCTCTGTGTGATGCCACTAACACACTAGAAGTCCTATGGGTGCTGCTGAGAAGAAAATATAGGAGCTCTGTGTGATGCCACTAACACACTAGAAGTCCTATGGGTGCTGCTGAGAAGAAAATATAGGAGCTCTGTTTGCTGCCACTAACACACTAGAAGTCCTATGGGTGCTGCTGAGAAGAAAATATAGGAGCTCTGTGTGATGCCACTAACACACTAGAAGTCCTATGGGTGCTGCTGAGATGAAAATATAGGAACTCTGTGTGATGCCACTAACACATTAGAAGTCCTATGGGTGCTGCTGAGAAGAAAATATAGGAGCTCTGTTTGCTGCCACTAACACACTAGAAGTCCTATGGGTGCTGCTGAGAAGAAAATATAGGAGCTCTGTTTGCTGCCACTAACACACTAGAAGTCCTATGGGTGCTGCTGAGAAGAAAATATAGGAGCTCTGTTTGCTGCCACTAACACACTAGAAGTCCTATGGGTGCTGCTGAGAAGAAAATATAGGAGCTCTGTTTGCTGCCACTAACACACTAGAAGTCCTATGGGTGCTGCTGAGAAGAAAATATAGGAGCTCTGTGTGATGCCACTAACACACTAGAAGTCCTATGGGTGCTGCTGAGGAGAAAATATAGGAGCTCTGTTTGCTGCCACTAACACACTAGAAGTCCTATGGGTGCTGCTGAGAAGAAAATATAGGAGCTCTGTTTGCTGCCACTAACACACTAGAAGTCCTATGGGTGCTGCTGAGAAGAAAATATAGGAGCTCTGTGTGATGCCACTAACACACTAGAAGTCCTATGGGTGCTGCTGAGAAGAAAATATAGGAGCTCTGTTTGCTGCCACTAACACACTAGAAGTCCTATGGGTGCTGCTGAGAAGAAAATATAGGAGCTCTGTTTGCTGCCACTAACACACTAGAAGTCCTATGGGTGCTGCTGAGAAGAAAATATAGGAGCTCTGTTTGCTGCCACTAACACACTAGAAGTCCTATGGGTGCTGCTGAGAAGAAAATATAGGAGCTCTGTTTGCTGCCACTAACACACTAGAAGTCCTATGGGTGCTGCTGAGAAGAAAATATAGGAGCTCTGTTTGCTGCCACTAACACACTAGAAGTCCTATGGGTGCTGCTGAGAAGAAAATATAGGAGCTCTGTGTGATGCCACTAACACACTAGAAGTCCTATGGGTGCTGCTGAGAAGAAAATATAGGAGCTCTGTTTGCTGCCACTAACACACTAGAAGTCCTATGGGTGCTGCTGAGAAGAAAATATAGGAGCTCTGTTTGCTGCCACTAACACACTAGAAGTCCTATGGGTGCTGCTGAGAAGAAAATATAGGAGCTCTGTGTGATGCCACTAACACACTAGAGGTCCTATGGGTGCTGCTGAGAAGAAAATATAGGAGCTCTGTTTGCTGCCACTAACACACTAGAAGTCCTATGGGTGCTGCTGAGAAGAAAATATAGGAGCTCTGTGTGATGCCACTAACACACTAGAAGTCCTATGGGTGCTGCTGAGAAGAAAATATAGGAGCTCTGTTTGCTGCCACTAACACACTAGAAGTCCTATGGGTGCTGCTGAGAAGAAAATATAGGAGCTCTGTTTGCTGCCACTAACACACTAGAAGTCCTATGGGTGCTGCTGAGAAGAAAATATAGGAGCTCTGTGTGATGCCACTAACACACTAGAAGTCCTATGGGTGCTGCTGAGAAGAAAATATAGGAGCTCTGTTTGCTGCCACTAACACACTAGAAGTCCTATGGGTGCTGCTGAGAAGAAAATATAGGAGCTCTGTTTGCTGCCACTAACACACTAGAAGTCCTATGGGTGGTGCTGAGAAGAAAATATAGGAGCTCTGTTTGCTGCCACTAACACACTAGAAGTCCTATGGGTGCTGCTGAGAAGAAAATATAGGAGCTCTGTTTGCTGCCACTAACACACTAGAAGTCCTATGGGTGCTGTTGGGGTGCAATGCTGTGCTAACAGCACTGCGGTTGGTACTACTGCAATACTGTACTAACAGTAAGCACGCACCAGACTAATCCCCAGCAGCAGCTAATAACACACTAACTGTGCAATCAGCAGCAATGAACGATCAATGACTTAGGTAGCAATGGTTTAGCAAAGAAATAGCCAATGGTTTAGCAAAGAAGAGCAAATCTTTCAGTATCAAGCAAAGACAGAATCAGCAGACTAATCTCTCCTAAAGCCGGAACTCATGTGACCGGGGCCGATGGCGTGGCGGCCTTTTAAATGGTGGGGCGTGTACTAAAGCCCCTGAGCTGTAATTGGCTACAGGCGTCCTGCCTGTAGCCAATTATTGCTCTCCGAGTTTCGGGCGCTGTGATTGGCCAAGCATGCGGGGTCACAGTGCATGCTTGGCCAATCATCAGCCAGCAATGCACTGCGCCGGCCGCGCCGGCCGCAATGCATTGCGGGGCCGCTCGCATCACACGAATGTGATGCGAACGGCCCAAATAGTTCTGGGCTCGACGAGCGAGCGAACGCCCGATGCTCGATTCGAACATGGGTTCGAATCGAGCACCGGGCCCATCCCTAGATCTGATCAGATCAGATATTGATCTGTTCAGATACTATACCACTAAGGGAGGTGTATGCTTCACGCGTGGGTGTTAGCGTTACTGGCACTAACCTGACGCTGCCTGGGGTGTGACGCAGACCCTCTCTGACGCTAAAACCTAATTGATATCACCCACCGGGCGATCAGGGGGTTAAACCTTTATTGGGTTATATACGGCGGGTGCCCTGACACTATAAAAAGCAAACTAACTAACGAGCATCACCAGTAACACTTATATGGTGATCACTGGTGAAAGGGTTAACTAGGGGCAATTAGAGGGTTAAAACCTTTAATAGATAATATATGGGGGTACCTGATGCTATGAAAACCTGCGGCGAACCTAAAAAAAATTACTGGCTACCGATCGGCATCACCGACACTAAGACAGCGATCAGAAAAACGATTGCTTAGTGACAGTGGTGATAGGGGGTGAAAGGGTTACCTGGGGGGCGATCAAGGGGGTTAAACCTTTATTAGATAATTTATGGGGGTACCTGACGCTATAAAAACCTGCGGCGAACCTAAAAAAAAATTACTGGCTACCGATCTGCATCACCGACGCTGAGACAGCGATCAGAAAAATGATCGCTTAGCGACGGCGGTGCTAGGGGGTGAAAGGGTTATCTGGGGGGTGATCAGGGGGTTAAACCTTTATTAGGGGGGGTTAGGGGGCTACACTGGACCTAAAACTAACTTTAGTGACACTTTTACAGTCACAAATGTCACTGATTGCAGTGATCAGTAAATAAATGGTCACTGCAATCAGTGACACTGTGACTGGGGGCTGGGGGGTGATCTAGAGGTGTCTGGGGGGGCGATTTGTGTGCTTATGTGTCCTGGTGTCAGTGTAGTGTTTTGTGTACTGACCTGATGTCTTCTCTTGTACGGCGCTCGGTATATGTGAGAGCCGCATGAGAGATGACATCACTTCCTCCTGCTTCCTCTGCCTGTGTTTACATTACAGGACAGAGGAAGCATTTTCATTCGCCGGGAGCGATCGCGGGGGGTGGCCAGAACCGAACGGCCGTCCCCTCATCTCGGATCGCTCCTTAACGAATACCGACCGCTCACTGTATAGGAGGGGGGTCCGATTGGACCCCCCAACTGTACAAAGGCAATCACGTACACTGTACGTGATTGTGCCTGTCGGTGCCATTCTGCCGACGTACATATACAGTGAGCGGTCGTTAAGTGGTTAAACAGGGGCTGAAAAATTGGGCCTTATCCCCTGGTGGCGGCACCCAGAAACAAAAATGTTCTTCCAAGCTATCATCATGAATCGGATCATTGAGGAGGAAGAGGATAGTCAGTCAACATAACAGGACAGTCACTCAGCATCAGCATCAGTCTTGAAGGGATGTGACATTTGAAAATAAATTATTCTGTTATATCAGCTTCAGGTGCTTGGTAGCTGGTGGTGATCCAAGACTGGTTCATCTTTATGAAGGTCAGTCGATCAACCGAGTCGGTGGACAGGCGCACCCTGTGATCCATGACAAATCCTTCAGCAGCACTGAATGTGCGTTCCTAAAGAACGCTGGATGCAGGACAAGCCAGTAGCTCAATTGCATACTGTGCAAGCTCTGGACAGTAATCCATCCTCAAGACCCAGTAAGCCAGAGGATTTTCGGTGGGAAAAGTGTCCAAGTCTGACCTTGCCCCTAGGTATTCCTGCACCATGTATATCAGACGCTAGCGATGGTTGCTGGAACTGATCATACCTTGGGGCTGCGGACTAAAGAATTGTCTGAACGCATCGGTCAGACGGCCACCTTCCCCACCACTTCTTCTTTGACTGACCGAAGCCTCAGCAGAGTTTGTAACCTCCCAGTCTCTGGGAAAGCGTTGCACAGACCATTCTGCAAGGCCTCCCGGAGTTGTCTCATCCTCTGCTCCCTCTGCGACGGTAAGATAAGGTCCGCAACCTTACCCTTGTACCGTGGATCAAGGAGAGTGGCCAGCCAGTAATGGTCCCTCTCCTTGATCCGAAGAATACGAGGATCCTTCCGCAGACTTTGCAGGATCAGGGAGGCCATGCAGCGTAGGTTAGCTGAGGCATTCAGTCCGGAGTCCTCTGGGTCACTAAGGACGACATGATCCGCAGCCACCTCCTCCCAGCCACGTACAAGTCCACGTGTTTCTTGGGACTGTAAATAATCCCTAAAAGACTGCTGCTTTTGATGCTGAGTGCCAGGCTCCACCTCCATGCTGACACAATCCTCCTCCTCCTCCTCCTCCTCCTCGTCCTCTTCCTGTGGGATGGATGGGACAGAAGGAACACTGTCTGGGTAAAGGGGGCCTTGAGAGGCAAGGAAGTCCTCCTCTTCCTGCCTCTATTCTGCCTCAAGTGCCCTGTCCATTATTCCACGCAGCGTATGCTCCAACAGGTGGACAAGAGGTACAGTGTCACTAATGCATGCACTGTCACTGCTCACCATCCTCGTGGCCTCCTCAAATGGTGCCAGGACAGTGCATGCATCCCTGATCATGCCCCACTGGCGTGGTGAAAAAAAACCAAGCTCCCCTGACCCTGTCCTGGTGCCGTAGTCGCACAGGTACTCATTGATGGCCCTCTGCTGCGTGTGCAGCCGCTGCAGCATGGCCAACGTTGAGTTCCACCTGGTGGGCATGTCACATATAAGGTGGTTCTTGGGCAGGTTCAACTCCTTTTGCAGCTCAGCCAGCCGAGCACTGGCATTATACGTTCTGCGGAAATGCACACAGACTTTCCTGGCCTGCCTCAGGACATCCTGTAAGCCCGGGTACCTGCCCAAGAACCGCTGCACCACCAGGTTAAGGACGTGAGCCACACAGGGCACATGGGTCAGTTGTCCCTGTCGGAGGGCGGAGAGGAGGTTGGTGCCATTGTCGCAAACCACCATTCCTGGCTTAAGCTGGTGTGGCGTCAACCACCTCTTGGCCTGCCCCTGCAGAGCAGACAGAACCTCTGCCCCAGTGTGGCTCCTGTCCCCCAAACACGACAGCGCAAGCACGGCATGGCATCTTTTTGCCTGCGTACTTGCGTAGCCCCTTGAACGCCTACGGAGCACCGCTGGTTCCGAGGGCAAAGCACAGGAAGAGGCCATGGAGGAAGAAGAAGAGGAGGGGGTGGAGGAGAGAGGTGTGTCACAACCAGTAGTAGCATTTTGGAGGCGTGGCGGCGGAACAACCTCCAACACTACTGCACCTTGTCCTGCATCCTTCCCAGCTGCCAAAAGAGTGACCCAATGGGCCGTGAAAGAAAGGTAACGTCCCTGTCCATGCCTGCTGCACCATGAGTCAGCGGTAATATGCACCTTATCGCTGACCGCCCTGTCCAGCGAGGGATGGACATTGCCTTCCACATGGCGGTAGAGAGCCGGAATCGCCTTCCGTGAGAAAAAGTGTCGTTTGGGAACCTGCCACTGAGGAACCGCACATTGCACAAACTCACGGAAGGGGGCAGAGTCTACCAACTGAAAAGGCAGCAGTTGAAGTGCTAGCAATTTAGCCAAGCTAGCATTCAACCGCTGGGCATGTGGATGGCTGGGAGTGAACTTCTTTCGACGGTCCAGCAGCTGGGGCAGGGAAATTTGCCTGCTAGAATCGGACGTCCTTGTACTGCTAGCAGAGGGCCCGCAAGTACTTGGCTGTGACACACCTAATTCTACACCTTCATTCCTCTCAGTGCAGGTTTCAGAGAGGACTGAAGGTATAGTTGGGTTGGAGATCCCAGCTGATGCGGAGCAAGGAGAGGTCCGCTTTGTTCTTTGGTGTGGGTCTTTAAGGTAGGCTTGCCAATGAGCTGCATGGCAGGTCAACATATGTCTGGTCAAGCATGTGATGCCCAAGCGGCTGATGTTTTGGCCACGCGAGATACGCTTGAGACATATGTTGCAAAGAGCAGCGGTGCGATCTGATGCACTCGCCTCAAAAAAGGCCCACACCAAAGAACTTTTGGAATAACGGGCAGAGGCAGCACCCTGCACAGGCGGAGCTCTGCGGTGTGATTCAGTCGGTGTGCTGCCCTTACGCTGGCCCCCAGAGGGCATCCTGCCTCGTTGGAGATGTGCCTCCTCCTCCTCCTCTCTCCTATCAGGCACCCACGTGGAGTCAGTGACCTCATCATCCCCTCTCTCCTCTCCTCATCACTGGAACCAATCTGGCAGTATGCTGCAGCTGCTGGAACATGACTGCCAGATTGGTGTCCTTCTTGAGCATCCCCTCTCTCTGCTCTCACGCTACTGCCTTCCTCTAGCTGGGTATCATCTTCAGACCCTTCGAAACGCTGGGCATCCTCCTGGAGCATGTACCCAACACTGTGCTCAAACAGTTCGGGCGACTCCTCAGGAGGACACGGTGGGTCTAGGGAAGGAGTGACTGATGATGACATTGAGGATGCTTTGGCAGCTGCTTTGCCAGTACCCTGAGCCTGGGTGAGAGAGGATGAGGAGGATGAGGAGGGCTTGGCCATCCACTCTACCAAGTCTTCGGCATGATGCGGCTCAACATGTCCAGCTGCCTAAAATAAGGACAAGCGAGTCCCATGGCCACGTGCTGATGACGATGCACCGCGTCCACGACCAGCACTGTTGTCTCTAGACACAGAGCCTGCTTGCCCTCTTTTATTGGCTCCTGACTGTCTGCCTCTCCTTGTTTGCCTTCCAGACATTCTAAAGGCCTGCAGGGAGATGGGAAAACCAGCAATAAGGGGTAGCTGCAGGTGTATATTTTGCAAGAAGCACACTACGCCTGCTGTAAGTGCTGCAGATGCCTTCCTGTGTTACACAACAGGAAAACAGAGCAATAAGGGCTAGCTTCTGGTGTATATTTTGCAAGAAGCACACGACGCCCGCTGTAAGTGCTGCAGATGCCTGTTAGTGTAACACAAAAGAAAAAAAAACTACGAGCAATAAGGGGTAGCTTCAGGTGTATAATGTTCAGGAGGCACACTACGCCCGCTGTAAGTGCTGCAGATGCCTGCCTGTGTTACACAACAGGAAAACACAGCAATAAGGCCTAGCTTCAGGTGTATATTTTGCAGGAGGCACACTACGCCTGCTGTAAGTGCTGCAGATGCCTGCCTGTGTTACACAACAGGAAAACACAGCAATAAGGCCTAGCTTCAGGTGTATATTTTGCAGGAGGCACACTACGCCTGCTGTAAGTGCTGCAGATGCCTGCCTGTGTTACACAACAGGAAAACACAGCAATAAGGCCTAGCTTCAGGTGTATATTTTGCAGGAGGCACACTACGCCTGCTGTAAGTGCTGCAGATGCCTGCCTGTGTTACACAACAGGAAAAAACAGCAATAAGGGCTAGCTTCAGGTGTATATTTTGCAGGAAGCACACTACGCCTGCTATAACTGCTGCAGATACCTGCCTGTGTTACACAACAGGAAAAATAAATATTTAAAAAGTGTGGCGCCAATGAATGATGAGGAATGACCTCAACCGTGCAATATAATGAAAAAAGTATATGTAAATTTTTAATTAAACACAATATAGTGGTAAATATACCCTGTGACATGTGCATGATATACAATTTCACATGAAAATACCATATAGCATAAAACGATGCTTCATCCACCTGTCTCTACTGACAGTCAGCAGGTGGTGAACCAATAGCTATATCGTGCATATACAAACAAAACAAACAAAACTTTTATATAATGGGTGTCAAGTTCATATGGGGTAACTTTGATGAGTGTGTGCCAATATGATGGTCATACACTGAAGGAAAGTTCCAACAAAGAATCTCCCGAAGGACTTGAGATGGCCCTATCTGTATACCGGGAAGTATATTGGATGTAGTAGACCAATAGGTATATACTGTCACCCGGGGGTGCCTTCACCATGGATCCATAAAAGAGAAAGGGATACTCTTACCAGCTATGGTGGATCCAATGCGCCGTACGGCGGATGGATCTTTCAGGCTTTGTCACTTCAGAGACAGGGGAGCGACAACCGGAGTCTGTAGAACGCCTCCTCTTAAAGCTGGCAGCACTTCTATTTTGTCAAGAAAGATCCAATCCCAAATCGCAAAGCACCTCAATAGGTCATAGCCATGAAAAACAGGGAAAAGATTCTCCACATGGTGTAAATCCAAAAACGATTTATTAAAACATCCGTTTTAAAGTTCAAGCAATGTGAACACTCGGTAAAAATTCTTAAAAAGCAAATATATAAAAAACTGGGTATTTCCCAGTAGATGTCTGTTAAGACGAAACCGGTCGGATAATACACCAGCTCCAGCTGACTTGACCACGCTGTCTTCGTTTTTGTACTGCTGTGCTGTGGAGTGTCTTGGCTTTTCTTATATTTGCTTTTTTATATATTTGCTTTTTAAGAATTTTTACCGAGTGTTCACATTGCTTGAACTTTAAAACGGATGTTTTAATAAATCGTTTTTGGATTTACACCATGTGGAGAATCTTTTCCCTGTTTTTCATGGCTATGACCTATTGAGGTGCTTTGCGATTTGGGATTGGATCTTTCTTGACAAAATAGAAGTGCTGCCAGCTTTAAGAGGAGGCGTTCTACAGACTCCGGTTGTCGCTCCCCTGTCTCTGAAGTGACAAAGCCTGAAAGATCCATCCGCCGTACGGCGCATTGGATCCACCATAGCTGGTAAGAGTATCCCTTTCTCTTTTATGGATCCAAGCTTCAGGTGTATATTTTGCAGGAGGCACACTACGCCTGCTGTAAGTGCTGCAGATGCCTGCCTGTGTTACACAACAGGAAAACACAGCAATAAGGCCTAGCTTCAGGTGTATATTTTGCAGGAGGCACACTACGCCTGCTGTAAGTGCTGCAGATGCCTGCCTGTGTTACACAACAGGAAAACACAGCAATAAGGCCTAGCTTCAGGTGTATATTTTGCAGGAGGCACACTACGCCTGCTGTAAGTGCTGCAGATGCCTGCCTGCATTACACAACAGGAAAACACAGCAATAAGGCCTAGCTTCAAGTGTATATTTTGCAGGAGGCACACTACACCTGCTGTAAGTGCTGCAGATGCCTGCCTGTTTTACACAACAGGAAAAAACAGCAATAAGGGCTAGCTTCAGGTGTATATTTTGCAGGAAGCACACTACGCCTGCTATAACTGCTGCAGATGCCTGCCTGTGTTACACAACAGGAAAACACAGCAATAAGGGCGTCAGGTGTATACTGTGCAGGAGGCTTAGCAAAAATATCACTGACACTGTCCCCTGCCTATCCTTCTCTCTCCCTGCACACAAGGTTTAGCAGAATATCACTGACACTGTCCCTGCCTATCCTTCTCTCTCCCTGCACACAAGGTTTAGCAGAATATCACTGACACTGTCCCTGCCTATCCTTCTCTCTCCCTACACACAAGGTAAATGAACAAATATCACTAACACTGTTCCTGCCTATCCTTCTCTCTCCCTGAACCGGAACACACTACACAAGGCCGCCGTGCTGGCGGCCTTTTATAGTGTGGGCGTGTACTAAACCCCCCTGAGCTATAATTGGCCACAGGCATCCTGCCTGTGGCCAATTATGGCTCTCCTCGCTGCCGGCGCTGTGATTGGCCAAGCATGCGGGGTCACAGTGCATGCTTGGCCAATCACAGCGCCGGGATTGCACTGCGATGGCGCAGTGTATTGTGGGCCGTTCGCGTCACTCGAATTTGGTGCGAACGGCCCAAAACGTTCGATCTTCATCGAACGATCGAACAGCCGATGTTCGAGTCGAACGTATGTTCGACTCGAACACCGAGCTCATCCCTAATCCTGAACTCATAAGAAGCAGGTGAGATCACTCTGAACATCCTGAGCTTACAGGATTCTGGTTAGATGACTCTGGACATCCTACATTCACAGGAAGCGGGTTAGATGACTTTGGTCATCCTGAGCTCACAGGAAGTGGGTTAGATGACTCTGGACATCCTGAGCTCACAGGAAGTGGGTTAGATGACTCTGGACATCCTGAGCTCACAGGAAGTGGATTAGATGACTCTGGTCATGCTGAGCTTACAGAAAGCGGGTTAGATGACTCTGGTCATCCTGAGCTCACAGGAAGTGGGTTAGATGACTTTGGACATCTTGAGCTCACAGGAAGCGGATTAGATGACTCTGGACATCCTGAGCTCACAGGAAGCGGGTTAGATGACTCTGGACATCCTGAGCTCACAGGAAGCTGGTTAGATGACTCTGGATATCCTGAGCTCACAGGAAGCAGATTAGATGACTCTGGACATTCTGAGCTCACAGGAAATGGGCTAAATAACTATAGTGAAGGCCGAAGTGGAGAAAAACAAAGACGCAAGTAACGGAGGGCTGGGCATGACCAGGTGTAAGGGAGCCAACAAAGGGTTAAGGTGGGAGGAGATGTGAAGGGGAGGTGGCAGGATGGAAAGGTTTTGTAAGGGGAGGAGCGGTATAAAAGGGGAGGCAGGGACTTCCCGAAACAGTCGGTGAGGAAGAAAACAGGAGGCAGTTTTTCCCACTCACCCTCCCTACGATTTGTCTTGGTGTGTTGTTCGTTTGTTTTCTTTTCTTTCAGGATCACTGGATTCGGGTCGTCATAGCAGTGGTGTAACGTCGGTGTCCTTGGTATTTGATGGTGGAAGATAACAGATGTGATGGAAGTGATGCGGGGTTCATCTGTGGTATGGGCCCCTCTGGGGTATTCCAGTGGAACGGTGTCTGCTGGAATACGGTTATTGGTTGCACTGCGGGAAAAGGGGTTGTCTCCGAGCTGGTGATATGGCTGGAGGCCTGGTATGGTAAAAGGTCCCGCAGTGTAGTGGTGGTAATGTTAAGTTCGGGGTGCCGTCAAAGACCAACAGGCTTTGTGTTTTTAAAAGTTGCTGTTAAAAAATGTTATGTGGAAATTATTTAATTATTTTGTTAATAAAAAGGCTGCTATGGCCAGGTCATCCTGAGCTCACAGGATTCAGGATGGCAGGTGACGTGGCCAGGTGACGTGGCAAGTGGACAATTCACAACTTGTGGCAGGTGACGTGGCCAGGTGACGTGGCAAGTGGACAATCCACAACTTGTGGCAGGTGACGTGGCCAGGTGACGTGGCAGGTGACGTGGCAAGCGGACAATCCACAACTTGTGGCAGGTGACGTGGTTAGGTGACGTGGCAGGTGACATGGCAGGTGACGTGGCAAGTGGATAATCCACAACTTGTGGCAGGTGATGTGGCTAGGTGATGTGGCCAGGTGACCTGGCAAGTGGACAATTCACAACTTGTGGCAGGTGACGTGGCCAGGTGACATGGCAAGTGGACAATCCACAAGTTGTGGCAGGTGATGTGGCAAGTGACACGCTAAATACAAGTACACTGATGCTCTCTCAGCTGCTGCTACTCACTCTGGTCTCACAAAATGGTTAATAATACAATTTTTTGAGCTTAGGGAGGGTCCTTATGATGTTTCTTAACTAAACGCTTATAGACGCAAACGCGGTAAAGTGCCGCTAAATGTGGCATGCAAACGTGGCAAAACGGTCATTTCTAAACGCCGGTTTCAACCTTCGTTCAGAGGACTTTGCCTCAGCGTCCCGTGTGCATGGGGCCTTATGATCTGGAGAAGCTCATTGGAGGATACCCGGTGGAGATTGGAGGGAAGATTGTTCAGTGGTCCTGTGGTATCATCTTTGTGTCCCTCACTGAGGCGTGCCCAGTGAATATCAGAAGGAGGCAGCTGAAGATCATATGGCATTGTAAGTACAGACCTAAACTTTGTGCCTAGAAACTGTGTTCTCAGTTCCACAAAAGGAGCAAGTTCTAGGAAATGTTTCCAGTGAAATTTGTGGAAGCTTTCTGTCAGGATAGTGAGAAGAGAAGTGTCCTCAGTCAAGTCAGTTCTTGCAGGGTATCCCATGTTTCTTCCCTCCTACCCATCTAAGTTCATATCAACAATAAAATTAAAAAAGACACTCCAGACTTTTCATTTGAGCAAGTGAGAAAGAAGAAAATACTGTGTGCCTGGCTGTGCGCGCACTGAATTTGGGGGATCTCCTATATAAAGGGTTCATAGCCGCCTGAGCCTGCCCACCCTGTGACGTACATGGCAATATATATGGAGTGCATGACTATTGTATAACAGATGTACCTTCTTTTAATTAACCCCCTTCTTTTTCCCAACCTCTTACCCCCTTACCTAAGTAAAACGAGACCACACTGAAGTTGGAGAAAACATAGGCCGTAGCAGCCTTATTTATTAAAATGAATATTTAAATTAACAATGAACATTAACATCTGTTATGAAACCATCAGTCAACTACTAGTGTCGATCTTTGCAGGAACCTCGATTACCATCTGTGTAAACTATTGCACTGCGGTACCTCTCAAATCTGTTAATAGACCTCAAGCCGACATGCTGGCTCAGAGACAACCATGACCGCAGTGCACCTGTTACCAATGCTTCTAGCTAAACCTCCGTTAACTGGAAGCCCACCATCAGGACCCATACCAATGACAGGTCCTGAACTCTTCTTCCCGAGGTATCATCCTTCCTCTGCAAAGACCAGACACCCGCCTCTGCCACGACATCAGCTCCGTCCCAACCTGTCCCTGGGAACAAAAAGAAAACAAACATACCTACAACCCTAACCACATAATTAGGGGAGGGTGGGCGGGAACTTTCACCCAGGCTGTGTTGCCCGGGGGAGGAGTCCCGGCCTATTTATATATATCCTCTGCCCCCTCCCACACCAACTCACCAATCCAAAACTCCCTACTATCCAGTACCCTGTTTCCCAAGTCATGCTAGCCCTCCGCCCATGCATTTTATTTATTTTTTGCTCCGGGCTTCTCTTGACTATTGTATAACAATCGATTACCATCTGTGTAAACTATTGCACTGCGGTACCTCTCAAATCTGTTAATATGCCTCAAGCCGACATGCTGGCTCAGAGATAACCATGACCGCAGTGCACCCGTTACCAATACTTCCAGCTAAACCTCCGTTAACTGGAAGCCCACCATCAGGACCCATACCAACGACAGGTCCTGAACTCTTCTTCCCGAGGTATCATCCTTCCCCTGCAAAGACCAGACACTCGCCACAGCACCCAAGTGGAAATAACCTTTACAATTGGGTGCCCCTCCACACCCTAAGAGCCCTTTGGATGCCATCCTGTAGTCCCAATGCCCACATGTCTATACCCACATCATTAAGGTGCACCCCGTCACCCCGAAGGTAGCGCCATGTATTCACCTCCAACTCCATATGACTTATCACCAACCCCCCATTCTTCACCACAAACCTAGCCACATCCCGATTAATCTTCCTCCGGGCCCTTATAATACCTTCTAATGACCTAGCCATCCGCCATGATGTCCGAGCCACCATGTCAGACCACACGATCACCATGTCCGGGAATGCCATGCGAAGACGAAGTATATAAGACTTGATATCCTTAGTCACATCCAACATAGATCTAGCTCCCAAATCATTGCCACCTACGTGTAGTACTATAACGTCAGGCGGCCGGTCTAGACGTGCAAAGCGATGCACCTCTTGGACCATTCTACTCCATAACATTCCCGGCACTCCCAGCCAGCGAACACAAGCTTCCTGCCTCGGAAACCCCAATTGCCGACCTTCTAACATCAGCCCTTTTTGCCCCCCAGAACACATATGAATGGCCCAATATCCAGACCAGAGCTGGCGCCGCACCAGAAAAAGAGAGAACAAGCATACCACCGTAACCACAGTAGATCCAACCAACAGATCACCCCCCACCTTTTCAAACCAAACCTCCAGTTCCCCCATTACTTACACTCCCACCAACAACTGAGGACGGATGTAAAGGCGAAATCTACTGGACTCCCACCTACCGATGAGCTTCACTGATTCCGAATCCAACCCACACCAAGCCGCCTCTGTAGCCGCCCCTATCCTGAAAGAATGTGACAAAAACTCTTTGTCATCCAATCCCAAAACCCTCAAACATTTCCGAAAAACAGCCACAAATTGAAATTTTGATAACGGGGACCCGTCGGCATGGATCAAGAATGACCCATCTGCCACCGGGCGTACCCCTAAAAACCCTTGCACAGTCCCCACCGGACATAGCGGGGAGCCTGGCAACGAGAAGACCTGCACACTCCTACCCTTCCTCACCTGATCCGTCTTGGACCTACGCAACCACAAGGATATACTATTCTCCTGTCAACGCACCTCCGTACCCCAAATTCCCCCGTGAACCTTTTTGGAAGGGCTGACCAGCTCGCTGATCCTAAAAGCCCCAAAAAATGCTAACGAAAATGCTACCCGGAACAAGGAAGCCTTGTATACCGAGGCGCAAACCTCCGATAACCGAGCCAGAATTCCCTAAAGAACCTCAAACGACACTGGTCACCTAGTGTCCTTACACAGCCTCGACCGCCTATAAACTTTAAGCGCCTGGTGCACCCAAAAATCTTTCGTAAAGTCAGGGCCATCCTGCCACTTAAATCAAAAGGCCAACCCTGCCATCTTCTTACCCAACGCTGAAACAGACACCCCATCCTCCATCTGCCTGGAGATAAAATACAACAACAACAACCTTACTTCAGGCCCTGCTGTATCCACTCCTGTTGTGTGACCCAAAGCCACCCATTCCTGCCATACCTTGCCATACCTTGCTATATGCAACCCACGTCGTCTCACTCACCGACCTTCTGATCCATCTGGAGACTACACCAACGCAATCCTCCACAGCCAGTCGGGACAAGGTGCCCCCAGTTGCTCCGCTTCCGGCGCCAACTCACGGAAACTGTCCCACTGAATGCGAGGCAAAGCGTCAGCTATGACGTTCTCCACCCCAGGAAGATGCACTGCATAAACAAAAACATTCAACTGCAGGCATCTCAACTAGTGTTGAGCGGGTAGCTGGATATTCGGGTCCGGCGGGTTCGGCCGAACTTCGGAAAAAAGTTCGGATTCGGGACCGAACTTTAACCCGAACCCGGACCCGGACCCCATTGAAGTCAATGGGGACCCGGACTTCTGACGACTAAAAAGGCTCTAAAAAAGTAATGGAAAGGGCTAGAGGGCTGCAAATGGCAGCAAAATGTTGTTAAGAACATGGCAAGTGCTCTGCAAACAAATGTGGATAGGAAATAACTTAAAAGAACATAAAAAAAATTAAAAAATAAAAAAATATGCTGGAGGCCCCCTTTTCAGCAGAAGAGGTACAGGAAGTCATTAAGAACCTCAGAAACTCAACGGCACAATGCCACACATATGGTGGGAATGCCCCAGAATACGCCCTTTCTGGAATAAATTATTTAATTTAATGGATAAGCTAGTGGGAAAATAAAATACTTTGAAATAAAAATGTAGCGGGGTGCTAAATTTAAGGAAAGTGTTTGAGTGGTAAATAGGCTCAAATACCCTAATTCTGTAGGATTCATGGACCATTTTGTCCTCGGGGGACAGTATTGGTGTGCAGTTCCCTGCGGCCTACAGGTGGCGCCTTTTGTGTCCCCTCTTGGCAGTAGTACAGCGGGGCGGGGAACCTGCTGTGCATGCCGGGAGAGCATATAAAAGGGGCAGACCTTTGGCCTGGGGGCTGATGTCCAGTGGGGTCCGCGCCCAGGTGCCTTCGGCCTGGGTGCATGTGTTCCTGTTCCATCTCGGGCACCTTTAGCCCGGGGTGAGGTACTATCCTGGAGTTCTTGCTGCCCTGGGTATGGAGGCCTAGGGGCGGGAGTAAAGCCTGGAGTCCAGAGCCGCCTCGTGTAGGGGACCCTGTTCCAGGGAAGGGAGGATCATTCTGATGGACCGATGCGGGAGTCACGGTGAAGGAATGGTCTGTTGACTCCCTGGAGAGATGTCTTCCCCTTGATATGGGCTAGGTTCGTAGAAGGAGAAGCTCAAGGTCACCTTGACTGTATCAGAGGCCTTATTCAACCGGCCCGTGGCAGGGGCCTTATACACCCTGGTCTGTGGCTGAGACCAAAGTTCTCCAGGCCCGTGGCAGGGGCCTTGTACACCCGGTCTGTGGCAGAGACCAACCTCAATGTCTGTGGCAGAGACCGTGCGCCAAAAACTGTTTGAGAAACCTAAGCAGTGAAGTGAATGTGCTACGTTTGTGCCTGGACCTCCTCCACACCTTAAGCTGTCCTGTTTCTTTGCTCTAACCTTTTCTATCTGAGTACAGTTTATTTTGCCATGAGAGAATAAGAGTTGGAGTTTCAGCTGGTGTGGACATTGACTTTACTGGCAATTAAAGGACTTGCCTCTACCTACAGTAGAGGTGAGAATCATCCTCTGGAGGAGTTTTGACTCCGGCTGTGGACACGGCCCGTCAAGTACACCGCTCAACCTCTTTATATAGGATGATGCGGGCTGGTAGTGCGGTGTGCCTTTCTCCCTCCTGCGAAGAGCCAACAACATAAAGGCAGGTAAGGGGGAAAGGATCTGTGCGCTACAAAAAAATAAAATAAAAATTTTAATCTTGGCCTAGCAGGACGAGGTCCATATGGAGTAGGAGGTTGAGGTGGCGGTGGATGTGGCTGTGTAGGTGGAAGCGGTGGTGGAGGAGGACGAGGTAGCCAACACTGGTTCAAAAATACAACAATGGCTGGGTAAGGCCGGTGATGTGTCGAATTCTGTCCCCTGTCGAATAGTGTCCGCCCTGTACTGCGCTTGCTGAGTATGTAGGACAAGGGGATTTCAAAAATCTCCCAAGACTAACGGCGCCTGCGTGTTGAGTTCAGGTGAAGGCCACACCATCCGTGGTTCAAGCCGAGCCAAGCAAGGCCGCGATCGAAGTGAGCCCGTGAGGGGCCCTGTTACTATGTGCTACCGTATGTCCTCTTGGATGGTGGGGCTTGAACCTGCACTCACAGCGCAGGCGCCGTTCATCTTCGGAGATTTTGTGAATCTCCTTGTCCTCTGTACTGCGCAAGCGCTGCGCCTGCGCAGTACGGGCCGGGCACAATCCGATGGCCGGACAGTTTTTGTCACAACACCGGTATACATGTCTATTCTGCACAAGGTACGGACAAGTCCTGTGGGATCCATGCCTGGTTCATTTTAATGAACGTGAGCTTGTCCACATTGGCTCTGGACAGGCGGCTGCGCTTGTCTGTGATAACGCCCCCTGCCGTGCTAAATACACGTTCAGATAATACACTGGCTGCAGGGCAGGCCAGCACCTCCAAGGCATAAACGGCAAGCTCAGGCCATGTGCCCAATTTGGAGACCCAGAAGTTAAAGGGGGCAGACCCATCATCCAGTACGTGTAGGCCTGTGGACACATACTGCTCAACCATGTTGGTGAAATGCTGCCTCCTGCTAAGACGTTCCATCTCAGCTGGTGGTGCTGGTTGTTGTGGCGTGCTGACAAAGCTTTTCCACATTTCGGCCATGCTAACCCTGCCTTCTGAGGTGCTGCCGGTGCCCCGGCTGCGTTGGCGACCTCTTCCTCCTCCTCTGCCTTCGCCTTGTGCTTCCACCGTACGCCCGCTGTCAGGTGGGAATGCCACCAGCAGCGCGTCTACCAGCGTGCGCTTGTACTCGCGCATCTTACGATCCCGCTCCAGTGAGGGAATTAAGGACGGTACGTTGTCCTTGTAACGGGGATCCAGCAGGGTGGCCACCCAGTAATCAGCACCAGTTAAAATGTGGGCAACTCGGCTGTCGTTGCGGAAACACTGCAGCATGTAATCGCTCATGTGTGCCAGGCTGCCCAGAGGCAAAGAAAAGCTGTCCTCTGTGGGAGGTGTATCGTCTGTGTCCTCTATATCCCCCCAGCCACGCACCAGTAATGGCCACGAGCTGGTCTGAGTGCCACCCTGCTGTGAACATGGCTCCTCCTCCTCCTCCTCCATCTCCTCCTCCACCTCGTCATCCTCCAGAACTGTGCCCTTTCTGCCGGACAATTGTGTACCTGGCGTTTGTTGGTGCAGGAACCCACCCTCGTAGCCACTTGTGAAAGACTGCCCTGAAAGCCTTTGAAATGATCCCGCTTCCTCCTCCTCCTCCTCATCCTCCTGTGCCACATCCTCTTCCATCATCGCACGAAGCGTTTTTTCAAGGAGGCATAGAACTGGGATAGTAACGCTGAGAACGGCGTCATTGGCACTGGCCATGTTGGTGGAGTACTCGAAACAGCGCAACAAGGCACACAGGTCTCGCATGGAGGCCCAGTTATTGGTGGTGAAGTGGTGCTGTTCCGCAGAGCGACTCACGCGTGATTGCTGCAGCTGAAACTCCACTATTGCCTGCTGCTGCTCGCACAGTCTGGCCAGCATGTGCAAGGTGGAGTTCCAACTTGTGGGCACGTCACATATGAGGCGGTGAGCTGGAAGGCCGAAGTTACGCTGCAGCGCTGACAGGCGAGCAGCAGCAGGGTGAGAACGCCGAAAGTGCGCACACACAGCCCGCACTTTCTGCAGCAGCTCTGGCATATTGGGGTAATTTTTAAGGAACCTCTGGACCACCAAGTTCAGCACATGCGCCAGGCAAGGGATGTGCGTCAAACCGGCTAGACCCAGAGCTGCTACGAGATTTCGCCCATTATCGCACACCACCAGGCCGGGCTTGAGGCTCACTGACAGCAACCACTCATCGGTCTGTTGTTCCATGTCCCTCCACAACTCCTGCGCGGTGTGGGGATTTTCCCCCAAACAGGAAAGTTTTAAAACTGCCTGCTGTCGTTTACCCCTGGCTGTGCTGAAGTTGGTGGTGAAGGTGTTACGCTGAATGGATGAGGAGGCGGTAGAGGATGAGGAAGCGGAGAAGGAGGAGTTAGCAACAGGAGGCAAACTGAAGCGCCCTGCAATCCTCGGTGGTGGAAGGACATGCGCCAAACCGCTATCTGCCTCAGGCCCAGCAGCCACTGCATTTACCCAGTGTGCTGTTAGGGAGATATAACGTCCCTGACCGTGCTTACTGGTCCACGCATCCGTAGTTAGGTGGACCTTGCCACAGATGGCGTTGCGCAGTGCACACCTGATTTTGTCCCCCACCTGGTTGTGCAGGGAAGGGATGGCTCGCCTGGAAAAGTAGTGGCGGCTTGGCACGACGTACTGCGGGACAGCCAATGCCATCAGGCTTTTAAAACTCTGCGTCTCCACCAGACGGAATGACAGCATTTCAAAGGCCAGGAATTTTGAAATGCTGGAATTCAGGGCCAGGGATCGCGGGTGGCTAGGGGGGTACTTCCTCTTCCGCTCCAATGTTTGGGAGATAGAGAGCTGAACGCTTCCATGGGACATTGTGGAGATGGTCGGTGACCCAGGTGGTAGTGTTGCTGGCAGATCCTCTGTTTGCGTGGTGACAGGTGCCACTGTCACTACAGAGGTGGATGAAGAGGCCGAGACTGCAGCAGAAGAGGAAGCAGGAGGAGCCAGAGACCTTTCTTGGTTTCTGAGGTGTCTACTCCACTGCAGCTCGTGCTTTGCACTTAGATGCCTGGTCATGCAGCTTGTGCTCAGGTTGAGAACGTTTATGCCTCGCTTCAGGCTCTGATTGCACAGCGTGCAAACCACTCGTGTCTTGTCATCAACACACTGTGTGAAGAACTGCCACGCTAGGGAAGTCCTTGGACCTGGCTTTGGTGTGCTCGGTCCCTTGCTGCGTTGGGCAGTAGCAGATGTACTGTCTAGGGGACGAATGCTCCGTTTTTGCACCCTGCTCCCTCTTCTGCTGTGCTGGTGGCTCTGTGCGACCACCGCCTCTTCCTCCGAACTACACTGGTCACCTGCATAACGTTGATTCCATGTGGGGTCGAGGACCTCATCGTCCTCCACATCATCTTCCACCCAGTCTTCACCCCTGCCCTCCATGTCTGTCTGCACAATTGCGAAAGCAGCAGCAGTTGGCACCTGTGTTTCGTCATCATCCGAGACGTGCTGCGATGGTCCTCCCATGTACCCATCATGAAACATAAGTGGTTGGGCATCGGTGCACTCAATCTCTTCCACTTCTGGGGCAGGGCTAGGTGGATGGCCCTGGGAAACCCTGCTAACAGAGTCATCGAAAAGCAGAAGAGACTGCTGCATGATTTGGGGCTCAGACTGCTTGGCTGATTTGCAAGGGGGTGAGGTGAAAGACTGATGGACATGGGCTTCAGGTGCCAACTCTGATCTTTCAGCAGAAGAGTGGGTGGGAGACAATGTGAAGGAACCCGAGGCACTGTCAGCAACCCAATCTACTATCGCCTGTACTTGTCCTGGCCTAAACATTGGTACAGCCTCATTAGGCATGACAAAATACCGCCGCAGGCTCGGTCGCCTACTCGCACCTGAGGAAGGTGTTTCACTTGTGCGTGTAGCTGGCACAGATCCACCACGTCCTCTCCCTGCAACAGGAGCTCCACCAGCAGCACCACGACCGGGGCCACCACGTCCCTTTGACCTTCCCCTCATATTTTCCAAATTTAGGATCTTGCCCTAAATGGCGTTTTTTGGAAGACCACAACACACCCACAGTACATAATGGCTGAAACGCACAGCTACAGAACTGCAGAAAATGCTATTCAAAAAAAAAGGTTGTTTTTTTTAGTATAGCACAGTACAAGGAAAATATATATAAATTGTTTTTTTACACACACCTCCAGATGTGTATTTCACACTGCAAAATATTTTCTGTGGCCCTAAATGGCGTTTTTTGCCAGACCACAACACACCCACAGCACGTAACCGCTGAATCGCACAGCTACAGAAAATGCTATTAAAAAAAAAAGGTTGTTTTTTTTAGTATAGCACAGTACAAGGAAAATATATAGAAATTGTTTATTTTACACACCTCCACATGTGTATTTCACACTGCAATTTATTTTCTGTGGCCCTAAATGGCGTTTTTTCCAAGAGCACAACACAACCACAGTATTTAACCACTGAATCGCACAGCTATAGAAGTGCAGAGAATGCTATTCAAAAAAAATGTTGTTTTTTTTAGTATAGCACTGTACAATATATAGAAATTGTTTATTTTACACACCTCCACATGTGTATTTCACACTGCAAAATATTTTCTGTGGCCCTAAATGGCGTTTTTTGAAAGAGCACAACACAACCACAGTATTTAACCACTGAATCGCACAGCTGCAGAGAATGCTATTCAAAAAAAAGTTTTTTTGTTTTTTTTTAGTATAGCATAGTACAAGAAAAATATATAGAAATTGGTTATTTCACACAACTAGAGATATACACTGCAAAATATTTTTTTTGCCCAAAAATAGGTCTTTTTTGCGCACAACAAAGTGCCGTTTTTTTTTTTTGCAACAGCACAATAAAGTGCCCTTTTTTTTTTGGGGGGCCCAAAAATGGGTCTTTTTAGCAAAAGCACAATAAAGTGCCTTTTTTTTTTTTTTTCTGACCAAAATAGGTCTTTTAGCAAGAGCACAATACAGCCACAGTATGGAATAGGTGTATCACTCAACGTAATGCAGTGCTGGTGCACTGAGCTTGCAACACAAACAGATAAACCTATGCAGATCGCTGAGCTATTATATCTCTCAATCTGGACTCCTATCTAAATCTCTCTCCCTGAAAGCACAAACAGGATCCTGCCCCTACACTACACTACACTACACTGTCTCCCTATCTTTTCTATCAGTAGATTGCAGAATCAGGACTAACTCCTATTCTCTCCCTCACAGCAACAGCAGCCAGGATCCTTTCCCTACACTTTCTAAAAGCAGAGTGACGATCTGTGCTGTGTGCCTCTTTCTTATATAGAAGCTGGTCACATGCTGGGTCACATGTTGCACTGACCAATTACAGCCATGCCATTAGTAGGCATGGCTATGATGGCTTCTAAGGGCACACCAGCTAATCAAATGGTGATTGGCTGGCCCCTGAAGCATTTCTAACTGCGCCATTAAATTCCCGAATCCGAACCCGAACCCGGACTTTAGCGCAAAATCCGGGTCCGGGTCCGGGGTCGGGAAAACGCCAAAATTCGGTACGGACCCGAACTTTACAGTTCGGGTCCGCTCAACACTAATCTCAACACCAAATGTCGTAGCAGCCGAACTACCGGAGGTGATGAGGTCGTCACCCTGTTGATCACCTTCACCACCCCCAGGTTGTCCCAGTGGAAACGCACCTTCAGATCCCTGAAGGCCTCGCCTCACAATTCCACTGCCAGGACCACCGGAACCAGTTTTTTTGTGAACCCAGCGTCCACCCAACACTGTGGCCACGGGCCAGCACTCCACTTGCCTTGGAAAAATGCTCCAAAACCAGTCGAGCCGGCCGCATCAGTAAAGAGTTCCATATCGAAATTACTGACCGGTCCAGACATCCACAGCGCCCTACCATTAAAAGACTGCAAAAACGTATGCCACACCTGCAGATCTTCCCTGTGAGCCTTAACCAGGTGCACAAAATGTTTTGGCGACTGCATCTCAGCCGTACTCCCCGACAGCCGTCAACAAAATACTCTGCCCATCGGTAGAATGCGACATGCAAAATTAAGCTTCCCTAGCAAGGACTGCAACGCCCGAAGCTGAACCTTACATAATCCTAACATGCCCCTGATCTCGTCTTTTAGCGCCGCCAATTTGTCCATTGCGTCTGAGTCCAGGGTGATCCCCAAAAACGTAATGATTGTACGCGGTCCCTCCGTTTTTTCAGGCGCCAACGGGACCACGTTCCGCGATGTGTTCCAGCGTAGACAGGAGCACTGTGCAGATCTTGGAGGAAGCTGGGCCCACGCAGAGGAAGTCAAGGCACACGCTGACCTGCCTCCTTTGCAATGCAAACCTGCACCTGCTGACCTGCATCTCTGCTCTGCTGACCTGCATCCCTGCTCTGCAAACCTGCACCTGCTGACCTGCATCCCTGCTCTGCAAACCTGCACCTGCTGACCTGCATCCCTGCTCTGCAAACCTGCACCTGCTGACCTGCATCCCTGCTCTGCAAACCTGCACTTGCTGACCTGCATCCCTGCCCTGCAAACCGGCACCTGCTGACCTGCATCCTCTGCTCTGCAAGCTGCACCTGCTGACCTGCATCCGCTGCTTCCGGAACCAGCCGTTCCAGTCTCCACTCGGCTCCACCACTCCAAGCAGTGAGGATCAGACAGGCACCCTTACCTCACCGTGCTCTTACCACCACTGTCCCCACTCCAGTGGTCTCCGAGCCGGGGTTGTACGGGAGGTCCCTCTCCGCACGTCAGGCTCACACCCAAGGTACGTTACAGCTGTAAAGCCGAGAGCAAGTTACGAGACACCGGCGGAACCACCCCCAAAGCACATGGAATCTTAAACCCCTCTGTAAAAATCCTCTCCAACAACTGTGCGGCTGTTCTATCCGGATACCTACTTAGAAACGGTTGCATCCTTTCCATCATCACTGGCGTCCTCCCTATTGTTTGCAGACACTTAAAACATCTGGACAGGGTATGGGAACCCCCACAGCCTGAACACTTGTACCAACACGTCCCTCCAAACTTGCAGGTCCCTGTATTGTATTGCCAACAGACCCCTTTCGTCTTACCAGCCGGTTGTCCAGGGGAAGAAGATCCACCGGCCCCTCCTTGAAAAAACAGATTCGGGGCCCTCGCCGAAGTCATCAGCCGCATCCACAGACTAATGTCTTGGTGATCCCACCTTAACGCCGGCCGAACCGCCATCCTCTGTCTGAATTGTTCATCGTACCTCAACCAGGCCGTGCACCCGTACACCCTATATGCCTCCCCCACAGCATCCTGATAGCAAAAGAGGGCCGAACAATGTTCAGGCTTCTTTTCCCCAATCACACTTGCCATAATGGCAAAGGCCTGCTGCCAATTCGTAAACGTCCGTGGAATCAGGCGATACCTACGTTTCTCTTCATCCTCCTTCTTGGACTCCTCCGGCTTGACCCAGTCCAAATTGAACTTTTCCAACGATAGCAGCGAGAAAATCTCAATGTACTCACCCTTCCAAATCTTTTCCTGAACTTCAGACTTCAAGTGCGCCCCTAGCGGCCCCTCAAAACAGACATAGACATCACACTTAGCCGCATCAGCCAATCTAACCAGGTCCTGCTTGCCAGTATTCCCCGCCACCACTGCCTTGCCAACCACCACCTGTGGAGTGCTATCCGCAACTACCATCTGCACCGCTGCCACCGTAACCGCTGGCACCACTGCAGCCACCTCCCTCACCCCGTCCCCCTTTGCAGGAGGGACCCACGCCACTGCCGGGCTAGCAGCCACCCATCACGGTTTTCAAACCTGCCCACAAGCTCCTTAATCCCTGCTAAAAAACCCAGCAAGCCAGAATCCATTCCCACAGCCGACCCTTGTCCCACGCCGCTCCCAGCAGCCTCACAATGTGGAACCCCCTGCTCTGCAGCCACTACCCCCGGCCAGGCCAGCCCTATCCACCATCACACCCGACATTCCCTTAGAAAGTAAAGGTGAAAGAGACTTACCGGGCTGCCTAGGAAGTGACCTACCAGCCGACCGTCCTGTCTCCACCACAGTCGATCGTCTTAGGGGCTCATGATCGTCCTCCGAATCCGCCAGTTCACCCTCTGACCTCTGCTCCACCAGGTCCTCTTCTTCAGATGAAGGCCCACCAGGGGAAGGATCCCTGGCTGCCACGGGTCCTGACGCCATCCGGCTCCGCCCACCAGACCCGTTCACCGACTTCAGCAACGCTTTTCCAGGAGGGCTAGGTCCAGCCCTGTCGTCCCCATCACCGCTTGCAGCCACACTCCGCCGCACCTCCACCATGGGTGCCTGTCCCCGGCCGAGGTAGTAGGCCCGGTCACCATTCCCTCCGATCTCCCCCACTGAGGGATGTGTGGCCGCTCCTGAGCTCCCGGAACGACCGCCCACAGAGCTCCATCCATGTTGGGGATTCCCTCCGGGACCCTCCTTTGCGGGCATGGCAGTACGCTTCGCGGGGGGCCCGAAGGGGCCCGCGGTTGGGGACTCCCAGAGTGACGCTGAGCTCTGGGGGAAGGGTCGGGGGAGAAGAGCTCCGGTGGCCTATTTCGCCGAGCTTGCGCCAACTCCCTTCCCCTGGTACCTGCGCTCGCCGCCGGTCTGTCCAGCATCGGCCCCAGGGTCTCCTGGAGCCAATCTGGGCCACGTGTCGCCGCCTCCGCCGCAGCTGGGCCAGTAACTGTTCGAAATGCGACATGGCTCCCTCCCTGAAAACTTTCACCCACGCTGTGTTGCCCGGGGGGGAGTCCCGGCCTATTTATATATATCCTCTGCCCCCTCCCACACCAACTCACCAATCCAAAACTCCCTACTATCCAGTACCATGTTTCCTAAGTCATGCCAGCCCTCTGCCCATGCATTTTATTTCTTTTTTGCTTCGGGCTTCTCTGGAAGCCCTTATTTGGAGGCTGCTGGAGGACGTCAGACTCAGAAGGGGAAAGACTGAGGATGAATCTCTGTCTATTCCTATGGAACAGCGGGTGGACATGGGCAACCCCCGTCCAGGAAAAGACCTGCACAGGGCCACTGGCTAGACATAGAGCAGTACAGGCCTGGGGTTCCCGGTCACCCGGGCCTGATTTTAGTTTTTCGTAGGGCAGCACAAACCCAAAATACACCACTGGGTGGGACTGGTTTAGCTCTTTATAATCTAAGGGCCAGAGGAGCTTGAGAGCAGAGGCTGGTGGGAAGGCATAACCTGCAAGACATTGTGTAGGGAATTGCTTGTATAGTGTGCCCCTTCAGACTGAAGGGAACTCCATTAATGGGGGCCTACAGCTACAGGAGAATGGAAGTACTGGATGGTTTTGGGTCATATCTGAATTTAGACTGTTCAGTATACTGTATACCAGGGATATGCAGTTAGAGGACCTCCAGCTGTTGCAGAACTACAAGTCCCATGAGGCATAGCAAGACTCTGACAGCCACAAGCATGACACCCAGAGGCAGAGGCATGATGGGACTTGTAGTTTTGCAACAGCTGGAGGTCCGCTAATTGCATATCCTCGCTGTATACTGATGACTGGTTGAAGAAGATGGAGGCATGCTTATGTATGGAAAATAACTGTGTGTCTGTTCTGGTTACAGTAAAATGTTAAAAAGCCTGATCGTGTGTACATTCAATTATTTCTTGAGGTGGTCCTCAGGCCAGGAGCATGTGAGTAATCAAGATGGTGCAGTTCCTCCAACTACAGGTATGCGTTACCCCATACCATTCCTGAAGCAGGAGGGTGGTGGGAGGTGCCCTTGGCCACCATGACCATTTCTGATTGTTTATCAGGTCCTCGCTTACATGTTGACCATTGTCACCAAGACTGGAAATTAAAGAAAATCCTTAATTTTGAGTTGTCACCAAAACAGTAATAGAGAGGAAATTTCTCAATGGGGTTACTTCCAGTAATAACTGTCTACCCTATAGGGTTATAAACTTCCCTTCCTTTTTAGTCTAAAACTAAGAAAAAGTTTTGACTGGACATACACTTTATTGTCCTCCAGCTGTTCCAGCTTGATGGCACGTTCTAACATTACAGGCTTAACTGACATAGTGGCCGCCAGTGAAAAAGAGAACAGCATTTTATGGGAATAAAATTGTGTCGTGTCTTCGTGTCTTTTGAAATTCACCCCGACTCTTATAAATCCTGGAATCCTGAGAGGAGCCGCTGCTATGTTACAGAACAGAAGGACCGGTTACGATGAGATACAACGCCGTTCTCTCCATCCTGATAATCAGTCATTGGCTGAAACTTAACTGCAATCTTTTTATAACTCACATCTCAGGCCCAGAGGGTTATGTCCCCATAAAGCTGCAGAATCGTTATACTTAGTCTATATATCTTAAATGATGTTCCTCTGTCTCCGAGGTACTAGTAGTGCTCTATATTGGAAGTGGAATAAGGTGGAATAAGGACAATGGTGGTGCTGTGAATATTGTTCTTTTGAGGAGTGTGGCACCAGAGAGATCGGGTACTCTACAGATAAATCTCTTTTATTGGTTGAAGCGGGACGATGACTGTTCCCCAACATGAATCAGTTCTAGAATGCAGAACAAGAAGGAACTAAATATAGTCAATGCCCTGCTGACAATAACTTAAAGGGGAACTGCCTTAAAAGGCAAGAAATATCTATTCCCTTCGTAGCCAGCATTTTTCTGTTGGTATTCTGTATTCTATGTAGTGTACCCGCTTAAGGGCTGAAGGTGAACTGGGATCCCCCACCCTTTACAGCCAGAAACACCAAATTTTCACAGTCACCCAGAGTCAGAGAGCAGTATGTGACTTTTTTTTTTGTTTTATTGAGGGTAATAAACTTAAATGGGGATTAGGGTATTATGGGATGCCCATTTGACTTCAGAACAAACTTCAGGGACACTTCTCCTATATATTGTCTATATACAGCTCCAACGTCTTCCTCCAGCACACACTTGCTCGGTTCCCAGATGTGTCACTCAAGGATTTGTAGCAATGGCCCATTACAGGCAGAGACTCACAGCCCCTATACTCGAAGAACATTGGAGTGACACAGCTAACACATTTTCAGCACTTCCTCCCAAGGTCACTGAGCCCACCGCAACCTCTTCAGGCCCTGTCAGCCCGCCTGGCTGCAGCTGCCCCTTTCACTAGCCCTCTTGGCTAACTTCTCCACAGTCATTCAGACTGACACTTTCTCCACTAACTTCCCAGACTGAACACTCACCAGCCCACCCTGGTGACTTGTCAGGAGATCTCCCAGACTTGCTGGCCTGCTCCCGCTGTCCTCTCCTTGCTCCTGTGCCTCCAGGAAGGGGTTCCTCCATGTTTTGTAGGGGATCCTTCTAGCACCCGAGCCCCATGCCCAAGGTCACCCCCCCAGTCTAGGGGGCACCCTCAAGGGCCACCGACAGCCTCCTCAGCCTCCTATCTCCATCTTCCACCGACTGCCCCTGTTGGCATGACTCATGCCTATTTATGGGGTGCCTGCCCACTGCCAGCTGATTTGCTAGGGATTGGCTAGGGCCCTCATAAATATGCCAAGCAGCTCCTCCTAGCCTCCGCCTACTACATCTGGAAGCTTCTCCAAGGTTCCAGAAACAGGGGGAGGCACCAGAGATGCTGCCTGCTGAATCATCCAGCCTCCCTGAGTCACTCAACCCTGGCCCAGATTCAACCCAGGCCTGGCTCTCAACCAAACCAATTTAACTACACTAACAAACCTATTTACACCTAGCACACTAGCTAGAGCAAGGGTGTCAAACTCAATTTCATTGTGTGCCGCATCAGCATTATGATTGCCCTCAAAAGGGCCGGTTGTATCTGTAAGATTAGATGTCCAGCGCATCCCCTCCCCTTTACATTAGATGTCAAGAGCCACCCCACCATCAGAAGTTGAGTCCCCCACTCTCCCTTACATCACAGTGCACCCCCATTTCCTTATGCTGCTGCTGGGAAGAAGCTGGATGCATTCCTTGAAAGCAGAAAGTAAGGGTCTGGAGTAGGACCAGAGGAGGGCTGGAGCTCTCCTGCAGCTGGCCACATGAAATGGCCTGGAGGGCCGGATTCGGCCTGCGGGCCTTTTGTTTGACACCTGTGAGCTAGAGGGTGCTACATCTATATAGAAGCTTTAATCTGTGTTTTCTGATACTGCAACCCCCCTTTCCCTAGTATGCTTCCTAAAATGTATCCCTGTGCTTCCCCATGACTGCAGAATGAGACCATCAGAAATAGTGAGAAGGAAGTACATGTGGAGATGGCAGATAGGTGTTTGTGTTTCTTATTCCTACTTTCTACCTTCTCTATAGGGATGAGCTCGGTGTTCGAGTCGAACATACGTTCGACTCGAACATCGGCTGTTCGATCGTTCGACAAAGATCGAACGATTTGGGCCGTTCGCGCCACATTCGAGTGACGCGAACGGCCCACAATACACTGCACCATCGCAGTGCAATCCTGGCGCTGTGATTTGCCAAGCATACACTGTGACCCCGCATGCTTGGCCAATCACAGCGCCGGCAGCGAGGAGAGCAATGATTGGCCACAGGCAGGATGCCTGTGGCCAATTATTGCTGAGGGGGTTTAGTACACGCCCCACACTATAAAAGGCCGCCAGCGCGGCGGCCTCGTGTAGTGTGTTCCGGCGCAGGGAAAGAGAAGGATAGGCAGGGACAGTGTCATATTTTTTCTTTGCTAAACCTTGTGTGTAGGGACAGAGAAGGATAGGTAGGGAGAGTGTCAGTGTCATATTTTTTGCTAAACCTTGTTTGTAGGGACAGAGAAGGATAGGCAGGGAGAGTGTCAGTTTCATATTCTTTGCTAAACCTTGTGTGCTGAACCATATTGCTAAACCTTGTGTGTAGGGACAGACAAGGATAGGCAGGGAGAGTGTCAGTGTCATATTCTTTGCTAAACCTTGTTTGTAGGGACAGAGAAGGATAGGCAGGGAGAGTGTCAGTGTCATATTGTTTGCTAAACCTTGTGTGCTGAACCATATTGCTAAACCTTGTGTGTAGGGACAGACAAGGATAGGCAGTCGAGAGTGTCAGTGTCATAATCTTTGCTAAACCTAGTGTGCTGAACCATATTGCTAAACCTTGTGTGTAGGGACAGACAAGGATAGGCAGTCGAGAGTGTCAGTGTCATAATCTTTGCTAAACCTAGTGTGCTGAACCATAGTGCTAAACCTTGTGTGTAGGGACAGACAAGGATAGGCAGTCGAGAGTGTCAGTGTCATAATCTTTGCTAAACCTAGTGCGCTGAACCATATTGCTAAACCTTGTGTGTAGGGACAGACAAGGATAGGCAGTCGAGAGTGTCAGTGTCATAATCTTTGCTAAACCTAGTGTGCTGAACCATATTGCTAAACCTTGTGTGTAGGGACAGACAAGGATAGGCAGTCGAGAGTGTCAGTGTCATAATCTTTGCTAAACCTAGTGTGCTGAACCATATTGCTAAACCTTGTGTGTAGGGACAGACAAGGATAGGCAGTCGAGAGTGTCAGTGTCATAATCTTTGCTAAACCTAGTGCGCTGAACCATATTGCTAAACCTTGTGTGTAGGGACAGACAAGGATAGGCAGTCAACAGTGTCAGTGTCCTATTCTTTGCTAAACCTTGTGTGCAGGGAGAAAGAAGGATAGGCAGGGGACAGTGTCAGTGTCATTGTTGCTAAGCCTCCTGCACAGTATACATCTGAAGCTAGCCCTTATTGCTGTTTTTTCCTGGTGTGTTACACTGACAGGCATTTGCAGCACTTACAGCGGGCGGAGTGTGCTTCCTGCAAAATAAACACCTGAAGCTACCCCTTATTGCTGGTTTTCCCATCTCCCTGCAGGCCATTAGAATGTCTGGAAGGCAAACAAGGAGAAGCAGACAGTCAGGAGCCAATAAAAGAGGGCGAGCAGGCTCTGTGTCTGGGGGCAACAGTGCTGGTCGTGGACGCGGTGCATTGTCATCAGCACATGGCCATGGGAAACGCTTGTCCTTCTTTTCGGCAGCTGGACATGTTGAGCCACATCATGCCGAAGACTTGGTAGAGTGGATGACCAAGCCCTCCTCATCCTCCTCATCCTCTCTCACCCAGGCTCAGGGTACTGGCAAAGCAGCTGCCAAAGCGTCCTCTTCCCTGGTATCAATGTTATGATCAGTCACTCCTTCCCTAGACCCACCATGTCCTCCTCCTGAGGAGTCCCCCGAACTGTTTGAGCACAGTGTTGGGTACATGCTCCAGGAGGATGCCCAGCGTTTAGAAGGGTCTGATGATGATACCCAGCTAGAGGAAGGCAGTAGCATGAGAGCAGAGAGAGGGGATGCTCAAGAAGGACACCAATCTGGCAGTCATGTTCCAGCAGCTGCAGCATACTGCCAGATTGGCTCCAGTGATGAGGAGGGAGGGGATGATGAGGTCACTGACTCCACGTGGGTGCCTAATAGGAGAGAGGAGGAGGAGGAGGATGAGGAGGAGGCACATCTCCAACGAGGCAGGATGCCCTTGGGTGGCCAGCGTAAGGGCAGCACACCGACGGAATCACACCGCAGAGCTCCGCCTGTGCAGGGCGCTGCCTCTGCCCGTTATTCAAAAAGTTCTTTGGTGTGGGCCTTTTTTGAGGCGAGTGCATCAGATCGCACAGCTGCTGTTTGCAACATATGTCTCAAGCGTATATCGCGTGGCCAAAACATCAGCCGCTTGGGCACCACATGCTTGACCAGACATATGTTGACCTGCCATGCAGCTCGTTGGCAAGCCTACCTTAAAGACCCACACCAAAGAACAAAAAGGACCTCTCCTTGCACCGCATCAGCTGGGATCTCCAACCCCACTATACCTTCAGTCCTCTCTGAAACCTGCACTGAGAGGAATGAAGGTGTAGAATTAGGTGTGTCACAGCCAAGTACTTGCGGCCACTCTGCTAGCAGTTAGTGATGAGCCGAACACCCCCGGGTTCGGTTCGCACCAGAACCCGCGAACGGACCGAAAGTTCGTACGAACATTAGAACCCTATTAAATACAATGGATGCGAACGTTCGAATTCTAAAGTGCTAATTATAACGACTATTATGCATGTTATTGTCCTAAAAAGGGTTTGGGAACCCGGGTTCTGCACCAGGGGACATGTATCAATGCAAAAAGAAGTTTTAAAAACGGTCGTTTTCGGGAGCAGTCATTTTAATGATGCATAAAGTGAAAAAAAAAAGTCAAATATTCCTTTAAATATCGTACCTGGGGGGGTGTCTAAAGTATGCCTGTGAAGTGCCACGTGTTTCCCGTGTTTAGAACTGTCCCTGCACAAAATGACACTTCTAAAGGAAAAAAAACATGACATAGCTACCCCATCACACTCCCCCCCCCCTGTCTGGGTAAAGGGGGCCTTGAGAGGCAAGGAAGTCCTCCTCTTCCTGCCTCTGTTCTGCCTCAAGTGCCCTGTCCATTATTCCACGCAGCGTGTGCTCCAACAGGTGGACAAGAGGTACAGTGTCACTGATGCATGCACTGTCACTGCTCACCATCCTCGTGGCCTCCTCAAATGGTGCCAGGACAGTGCATGCATCCCTGATCATGCCCCACTGGCGTGGAGAAAAAAAACCAAGCTCCCCTGACCCTGTCCTGGTGCCGTAGTCGCACAGGTACTCATTGATGGCCCTCTGCTGCGTGTGCAGCCGCTGCAGCATGGCCAACGTTGAGTTCCACCTGGTGGGCATGTCACATATAAGGCGGTTCTTGGGCAGGTTCAACTCCTTTTGCAGCTCAGCCAGGCGAGCACTGGCATTATAAGATCTGCGGAAATGCACACAGACTTTCCTGGCCTGCCTCAGGACATCCTGTAAGCCTGGGTACCTGCCCAAGAACCGCTGCACCACCAGGTTAAGGACGTGAGCCACACAGGGCACATGAGTCAGTTGTCCCTGTCGGGGGGCGGAGAGGAGGTTGGTGCCATTGTCGCAAACCACCATTCCTGGCTTAAGCTGGCGTGGCGTCAACCACCTCTCGGCCTGGCCCTGCAGAGCAGACAGGACCTCTGCCCCAGTGTGGCTTCTGTCCCCCAAACACACCAGCGCAAGCACGGCATGGCATCTTTTTGCCTGCGTACTTGCGTAGCCCCTTGAACGCCTACGGAGCACCGCTGGTTCCGAGGACAAACCACAGGAAGAGGCCATGGAGGAAGAAGAAGAGGAGGGGGTGGAGGAGAGAGGTGTGTCACAACCAGTAGTAGCATTTTGGAGGCGTGGCGGTGGAACAACCTCCAACACTACTGCACCTTGTCCTGCATCCTTCCCAGCTGCCAAAAGAGTGACCCAATGGGCCGTGAAAGAAAGGTAACGTCCCTGTCCATGCCTGCTGGACCATGAGTCAGCGGTAATATGCACCTTACCGCTGACCGCCCTGTCCAGCGAGGCCAAGACATTGCCTTCCACATGCCGGTAGAGAGCCGGAATAGCCTTCCGTGAGAAAAAGTGGCGTTTGGGAACCTGCCACTGAGGAACCGCACATTGCACAAACTCACGGAAGGGGGCCGAGTCTACCAACTGAAAAGGCAGCAGTTGAAGCGCTAGCAATTTAGCCAAGCTAGCATTCAACCGCTGGGCATGTGGATGGCTGGGAGTGAACTTCTTTCGACGGTCCAGCAGCTGGGGCAGGGAAATTTGCCTGCTAGAATCGGACGTCGGTGTACTGCTAGCAGAGTGGCCGCAAGTACTTGGCTGTGACACACCTAATTCTACACCTTCATTCCTCTCAGTGCATGTTTCAGAGAGGACTGAAGTTATAGTGTGGTTGGAGATCCCAGCTGATGCGGTGCAAGGAGAGGTCCGCTTTGTTCTTTGGTGTGGGTCTTTGAGGTAGGCTTGCCAACGAGCTGCATGGCAGGTCAACATATGTCTGGTCAGGCATGTGGTACCCAAGCGGCTGATGTTTTGGCCACGCGATATACGCTTGAGACATCTGATGCACTAGCCTCAAAAAAGGCCCACACCAAAGAACTTTTGGAATGACGGGCAGAGGCAGCGTCCTGCACAGGCGGAGCTCTGCGGTGTGATTCCGTCGGTGTACTGCCCTTACGCTGGCCACCAAAGGGCATCCTGCCTCGTTGGAGATGTGCCTCCTCCTCATCCTCCTCCTCCTCCTCTCTCCTATTAGGCACCCACGTGGAGTCAGTGACCTCATCATCCCCTCCCTCCTCATCACTGGAGCCAATCTGGCAGTATGCTGCAGCTGCTGGAACATGACTGCCAGATTGGTGTCCTTCTTGAGCATCCCCTCTGTCTGCTCTCACGCTACTGCCTTCCTGTAGCTGGGTTTCATCATCAGACCCTTCGAAACGCTGGGCATCCTCCTGGAGCATGTACCCAACACTGTGCTCAAACAGTTCGGGGGACTCCTCAGGAGGAGGACATGGTGGGTCTAGGGAAGGAGTGACTGATGATGAGTCTGACATTGATACCAGGGAAGAGGACGCTTTGGCAGCTGCTTTGCCAGTACCCTGAGCCTGGGTGAGAGAGGATGAGGAGGAGGAGGAGGGCTTGGTCATCCACTCTACCAAGTCTTCGGCATGATGTGGCTCAACATGTCCAGCTGCCGAAAAGAAGGACAAGCGTGTCCCATGGCCATGTGCTGATGACAATGCACCGCGTCCACGACCAGCACTGTTGCCCCCAGACACAGAGCCTGCTTGCCCTCTTTTATTGCCTCCTGACTGTCTGCCTCTCCTTGTTTGCCTTCCAGACATTCTAATGGATGGCCTGCAGGGAGATGGGAAAAAAGCAATAAGGGCTACCTTCAGGTGTCCTTCTCTGTCCCTTTACTTAAGGATTTCTAAATATGGTTGAGGATGATTGCTTTCGCACAGAATAGCACAATGACAATTTCCCTGACTGTCCAAAAAACAAGGATTTCAAAGATGGTTGATGAGGAATGCTTTAGCACAGTATAGCACAAGGAGAATTTCCCTCACTGTCCTTCCCTGTCCCTACAAACAAGGATTAGCACAGTAAAACACACTGACACTCTCCCTACCTATAGTTTTCTGTCCCTATAAAAAATGTTTTTTTTAAAGATGGTTGATGATGAATGCTTTAGCACAGTATAGCACAAGGAGAATTTCCCTCACTGTCCTTCCCTGTCCCTACAAACAAGGATTAGCACAGTAAAACACACTGACACTCTCCCTACCTATAGTTTTCTGTCCCTATAAAAAATGTTTTTTTTAAAGATGGTTGATGATGAATGCTTTAGCACAGTATAGCACAAGGAGAATTTCCCTCACTGTCCTTCCCTGTCCCTACAAACAAGGATTAGCACAGTAAAACACACTGACACTCTCCCTACCTATAGTTTTCTGTCCCTATAAAAAAATGTTTTTTTAAAGATGGTTGATGATGAATGCTTTAGCACAGTATAGCACAAGGAGAATTTCCCTCACTGTCCTTCCCTGTCCCTACAAACAAGGATTAGCACAGTAAAACACACTGACACTCTCCCTACCTATCCTTCTCTTTCCCTAAACTAAAGGAATCCAGGTTAAGCAAGAAAAAAAAATGTCACTGTCCCTGCCTATGCTTCTCTTTCCCTGCTCCGGAACACACTACATGCTGGCGGCCTTTTATAGTGTGGGGCGTGTACTAAACACCCTCAGCAATAATTGGCCACAGGCATCCTGCCTGTGGCCAATCATTGCTCTCCTCGCTGCCGGCGCTGTGATTGGCCAAGCATGCGGGGTCACAGTGCATGCTTGGCCAATCACAGCGCCTGGATGACACTGCGATGGCGTAGTGCATTGTGGGCCGCAAATTAGGCGCGAACGGCCCAAATCGTTCGTTGTTCGGCGAACGATCGAACAGCCGATGTTCGAGTCGAACGTATGTTCGACTCGAACACCGAGCTCATCCCTACTAGCAGTACACCGACGTCCCATTCTAGCAGGCAAATTTCCCTGCCCCAGCTGCTGGACCGTCGAAAGAAGTTCACTCCCAGCCATCCACATGCCCAGCGGTTGAATGCTAGCTTGGCTAAATTGCTAGCGCTTCAACTGCTGCCTTTTCAGTTGGTAGACTCGGCCCCCTTCCGTGAGTTTGTGTAGTGTGCGGTTCCTCAGTGGCAGGTTCCCAAACGCCACTTTTTCTCACGGAAGGCGATTCCGGCTCTCTACAGGCATGTGGAAGGCAATGTCTTGGCCTCGCTGGACAGGGTGGTCAGCGGTAAGGTGCATATTACCGCTGACTCATGGTCCAGCAGGCATGGACAGGGACGTTACCTTTCTTTCACGGCCCATTGGGTCACTCTTTTGGCAGCTGGGAAGGATGCAGGACAAGGTGCAGAAGTGTTGGAGGTTGTTCCACCGCCACGCCTCCAAAATGCTACTACTGGTTGTGACACACCTCTGTCCTGCACCCCCTACTCTTCTTCTTCCATGGCCTCTTCCTGTGCTTTGTCCTCGGAACCAGCATGTGGAAGGCAATGTCTTGGCCTCGCTGGACAGGGTGGTCAGCGGTAAGGTGCATATTACCGCTGACTCATGGTCCAGCAGGCATGGACAGGGACGTTACCTTTCTTTCACGGCCCATTGGGTCACTCTTTTGGCAGCTGGGAAGGATGCAGGACAAGGTGCAGAAGTGTTGGAGGTTGTTCCACCGCCACGCCTCCAAAATGCTACTACTGGTTGTGACACACCTCTGTCCTCCACCCCCTCCTCTTCTTCTTCCTCCGTGGACTCTTCCTGTGCTTTGTCCTCGGAACCAGCGGTGCTCCGTAGGCGTTCAAGGGGCTACGCAAGTACGCAGGCAAAAAGATGCCATGCCGTGCTTGCGCTGGTGTGTTTGGGGGACAGGAGCCACACTGGGGCAGAGGTTCTGTCTGCTCTGCAGGGGCAGGCCGAGAGGTGGTTGACGCCACGCCAGCTTAAGCCAGGAATGGTAGTTCGGGACAATGGCACCAACCTCCTCTCCGCTCTCCGACAGGGACAACTGACCCATGTGCCCTGTGTGGCTCACGTCCTTGGGCAGGTACCCGGGCTTACAGGATGTCCTGAGGCAGGCCAGGAAAGTCTGTGTGCATTTCCGCAGATCTTATAATGCCAGTGCTCGCCTGGCTGAGCTGCAAAAGATGTTGAACCTGCCCAAGAACCGCCTTATATGTGACATGCCCACCAGGTGGAACTCAACGTTGGCCATGCTGCAGCGGCTGCACACGCAGCAGAGGGCCATCAATGAGTACCTGTGCGACTACGGCACCAGGACAGGGTCAGGGGAGCTCGGGTTTTTTTCACCACGCCAGTGGGGCATGATCAGGGATGCATGCACTGTCCTGGCACCATTTGAGGAGGCCACGAGGATGGTGAGCAGTGACAGTGCATGCATCAGTGACACTGTACCTCTTGTCCACCTGTTGGAACATACGCTGCGTGGAATAATGGACAGGGCACTTGAGGCAGAACAGAGGCAGGAAGAGGAGGACTTCCTTGCCTCTCTAGGCCCCCTTTACCCAGACAGTGTTCCTTCTGTCCCACCCATCGCACAGGAAGAAGAGGAGGAGGAGGAGGAGGAGGATTGTGTCAGCATGGAGGTGGAGCCTGGCACTCAGCATCATCAGCAGCAGTCTTTTAGGGATGATTTACAGTCCCAAGAAACCAGTGGACTTGTACGTGGCTGGGAGGAGGTGGCTGCAGATCATGTCGTCCTTAGTAACCCAAAGGACTCCAGACTGAATGCCTCAGCTAACCTACGCTGTATGGCCTCCCTGATCCTGCAAAGTCTGCAGAAGGATCCTCGTATTCTTCGGATCAAGGAGAGGGACCATTACTGGCTGGCCACTCTCCTTGATCCACGGTACAAGGGTAAGGTTGCGGACCTTATCTTACCGTCGCAGAGGGAGCAGAGGATGAGACAACTCCGGGAGGCCTTGCAGAAAGGTCTGTGCAACGCGTTCCCAGAGACTGGGAGGTTACAAACTCCTGGTCTTGGACAACGAGTTGCTGAGGCTTCGGTCAGTCAAAGAAGGAGCGGTGGGGAAGGTGGCTGTCTGACCGAAGTGTTCAGACAATTCTTTAGTCCGCAGCCCCAAGGTATGATCGGTTCCAGCAACCATCGCCAGCGTCTGATATACATGGTGCAGGAATACCTAGGGGCAAGGTCAGACTTGGACACCTTCCCCACCGAAAATCCTCTGGCTTACTGGGTCTTGAGGATGGATCACTGGCCAGAGCTTGCACAGTATGCAATTGAGCTACTGGCCTGTCCTGCATCCAGCGTTCTTTCAGAACGCACATTCAGTGCTGCTGGAGGATTTGTCACGGATCACAGGGTGCGCCTGTCCACCGACTCTGTTGATCGACTGACCTTCATAAAGATGAACCAGTCTTGGATCACCACCAGCTACCAAACACCTGAAGCTGATATAACAGACTAATTTATTTTCAAATGTCACATCCCTTCAAGACTGATGCTGATGCTGAGAGTTTGTCCTGTTATGTTGACTGACTATCCTCCTCCTCAATGATCCGATTGACGATGATAGCTTGGAAGAACATTTTTGTTTCTGGGTGCCGCCACCAGTGGCTAAGGCCCAATTTTTCAGCCCCTGTTTAACAGGGGTGTGTTATTACAATTTTTTATGCAATGCTTTGCAGCAGGGCTCATTCCTGCACTCCAAGTAGAGTATCTGGGAGTGGTTGCAGTGTCGTGGCACCAGTGCCTAAGGCTCAATTTTTCTGCCCCTGTTTAACAGGGGCATGTAATTACAATTCTTGATCTAATAATTCACAGCAGGGCCCATTCCTGAGCCCACCAAGAGTAACTGTGAGGCCTTACAGTGTTGTGTCAACACCACCACCACCACCACCACCACCACCACCAAAGGCCCAATTTTTCAGCCCCTGTTCAACAGGGGCATGCAATTACAATTCTTGATCTAATAATTCACAGCAGGGCCCATTCATGCGCCCACCAAAAGTAACTGTGAGGGCTCACAGTGTTGTGGCAACAGCAACATGTAAGGGGCAAATTTCAGCTGAGTATATACGGCAGGCCCCTACTTTCAAACATCCAACTTACAAACGACTCCTCCTTGCAAACGGAAGGATACAACAGGAAGTGAGAGGAAATCTACCCCTAGGAAGGCAAATTCTCTCCTGTAAGAGTTAATATGGGAAAAAAAGTGTCTCCTCTCCACTGATTCTTTATCACCAATTCTTGTTTCAATAAAAACCCCAAATTTTCAAAAAACATTTGTCATTAGGACGGAAAGTGAGGTGAACTGTTCTGAACAGGTGCACACTGCACAGACAGAAAAACAAATGTTACAGGGGTGATAACCCTTCGCTATGTTTTCCAAAAAGCTTAAAAATATATTTTTTGGCTGGAGCTACACTTAAACAATGTACCTGTTCAAAATTACAAACAGATTCTACATAAGAACAAACCTACAGTCCCTGTCTTGTATGCACCGCCTGTATACGGCTGTTCAGAGTATATAGGGCCTTTTTTATTTTGTGTGCGGGGTTCCCCTAATATCCATACAAGACCCAAAGGGGCTGGTAATGGGCTGGGGTAAGGGGAGGGGAGTGTGATGGGGTAGCTATGTCATTTTTCTTAAAGATTTTCGTCCATATTACCGGGACCAGACATTACATTAAAGCCGCAAGCAGTTTTAAATGGCTTTTTTTCCTTTAGAAATGTAATTTTGTGCAGGGACAGTTCTAAACACGGGAAACACGTGGCACTTCACAGGCATACTTTAGACACCCCCCAGGTATGATATTTAAAGGAATATTTGACTTTTTTTATTCACTTTATGCATCATTAAAATGACTGCTCCAGAAAAACGGCCGTTTTTAAAACTTCTTTTTGCATTGATACATGTCCCCTGGTGCAGAACCCGGGTTCCCAAACCCTTTTTAGGACAATAACATGCATAATAGTCGTTATAATTAGCACTTTAGATTTCGAACGTTCGCATCCATTGTATTTAATAGGGTTCTAAAGTTCGTGCGAACTTTCGGTCCGTTCGCGGGTTCTTGTGCGAACCAAACCCGGGGGTGTTCGGCTCATCACTACTTCTCTACTATCCAATTATTCAGCCAAGCACTGTCAATATCAGCCTGTATGAGGCTACCAGCAGGGTTGCCAACCGTAAGTAAATTTACTGACTGTTTGTAAAAATCAGTGATTAATTACAGCTGTCAATAAATTTTAGTTAGAGAAATTTTGTCAGTAAAAATCAGTCCTTTTTTTCAGCCAGGTTAGTGTTGGCTCAACAAGTGTAAGAATGAACCGCTTGAGAGCTTGATGCATGACCAGCAGCCACTTATCCAGGCAGAGTTTGGAGCCAGTTGGGATAATTTTCAAACAGAAGCAGGCTGGAGCTGGTGGCGGAAGGAGCAGGCGGCCGCATTTGCCAATCCTGTTTGTGCAGTGGTGCGCAGTCATGTTGGAACAGGAAGGGGCCATCCCTAAACTGTTCCCACAAAGTTGGGATCATCAAATTGTCCAAAATGTCTTGGTATGCTGACGCCTTAAGAGTTCCCTTCACCGGAACTAAGGGGCCAAGCCCAACTCCTGAAAAACAACCCCACACCATAATCCCCCCTCCACCAAATGATTTGGACCAGTGCACAAAGCAAGGTCCATAAAGACATGGATGAGCAAGTTTGGGGTGGAGGAACTTGACTGACATGCACAGAGTCCTGACCTCAACCCGATAGAACACCTTTGGGATGAATTAGAGCGAAGACTGCGAGCCAAGCCTTCTCGTCCAACATCAGTGCCTGACTGCACAAATGTGCTTCTGGAAGAATGGTCAAACATTCCCATAGACACACTCCTAAACCTTGTGGACAGCCTTCCCAGAAGAGTTGAAGCTGTTATAGCTGCAAAGGTTGGGCCTACCCAATATTGAATCCTATGGATTAAGACTGAGATGCCATTAAAGTTAATGTGCGTGTAAAGGCAGGTGTCCCAATACTTTTGGTAATATAGTGTTGTTCAACGGGGGCTGGGTATGGGTGGAGGTAAAGTTCTGAGAGCTTATCCACAGCTGGGTGTTGGTGGATCCAAAGTCTTGGTGGACCCATAGAGAGTAGGGCATGGGTGGCTGTAAATCCTGATAGATCAGCCAGAGCTTGACTTGAGAGGATACAAAGTCCTGATAGATTCACCCACAGGTGAAAAAGGGTAGATCAAAAGTCTTGATGGACCCACCTAAAGCTGAGCATGGGCAGATCCAAACTCCTATTGGATCCAGCCAGAGTTGGTAAATGCGAAGTCCTGAGAGATTACCCAGGGCTGGGTGTGGTGGGACCCAAAGTTCTGGTGGATCCTCCAAAAGCAGGACATGAGTAGATGTAAATCCAGATACAGTAAATCCTCAAAGTTATGCTTGAGAAGATCCAAAGTACTAATACATTCACCCAGGGGTGAAAAGGGGGTTAATGCAAAGTCTTGATGGCCTCACCTTGAGTTGAGCATGTTCAGATCCAAACTCTTAATGGATCCACCCAGAGCTGGTCATGGGTGGATGCAAAGTCCTCAGAGACTACCCAATGCTGGGTGTGGGTGGAACCAAAGTTCTGGTCATGGGAGGATGTAAATCCTGATAAATTCCCCAGAGCTAGACTTGAGAGGATCTGCATGGGCAGATCCAAACTCTTATTGGAACCAGACAGAGTTGGTTGTGGGTGAATGCAAAGTCCTGAGAGATTTCCCAGGGCTGGGTGCGGGGGGAACCCAAATGTGACGGACCCCCGTACTCAAGATGAGTCTGCCCGTTGTAAATGCTTCCTCTGTCCAGTACCACACGATTCAAGATCCCTCCGAGCACCCAGTCATTAGCCATTAGGGATGAGCCGAACACCCCCCGGTTCGGTTCGCAGCAGAACATGCGAACAGGCAAAAAATTTGTTCAAACGCGTTAAAGTCTATGGGACACGAATGTGAAAATTCAAAAGTGCTAATTTTAAAGGTTAATATGCAAGTTATTGTCATAAAAAGTGTTTGGGGACTCGGGTCCTGCCCCAGGGGACATGTATCAATGCAAAAAAAAGTTTTAAAAACAGCCGTTTTTTCAGGAGCAGTGATTTTAATAATACTTAAAGTGAAACAATTAAAGTGAAATATTCCTTTAAATATCGTGCCTGGGGGTGTCTATAGTATGCCTGTAAAGTGGCGCATTTTCCCGTGTTTAGAACAGTCCCTGCGCAAAATTACATTTCTAAAGGAAAAAAAGTAATTTAACCACTTGACGACTGGGCACTTAAGCCCCCTTAATAACCAGACCAATTTTCAGTTTTCAGTGCTCTAACATGTTGAATGACAATTACTCAGTCGTACAACACTGTACCCATATAAAATTGTTGTGCTTTTTTTTTCCACACAAATAGAGCTTTCTTTTGGTGGTATTTATTCACCGTTGGGTTTTTTTATTTTTTGCGCTATAAGAGAAAAAAGACTGAAAATTCTGTAAAAAAAAAAACATTTTTCTTTGTTTCTGTTATAAAATTTAGCAAATTAGTAATTTTTCTTGCTAAATTTTGGCCAAAATTTATACTGCTACACATCTTTGGTAAAAATAAGTACAAATTGGTGGATATTATTTGGTCTTTGTGAAAATTATAGAGTCCACAAGCTGTGGTGCCAATCTCTGAAAATTGATCACACCTGAAGTACTGACGGCCTATCTCAATTCTTGAGACCCTAACATGCCAGAAAAGTACAAATACCCCCCAAATGACCCCTTTTTAGAAAGAAGACATTCCAAGGTATTTAAAAAGAGGCATTGTGAGTTTTTTGAAGTTGTAATTTTTTCCCCACAATTCTTTGAAATATCAAGATTTTTTTTTTCACAAAATTGTCATATTAGCAGGTTATTTCTCACATACAGCATATGCATTCCACAAATTACACCCCAAAACACATTCTGCTATTACTTCCGAGTATGGCGATACCACATGTGTGAGACTTTTACACAGCGTGGCCACATACAGAGGCCCAACATGCAGGGAGCGCCATCAGGCGTTCTGGAGCACCCAGGCCAATTCTGACATTTCTCTCCTACATGTAAAAACCATCATTTGTTTGCTAGAAAATTACATAGAACCCCAAAACATTATATATGTTTTTTTTAGCAAAGACCTTAGAAAATACAATGGTGGTCGTTGCAACTTTTTATCTCACACGGTATTTGCGCAGCAATTTTCTAACGAGTTTTTTTACGGAAAAAAACTGTTTTGTGCTTAAAAAAAACAAAAAAACAGTGAAGTTAGCCCAATGTTTTTACATAATGTGAAAGATGAAGTTACGCAGAGTAAATAGATACCTAATATGTCACCCTTCAAAATTGCACACGCTCGTGGAATGGCGCCAAACTTCGCTACTTAAAAATCCCCATAGGCGACATTTTAAATATTTTTACTGGTTACATGTTTCGAGTTACTGAGGAGGTCTAGGGCCAAAATTATTGTTCTTGCTCTAACGTTCGCAGAGATACCTCACATGTGTGGTTTAAAACACTGTTTTCATATGTGGGCGGGACTTACGTATGCGTTCGCTTCTGTATGCGAGTTTACGGGGACAGGGGCGCTTTAAAAAAATATAATTATTTTATTGTTAATTTTACTTTATTTATTTTAGTTTGACACGTTTTTCCGCAAAAATAATTTTTTTGATCACTTTTATTCCTATTACAAGGAACGTAAACATCCCTTGTAATAGGAATATGGCATGACAGGTCCTCTTTACAGTCAGATATGGGGTCAATAAGACCCCACATCTCACCTCCAGGCTGGGAATCCTGAAATAAAAATAAAAAAAACAATCCTGGCTTCGATCGTAGCGGTGAGTCGGTAGAAGCACCGGAGGGCGGCGGGAGGGGGGACGTCCCCTCTCGCCTCCCGTAAGAATGATCAAGCGGTGGAACAGCCGCTATGATTGTTCTTATGGTGTAGGCAATCGCCGGCTGAAAAAGCCGATATCTGAATGATGCCTGTAGCTGCACCCATCATTCAGATATCCCCGCACAAAGTCAAGGACGTCATATGACGGCCGGTGGGCGGGAAGTGGTTATTGCAGAGTATTGCAGTGTATTGCAGGGTATTGCAGAGTATTGCAGAGTATTGCAGGGTATTGCGGAGTATTGCAGGGTATTGCGGAGTATTGCAGGGTATTGCGGAGTATTGCAGTGTATTGAGGAGTATTGCAGTGTATTGAGGAGTATGGCAGGGTATTCCGGAGTATGGCAGGGTATTCCGGAGTTTGGCAGGGTATTGCACAGTATTGCTCAGTATGGGCAGGGTATTGCAGAGTATTGCACAGTATGGGCAGAGAATTGCCAGGGTATTGCACAGTATGGGCAGAGTATTGGCAGGGTATTGCACAGTATGGGCAGAGTATTGGCAGGGTATTGCACAGTATGGGCAGGGATGGCTGAGCATGGGTGGATGGATGGCTGGATCTGTGACTGCAATCGTCACAGATCCAGCCCACAGTGCTGCTGCCATCCGCTCTCTCCCCCTCCCCTCTCACACTGTACCGATTGGTACAGAGAGGGGAGAGAGGAACCGGCGTCATCACATGACGCCGGTCTGTTTACAAGTGATCGCTCCGTCATTTGACGGAGCGTTCACGTGGTAAACGGCCGCTATCAGCGGTGATTTACCGTGATGCGGTCACGGAGACTCATGTGTGCGCGCCCCAGGGGGCGCGATTCTGGGAGAACGTTATATAAAGCCCTCCTAGTGTTAAGGAACCACCCTGTCCCCATTATTCGGCGGTGGGCGGTGGTTAAGTGGTTAAAACTACTCGGGGCTATAATGAATTGTCGGGTCCCGCAATAGAGATAAAAGTAATTGAAAAAAACGGCATGGGTTCCCCCCCCCAGTCCATTACCAGGCCCTTTGGGTCTGGTATGAATATTAAGGGGAACCCCGATCCAAAATAAAAAAAAAATTGCGTGGGGGTCCCCCAAATTCCATACCAGGCCCTTCAGGTCTGGTATGGATATTAAGGGAAACACTGCGCCAATTTTGTTTTAAAAAACCTGCAAGGTTGCATGCTCGGATAAGGGTCTGGTATGGATTTTTGGGGGGACCCCCACGCCATATTTTTTCATTTTGGCGCGTGGTTCCCCTCAAAATCCATACCAGATTCTTCAGATCTGGTATGGATTATAAGGGAAATCCCGTGCCAAAAAACCCCCCAAAAAACCATACCAGACCCTTATCCGAGCACGCAACCTGGAAGGCTTAAGGAAAAGAGGGGGGACGAGAGAGCGCCCCCCCTTCTGAACCATACCAGGCCACATGCCCTCAACATGGTGGGGATGCTTTGGGGTCCAAAGCACCATGTCCCCATGTTTATGGGGACAAGGGCCTCATCCCCACAACCCTTGCCTGGTGGTTGTGGGGGTCTGCGGGCGAGAGGCTTATCGGAAACTGGAAGCCCCCTTTAACAAACCCCCAGATCCCGACCCCGCCTTCGTGAATTGGTAATGGGGTAAATTGTACATTGTTCTAAACAGCGGCCGCCTCCCACGGAGGCGGATCGTGGCGGGGTTTTATTTATTTTTTCATCGGAACGGCGCTCGAGATGGATATACATCGCTGGAAATTTTTATTTTTGTCCCAAGCTGTCTCTTGTGTTTTTTACCATTTTTGACACTTTTTTTGTGAAATGGTAGGGGTACAATGTACCCTGTTACCAATTCACATAGGGGGGCCGGGATCTGGGGGTCCCCTTTGTTAAAGGGGGCTTCCAGATTCCGATAAACCCCCCGCCCGCAGACCCCCACAATCACCGGTCAAGGGTTGTGGGGATGAGGCCCTTGTCCCCATCAACATGGGGACATGGTGCTTTGGACCCTAAAGCATCCTCCCCATGTTGAGGGCATGTGGCCTGGTACGGTTCAGGAGGGGGGCCGCTCTCTCGTCCCCCTCTTTTCCTGCGGCCTGCAAAGTTGCGTGCTCGGATAAGGGTCTGGTATGGATTTTTGGGGGGACCCCCACTCCATTTTTTTTTCATTTTGGCGCGTGGTTCCTCTTAAAATCCATACCAGACCTGAAGAGTCTGGCATGGATTTTAAGGGGGACCCATATGCAATTTTTTTTAAAAGCGAAGGGTTCCCCTTAATATCCATACCAGACCTGAAGGGCCTGGTATGGAATTTGGGGGGAACCCCACGCAATTTTTTTTTTTTATTTTGGTTCGGGGGTTCCCCTTAATATTCATACCAGACTGAAAGGGCCTGGTAATGGACTGGGGGGAACCCATGCCGCTTTTTTCAATTACTTTTATCTGTATTGCGGGACCCGACAATTCATTATAGCCGCAAGTAGTTTTAAATGACTTATTTTCCTTTAGGCATATTTCACTTTTATTGTTTCACTTTAAGCATTATTAAAAATCACTGTCCCGAAAAAACTGACGTTTTAGATTTTTTTTTTTTGCATTGATACATGTCCCCTGGGGCAGGACCCAGGTCCCCAAACACTTTTTATGACAATACCATGCATATAAGCCTTTAAAATTAGCACTTTTGATTTCCACTATAGACTTTTAAAGGGTGTTCCGCGGCTTTCGGATTTGCCGTGAATACCCCAAACGTTTGACTCGAACATCGGGCTCATCTCTATTAGCCGTAACTCAATGTAGGGTGAAAACAACAGACTCTTTATTCATACACATGTAACAACAGATATATAAGTCAGGGACAATCCCCCTCTCCCTTGGATTCAGGGTGGGGTAAACTGTCCAATCAGCAATAAGGAACACAGAGGCATTGAAACATTTGAACAATAGAACACCTTATCAGCAGGGAGGGCTGTTGGAAGGATCCGCCCCCTCCTCTCTCTGCCCTGCCCCCGGTTTACATGCCAGGAACACCAATACAAACATCCATCCCATAATACACTTCTCCTAAGGCAGACAGATACAACAGAACAATGGGACAAAGCCACACCCCAAATGATCCCAGCAAAGAGTCCAACGCATGAGACAACACACAATATATATATATATATATATATATATATATATATATATAGTGAAGGACTAGCATCAAATGTAGAGCTTGAAGGACACCGCCACTCGCTGGTTCTTCTTTTTAAGGGCTTTGTTTGCCCATTTTTATTAAAAGAAGTCAAAACAAAATGAAAGGTTTCCCTCGCAGGGGTTTCAGTACTCCTTTTCAACAACAAAATGACCTTCAGCCTCCTGGCTTATACATACAGCAGTGCTGCTCAGGCCTTCCACTTCAGGCTCTTGTCTGTCTCCTATAGACTATTCCATCTGCAACACCATCCATTTGGATAGCAGCCCCTTGCTGCTCTGACCCTCAGACCTGGGTCTCTGGCTTCCACTGTGCACACAAGCACTCTCTGACTTCTCCAGTGCACACAAGCACTCTCTGACTTCTCCAGTGCACACTTGCACTCTATGGCTTCCCCAGTGCACACCTGCACTCGTCGGGAGGGTGGGGCCCAGAATGCTGGTCCTGATTCTACTATCAGGCCCACACACACCTGAACAATCAGTGTGCAGTTGAGTCTCAAAACCCGGATCCAGGACTGGGGATTTCATCCCACCCGGATCTCTAAGAAATCCCCAAGCTCCGGGTCCCAAAGTGGATTTTAGTAAATCATGAGGAAACTGAAAAGCCAGTTTCCTCCCAAACAAGCAAATACCCTGGAGCCCCTCAACCTGCCTGGTTGAGAATCCTGTATTCATACACTGGTGGGGTACCACACTACCACATACCCTCCCCCCTTGTTTCGATCCGGAGGGAGGAACACCAGCACCCATCATTATGGTTGGGACACCTCTGTGCTGGCTGTCAGCCACGTAGCCCCAACCTTTTTTCCGGGTGCGCTTCCAGGTATGTCCCACCCTGGATCTTAACAAGGTCCTATATTTCCCTATACTCAGCCTTCTCCCTCTTCTTTTGGGGTTCCATAAGCACTGCCTCTCCTGAAATTTTAACAGGGCACCCCTGGTCTTTCTACCAACCCTTCTGCCTTCCTTGCTTCAGGTTCCCAATACCTTTGGACACCACACTGTCATGTACCTTTAACAAACTATTTGGTTCATCATTGACAGACATATTCAAACCAACATTACACCTCTCAACGTTGCACAGATCACCAATGCCTTTTTTTTCAGCATTTGCTAGGGCAGCGTCTGCAGAGGGCACACATAATGGAGGGCCGCCACTACCCACGGGAACCTCACAGGACGTCACCTCCCCTGGGTTCACCCACTCTGCAGGCAGCTGTCCTACCACTTGACCTGTTCTGATGCCATCTGTATTTTTATCCACCTGAACAGACAAGCTCTTGTCTGATCCACATACCATTTTTACCGCGCTTCTTATCTGTTTCCCTGTCTCGGGGACCTTATTAGGTTTGTTGAATACTTTTGTTAGAAACCATACCCTTGGCTCCAGACCTGAGGAGGGACCACACATAGGCGAGAGATTAAATTCCGCAGGACTAAAGCCAAGTTCTACCTCACCTGTTGTCCAACACTCCATGGGTAACTGATCTAACAGATGACACTGATCTAGGCACAAACTACTTCTTTCTGATGTACACATTACATTGCTGCAGCATTCACCTATAGCACTTTTTCTCACAGTGTCTCCGGGTACTTTAAGTTGTACCTCTTTCTGAGTAATAGAAAGCATCTCTGCTATTGCTGCATCTATTCTGGGCCCTTCCTTCTCATGAGATTTAGCGGCTGAGACAGTATCTACGCCCTCTACTGACCACTGCTCAGCTGCACCTTGGAGCACACCAGCAGAGATGTTTTCAGTCACTACACCAGCCGAAGAGACCTTTGATGACTCCAACAGTTCTGAGCGCCTTCCAGGCCACTCAGTAACTGGGAGCACCCCCTTAGAGAACCTCAGAACTATTTGCCACACTGTTAACAAGCTTCCCAGCACAGCCTGTACCACCTGGCTCCACCTATTTGTACCACGCAGCACCACCTGGTCCGACTGCGGTGGAGACACCCAAGTGTACAGTGAGGGCACTTTTACCAACTCCAGCATTTCTAATAAAGTTTTTGTCAACTCTATGCAACCAATGTCTAAATGCGTGACCTTTTTGGGAACCTTTCCCCTGTCCGAGACTTGGAGGGGCTCATCCATTGCAGCTTGTGAGGTTGAGACATTTGAAGAGACCACCATCTCCTTAAAGGTACCCCTCATCCCAGCCTGTTGCTCCCCTGGAGCGCTGTCAGACACACGTCTCCTCTTCACCTCTAACGCTACACCAATGAGCCTCTGCGAGTCAACATTAGTCACATTGTCAACTTGACACTTGCCACTATTTAGTTGCTGGGCCGTGGACGACCCATCTGCCATGCCTGCGCCCAGAACCGTTCCTTCAGACTGGAGGGCATCAGCCTTTGCAGGGGCTGGCGTGCCCTTGAGCACTGGCCATTCTGCGATCCCTCCACTGGGCACAGCAGGTGTTCTGTCCACAACTCTGTCACACATCATTGCTTCGTAATTCCTTGTCACTTGGCCTAGTGCCGCAACTGCTTCCTTGCACCAATCATCCCAGTTTCCTGTGGTTCCATCACTGGTGCTCCACAGCACTGCATCACCTGCTCTAGAAGGCCCAACAGGAACCTGGGATTCACTAGCCAAAACAACACACTTGTCACTTCTATCTACCTCACATTGTGACAATATTTTTTTTCTCACATCACACTGGGAGATTGCATCCTCAACCAAGGCAAGGTGCAATACCTTATTTTGAACACCTTGCTTTGGTGGCGCTACAGACACATACAGCTCTTCATTTTCAGCTTTTGCAGGCTGATCTAACCCCTTGACAACTGGGTTACACTTAGAGTTGTGGGGCTGCGCCCACACACACTCACTATGTAATACAGTCTTTCCTTGTTTCACCAGAGTAGCACCACAACCCTCCTGGAAAACCTCTGGCTCCAACACATGGAGGCCCCATGAGAGTTCCCTGGACAATCCTGCGCTTCTGGTTGTCATGGGAGATATCCTACTCCCATCATTGGTAGTAAACACATTTCCAACATTTTCAGACATGACACTAAAGGAAACACATTTTTCAATGTCATGATCACCAATACCATCACATTTGCCAACAGTAACACTTTTGTCAGCATAACCATCAGAATTTTCACTACGTGTAGACATAACTGCTACTTTTGTGGATTGTATATTACCCACCAAAGCCTCTGAGTGACTCCTCACAGCGCCCTCCATTTTTAAAGGGGCACCCTTTCCTACATGGGCAGCTCCAAAGTTGACCTGGGGAACGCTCGGCTCCGTCACTGCGGGCTTTTTGGAAGTCTCCCTGGGCAACCCTGCAGTACTTGTCACTAGGGAACATGGCACAAGCACTGTTTTGGTCACCCCTAACTCTATTTTCCCAGCCACCTGCTGGACTATAGCAGGCACATGCAGAGTCCCCATGTCCTTTCCAGTCTTTAGCCCTGCGGCTAGTTGGGCTTTATTTTGTGCCTCCCCACTGCTCTGGGTAGCACACTGCCGCAAGTCTATGTCCATTGGCACTGCGGATCTCCCCACTGGATCTACTCCCACTTCACTGGGTTCAGTACCATAAACTGGAACAGTCTTACCATTTTCAGTGGCTGGCCTCATAACCTTCACTTGAGTGCGCTGTCTCTCAGCTGTATCCATACCAGTTACTGTCTCTTTGGGGCCATATGGCGACACTGCAGCCTTTCCAGACTCTTCAGCGGTGTTCCAGAACCTTGGGCAAGTAAAGATCCCATGCCCCACTTGACCACATTCCAAGCACGGTACTGGACGCTGAAATTTAATTTCTTGGCATCTCCTCAATGCCTGGCTCTCTCCAACATGCTGTATTGGCTCCTCCGGAAGCCACTTGTCACGACCCATGGGAGGCACACCCCTTGGTCCACAGACAGCCCGACTGGCCTCCTCTGTGTTGCTATGGGCAACCACTCTCTTTCCTGGCCTTTGATCAGCCTCTCTTCTGGCATATAACACAGGCTTCTCAGACCTTTGTTTTGCTAGGTAGCTTTGCACTGGAGCCAAGGACAAAAGGCACTTGGAGACTGTATGCCCCCACTCACTGCACCGCAAACAGCGCACTTGGTTCCATGTCTTGTCAGGGTTTTCCACCCTGCATCTGCTGGACCCTGTCTCAAGCTGTGTCACTTTCACACTTTTCGCAACAGCTGCTGGTTTAACTGCAGCAGCGTTGCCTGGGGCAACAACACCCCTCTCCCAGGCATGGACATTCGGCAGCTCTCTTTTTGTATGGAAGGTTGGCTTGCCTTCCACTTTAGCTTGGTCCAATCCTGCCAGGTGTCGCTTGCACCAATCCACTGCAGATTCAAACGCTGGTGGACTCTCCACACTAGCAGTCATCTGTGCATTCATTGCACCAGGGTTGCTAGGGACAGCAGCAGCCCTCTTTTCCCTTGGAAAACTCTGTTTAGGCCTGTATGGGGTTCGATCAGGCGGTAACAACCCCTCCAGCCACAGAGCTCTTTCTCTTGCTTCAGCAAGGATCGCCTCCTTTTTATGCTTTGGCCGCCCCATCCTTGCGGTGTTGCACACAGCAACCAGTAACACAGTTCACAGCAGAGGGAAGAAAATGTGATTCTCCTTTCACAGGTACACAACCTGCATGCAACACAGTCCATCAAACTTCTGTGCAATGCAGTTTGCCTGGCTGTCACACACAGCTAGCAGCAGTTCACTGCAGAGAAAAAAAAAATTGACTTTTTGTTCACAGGTACACCACCTGCAACAAATTGGAGCACTGTCTCTTTAAGGCTAGTTTACCTTTCGCTTGCAGGTTCTCTTCACCTGCACACACACAGATTATGCAGTCTCATGCACCAAAAACACAGTTCATATAACAGATGAACTTACTTGATTGTAGGGATCTCAGATTGTGCCAAAATTCTCCGCCACTTGTGAAGGACTAGCATCAAATGTAGAGCTTGAAGGACACCGCCACTCGCTGGTTCTTCTTTTTAAGGGCTTTGTTTGCCCATTTTTATTAAAAGAAGTCAAAACAAAATGAAAGGTTTCCCTCGCAGGGGTTTCAGTACTCCTTTTCAACAACAAAATGACATTCAGCCTCCTGGCTTATACATATAGCAGTGCTGCTCAGGCCTTCTACTTCAGGCTCTTGTCTGTCTCCTATAGACTATTCCATCTGCAACACCATTCATTTGGATAGCAGCCCCTTGCTGCTCTGACCCTCAGACCTGGGTCTCTGGCTTCCACTGTGCACACAAGCACTCTCTGACTTCTCCAGTGCACACTTGCACTCTATGGCTTCCCCAGTGCACACTTGCACTCGTCGGGAGGGTGGGGCCCAGAATGCTGGTCCTGATTCTACTATCAGGCCCACACACACCTGAACAATCAGTGTGCAGTTGAGTCTCAAAACCCGGATCCAGGACTGGGGATTTCATCCCACCCGGATCTCTAAGAAATCCCCAAGCTCCGGGTCCCAAAGTGGATTTTAGTAAATCATGAGGAAACTGAAAAGCCAGTTTCCTCCCAAACAAGCAAATACCCTGGAGCCCCTCAACCTGCCTGGTTGAGAATCCTGTATTCATACACTGGTGGGGTACCACACTACCACAATATATATATATATATATATATATATATATATATATATATACAACATTTCAGTGTGGCTGTACAGTGAGTCCGACTAGCACAGATCAGACTGGGGTTCTCAGTCACCCTGTGCCCCTAATGGACACAGGTCGATTTACACATAGGAGGGGCCGGGGGAGCTGGGCACGGAGTTTCCAGAGCTCTTCAAGGTAAGCTTGGTTCCACAAGCCCCCCACCCAAAGTGACTCCTGTCACACCAAAGTTCTGGTGGATCCTGCAAAAGCAGGGCATGGGTAGATGTAAATACTGATAAATCCCCAGAGTTATGCTTGAAAAGATCCAAAGTCCTAATAGATTCACCCAGGGGTGAAAAAGGGGTTAATCAAAAGTCTTGATGGATCCACCTAGAGCTGAGCATGTTCAGGTTAAAACTCTTAATGGATCCCCCCAGAGCTTGTTGTGGATGAAAGCAAAGTCCTCAGAGTTTACCCAATGCTAGATGTGGGTGGAACCAAAGTTCTGGTCATGGGTGAATGTAAATGCTGATAAATTCCCAGAGCTAGACTTGAGAGGATCCAAAATCCTTATAAATTTACCCAGAGCTGGATCACAAACCTTTATGGACCCACCTAGATCTGGGAGTTGGCAGATCCAAATTGCTGATGGATCCATCCAGAGCCTGGCGTAGGTAGATCAAAAGTTCTGATAGGTCTATCCAGAATTAAATGTGGGTAGACCCAAAGTTTTGGTGGCTTCACCCAGAGCTGGGCATGGGTGGATGTAAATCCCTTTAAATCCCTCAGCACTAGCTTTGAGAGGATCCAAGGTCCTGATAGATTCACCCAGTGCTAGAAGAGGATGGATCAACAATCTTTATGGACTCACCTAGATCTGAGCATAGGCAGATCCAAATTGCTGCTGGACCCATGCAGAACCAGACGTAGGTGGTTCTGAAATTTTGATAGGTCCAGTGTCCACCCAGAGTTGGGTGTATGTAAATCCAAATAGATCACTAAGACATGGGTGTGAGTGTATCAAAGTTCTGATAGATCCACCTAGAGATGTATATGGATGGGTCCAAAGTTCTGATCCACCCATAGCTCGGCAGATTATGGTATACCCTTACTACATTAAGAGTCACTTCAGCCAGCACAGAATATCACCCATTAGCACAATGGATGAGCAGAATTTCTTCTTTTAGGATTTTAATGGCTTCTTTGCTCACATCACAGTGGTGGAGTTCCACTTTAGAAAAAATAACTATTTTATGTTTAGTGTTCCTGATTTAAAATACATCGTCCCCTAGCCTTTACGACTTCAGCTTTCCCGAACTCAATCTATACCGTACATCTTAAATATTCAATGAGAGAAATAATTTATGTCAATGTGATTTCCCATGGTGCACTGCTGATTAAGCACTATTGCACTTAATTGACTAAACCCCTCTGTGTGCTTTATTGCTCAATACTACGTGTACTGTGCACGCCTCGAGACAAGACAGAGCAGAAAATCCTGGGAATAATTTTGCGAAGCTTAGGTGTAGTCTAAAGCTTGACATTTAAAAATTACAAGAATAATGATTTTCATTTTTTTTTTCTTTTTCGGCCAAGTAATGTCATTAAAATCATATCCTCGCTGATGTATAAGCTGGTTGTACTGTGTTTTTTTTTAATCTAAATTGCAGATTTTTAGGCAGAATTTTTACATGATTAAAAAAAAATGAAGAATTAGGGAGCTGCCAAAAAGCTTTCGGTTCTTGGAAATTAAAAGCGAAGAAAGGTTAATGAAATTGCACAATTTTCTTATCAATATTCTAGATATGAACTTTATTGTGGCAAAGAGGGGAGGAGGAATTAAAGCAACCCTGTCATTATGATCAATTAATCCCAGCATGTAATTGTTTGCATTAGTTTTAATTTTTAATTTTTAATTTTTTTTTCATTTATGTACACCTAGTAACCCTGTAAATAACACACTGGGTGGCTACACTAGCTTCTCTTCTGTATCCATGGAAGGAACCATAGTTCCTTCTTTATCTTCTCAGAGAGAAGCCATGACACATATGCTGGGGTTTGCCCTTGGATCTCATTTACTTATTGAGGACTTGGGTAAATCTCAACAGATACGAATTATATTCACACAGGCATGCAAATGTACTTTGCATTTTTTTTTTTGCTATCTTTGTTGCGCAGGCCCGTAAGAGTCACTGGTGAATACAGTCCTATTTCTCGCCTTGGAGCATACAACATTTTCGTCAGTCTTCCAATGGCACAAACAAACAGTCTTAGGATTTTTGTTGGGAACCAGTGGCGGCTGGTGCTCAAATTTTTTTGGGGGGGTGAAAACAAACTGAAAAATTCTAAAAAAAAAAACATCAATTTGCAGCCTCACTGTGCCATCAAACGTTGCCACTGTGCCATCAAACGATACCATTGTGCCATCAAATGCTGCCACTGTGCCATCAAATCCTGCCAGTGTGCCCAATAAATGCTGCCAGTGTGCCCATTAAATGCTGCCAGTGTGCCCATCGAACAGTGCCTCTGTGATCCGTTCGCTGTCTGCCCGGCACTTACCCTGTCTCGGTGGGGCAGCCGTCCTCGCCTCCCGTCCTCTCCTCCTGATAGGCGTCCAATATTGGCACCTGTCGTTCCAGTCAATTAGGTGATGGGTAACAGACCCGAGCACCTGATTGGTGGAGAGGCAGTTCAGTGTTAGGAAATTTGCTTTCCTAACACAGCTGGGTGAACTTCGAGCGGCAAGCATGGCACTCGCAGTTCACCTATTTTAAAGCCTATTAGAGGCTATGACTCTAATCAGGTGCTTCAAAAACACCCCCGCCGCTGTAATTCAAGCGCCCGGCGCCCAAAAAGGGTCCGGTGCCTGAATAGGGGGTGTCAGCGGCGGCCCTGGATAGATTCATGCAATGCATGAATCTATCCATTGGTCATAGAGGGGGGTGGCTGGAGAGAGGGGGCGGCGCCCGTGGACCCTTATGGACGCACCGCCACTGTTGGGAACGATCAACTGGGTTAGGAGGAAGGGAACATGGGATACCCCGAAAACTGTAGAACTGGATAACTTGAAGACTCCTCAACTTCTATTAAAATTGCACAAAACGTCTGGCTGTACTGTACAACTGTTGAATGTCCCACAGGATCTCAATGCTGTTGGTGACCTATAATCCTTCCAGAGTTAAAAAGCTACACACAGACACTTTTCCTCAGCTCTGGGGTCATCAGTTACTTCCTGCCAATATCCACCAGGCTCTTCCTAGTGATGGAGATGTAGACTCACACCCCCAAAGGACAGCTGGGCTTTTTCCCACCAACATCCTTCTGGCTCTCTCTAGGGAGCTTCTCCAGACCCAACTTGATCCCTGGACATGGATTTGCAAACAGCTCCCCCCAGCTTAAGCCTAGCTGGGTCCTCCGGTTTCTTCCTCAAGGCTTCCTCCAAGATCCTACATCAGGGGGCAGAGCCCCCTAACAGAGGTCTCCTGCAGGACTGGACCCAGGAACACTGGACTAGCTGCTCAGGATTCAGACTATTTCGGGGCTCTCTCACCACCTGCTGGGTACCCCTCTCCAGGGATTGATTGGAGTTCCATAAATATTTAGGCTGCCTGCTCTGTTCTTCCTCCCACTCATATTCCGAAGCAGGATATTTCAAGCCTTTTACCTCAGAGGAACCTTTGCAATTATTTTCAGGTCTCTGGGAACTCCTGCCCCTCTTACAGTGGTGGCCAGCAGGGCTGGGACAAGGGGTGGGCAGGAGGGTCGGCTGCCCTGGGCACTGCACAGTCCCGAATTTCCCAGGACAATCATGATTTTTGGACCCTTGTCCCGATTCGGGACAAGCCCAATTCTTTTCGTCCCGTTTTGTCCCGGGAAATTCGGGAATGTTTAAGGCTCAAAACGGCGGCGGCTACACCAAAATGGCCACCGCCACGAGAGTTCTTTGCTCTTACCTCTAGTGTGAGGAGAGGGGCAGCCAATCATGGCTTCTCTCTCTTTTGGCGGCCCCTCCTCGCTCTTCACACAGAGTGAGACTGTTATCAGATAGGATTATCCTCATCCCGCCGCTCTTGCCATTGCCGCCGCCGACGCCTCTGTAAAGCCACTGGATGATCGCTGTAGTACGGCCCGCGTGTGGAGGGGAGTCTGATGGCAAGTGAGGTGGGGGCTCTGATGGGGAGACAGAAGTGTGGTTGGGGCTCTGATGGGGACACAGAAGTGTGGTGGGGGCTCTGATGGGGACACAAGTGTGGAGGGGGCTCTGCTGGGGGCACCTGGTGTAAGGAGGGACTCTGCTGCGGGCACCTGGTGTAAGGAGGGACTCTGCTGGGGACACCTGATGTAAGGAGGGACTCTGCTGGGGACACATGATGTAAGAAGGGACTCTGCTGGGGACACCTGATGTAAGGAGGGACTCTGCTGGAGACACCTGATGTAAGGAGGGACTCTGCTGGGGACACCTGATGTAAGGAGGGACTCTGCTGGGGGCACCTGGTGTAAGGAGGGACCATGCTGGGGACACCTGGTGTAAGGAGAGACTCTGCTGGGGACACCTGGTGTAAGGAGGGACTCTGCTGGGGAAACCTGGTGTAAGGAGGGACCATGCTGGGGACACCTGGTGTAAGGAGGGACCATGCTGGGGACATCTGGTGTAAGGAGGGACCATGCTGGGGACACCTGGTGTAAGGAGGGACTCTACTGCTGACACCTGGTGTAAGGAGGGACCATGCTGGGGACACCTGGTGTAAGGAGGGCTGGGGACACCTAAAGTAAGAGGGACTCTGCTGGGGAGGTACCTGATGCAAGGACGGACTGCTGGGGAGGCACCTGATGCAAGGACAGACTCTGCTGGGGAGGCACCTGATGCAAGGATGAACTCTGCTCGGGAGGCACCTGATGCAAGGACGGACTGCTGGGGAGGCACCTGATGCAAGGACAGACTCTGCTGGGGAGGCACCTGATGCAAGGATGAACTCTGCTGGGGAGGCACCTGATGCAAGGACGGACCCTGCTGGGGAGGCCATCTGGTGGCAGGCGACGTGGCAGGTGACACGCTTCCACTGATTCGGCATTATGGTGAGTTGAATGATTTAATTTTATATTACAATGTAATAATAGAAATAATGCGCTTCAATCACCCTGACACCATAACAACCATGGTGTCGGGATAATTGAAGCGCCAACATCAGGTGTTTTGGAGTATCTTTATCTGCCGATTTTGTTAAACTTTCTGGAATACACACATTTCTATTGTGATGTAGGATCTGCCTTCTTTCGTTCTTTCTTCCTTTCTTCCTTCCTTTCTTCCTTCCTTCCTTCCTTCATCTCGGACTCGAACCACACCCCTTCTGAGCCATGCCCATTTAAGCCACGCCCATTAGCACATGCAAACCACCCCCATTTTCATATTAGGATGTGACACGCCTACAAACAAATGCCCCGCCGTTTAATTATAACAAGGCTCCGCCTCCATGCAAAAAAAGTGTCCCGTATTTTTTTTTTTGCAATGTTGGCAACTATGAGACAGCCAGGCACACATCTACAGTCCATTAACGCTGGCTCATTAAATAGTCTAATGCCGCGTACACACGATAGGAATTTCCGAAGTGTGGGCCCCATCTGAGAAATTCTGATGAATTTCATCTGAATTTTCAAATAGAACATGTTATATTTTTTCCGATGAAATTCCGTCGGAATTCCGATGGAAGTTTGATCGGAAAAAGATCAGATTGTGTGTACGGGGCATAAGGCATGTCTTTTTGAAGTTTATTTTCTTGTAGAACTGGTAACAGGAGGGAGCTTGGAGTGATGTGGGATATTCCCAAATGGAAGATAGCAGAAGACACTTCTCACTCAGTAACAGTAGCACAAGTGCAGGTAGATTAGAACAGACTCTCAGAGGCGGCTCTAGGCTTTGTGAGGCCTTAGGCAAAACTTAGACATGAGGACATGAGGCCCCACTCACGCCCATAATAGGAAAAATAATTCAAGCAAGAAAAATGGCTGCAGAAAATGCACGGATCTAGCACACAGGTCATCAGCAGCACTTCCAGGGCACCCTCCTCACCCATCAGACATATTCAGCCAATGCAAGAGGGGTGGGGAGAGAGGAAGAGGTGATAAAGAGAGAGGGGTGATAGAGAGATCCGATGGCGCCGACATTAGTATTTATCACAGGCAAATTAGGCGGCCGCGAGGCCCCTGTGAATGCGAGGCCTTAGGCGACCGCCTAATTTGCCTAATTAGAGAGCCGCCTTAGAGAGCCGCCTCAGTCTACAGGCTCACAACTGGGGACTAGTGATGAGCCGAACACCCCCGGGTTCGGTTCGCACCAGAACCCGCGAACGGACCGGAAGTTCGAACGAACATTAGAACCCTATTAAATACAATGGATGCGAACGTTCGAATTCTAAAGTGCTAATTATAACAACTATTATGCATGTTATTGTCCTAAAAAGGGTTTGGGAACCCGGGTTCTGCACCAGGGGACATGTATCAATGCAAAAAGAAGTTTTAAAAACGGTCGTTTTTCGGGAGCAGTCATTTTAATGATGCATAAAGTGAAAAAAAAAAAGTCAAATATTCCTTTAAATATCGTACCTGGGGGGTGTCTAAAGTATGCCTGTGAAGTGCCACGTGTTTCCCGTGTTTAGAACTGTCCCTGCACAAAATGACACTTCTAAAGGAAAAAAAAGCCATTTAAAACTGCTTGCGGCTTTAATGTAATGTCTGGTCCCGGTAATATGGATGAAATTCTTTAAGAAAAATGGCATAGCTACCCCATGACCCCCCCCCCTACCCCAGCCCATTACCAGCCCCTTTGGGTCTTGTATGGATATTAAGGGGAACCCCGCACATAAAATAAAAAAGGCCCTATATACTCTGAACAGCCGTATACAGGCGGTGCATACAAGACAGGGACTGTAGGTTTGTTCTTATGTAGAATCTGTTTGTAATTTTGAACAGGTACATTGTTGAAGTGTAGCTCCAGCCCAAAAATCTATTTTTAAACTTTTTGGAAAACATAGGTAAGGGTTATCACCCCTGTAACATTTGTTTTGCTGTCTGTGCCCCTGTTCAGAACATTTCACCTCACTTTCCGTCCCAATGACAACTGTTTTTGAAATGTGGTGTTTTTCTTGAAACAAGGATTGCTGATAAAGCATCAGTACAGAGGAGACACCTTTCTCCCATATTTATTCTTACAGGAGAGAATTTTCCTTCCTAGTGGTAGATTTCCTCTCACTTCCTGTTGTCTTCTTGCGTTTGCAAGTAGGAGTCGTTTGTAAGTTGGATGTTTGAAAGTAGGGACCTGCCGTATATACTCTGCAGAAATAGGCCCCTTAGTTGTTGGTGTTGGCACAACACTGTAAGCACTCACAGTTACTCTTGGTTGGTGCTGGAACGCCCTGCTGTCAACTATTATATCAGGAATTTTAATTACATATAATTGTTGAACAGTGGTAGTAAAAATTGGGCCTTTGATGGTGGTGCTGGTGCCACAACACTGTAAGCCCTGACAGTTACTCTTGGTGGGTGCAGCAATGGGCCCTGCTGTGAATTATTAGATCAAGAATTGTAATTACATGCCCCTGTTGAACAGGGGCTGAAAAATTGGGCCTTAGGCACTGGTGGCACAACACTGCAACCCCTCACAGATACTGTACTTGGAGCACAGCAATGAGCCCTGTTGCAAAGTATTGCTTCAAAAATTGTAATGACACGCCCCTGTTAAACAGGGGCTGAAAAATTGGGCCTTAGGCACTGGTGGCACAACACTGCAACTCCTCACAGATACTGTACTTGGAGCACAGCAATGAGCCCTGTTGCAAAGTATTGCTTCAAAAATTGTAATTACACGCCCCTGTTAAACAGGGGCTGAAAAATTGGGCGTTAGGCACTGGTGGCGGCACCCATAAACAAAAATGATCTTCCAAGCTATCATCATCAATCGTATCATTGAGGACTCGGAGGAGGAGGATAGCCAGTCAACATAACAGCACAGGCACTCAGCATCAGCATCAGTCTTGAAGGGATGTGACATTTTAAAATCAATTAGTCTGTTATATCAGCATCAGGTGTGTGGTAGCTGGTGGTGATCCAAGACTGGTTCATCTTGATGAAAGTCAGTCGATCAACCGAGTCGGTGGACAGGCGCACCCTGTGATCCGTGACAAATCCTCCAGCAGCACTGAATGTGCGTTCCGAAAGAACGCTGGATGCAGGACAGGCCAGTAGCTCAATTGCATACTGTGCAAGCTCTGGCCAGTGATCCATCCTCAAGACCCAGTAAGCCAGAGGATTTTCGGTGGGGAAGGTGTCCAAGTCTGACCTTGCCCCTAGATATTCCTGCACCATGTTTATCAGACGCTGGCGATGGTTGCTGGAACCAATCATACTTTGGGGCTGCGGACTAAAGAATTGTCTGAACGCATCGGTCAGACGGCCACCTTCCCCACCGCTCCTTCTTTGACTGGCCGAAGCCTCAGCAACTCGTTGTCCAGGACCAGGAGTTTGCAACCTCCCAGTCTCTGGGAACGCGTTGCACAGACCTTTCTGCAAGGCCTCCCGGAGTTGTCTCATCCTCTGCTCCCTCTGCGACGGTAACATAAGGTCCGCAACCTTACCCTTGTACCGTGGATCAAGGAGAGTGGCCAGCCAGTAATGGTCCCTCTCCTTGATCCGAAGAATACGAGGATCCTTCCGCAGACTTTGCAGGATCAGGGAGGCCATGCAGCGTAGGTTTGCTGAGGCATTCGCTCCGGAGTCCTCTGGGTCACTAAGGACGACATGATCCGCAGCCACCTCCTCCCAGCCACGTACAAGTCCACTGGTTTCTTGGGACTGTAAATCATCCCTAAAAGACTGCTGCTGATGATGCTGAGTGCCAGCCTCCACCTCCATGCTGACACAATCCTCCTCCTCCTCCTCCTCCTCCTCCTCCTCTTCCTGTGCGATGGGTGGGACAGAAGGAACACTGTCTGGGTAAAGGGGGCCTTGAGAGGCAAGGAAGTCCTCCTCTTCCTGCCTCTGTTCTGCCTCAAGTGCCCTGTCCATTATTCCACGCAGCGTGTGCTCCAACAGGTGGACAAGAGGTACAGTGTCACTGATGCATGCACTGTCACTGCTCACCATCCTCGTGGCCTCCTCAAATGGTGCCAGGACAGTGCATGCATCCCTGATCATGCCCCACTGGCGTGGAGAAAAAAAACCAAGCTCCCCTGACCCTGTCCTGGTGCCGTAGTCGCACAGGTACTCATTGATGGCCCTCTGCTGCGTGTGCAGCCGCTGCAGCATGGCCAACGTTGAGTTCCACCTGGTGGGCATGTCACATATAAGGCGGTTCTTGGGCAGGTTCAACTCCTTTTGCAGCTCAGCCAGGCGAGCACTGGCATTATAAGATCTGCGGAAATGCACACAGACTTTCCTGGCCTGCCTCAGGACATCCTGTAAGCCCGGGTACCTGCCCAAGAACCGCTGCACCACCAGGTTAAGGACGTGAGCCACACAGGGCACATGGGTCAGTTGTCCCTGTCGGAGGGCGGAGAGGAGGTTGGTGCCATTGTCGCAAACCACCATTCCTGGCTTAAGCTGGCGTGGCGTCAACCACCTCTCGGCCTGGCCCTGCAGAGCAGACAGGACCTCTGCCCCAGTGTGGCTTCTGTCCCCCAAACACACCAGCGCAAGCACGGCATGGCATCTTTTTGCCTGCGTACTTGCGTAGCCCCGTGAACGGCTACGGAGCACCGCTGGTTCATAGGACAAACCACAGGAAGAGGCCATGGAGGAAGAAGAAGAGGAGGGGGTGGAGGAGAGAGGTGTGTCACAACCAGTAGTAGCATTTTGGAGGCGTGGCGGTGGGACAACCTCCAACACTACTGCACCTTGTCCTGAATCCTTCCCAGCTGCCAAAAGAGTGACCCAATGGGCCGTGAAAGAAAGGTAACGTCCCTGTCCATGCCTGCTGGACCATGAGTCAGCGGTAATATGCACCTTACCGCTGACCGCCCTGTCCAGCGAGGCCAAGACATTGCCTTCCACATGCCGGTAGAGAGCCGGAATAGCCTTCCGTGAGAAAAAGTGGCGTTTGGGAACCTGCCACTGAGGAACCGCACATTGCACAAACTCACGGAAGGGGGCCGAGTCTACCAACTGAAAAGGCAGCAGTTGAAGCGCTAGCAATTTAGCCAAGCTAGCATTCAACCGCTGGGCATGTGGATGGCTGGGAGTGAACTTCTTTCGACGGTCCAGCAGCTGGGGCAGGGAAATTTGCCTGCTAGAATCGGACGTCGGTGTACTGCTAGCAGAGTGGGCGCAAGTACTTGGCTGTGACACACCTAATTCTACACCTTCATTCCTCTCAGTGCATGTTTCAGAGAGGACTGAAGTTATAGTGGGGTTGGAGATCCCAGCTGATGCGGTGCAAGGAGAGGTCCGCTTTGTTCTTTGGTGTGGGTCTTTGAGGTAGGCTTGCCAACGAGCTGCATGGCAGGTCAACATATGTCTGGTCAGGCATGTGGTACCCAAGCGGCTGATGTTTTGGCCACGCGATATACGCTTGAGACATATGTTGCAAACAGCAGCTGTGCGATCTGATGCACTAGCCTCAAAAAAGGCCCACACCAAAGAACTTTTTGAATGACGGGCAGAGGCAGCGCCCTGCACAGGCGGAGCTCTGCGGTGTGATTCCGTCGGTGTACTGCCCTTACGCTGGCCACCAAAGGGCATCCTGCCTCGTTGGAGATGTGCCTCCTCCTCATCCTCCTCCTCCTCCTCTCTCCTATTAGGCACCCACGTGGAGTCATTGACCTCATCATCCCCTCCCTCCTCATCACTGGAGCCAATCTGGCAGTATGCTGCAGCTGCTGGAACATGACTGCCAGATTGGTGTCCTTCTTGAGCATCCCCTCTGTCTGCTCTCACGCTACTGCCTTCCTCTAGCTGGGTTTCATCATCAGACCCTTCGAAACGCTGGGCATCCTCCTGGAGCATGTACCCAACACTGTGCTGAAACAGTTCGGGGGACTCCTCAGGAGGAGGACATGGTGGGTCTAGGGAAGGAGTGACTGATGATTTGTCTGACATTGATACCAGGGAAGACGACGCTTTGGCAGCTGCTTTTCCAGTACCCTGAGCCTGGGTGAGAGAGGATGAGGAGGAGGAGGAGGGCTTGGTCATCCACTCTACCAAGTCTTCGGCATGATGTGGCTCAACATGTCCAGCTGCCGAAAAGAAGGACAAGCGTGTCCCATGGCCATGTGCTGATGACAATGCACCGCGTCCACGACCAGCACTGTTGCCCCCAGACACAGAGCCTGCTTGCCCTCTTTTATTGCCTCCTGACTGTCTGCCTCTCCTTGTTTGCCTTCCAGACATTCTAATAGATGGCCTGCAGGGAGATGGGAAAAAAGCAATAAGGGCTACCTTCAGGTGTCCTTCTCTGTCCCTGGAAACAAGGACTTGCAGAGTGAAAGAAAAAAAACACTCTCCCTACCTACAGTTTTCTGTCCCTAGAAAAAATGTTTTTTTTAATCACAATATAGCACAAGGAAAATTAACTCACTGTCCTTACAGGTCCCTGGAAACAAGGACTTGCAGAGTGAAAGAAACTGACACTGTCCCTACCTAGAGTTTTCTGTCCCTAGAATAAATGTTTTTTTTAATCACAATATAGCAAAAGGACAATTCACTCACTGTCCTTCCAGGTCCCTGGAAACAAGGACTTGCAGAGTGAAAGAAACTGACACTGTCCCTACCTAGAGTTTTCTGTCCCTAGAATAAATGTTTTTTTTAATCACAATATAGCAAAAGGACAATTCACTCACTGTCCTTCCAGGTCCCTGGAAACAAGGACTTGCAGAGTGAAAGAAACTGACACTGTCCCTACCTAGAGTTTTCTGTCCCTAGAATAAATGTTTTTTTTAATCACAATATAGCAAAAGGACAATTCACTCACTGTCCTTCCAGGTCCCTGGAAACAAGGACTTGCAGAGTGAAAGAAACTGACACTGTCCCTACCTAGAGTTTTCTGTCCCTAGAATAAATGTTTTTTTTAATCACAATATAGCAAAAGGACAATTCACTCACTGTCCTTCCAGGTCCCTGGAAACAAGGACTTGCAGAGTGAAAGAAACTGACACTGTCCCTACCTAGAGTTTTCTGTCCCTAGAATAAATGTTTTTTTTAATCACAATATAGCAAAAGGACAATTCACTCACTGTCCTTCCAGGTCCCTGGAAACAAGGACTTGCAGAGTGAAAGAAACTGACACTGTCCCTACCTAGAGTTTTCTGTCCCTAGAATAAATGTTTTTTTTAATCACAATATAGCAAAAGGACAATTCACTCACTGTCCTTCCAGGTCCCTGGAAACAAGGACTTGCAGAGTGAAAGAAACTGACACTGTCCCTACCTAGAGTTTTCTGTCCCTAGAATAAATGTTTTTTTTAATCACAATATAGCAAAAGGACAATTCACTCACTGTCCTTCCAGGTCCCTGGAAACAAGGACTTGCAGAGTGAAAGAAACTGACACTGTCCCTACCTAGAGTTTTCTGTCCCTAGAATAAATGTTTTTTTTAATCACAATATAGCAAAAGGACAATTCACTCACTGTCCTTCCAGGTCCCTGGAAACAAGGACTTGCAGAGTGAAAGAAACTGACACTGTCCCTACCTAGAGTTTTCTGTCCCTAGAATAAATGTTTTTTTTAATCACAATATAGCAAAAGGACAATTCACTCACTGTCCTTCCAGGTCCCTGGAAACAAGGACTTGCAGAGTGAAAGAAACTGACACTGTCCCTACCTAGAGTTTTCTGTCCCTAGAATAAATGTTTTTTTTTATCACAATATAGCAAAAGGACAATTCACTCACTGTCCTTCCAGGTCCCTGGAAACAAGGACTTGCAGAGTGAAAGAAACTGACACTGTCCCTACCTAGAGTTTTCTGTCCCTAGAATAAATGTTTTTTTTAATCACAATATAGCAAAAGGACAATTCACTCACTGTCCTTCCAGGTCCCTGGAAACAAGGACTTGCAGAGTGAAAGAAACTGACACTGTCCCTACCTAGAGTTTTCTGTCCCTAGAATAAATGTTTTTTTTAATCACAATATAGCAAAAGGACAATTCACTCACTGTCCTTCCAGGTCCCTGGAAACAAGGACTTGCAGAGTGAAAGAAACTGACACTGTCCCTACCTAGAGTTTTCTGTCCCTAGAATAAATGTTTTTTTTAATCACAATATAGCAAAAGGACAATTCACTCACTGTCCTTCCAGGTCCCTGGAAACAAGGACTTGCAGAGTGAAAGAAACTGACACTGTCCCTACCTAGAGTTTTCTGTCCCTAGAATAAATGTTTTTTTTAATCACAATATAGCAAAAGGACAATTCACTCACTGTCCTTCCAGGTCCCTGGAAACAAGGACTTGCAGAGTGAAAGAAACTGACACTGTCCCTACCTAGAGTTTTCTGTCCCTAGAATAAATGTTTTTTTTAATCACAATATAGCAAAAGGACAATTCACTCACTGTCCTTCCAGGTCCCTGGAAACAAGGACTTGCAGAGTGAAAGAAACTGACACTGTCCCTACCTAGAGTTTTCTGTCCCTAGAATAAATGTTTTTTTTAATCACAATATAGCAAAAGGACAATTCACTCACTGTCCTTCCAGGTCCCTGGAAACAAGGACTTGCAGAGTGAAAGAAACTGACACTGTCCCTACCTAGAGTTTTCTGTCCCTAGAATAAATGTTTTTTTTAATCACAATATAGCAAAAGGACAATTCACTCACTGTCCTTCCAGGTCCCTGGAAACAAGGACTTGCAGAGTGAAAGAAACTGACACTGTCCCTACCTAGAGTTTTCTGTCCCTAGAATAAATGTTTTTTTTAATCACAATATAGCAAAAGGACAATTCACTCACTGTCCTTCCAGGTCCCTGGAAACAAGGACTTGCAGAGTGAAAGAAACTGACACTGTCCCTACCTAGAGTTTTCTGTCCCTAGAATAAATGTTTTTTTTAATCACAATATAGCAAAAGGACAATTCACTCACTGTCCTTCCAGGTCCCTGGAAACAAGGACTTGCAGAGTGAAAGAAACTGACACTGTCCCTACCTAGAGTTTTCTGTCCCTAGAATAAATGTTTTTTTTAATCACAATATAGCAAAAGGACAATTCACTCACTGTCCTTCCAGGTCCCTGGAAACAAGGACTTGCAGAGTGAAAGAAACTGACACTGTCCCTACCTAGAGTTTTCTGTCCCTAGAATAAATGTTTTTTTTAATCACAATATAGCAAAAGGACAATTCACTCACTGTCCTTCCAGGTCCCTGGAAACAAGGACTTGCAGAGTGAAAGAAACTGACACTGTCCCTACCTAGAGTTTTCTGTCCCTAGAATAAATGTTTTTTTTAATCACAATATAGCAAAAGGACAATTCACTCACTGTCCTTCCAGGTCCCTGGAAACAAGGACTTGCAGAGTGAAAGAAACTGACACTGTCCCTACCTAGAGTTTTCTGTCCCTAGAATAAATGTTTTTTTTAATCACAATATAGCAAAAGGACAATTCACTCACTGTCCTTCCAGGTCCCTGGAAACAAGGACTTGCAGAGTGAAAGAAACTGACACTGTCCCTACCTAGAGTTTTCTGTCCCTAGAATAAATGTTTTTTTTAATCACAATATAGCAAAAGGACAATTCACTCACTGTCCTTCCAGGTCCCTGGAAACAAGGACTTGCAGAGTGAAAGAAACTGACACTGTCCCTACCTAGAGTTTTCTGTCCCTAGAATAAATGTTTTTTTTAATCACAATATAGCAAAAGGACAATTCACTCACTGTCCTTCCAGGTCCCTGGAAACAAGGACTTGCAGAGTGAAAGAAACTGACACTGTCCCTACCTAGAGTTTTCTGTCCCTAGAATAAATGTTTTTTTTAATCACAATATAGCAAAAGGACAATTCACTCACTGTCCTTCCAGGTCCCTGGAAACAAGGACTTGCAGAGTGAAAGAAACTGACACTGTCCCTACCTAGAGTTTTCTGTCCCTAGAATAAATGTTTTTTTTAATCACAATATAGCAAAAGGACAATTCACTCACTGTCCTTCCAGGTCCCTGGAAACAAGGACTTGCAGAGTGAAAGAAACTGACACTGTCCCTACCTAGAGTTTTCTGTCCCTAGAATAAATGTTTTTTTTTAAGCACACTATAGCAGAAGCACAAAACACACTGACACTCTCCCTACCTATCCTTCTCTTTCCCTAAACTAAAGGAATCCAGGTTAAGCAAGAAAGAAATAACAGTCACTGTCCCTGCCTATGCTACTCTATCCCTGCTCCGGAACACACTACACTAGGCCGCCGTGCTGGCGGCCTTTTATAGTGTGGGGCGTGTACTAAACACCCTCAGCAATAATTGGCCACAGGCATCCTGCCTGTGGCCAATCATTGCTCTCCTCGCTGCCGGCGCTGTGATTGGCCAAGCATGCGGGGTCACAGTGCATGCTTGGCCAATCACAGCGCCTGGATGACACTGCGATGGCGTAGTGCATTGTGGGCCGTTCGCGTCACTCGAATTTGGCGCGAACGGCCCAAATCGTTCGATCTTCGTCGAACGATCGAACAGCCAATGTTCGAGTCGAACGTATGTTCGACTCGAACACGAAGCTCATCCCTACTGGGGACCATGAAGTAGGTTTAGCACAAGTAAAGGCAGACTGGAACAGTCTAGGTTCACGACCTGTTACCATGAAGCAGATTTTGCACAGGTAAAGGCAGACTAGAACAGTCCACAGCATGGATGCTCAACCTGTGGCCCTCTGGCTGTTTTGGAACTACAAGTCCCATCACGCCTCAGCCTTGGGATTCAGGCTTGTAACTGTTAGCCTTGCAATGCCTCATGGGACTTGCAGTTCTGCAACAGCTGGAGGGCCACAGGTTGAGCACCCATGATCTACAGGTTCACAGCTGGGGACCATGAAGTAGCTTTAGCACAAGAAGAGAGGCTCTACTCACAGGATCCTGGAATAGATCATCCATAGGTGCAGCCTCTTCTAGAGTAATCCAGCATCCAGTCCAAAGGGGCTCCAGGGGCAAGCAGCTGCCCCCTCTTCTGAGCTCACAGATCCATTACCTCAGGAGGGAAAAAAGACCATCTCCTCAGGGCTACAGACTATTTAAAGGGGTTGTAAAGGTAAAAGTTTTTTCACCTTAATGCATTCTATGCATTAAGGTGAAAAAACATCTGCGGATTAGCGCCCCCCCCCCCCCAGCCCCCCGTTACTTACCTGACCCCTCGAAAGTCCCGCGCTGTGAACGTGCTTGCTTCTCGGCCAGGCTTCTCGGCGCATTCATTGGTTGATTGAAAGCAGCGCAGCCATTGGCTCGCGCTGCTGTCAATCACATCCAATGACGCGGCGCGCCGGGGGCGGGGCCGAGTGATACAGTGAGCGGTTATGGCCGCTGGCTGTATCACGGGAGCGCGCCCGCAAGAACTCCTCACCATGCAAGCTCGCATGAAGGTGAGGAGTTCTTGCGGGGGGGGAGCCGAGACGGCCGCTGAGGGACCCCAGAAGACCAGGTTCGGGGCCACTCTGTGCAAAACGAGCTGCACAGTGGAGGTAAGTATAACATGTTTGTTATTTAAAAAAAAAAAAAAAATTCTATTTAGTGTTCCTTTAACAGCATCCCAGCCACCATCTGGGTACACCTCCCCAGGGATTGGCTAGGCCTTGTTCAATATTCAGGCTGGTCATTTAAATTCTCCCTCCCTAAGCTCCCGTAACTTCTTCTACAGGCAGGGGGAAGCAATTAAACTCCCAGCCTGAGAAGCCCTGAACAGAGCAGACCAAACAATCACGGCTCCTCTGATTACAGAAGATGCCAAAAAACGAAGCTTAAGTAGCAGCCTAACTAGGAGGGTGCCACAGATATATTCAACTTTCCTATTCTCCTCATCCCTTCCCATGGTGGCTCCAAGAAAAAATACCTGGTACTTTCAAGTACAGTTATCATATGACTGACTTTCCTTCTCTCATGTGATAGTGCTACTACTTGGTGATTGGCCCAGGCCAGCACTGTCACATGAGGGTCAGGAGAGATTCCTCAGCCCCGTGTAAACTCTGGATTCAACTGGACTTCTTCTTGTTACTGGTGGAGTACAGAGTGGTTGAGCAAAGGGAAGGTAGCTGTCAGATTCTGCGGGTAGCAGATTTAACACAAATTAAACAGACCCTGCAACTCAGCACCGCATTCCAGAGAGTACACTAGAATCAGAGGTGGCTCTAGGCTTTGTGAGGCCTTAGGCAAACTTTAGACATGAGGCCCCACTCACATCCCCAAAATGGGAAAAAAATTCAAGCAAGAAAAATGGCTGCAGAAAGATGCACAGATCTAGCACAGGTGATCAGCACCCCTTCTAGGGCAACCTCCTCACCCATCAGACATATGCAGCCAATATAACATCTGGGACCCAGCAAGGTGACAGCAGGGAACAGAAAAGACAGGGCAGCGCCGGAGGTGGTGGCGCGCCATCCTGGTGATTAATCACAGGCAAATTAGACGGCCGCGAGGCCCCTGTGAGTGCGAGGCCCTAGGCGACCACCTAATGTGCCTAATTAAGGAGCCCCTTCTGACTAGAATGACCCATCTCAGTGTTAAATTTTGTGTTGCTGGGTTGTAGGTAACCTGGTAAATTTGTATTCTGTTTGGTCATTTGGGTTTCCCCTAAGTGCAGTGTAACTGTAGTTCCTCCCTTTTGCCGATGGGTGCGACTGGTACCTTTTGGCAATACTATGATGAGCTGCAGTGTTATGAATATGCATACTACTTCTAGCCAACCTGTGGGAGTTTCCTGGCCACTGGTGCATGCTGGGAGAGAGTATAAATACCAAGGGAGATCAGGTGATCACTGTCCTTCTGCCCAGTGCCCCGTCCTTGGTCTGGTGTGGGAGTAGGAGGAACGGCAGTGTTGGGTAGGCCTGAAGCCTGAGGCCTAGCCATGTGTTCCAAGCTCTGCAACTGAGGGCTTGTCTACGTGCATGGAGAAACTGATGGGGGACCTAAGGTGGAGTACCAGAAGCCACTCTGCCATAGATGGAGAACCAGGGCCGCCATCAGGAATTTTGGGGCCCCTTACACAGCTTCAGGTATGGGCCCCCTGGAGTAGAGAACCGGGGGGGGGGTGCTGCCGCTGCAAATTGAGAACCGGGGGGGGAGGGGCTGGCGCGAATTGAGAAGCGGGGGGGTGCCGCCGCTAATTGAAAACCAGGGGGGGTGCCGCAAGTTCAGAAGCGGAGGGGTGGCGGTGCCGCAAGTTGAGAAGCGGGGGGTGCCGTGGATTGAGAGAAGCGGGGGGTGCTGCCGAATGTACCCCCGAGAATTAAGGTCGGGGGGGCTTTGGGTGCTGACGAACAAAAAATAAATAAAAAAATTGAAAACAAAAAAAAGGGGGGCTGCCCCTGGGGACCTCCGGGCCCCTTACGAGAAAAAAAAAAGGGGGGTTGCCATCCAGGCCCCTGGGGACCTCTGGGCCCCTCACATGTGTACTGCCTGTACCCCCCTGATGGCGGTCCTGTGGAGAACTGTGGAAGAGTCTGAGAAAGCACCAAAGATGGACTCATCCTACTAAGTTCTGCACTTCACTGTGAGTTGTGGTTGCTTTTGGAGACAGCTGTCAGGAGGGGGTGCTATATCTACAGAACAAAAGCAGGTAAGACTAAAATGTTCACAATCTCTCTTGACCAAGAGCAGATTTTGCTTTCCCCCACAAAACCGAGCCTTTGCTTTAGCGACAAAGTTTCCTATTCTTATTCTTAAACCAGCTCAATGAATTTCGTTCAGTCGGTACCAGCTGTCGATGGCAAATCCTCGGTTGGCGCTTTTGTAGAAGGTGACCCACCAAACACCCTCTCGGAATCTTAAAATGGAACATGTATTCTCTCACTTGAATAAGACGCAGCAGTTGCCAGAGCAACAGAACTGAAAAAAAAAAAAAAAAAGCGAAACATCTTTATTTATTTTTTTCTCACCTTGCAGGGAGCCGCTAACGAGTGACTTTCTTTAATTGGGAGAAAAATGTTGCATTAAGTGTCGTCTTGCATAGCGATGCCTTGGTGGAAAAAAAAAAACACGTTACCTGGTTAATTTTTTTTTTTTTCGCGCTCTTTAGAACGAGGCTTCTCATCGCCGGAGGTGGTCGTAACCTTAATCTTAGTCAGTAAGTGGATTACTAATTAAAACCGCCGTCGTTATATTTCCGGACAACCGTGTCGAAGGAAGAGAATTACGATGTTCTGGTTTCTTAGCTTAGACAAACAAGGTACAAGACAAAGCTATTCACCATCGACTCCTACCCACCAACTACTCGTTATCCTTGATACTGTGTAGACCAGCGGTTCTCAACCCTGTCCTCAAGTACCCACAACAGGCCATGTTTGCCGGTTTTCCTTTATCTTGCACAGGTGCTTTAATTTAGAGTCAATGGTTTGGCATTTTGGACAGCTATTTTATCTAAAGCCTCGTACACACGACCGAGTTTCTCGTCCAAAACCGACAAGAAAAGTGCAGAGAGAGCTTTATTGTCGAGAAAACCGTTCGTGTGTATGGTTTTACGACGAGAAAACTGCCGCGAATCTCGACGAGAAAGATAGAGAACCTGCTCTCTTTTTTCTCGTCCGGATTCTAGATTTTCTCGTCTTGTTTCTCGTCGGCCTGTTTTGCGACGAGAAAATGGTTCGTGTGTATGCTTTTACGACTCTTTAAAAAACGCGCATGCCCAGAATCAAGTATGAGACGGGAGCGCCTCTTCTGGTAAAACAAGCGTTCGTAATGGAGATAGCACATTCGTCACACTGTAACGAACTGAAAGCACGAAGACTGAAAAGCGCGAATCGTCTCTTCCCAAACTTTTACTTCACACCCGGTAACACGAGATCAGCAAAAGCAGCCCAAGGGGTGGCGCCATTGAAATCGATCTTCCCTTTTATACTGCCGTCGTACGTGCTGGACGTGACCGCGCAGAACAACGACGAGATTTGGAATTGTCAGTGTGTATGCAAGGAAAGCTTGACGAGAAACTCGTCAAGGTTGACAAGAATCTCGTCAAGAAAAACGACGTGTTTTTAACGAAGAGAAACTCGGTCGTGTGTACGAGGCTTAAGAGAAATTATCAAAAACACGACCTGTTGGGGGTACTTGAGGACAGGGTTGAGGACCACTGGTGTAGACAACTCTTGCTTTTTTTTTCCGCCTGTGGTCTGACACCTGCCTGAACTCTGTGTCCTATCTACACACTTTACATATAGACTATACACATAGATAAAGTGTATCTAAAGCCTGTTTCACAGGGGCTTCAGCTTGTATAAGAGCAGTGTGAACTGCAAGGTTTGTTGAAGCTTTGAGCACTTGAAGACCATGCCGATCCTGAAGCCTTGTACACACGACCGGTTTTCCCGGCAGGAAAACTGCCAGGAGAGCTTTTGGCCGTGAACCCCGGCCGTGTGTATGCTCCCTAGCAGTTTTCCCGACAGACTTTACCTGCTTTTCATTACTTGGCTCCTCCGCAGGAAAGACTGAGGCACACCACACCACAAGCCCGTACCCTCCTGGATGGGGAGGTTGAGCGGTGTTAGATTTCTCGGGCCTGCCTGCGGTCAGTGTCAAAATCCTCCCGAGCTGATCTCGCTTCTGCGGTAGCCAGAAACAAGTCCTTAGTTCTCCCCAGTAAAGCAACTGTCCACACCAACTGAAAGTCCAACTTCTGTATTTATTTCAAAGAACAATAAATAGTCTCTATGAGAGCAGACAGGTTGGGACGAGACACAGGTCAATAAGGTGGGAGGAGGTCCAGGCACAAACTTGATTTAGCTTCTGCCACTGTTCTGGTTTGCACGAACAGGTTTGGCGCACGGTCTCTGCCACAGACCGTGAAGTTGGTCACTGACACTGACCGGGTGAAAAGTAAAAGTCACTGACCTGGTGAATAGGGCCTTGCCCTATTTGGTCACTGCCACTGACCTGGTGTGCATAGAGTCACTGCCACTATGACCTACAGAACATGCACTTTTCCTTCTTCGGATGACTTGGCCCATGTCAAGGATAAGAACCTCCCTCCGGAGAGTTACCATAGGCCCCCTCTGTCACCACGACTCTGCGCTTGGTCTTCAGAAAGGGTCACCTCCCTGGCCTCCTCAAATCCTGGATACGGGTCCCTTCGCAAGGCAGATCCCTGTGAGCTCTCGATCCCTAGCGGACCCCAGCCGAAGGTTGCTGGGCCCCGGGCCTTCTTTATAGTACCTCACCCCAGACTGAAGGTGTCTGGGATGGAACAGCAGCTCCATCTCCGGGCCTAGGGCACCCGGAGACGATCCTCCCTCACCCCCAGGCCGAAGATGCCTGGGTGTGGACGCAGAACCCCCATGGGCGGGGAAGTGGACCCCTAACGGAAGATGTCTGCCCCTTTTATACCCTCTCCCGGCAGGCACATCAGGTTCAACGCCCCGCTGTACTACTGCCGCGAGGGGACACAAAAAGGCACAGCCCTCCAATGGTGGTTCAACCCTGGCCTATGGCGACAGCGCCACCTGTAGGCCACAGGGAACTGGACACCAATGATATCCTCCACGAGCTGAAATAGTCCATGAAACCTACCAATTAGTGTATCTGAGCTTAAAGGGGTTGTAAAGGTTTGTTTTTTATTTTCTAAATAGGTTCCTTTAAGCCAGTGCATTGTTGGTTCACTTACCTTTTCCTTCGATTTCCCTTCTAAATGTTTTTATTCTTTGTTGTCTTTGTGTGAATTTCTCACTTCCTGTTCCTCCTCAGTAAGCTGTTCAGTAGACTCCGCACCACTCGGATGATGGTGTGAAGTTTACTGAGGAGAAACAGGAAGTGAGAAATTCAGACAAAGAAAAAAAATATTTAGAAGGTAAATAGAAGGAAAAGGTAAGTGAACCAACAATGCACGAGCTTAAAGGAACCTATTTGGAAAATAAAAAACGAACCTTTACAACCCCTTTAATTAACACTCAGATACACCCCCCTAAATATGACACCCCGCTACACATGCATTAAAATGCGCAAAAACAAAACAAAACAGAAAAACACTGAAAGACGCTACGCTCGGGTGTGAATGCAGCCTCAGTGCTCTGGATTGAGACAAGTACACACTATAGAGGGATATGCTTTGCTCATATTTCATGTCTGAGATATACAGGTAAATATTCGGGACCTTCAGATTTTTGCACAGTTGCAGAGCTTGCTGAGTGGTATTAGTAGCTTGCTGATATCACTGATTGCTTTGTGGAATGAATTTGCGATTATCGCACTCTCTGGCGGGCGGCGGTGCCCATCTGTCAGCGTCCCCGTGGCGTGTGACTGACATCCCCTCGTAGAGTCGCGGCACCTCTGTGTCTGTCATGATTGTTTGTTTGCCCCGAGCGATTCCGCCAAGATTTATGCCGCCTCTTGAGACGATCGGTAGAGTCCGCCGCGCTCTTCAGCATCGCCAGAAAATTTGTTGAACAGGAAAAACACCGGTAATTAAAGTTTATCGGTTCTCCAGTCATCACATTGTATCTTTTCTGTCTGTGGGAGAACCCAAGATTGTTACATCTTATTATTATATAGAACTAAAGCCACACGGATTTAACTAATTGCTGCCCGCAATTGTGCGACTTGTCCTGCGACTTGGGACTGCAAAGTCACATGACAAGTCGTTCTCCACGATTTCCAATGATAACCATTCATATCTGTGCGACTTCAAGTCGTGCCGACTTCCAAGTAGTCTCTGCACTACTTTGGTCCGACTTTCATGCCAGTTGAGGTCCACATACCTCAAGTTCCTAAAGGACTTCTGCCTTTAGGCGGCGTGCCGTCAGTGCGACTCTTCTGTTGTGAATAATCCCAGCAGAAGCCGATCTTGCGGGTGCCTTCAGGGTCCTTTCACATCTCCGCGTATGGGGGCGACAAGCGCGGTAAAAATGCGCAAATAGAATCACAGGATGCCCGTTGCCCAAAAGAAGCTCCTGTAATTCTTTTTGGGCAATGGGCATCCCGCGATTCTGTTTGCGTGTTTTTTTAACCGCGATTGTCGCCCAACGAATCGTTGGAAAATCTCACAGCGTTTGGGGTGCTATTAAAATCAACGGGGCAACGCACCGGGAATGCACAGGCGTCCCACGATTTGCCACTATTGCGAATCGTGGCGATTTCTGCCCCCCCGCAATTCGGAACGCCGAGATGTTCACCCTTGTGTGATGCGGGAAAAACTGTGAATCCAATGCGTCGCGCCCGGCTCGCGCGGCAGTTCACACTGCCAAATGCGAACTGCAGGGAGTGTCAATACATTGTTAATGACACCCCCATTTCAGCTCGCATATCGCACTGCGAACTGTCAGTTCGGACATGAATCGGATCGCATGGGGTGTGAACACGCATGCGATCTGATTTTGGTGCGGACCAAAAAAAGGGTCCTGTGCGAGTTTAGTCTAAATGCGATGCGATATCAGCCATACTATCTGTATGGCTGAAATCTCATTGTACAGACATTGCATGTGATTTGCACTGCGGTGCGGTGCAAATCACATGCAATCTCGCACCACGCAACAGGCTTTTAGACCTAGTTCACATTGATGCGATTCGGCATGTCAAATCGCATGCCAAATCGGTGGCGATTGGAGGGCAATGGCACCGTTCGAATCTGTGCGACGCCGCAAACCACATGTAAACGAACCAGCAGGTTTGTTTACATGTGATCAGCTGTGATTGGACACAGCTGATCACATGGTACAGGGCCCGCTGTGATATGCCCTTTACCTTGATCTGTGATCAGCTGAGTCCAAAGGACACAGTCCAACCATAATGTGCACACCGCCCAGGCAATCGATAAGCTGCCGACCATTGCAGGTGCTTGCCCCAGGCTCGCCATGGTGGACATGCAAATAAAGAAGAGGAATCCGTGCAATGATTATAAGTGCAGCCCCTTCAGTGATGCCAATCAGTGCCCATCAGTGCTGCCTATTAGTGCTGCCTATCAGTGCCCAAAAATTCTGCCCATCAGTGTCACATATTATTGGCGCCTATCAGTGCCCAAAAATGCTGCCCATCAGTGTCACATATTAGTGCCGCCTATCAGTGCCCAAAAATGCTGCCCATCAGTGTCACATATTAGTGCCGCCTATCAGTGCCCAAAAATGCTGCCCATCAGTGTCACATATTATTGCCGCCTATCAGTGCCCAAAAATGCTGCCCATCAGTGTCACATATTAGTGCCGCCTATCAGTGCCCAAAAATGCTGCCCATCAGTGTCACATATTAGTGCCGCCTATCAGTGCCCAAAAATGCTGCCCATCAGTGTCACATATTATTGCCGCCTATCAGTGCCCAAAAATGCTGCCCATCAGTGTCACATATTAGTGCTGCCTATCAGTGCCCATAAATGCTGCCCATCAGTGTCACATATTAGTGCCGCCTATCAGTGAAGAAGAGAAATTACTTATTTAAAATTTTTATATCACAAACGAAGAAAAACTTTTTTTTTTTTTTTTTTTTTCCTCAGTGGTTTTTTGTTTGTTTAGCAAAAAAATAGAAATACCACCGAAAGAAAGTTCTATCTGTCTCACAAAGAATTATAAAAATTGAATTGGGGTACAGCGCTGCATGACCGCGAAATTGGCATTTAAAGTGTGACAGCGCTGAAAGCTGAAAATTGGCCTGGGCAGGATGGGGGTGAAAGTGCCCGGTATTGAAGTGGTTAAAAAAATGCCAAACCTTTAGCCCCCATTCAGATTGGGCCGATTTGACATGCGATTTGGCATGTCAAATCGCATGCCAAATCGCATGCCAAATCGGAGCCTATTGCCGGAAATGGCACCGTCCGAATCGGTGTGACGCCGACTTTGCGTCACACCAAAAGTAGTTCCTGCCCCACTTTTGGTGACTTCTGGGGGCGATTTCAATAGACATGAAATGGTGGTTTAAAATTGCGCGCCCTCAGCTGAACGCGCGCAAATTTCAAGCCTGCATTCAGTGTGAACCTGGGCTTAACCACTTAAGGAACCGAAGGATTTACCCCCTTAATGACCAGGCCATTTTTTGCGATTCAGCACTGCATCTCTTTAACTGACGATTGCGCGGTCGTGCGATGTTGTACCCAAACAAAATGTCCTTTTTTTCCCACAAATAGAGCTTTTTTTGGTGGTATTTGATCACCTCTGCGGTTTTTATTTTAAACAAAAATAGAGCGACAATTTTGAAAAACAAAACACAATATTTTGTACTTTTGCTATAATAAATATCCCCAATTTTTTTTAAAAAAGGAAATTTTGTCCTCAGTTTAGGCCGATATGTATTCTTCTACATATTTTTGGTAATAAAAAAATCGCAAAAAGGGCCACTTCACACCACATGCAGTCCAGTGCGTTTTTTTTTTCTGCATCAAAAACGCATGGAGACTAGGTTATATGGTTTTCAATGTCATAGTTCACACCAGTGCTTTCAGTTCCAGTGCGTACCAGTTCCAGAAAAAAAAGTAGAACATGCTGCATTTTACCTGCACTGGACTGTACAGGAACGCTGTAAAATGCATCAAATACGCACTGGAACGCACCGGAACGCACCTAAATGCACCAAAAACGCACTGAAACACAATTGTCATTATTTAAGGTTAAGAAAAAAGTGGGGTGAAAAAAAGCACTGGAACGCATTAAAAACGCGTCAAAAACGCGCATGCAAAAAAGCATCTGGAACGCATCCGGATTGCGTTTCTATGGTGTGAACTGGCCCTAAGCGTATATCGATTGGTTTGCACTAAAGTTATAGCGTCTACAATATAGGGGATAGAATTATGGCATTTTTATTATTATTATTTTTTTTACTAGTAATGACGGCGATCTGCGATTTTTATCGGGACTGCGACATTATGGCGGACACATCGGACGCTTTTGACACATTTTTGGGACTATTGTCATTTATAGAGCGATCAATGCTATAAAAATGCACTGATTACTGTAAAAATGTCACTAACAGGGAAGGGGTTAACACTAGGGGGCAATCAAGGGGGTAATTGTGTTCCCTAATGTGTGTTCTAACTGTGGGGGGAGGGGACTGACCTAGAGGAAATGACAGATCGTGGTTCCTAGCTGTTAGGAACTCACAATCTGTCTTTCCTCAGCTCACAGAACAGGGATGTGTGTGTTTACACACACACGTCCCTGTTCTGCCTCCCGTGCCCGCGATCGCTGCAGCTAGAGGCATCATTCAGATATCCTTTTTTTCAGCCGGCGATTCTGCGCACCATAAGAACGATCATAGCGGTGGTTCCGCCGCTTGATCGTTCTTATAGGCGGGGGGGGAAATTCCCCCCCCCCCCCCGCCGCCATCCGGTTCTTCTCCGGGCTCTCCCGTGCCATCAGGGACCCGGAGAGAATCGTCGGCGCCGGTGGTGGGTCACGTGATGAGCATAGAGATGACTGGTGACCAGATGGTCACCAGTCATCTCTATGATCGTCGGAGGCCCGGGTGCGATGTGATGACGTCACGCCCGGGTCCTCAAATGTAAACAAAGCCGCCATTGCGGCTGTAAGTATGAGATCAGTGAAAAAACGTTCCCGATCTCATGCTTTCCAGCCTGGAGGAGAGATGTGGGGTCTTATTGACCCCACATCTCTCCATAAAGAGAACCTGTCACACACATTCCTATTACAAGGGATGTTTACATTCCTTGTAATAGGAATAAAAGTGATCAAAAAAAAAAAAAAAATAAGTCAAATAAGTGTAAAAAATAAAATAAAAAAAATAAGTAAAAAAAAAAATAATAATAATAAAAACGCCCCTGTCCCCGGAAGCTCGCGATCAGAAGCGAATGCACACGTAAGTCCCGCCCACATATGTAAACGCCGTTCAAACCACATATGTGAGGTATCGCCTCGTGCGTTAGAGCGCGTGCAACAATTCTAGCACTAGACCTCCTCTGTAACTCTAACCTGGTAACCTGTAAAAATTTTCAAAGCATCGCCTATGGAGATTTTTAAGTACCGAAGTTTGGCGCCATTCCATGAGTGTGCGCAATTTTAAAGCATGACATGTTAGGTATCTTTTTACTCGGCGTAACTTCATCTTTCATATTTTACAAAGAAATTGGGCTAACTTTACTGTTTTGTTATTTTTGAATTCATGAAACCATTTTTTTCCCCCAAAAAAGGCGTTTGAAAAATTATTGTGCAAATACCGTGCAAGATAAAAAGTTGCAACGACCGTCATTTTATTCCCTAGGGTGTCTGCTAAAAAAAACATATATAATGTTTGGGGGTTCTGAGTAATTTTCTAGCAAAAGAATGATGATTTGTACATGTAGGAGAGAAGTGCCAGAATAGGCCAGGTATGGAAGTGGTATAAAAAGCCCTGTATGGAAGTGGTTAATAAGCACAAAAACGATCCTCTTCAAGCTTAACCACTTCCATACTGGGCCTATTCTGGCACTTCTCTCCTACATGTAAAAATCAATCATTTTTGTTTACTGGAAAATTACTCAGAACCCCCAAACATTATATATATGTTTTGTTAGCAGACACCCTAGGGAATAAAATGGCGGCCGTTGCAACTTTTTATCTTGCACGGTATTTCATGAATTGAAAAATAACAAGACAGCAAAGTTAGCCCAATTTTTTTGTATAATGTGAAAGATGATATTACGCCGAGTAACATGTCACGCTTTAAAATTGGGCACACTCATGGTATGGCGCCAAACTTCGGTACTTAAAAATCTCCATAGGCGACGCTTTAATTTGTTTTACAGGTTACCTGTTAGAGTTACAGAGGAGAGTTCTTGCTTGCACTCTAACGCACGCGGCGATACCTCACATGTGTGGTTTGAACAGCGTTTACATATGTGGGCGGGACTTACGTGTGCATTCGCTTCTTCGAGCGAGCTACCGGGGACAGGGGGCGTTTTAAATTATTATTTTTTTACTTTATTTTTACACCTTCTTTTATATATATATATATATATATATATATATATATATATATATATATATTTATCACTTTTATTCCTATTACAAGGAATGTATTATCCCTTGTAATAGGAATGGTTCATGACAGGTCCTCTTTATGGAGAGATGCGGGGTCAATAAGACCCCACATCTCTCCTCCAGGCTGGGATCGAAAAAGAAAATTCACCGATCTCATGCTTACCAGCTGCGATCGTGTGGCTTTGTTTACAACCGTGGCCTGGACTTGACGTCATAACGTCACACCCGGGTCTCCGACGGTCATAGAGATGACTGGTGACCATCTGGTCACCGGAAATCTCCATGGACGTCATCTGGCGGCGGCCGATTCTTTCTCTAGGTCCCCGATGGCACGGGAGAGCCCTGAGAAGCACCTGATGGTGGCAGGAGGGGGGGGGGGGGACGTCCCCTCTGGTCGCCTGTAAGAATGATCAAGCGGCGGAACTGCTGCTATGATCATTCTTATGAAGCACAGAATCACCGGCAGAAAATAATGATATCTGAATGATGCCTGTAGCTGCCCCCATCATTCAGATATCCCCCATGAAAGTCAAGAACGTCATATGACTTATGACGGCCTTGGGCTGTAGGTGGTTTTTAAAGATCTGAACTCTATTTAAACACTTCTGATTCAGCTAGGTGTGCAAATGAAGCGTGACCACACTGCAATACTAAATATTGTCCTGCAGATGGCAGAGTCTGCAGGCTGATGATTAACCACTTCCCGTCCAACTGCGTCATATGACATCATCGACTTTTAGCGGTGATATCGGAATGATGGGTGCAGCTACAGGCATCGTTCTGATATCTTCTTTTAGAGCCGGCGATTTCCTACCCCATAAGAACAATCATAGCAGCTGTTCAGATCCTTAATCGTTCTTACAGGCAGTGGGAGGGGACACCCCCCCCCTCCCACCACCCCCCGCTGCTTCTCCCGGCTCGCCCATATGATCGGCGAGAGGGAGAAAGAATTGGTCCATTCCGGAAGTTTACCATAGAGAATCCAGCAGGCCAGATGGCCCCCGGAGATCTCTATGATCATTTAGAGGCTGTGCGCGATGTTATGACATCACGCCTGGCTTCTGCATTTGAAAAAATGCCGCCGCCTCGGCTGGGAAGCCAGGATCGTTTTTTTTTTCTTGTTTTTTTTTTTTTAAGGCTTCCCAGCCTAAAGGAGAGATGTGGGGACTTTATGACCCCAGATCTCTCTGTAAAGAGGACCTGCCATGCACTATTCCTACTACAAGGGATTCAAGGAAAGGAGCAAAGAGGGCGGGACTTTGAATGAAGCATGTGTTTGTAACAGCATAATTGGGTAAGCATATGTAATTTATTGCATAATATAATATAAACAACAATGTAAACAAGCATAAAGTTGATTTCACAGACATCAAATCATCATAGAGTTTGCAATAGGTAAAAATATTAACAGAGTAATTCCATGATAGATCATAATAAAATTCCATAGTTCCCCAGGACAAAATAGAATAAAACCATAAAAGAGAATAATGCCTGCAGGGCCTATGGCCTAACTGATCCTGTAGAGGTAAATATGGGTAATACTGGTAGTTCTGGGTATTGAGTTACAAAGCACAGCTTTGTGTAGCTCAACGCGTTTCGTGGCCTCAACACCACTCATCAGGAGCAAGCCAGATTGAGTAAGCATATGGAATTTATTGCATAATATAATATAAACAACAATGTAAACAAGCATAAAGTTGATTTCACAGACATCAGTTAGTCATAGAGTTTGCAATAGGTAAAAATATTAACAGAGTTATTCCATGATAGATCATAATAAAATTCCATAGTTCACCAGGACAAAATAGAATAAAACCATAAAAGAGAATAATGCCTGCAGGGCCTATGGCCTCGCTGATCCTGTAGAGGTAAATATGGGTAATACTGGTAGTTCTGGGTATTGGGTTAAAAAGCATGGCTTTGTGTAGATCGACGCATTTCGTGGCCTCAACACCACTCATCAGGAGCAAGCCAGATCTCTAAAATAAAAATAATGTGGATAAATAAACAGAAAAGCATGGACAAGAGTGGGCCATTGAAAACCCCAAATCGAGTGCATGCTGACTTACTATGGTTCGTATATTGATGGTGTGGTGGTCAGGTACTGAACGGGCAAACCAAGGGTACCCCCCACCCGGGAGCTGCGGCGGACAACCATGCGAAGACGGCCCACAGGCCACCACCAGGGCAGGCATGGACAACCGAGGCATCCCTATGAGAAAAATGAGTGGAAGGTGAAAACCCGGACTGAATGAAAAAAGTTCACCAGAGGGAAGTGAGAAAAATGCAGGAAGGTGAAGGTGAAGGGACAGTAGGTATAACCTGGTGAGCAGAAAAGAGTGCAGAGGTGAAGCAGGCGACTGGCAGGTGGAGTAGGGAGGAAATTAAGGGTCAACAGAGAGGGAATGACCGAGGAAAGTGCCAAGAATATGGAAAAAGAAAAAAGGGACCAGCGGTGGTAATAGAAAGTGATGTTTACATTCCTTGTAATAGGAATAAAAGTGATCAAAAAAAAATAAAAAATTTAAAAGAAAGTGTCAAATTATAAAAATAAAAGAAAAAAGAACAATATTTTTTATTTATTTTTAAAGCGCCCCTTGTGCGCAGAAGCAAACGCATACGTAAGTCCCGCCCACATATGTAAACGATGTTCAAATCATACATGTGAGGTATCGCCGCGTGCGTTTGAGCGAGAGCAATAATTCTAGCCCTACACTTCTTCTGTAACTATAAATAGGTAACCTGTAAAAAAAAATTAAAGCGTCGCCTATGGAGATTTTTAAGTAGCGAAGTTTGGCGCCATTCCACGAGTGTTCGCAATTTCAAAGCGTGACATGTTAGATATCTACTTACTCGGTGTAACATCATCTTTCACATTATGCAACAAAAAATTGGGCTAACTTTACTGTTTTTTTTTGTTTGTTTGTTTAATGCATGAAAAAAAACACGTTTGAAAAATTACTGCGTAAATACTGTGTGAGATAAAAATTTGCAAAGACCACCATTTTATTCCCCAGGGTCTCTGCTAAAAAAAAAACATATATAAGGTTTGGGGGTTCTGAGTAATTCACTAGAAAAAGAAATGATGATTTTTACATGTAGGAGCGAAGTGTCAGAATTGTCCTGGGTGACAAGGGGTTAAAGAACAGGAATAACTGCCAGGGCTCCTGACTAATTTGTTTTTGCCCCGTTAATTTAAAATAAATTGTAACAAAGTTGTTAATTAATTAATTAATTAATTAATTAATTTAAAATAAATTGTAACAAAGTTGTTGGTGGAATTAGGACCACCTGTGCAAGAAAAAGATTAGTTTTTCAAATTTTTCCAGAAATAATAAGAAAAAAATTAAAAAGAAAAAAAAAGGCCAGTGGAGCTCAGCATGACAATACAAAGAAATACGGACGAGGCGAGACGGGAGCATGCTGACCTTTTTGTCCCATATTAGATTACAAAGCTAAAAATAGAACTGTTTTTTTTTTTAAATTTTAAAAATTAATAGCGACTCACATTTCCCACACAGCGAGAGATCGGTTTATTTCCGGAAGATGAAATCTAGAATATTTCTGACAGATCCTTAAAAGAAATGTAAATATGAATAAAAATATGACCCCATGTGCAGGAACCCTTAAAGTGGTATTAAACCCAAAGCCAAAAATATAATATATTGCAGCTTTTACCAATCATTAGATGTGAAATATCAGAATTTACACAAACCTGTTTAAAGAATTTTTCCCAATATTCGTAAATTTGAAAATTTGGAAAACCGGAAATTCAAAAATCCGGAAAATTCGAAACTTCTGAAGATTCAGAAATTTGAAAATTCTGAAAATCTAAATTCGAAAGTTTGAAATTCCGGAAATTCGAAAGTCTGAGAAATCGAAAATCCGAAAATAGGAATGAAGATTCGAAAGAACGAAAATCCCAAAAACCAGAAAATGCGCAAATCTGAATAAATAACTAACTAATAATAACTTAACTATTGCTAAATTATAGGTATTGGAATTTCCTTTCAAATTTGGCTGTTAGAGAATGTAACGAATACAAACATTTTCGAAGTTATGAATTATCCGAAATAACGAATGCCGCATCTAAAAGAATGGAACGTAATGAATTAATAATAAAATAATAATAATAATAATAATAAAAAGAAGATTCGAAAGAACGAAAATCCGAAAATTCAAAAAACCCGAAAATGCGCAATCTGAATAAATAACTAACTCAAAATAACTTAACTATTACTAACTATTAAATGATAGATATTGGCATTTCCTTTCAAATTTGGCTGTTAGAGAACGTAACGAATAAGAATTTATCCGAACTTACGAATTATTCGAAATAACGAATGCCACATCTAAACGAATGAAACGTAATGAATTAATAATAAAATAATAATAGTAATAAAAACTTTTTAATATTATTATTATTATTATTATTAATTAATTCTGTTCCATTCGTTATTTCGGATAATTCGTAACAAATAAATTCTTATTCGTTACGTTCTCTAACAGACAAATTTGAAAGGAAATTCCAATACCTATAATTTAACAGTTAGTAATAGTTAAGTTATTATTAGTTAGGAAGTTATTATTTAGAATGTGGGGATTTTCGTTCCTTCAAAATTTCAGATTTACTTTCGAATTTCTGAATTTCCGAATTTTCCGATTATCGAATTTACAAATTTACAAATTTTTCTAATTTCGATCATAGCGAATGACCCGAAAAGTGAAAAAAAAAGAAAACAAATAAATTTTTCGGCAGTTCACATGTCTAGATGGCAGCACTGTCAGTCTGGGGGGGGGCTAATAAATGTACTAGCAGATTTAAATACACTAACCAATTGAAGCCAAACTCCAGCTCTGACTTTATACTACAGTTACAGTTTTTTTTTTTTTTTTCCTTTTGGGATAAAGGTTTTACATGAATAAATAAAAGCTGATCATTGTAAGCACCCTTGACAGTGGTAAATGGTTATTTTCATCCATGTAAACTGATACATTCTGCTGGAGAGCTTGTGCTTTTGAAAAACAACAGACTTACTGGCTGGATCACCGGATGAAAATAGAAGAATGAAGGCCTAAAAAAAGAAAACGAATGCAGCCATCACATCTAAGAAATGATAAGCTGCGATATAATAAATGTTTGCTTTTGGGTTTAACCACTTAAGCCCCGGACCAATATGGGCCATTATGACCAGGCCCCTTTTTGCGATTCGGCACTGCGTCGCTTTAACTGACAATTGCGCGGTCGTGCGACGTGGCTCCCAAACAAAATTGACGTCCTTTTTTTCCCACAAATAGAGCTTTCTTTTGGTGGTATTTGATCACAATGACATATTTTTTACTTTTTGCTATAATAAATATCCCCAAAAAATATATAAAAAAAAAAATGTTTTCCTCAGTTTAGGCCGATACGTATTCTTCTACATATTTTTGGTAAAAAAAATCGCAATCAGCCCTTATTGATTGGTTTGCGCAAAAATTATGTTGTTTACAAAATAGGGGATAGTTTTAAGGCATTTTTATAATTTTTTTTTTTTTTTTACTAGTTATGGCGGCGATCAGCGATTTTTTTCGTGACTGCGACATTATGGCGGACACATCGGACACTTTTGACACATTTTTGTGACCATTGTAATTTTCACAGCGATCAGTGCAATAAAAATGCACTGGTTACTATGAAAATGACACTGGCAGTGAAGGGGTTAACTGCTAGGGGCGCTGGAGGGGTTAAGTGTGCCTAGGGGCGTGTTACTAACTGAGGGGGGCGTGGCTACGAGTGACACGTCACCGATCTCCGCTCTGATTACACAGAGCGGAGATCGGTGACATTGTCAGTAGAGGAGCGGGGAAATGTTGTGTTTACACTAACATCTCCCCGCTCCATCCCTCCGTGAGACGATCGCGGGGATTCCCACGGCGATCGAGTCCACGGGACCCGCGGTCCCACTCACGGGGAAGGCAGGGGGGTCACGCGCGCGACCCCGACGTCGGCAGTTAAAGGGCCACGTACGTGTACGTGATTGTGCCTGTACGAGCCATTCTGCCGACGTATATCTCCGTGAAGGGGTCGACAAGTGGTTAATACCACTTTAAGGCTCGGCTCACACTAGTGCAACTCCAAAGTCACACGATTTCCTTTGATGCGACTTTACACTCTGGTACTCAAGTCACTGTATGTTAGTGTTCAGGCAGCCAGGCAGTCAGGTGGGGGGGGGGGGGCGAGAAAAATTGTGCCTGGTTTTACTGCCCCCCAGGGGGCATACATGTGAGCAATGCCTTAAAGCGGAACTTCAGTCCCGCTCTAAACAGGCTCCTCCCCCCTCAGCAATGTGCAGACGCTCTCACGGGGTTCTGCTCAGCTTTCAGGTCCAGGCAGAGCCCATCGGTACATCTGAGCACGCTCAGAGAGCTGGGGGAGGAGAAACAGCAGGACACTGATCTTCCCAATGAATGGCTATGCAGGGGAGGGTGTCAGCACAAGTTTGATCACTGGAGGAGAGCAGGCAAAGCTAGAAAACTGGCCATGCTGTACTTTCGTGCCTAGTGTGGTCAGTTTTCAATACAAAAACAGAGGGACTGGCAGGAACACCAGGTATTTCACACAAAGGAAGCAATACAAAGAGAACAGGATACTTTTTCATACAAGTACATGGTACAGCAGGCGCATATCAGTAATATGAAGTGTTGGGTTAACATTTTCTTTATTTAGGCTGAAAGATCTGAACTATATTAAACAATTTTGACTAAGGCCGGGTGTGCAGCTGAAAGATAGACATGTGCCGAACTGAAATTCCAATGTATTCAAAATAATTTCGGATGAAATTCAAAACGTTTTCAAAGAGAATTAAATAGAATAGAAAATAAAGGAATAGAATAGAAAATAAAAGAATAGAATATAATCGAGTAAAACAGAACAGAATAGAAAAAAAAAAGAAAAGAAAAAAAAGGATAGGATAGAAAATAAAAGAATAGAGTAAATTAGAATAGAAAATAAAGGGATAGAATACAATAGAATAAAATAAAATAGAAAGAATATAACCATCTTCTGAAATTTGATATTCAAATAGAATAAGATCAAATTTGAATAGAATAGAAAAGAATAGAATAGAAATAAAAGAATATAACCATTTCCCAAAATTCAAATAATAAAAATTTGAATTCAAATAGAATAGAAAAGAATAAATTAGAATAGGATAGAAAATAAAAAAATGGAATTGACTAGTATAGAAAGGAATAGAAAAGAATGAATATTTTGTATTTCATGAAATTCATATTTTGAATAGAATAAATTTGAAGATACTAGAAAAGAATAGAATAGAACAGAAAAAATAGACTAGAAAAGAATAGAATGAATATAACCATCTTCCGAAATTCCTATTTTAAATAGAATGAATTTGAATAGAATAGAATAGAAATAATATAACCGTTTTCTGAAATTAAAATTTTGAATATAATAAATTCGAATCTCGAATATAATAAATTCGAATTTAGAATAGAATAAATTTGAATTCAAATAGAATAGAAAAAAATAGAATAGAATGAATATAGCCGTCTTTCGAAATTCGTATTTTGAATAGAATCAATTTGAATATAATAGAAAAGAATAGAAAAGAATAGAATAGAACAGAATAGAAAAAAAACAATAGAAAGAATATAACAATATAACTGTTTTCCGAAATTCGACTTTCGAATAAAATAAATTAGAATTTTGAATAGAATAGATTTTAATTTTGAATAGAATAGATTTGAATTCAAATAGAATAGAAAAAATAGAATAGAATGAATATAGCCATCTTTCAAAATTCGTATTTTGAATAGAATCAATTTGAATATAATAGAAAAGAATAGAATAGAACAAAATAAAAATAAAAAACAGAATAGAAAGAATATAACAATATAACTGTTTTCCGAAATTCGACTTTCGAATAAAATTAATTAGAATTTTGAATAGAATAGATTTGAATTTTGAATAGAATAGATTTGAAATCAAATAGAATAGAAAAGAATATAATATAATAGAAAATAATATAATATAATAGAGTAAAACAGAACAGAATAGAAAAAAAAAAGAAAAGAAAAGGATAGGATAGAAAATAAAAGAATAGAGTAAAATAGAATAGAAAATAAAAGGATAGAATAGAATAGAATAAAATAAAATAGAACTAATATAACCATCTTCTGAAATTTGATATTTAAATAGAATAAGATCAAATTTGAATAGAATAGAAAAGAATAGAATAGAAAATAAAAGAATATAACCATTTCCCAAAATTCAAATAATATATGAATTTGAATTCAAATAGAACAGAAAAAAATAGAATAGAATAAATAAAGCCATCTTCCGAAATTCGTATTTTGAATAGAATCAATTTGAATATAATAAAAAAGAACAGAATAGAATGTCATGGATATGCAGTAGTGTTTGTCTGTCAGCTTACCTTCCTTCCCATGTGTTCATCTTAGAGGCCTGAGCCCTTTCACCTGGCTTCCTTTATAATCTCCTCCCAGCCAGACTCCACCCCAGGCCCTATCACAGAACACTATATTAACCTGTGCACTGCAAGCCTGCTTTGCTGATCAACGTGTTTGTTATGCATTGTGTGTTTGGGTTCCTGCCTGCCGTGTGCTACGCCTGTCTCTCTGTTACATATTTGGCTTGTCCCCGACTATCCCTGTCTGCTCGTGACCCTTGACCTTCGGCTCGTTCTTCGTTATCCTTGTCTGCTTGTGGCCCCTGACCTTCAGCTTGTTATTCGGTTCTCTCTATCGTGTGCTGCTGCTTCCCCTCTTTTCCCCTTATCCTACGGGGCGTGAGCTAGGAAACTCCAGGGGCCGCGACCTGGTCCCAGCCTGCAGCGTAACATCCTCACCACTAGAGGCCCTGGAGAAGACCTGCTGGGTCTTAGACTCCGCGCCCTGGGGAATCTTGGCTCTAGCTTCCGTTAGGATCCCGGTTGTGCTCCTCTGGTCCCGCTTTCCACAACCACCCAGTTTCCTATCCGCAGAAGCCAGCCATAGGGTTCACTACCTCGCGGTGCACTCCTGTCCCCCTACGGTGTGCATCTGTCACCTGGCCACAGGTGACCCTGACAGTTTGATCAGCCATGAACCCGGCTGACATCCCGCTACCCGCGGATGATCCATTGCAGGGCATAGTTTGCAGACTTGAAACCCAGGAATCGAATCAGACTCAGGTGATGCGATTCCTCCAGGATCTGGCTTCTCGCTTCGAGCAGCTTCAGGCCTCCTTGGGAACCCTGAATCCGCAACCTCAAATACAACCAGCGGCTGCACCTATTGCACCAGTCGCAGCCACACACTCGCTACAACTGCCAGCTCCGTCCCGTTTCTCTGGGGACTCCAAGGCTTGCAGGGGGTTCCTTAGCCAATGCACAATTCATTTTGAGCTCCAGCCTCAAAGCTTCCTGTCTGATCGGGCTAAGGTAGCCTATATCATTTCCCTCCTCTCTGGTGAAGCTTTAGCCTGGGCAGCCCCTCTGTGGGAACTGAATGATCCAGTGGTTTCTAGCCTGTCTGGCTTCTTGAAACTTTTTCGGAATATCTTCGAAGAACCGGCTCGTGTCTCTTCAGCGGCCAGCGCCCTTTTACGTCTCCGCCAAGAGTCTGCTTCTGTGGGACAGTATGCCCTTCATTTCCGCATACTGTCGGCTGAGTTGAGCTGGAACAATGAGGCCTTAGTCGCAACCTTTTTGCATGGCCTGTCTGATAGAGTGAAGGATGAATTAGCAGGAAGAACCATCCCCACTGATCTGGCCGGCGTTATCTCCTTGTGTAACCAGATCGATATTCGCTTTCAGGAGAGGACCTTAGAAAAGCAACGCCAGCACTCCTTGGTTCTTAGTCAGCCTGTGCTCCCCTCTCCTCGACCCGTGGAGCATCTCCTGCCAGCTGAGGAACCCATGCAGCTCGGTCGGACCAGGCTATCCCCCGAGGAACGTGCTAGGCGCAGAACTCTTGGTCTGTGTCTTTACTGTGGGGGCAAAGGTCATTTTCGTGACACTTGCTCTCTTTGTCCAGAAAAACGTTCGGGTCCACTTCTTCTGGAAAGTGGAGTATTGGACCCAGAAATATCACCTTCCCCTTCTCGTCTTCTGCTTTCTGTGTTCCTTCATGTTGGTGCTTCTTCTCATTCGGTCTCAGCATATCTGGATTCCGGAGCCGCTGGCAATTTCATGGACTGGGAAATCGCATCGTCCATGAGACTTACTCTTTTGCCCCTCACCACGCCATTGGTGGTCTTGGCGATTGATGGTACTGTTCTCCCAGGGGGACCTATCCGCTTCCAGACCCTCCCTGTTAAGATGTCGGTAGGGACACTCCACCAGGAGTGGATATCCTTCCTTATCTTACCCAAGGCCTCAACGCCTAAAATTTTGGGTCTCCCATGGTTACAGCTCTATTCTCCTCATGTGGACTGGACTACTGGACAGATCCTGGCTTGGGGTCCCTCCTGTTCCTCGTCCTGCCTACCCAAGGTTGCCCCCTGTGAATCTGAGCCGGTCATTCATTCCAGGTTGCATAACCATTTACATTTCTCTGTCCCTAACCACCCTTGGACGCACAGCCAGGCTAGCTTGTCTACAAGTCCTGCAGTCGCTATGTCTTGCGATGCGATTCAGGTAGTCGCTACACCTGACTCAGCTATTCACTCTGCCTCTGTACTAGTTATGCCAGTCCAGCCCATGCCCAGTGAGCCTCCTACTTTTTCTTGTTCGGGACATTCTGCTTGTCCTTCAGCTATTCAGCTTGACTCCGGCGACATGTCACCTTCTAACCAACCTGACTTCAGGGTTCCACTGACATCTGCCCAGTCTGATGGTCCTGTGCAAGATGACCAGTTCCCCTTTAAGGGTCTAGGGGACCCTCCTCAGATTTCTGTTGATCCCCTCATGCCCTTGCTTATTCCTAGAGAGCCTTTGGTCCTCAATAGATCTTCTTGTCATCTCCCTACCTCGTTTTTGGTCTCTGAGGATAATCTTAAGTACGAGGTTAGACAAGTTCTGGATTCTCGGCTCTGCAGAGGCATTCTTCAGTACCTTGTGCATTGGAGAGGTTTTGGTCCTGAGGAGGCGTCTTGGATCGCTGCATCTGATGTCGCTGCACCTCATCTGTTGAGAAGGTTTCATCAGAGATTTCCCTTTAAGCCTCGGCCCAGGCGGGGGAGGGCCCATAAGAGGGAGGGTACTGTCATGGATATGCAGTAGTGTTTGTCTGTCAGCTTACCTTCCTTCCCATGTGTTCATCTTAGAGGCCTGAGCCCTTTCACCTGGCTTCCTTTATAATCTCCTCCCAGCCAGACTCCACCCCAGGCCCTATCACTGAACACTATATTAACCTGTGCACTGCAAGCCTGCTTTGCTGATCAACGTGTTTGTTAGGCATTGTGTGTTTGGGTTCCTGCCTGCCGTGTGCTACGTCTGTCTCTCTGTTACGTTATTGGCTTGTCCCCGACTATCCCTGTCTGCTCGTGACCCTTGACCTTCGGCTCGTTCTTTCGTTATCCTTGTCTGCTTGTGGCCCCTGACCTTCAGCTTGTTATTCGTTACTCTTATATCTCGTGCTGCTGCTTCCCCTCTTGTCCCCTTATCCTACGGGGCGTGAGCTAGGAGACTCTAGGGGCCGTGACCTGGACCCAGCCTGCAGCATAACATCCTCACCACTAGAGGCTCTGGAGAAGACCTGCTGGGTCTTAGACTCCGCGCCCTGGGGAATCTTGGCTCTAGCTTCCGTTAGGATCCCGATTGTGCTCCTCTGGTCCCGCTTTCCACAACCACCCAGTTTCCTATCCGCAGAAGCCAGCCATAGGGTTCACTACCTCGCGGTGCACTCCTGTCCCCCTACGGTGTGCATCTGTCACCTGGCCACAGGTGACCCTGACATAGAAAGAATATAACAATATAACTGTTTTCCGAAATTCGAATTTCGAATAAAATAAATTTGAATTTTGAATAGAATAGATTTGAATTTTGAATAGAATAGATTTGAATTCAAATAGAATAGAAAAGAATAGAATATAATAGAAAAGAACAGAAAAGAAAAAACAATAGAATCAAATGGAATCAAACTAATATAACCATCTTCCAAAATGAAAATTTCGCAAAGGAATAGATTTGATATTGAATGGAATTCGATTCAAATTTGAATGCAATTCGAGTGGAATTTGAAAAATTCAAATTAATTTGAATAAAAGGAAAAAAATTCTGAAAACAAATGAAACAAATGTAATTAAACATATTTATGCAAATAATGAATGGAAACCAAATGAAACAAATGTTTTCGTTCTGCACATGTCTACTGAATGATCTGAACTCTATTTAAACCCTTCTGACTCCAGGCCAGGTGTGCAGTTGAAGCACTGCAATACTAAACATCATCCTGCAGATGGCAGCACAGCAATGACCACCAGGGGTCCTGATAAAAATTTTACCCTATTATTTTAATGTGCTGCTGACCTTTTCTCCTCTATTAGATTACAAAGCTAAAAATAGAACGGCTTTTTAAAAATGAATAGAAAACGCACAATTCCCGCACAGCGAGGGATGGATTTATTTCCAGAGGCTGAAATCTAGAACATTTCTGGCAGATACTTATAGAAATGTAAATATGACAAAAAACAAAAAAAAACAAAGCGCCTATTTCTGCGTTCCTCTGACTCATTTTCGCTGAGTAAGTGCCATTGTTCCGCACTTCCACTCGCACCTCTCGCGCTTGGCGTGCAGAAAATATGTGTGGGACCCGGTTTTGTGTCGTCGGGGGTTGCGAACAGAAGGGGATCTCGCTGACGAGAGCTGCGAAAAAACAATGAAAGTATTTTTAGCCGCGGCAAATTTGTTATGGAGATGGTAAAAAATGATAATTTATTGAAGAACGGAAGCCGGTGGATAAATGGAAATGAATTTGAATGATTAATTAATGTGAATTTTTATAGCACAAAGGAAGCTTTTAACACGTTCGATACTAAGTGGGTTGATTAATTCTGAGTGGTAACAAGACGGTTGTGTCACGGCCAATAATGTTTTTTATTTAACTATAAATAGCTCCCGCTGTCTTATTATGCGGGAACGGATCGCTGCCGAGTGACAAGCGTCTTATCGCACACAAATTCTTCATCATTGCTGTGTCTGCTGAGGGTTGCTGTCTTTGTTAAGCTAATTATGTGAATATGTGCATCCAGGGGGTGATCATTGGCTGTAATGAACCAATTAGCCGATTATTTCAGTTGGTGATGAAAACCTGTCAGCCTGTTTTACATTAGACCGATGACATCACTGAGAATGCAGCCTATCTATTCACTAGAGACCGATGACATCACTGAGAATGCAGCCTATCCATTCACTAGAGCCCGGTGACTAGGGATGAGCCGAACACCCCCGGGTTCGGTTCGCACCAGAACCTGCGAACGGACCGAAAGTTCACACGAACGTTAGAACCCTAATAAATACAATGGACGCGAACGTTCGAAATCTAAAGTGCTAATTATAACGACTAATATGCATGTTATTGTCCTAAAAAGGGTTTGGGAACCCTGGTTCTGCATCAGGGGACATGTATCAATGCAAAAAGAAGCAGTAATTTTAATGATGCATAAAGTGAAAAAAAAAAAGTCAAATATTCCTTTAAATATCGTACCTGGGGGGTGTCTAAAGTATGCCTGTGAAGTGCCACGTGTTTCCTGTGTTTAGAACTGTCCCTGCACAAAATTAAATTTCTAAAGGAAAAAAAAGCCATTTAAAACTGCTTGCGGCTTTAATGTAATGTCTGGTCCCGGTAATATGGATGAAAATCTTTGAGAAAAATGGCATAGCTAACCCATCAGCCCCCCCCCCCCCTACCCCAGCCCATTACCAGCCCTTTTGGGTCTTGTATGGATATTAAGGGGAACCCCGCACACAAAATAAAAAAGGCCCTATATACTCTGAACAGCCGTATAAAGGCAGTGCATACAAGACAGGGACTGTAGGTTTGTTCTTATGTAGAATCTGTTTGTAATTTTGAACAGGTACATTGTTTAAGTGTAGCTCCAGCCCAAAAATCTATTTTTAAGCTTTTTGGAAAACATAGGGAAGGGTTATCACCCCTGTAACATTTGTTTTGCTGTCTGTGCCCCTGTTCAGAACATTTCACCTCACTTTCCGTCCCAATGACAAATGTCTTTGAAAAGTGGGGTTTTTATTGAAACAAGGATTGGTGATAAAGCATCAGTAGAGAGGAGACACCCTTTTCCCATATTAACTCTTACAGGAGAGAATTTCCCTTCCTAGGGGTAGATTTCCTCTCACTTCCTGTTGTCTTCTTTCGTTTGCAAGTAGGAGTCATTTGTAAGTTGGATGTTTAAAAGTAGGGGCCTGCCGTATATACTCTGCTGAAATTTGCCCCTTACATGTTGGTGTTGCCACAACACTGTAAGGCCTCACAGTTACTCTTGGTGGGCGCATGAATGGGCCCTGCTGTGAATTATTAGATCAAGAAGTGTATTTGCATGCCCCTGTTGAACAGGGGCTGAAAAATTGGGCCTTTGGTGGTGGTGGTGTTGACACAACACCGTAAGGCCTCACAGTTACTCTTGGTGGGCGCAGGAATGGGCCCTGCTGTGAAATATTAGATCAAGAATTGTAAAACATGCCCCTGTTAAACAGGGGCAGAAAAATTGGGCCTTAGGCACTGGTGCCACAACACTGCAACCCCTCACAGATACTGTACTTGGAGCACAGCAATGAGCCCTGTTGCAAAGTATTGCATCAAAAATTGTAATTACACGCCCCTGTTAAACAGGGGCTGAAAAATTGGGCCTTAGCCACTGGTGCTGGTGCCATGACACTGCAACCTCTCCCAGATACTCTAGTTGGAGTTTAGGAATGAGCCCTGCTGCAAAGCATTGCATAAACATTGTAATTACATGCCCCTGTTAAACAGGGGCTGAAAAATTGGGCCTTAGGCACTGGTAAAACAAAAGATCAAGTCTTCTGGACAGCAGCACTCCAATAAAAAGCCTTTATTATGTAAAATCTTCAAAAATCCAAATACAGCACAGCAAGTCACAAAATTCTGGTTAGAGCTGACTAGTTTCACACTTTCTTAGTGTTTAATCATAGCTATGATTAAACACTAAGAAAGTGTGAAACTAGTCAGCTCTAACCAGAATTTTTTGACTTGCTGTGCTGTATTTGGATTTTTGAAGATTTTACATAATAAAGGCTTTTTATTGGAGTGCTGCTGTCCAGAAGACTTGATCTTTTGTTTTGCCTGAAATTGCATTGCCTGCACCCTCGGCTGTTGGGAGGAGATAGTCACCTGGAGGACGTCCACACCTGAGCGGTTTCTGTTTTTGTTTGCCTTAGGCACTGGTGCTGGTGCCACAACACTGCAACCTCTCCCAGATACTCTAGTTGGAGTGCAGGAATGAGCCCTGCTGCAAAGCATTGCATAAAAAATTGTAATTACATGCCCCTGTTAAACAGGGGCTGAAAAATTGGGCCTTAGCCACTGGTGGCGGCACCCAGAAACAAAAATGTTCTTCCAAGCTATCATCATCAATCGGATCATTGAGGAGGAGGAGGATAGTCAGTCAACATAACAGGACAGTCACTCAGCATCAGCATCAGTCTTGAAGGGATGTGACATTTGAAAATAAATTAGTCTGTTATATCAGCTTCAGGTGTTTGGTAGCTCGTGGTGATCCAAGACTGGTTCATCTTTATGAAGGTCAGTCGATCAACCGAGTCGGTGGAAAGGCGCAGCCTGTGATCCGTGAAAAATCCTCCAGCAGCACTGAATGTGCGTTCTGAAAGAATGCTGGATGCAGGACAGGCCAGTAGCTCAATTGCATACTGTGCAAGCTCTGGCCAGTGATCCATTCTCAAGACCCAGTAAGCCAGAGGATTTTCAGTGGGGAAGGTGTCCAAGTCTGACCTTGCCCCTAGGTATTCCTGCACCATGTATATCAGACGCTGGCGATGGTTGCTGGAACCGATCATACCTTGGGGCTGCGGACTAAAGAATTGTCTGAACGCATCGGTCAGACGGCCACCTTCCCCACCGCTCCTTCTTTGACTGACCGAAGCCTCAGCAACTCGTTGTCCAGGACCAGGAGTTTGTAACCTCCCAGTCTCTGGGAACGCGTTGCACAGACCTTTCTGCAGGGCCTCCCAGAGTTGTCTCATCCTCTGCTCTCTCTGCGACAGTAAGATAAGGTCCGCAACCTTACCCTTGTACCGTGGATCAAGGAGAGTGGCCAGCCAGTAATGGTTCCTCTCCTTGATCCGAAGAATACGAGGATCCTTCCGCAGACTTTGCAGGATCAGGGAGGCCATGCAGCGTAGGTTAGCTGAGGCATTCGGTCCGGAGTCCTCTGGGTCACTAAGGACGACATGATCCGCAGCCACCTCCTCCCAGCCACATACAAGTCCACGGGTTTCTTGGGACTGTAAATCATCCCTAAAAGACTGCTGCTGATGATGCTGAGTGCCAGGCTCCACCTCCATGCTGACACAATCCTCCTCCTCCTCCTCCTCCTCTTCCTGTGCGATGGGTGGGACAGAAGGAACACTGTCTGGGTAAAGGGGGCCTTGAGAGGCAAGGAAGTCCTCCTCTTCCTGCCTCTGTTCTGCCTCAAGTGCCCTGTCCATTATTCCACGCAGCGTATGTTCCAACAGGTGGACAAGAGGTACAGTGTCACTGATGCATGCACTGTCACTGCTCACCATCCTCGTGGTCTCCTCAAATGGTGCCAGGACAGTGCATGCATTCCTGATCATGCCCCACTGGCGTGGTGAAAAAAACCCGAGCTCCCCTGACCCTGTCCTGGTGCCGTAGTCGCACAGGTACTCATTGATGGCCTTCTGCTGCATGTGCGGCCACTGCAGCATGGCCAACGTTGAGTTCCACCTGGTGGGCATGTCACATATAAGGCGGTTCTTGGGCAGGTTCAACTCCTTTTGCAGCTCAGCCAGGCGAGCACTGGCATTATAAGATCTGCAAAAATGCGCACAGACTTTCCTGGCCTGCCTCAGGACATCCTGTAAGCCCGGGTACCTGCCCAAGAACCGCTGCACCACCAGGTTAAGGACGTGAGCCACACAGGGCACATGGGTCAGTTGTCCCTGTCGGAGGGCGGAGAGGAGGTTGGTGCCATTGTCGCAAACCACCATTCCTGGCTTAAGCTGGCGTGGCGTCAACCACCTCTCGGCCTGCCCCTGCAGAGCTGACAGAACCTCTGCCCCAGTGTGGCTCCTGTCCCCCAAACACACCAGCGCAAGCACGGCATGGCATCTTTTTTCCTGCGTACTTGCGTAGCCCCTTGAACGCCTACGGAGCACCACTGGTTCCGAGGACAAACCACAGGAAGAGGCCATGGAGGAAGAACAAGAGGAGGGGGTGGAGGAGAGAGGTGTGTCACAACCAGTAGTAGCATTTTGGAGGCGTGGCGGCAGAACAACCTCCAACACTACTGCACCTTGTCCTGCATCCTTCCCAACTGCCAAAAGAGTGACCCAATGGGCCATGAAAGAAAGGTAACATCCCTGTCCATGCCTGCTGGACCATGAGTCAGCGGTAATATGCACCTTACTGCTGACCGCCCTGTCCAGCGAGGCCAAGATATTGCCTTCCACATGCCGGTAGAGAGCCGGAATCGCCTTCCGTGAGAAAAAGTGGCGTTTGGGAACCTGCCACTGAGGAACCGCACATTGCACAAACTCACGGAAGGGGGCCGAGTCTACCAACTGAAAAGGCAGCAGTTGAAGCGCTAGCAATTTAGCCAAGCTAGCATTCAACCGCTGGGCATGTGGATGGCTGGGAATGAACTTCTTTCGACGGTCCAGCAGCTGGGGCAGGGAAATTTGCCTGCTAGAATCGGACGTCGGTGTACTGCTAGCAGAGTGCCCGCAAGTACTTGGCTGTGACACACCTAATTCTACACCTTCATTCCTCTCAGTGCAAGTTTCAGAGAGGACTGAAGGTATAGTGGGGTTGGAGATCCCAGCTGATGCGGTGCAAGGAGAGGTCCGCTTTGTTCTTCGGTGTGGGTCTTTAAGGTAGGCTTGCCAACGAGCTGCATGGCAGGTCAACATATGTCTGGTCAAGCATGTGGTGCCCAAGCGGCTGATGTTTTGGCCACGCGAGATACGCTGGAGACATATGTTGCAAACGGCAGCTGTGCGATCTGATGCACTCGACTCAAAAAAGGCCCACACCAAAGAAGTTTTTGAATAACGGGCAGAGGCAGCGGCCTGCACAGGCGGAGCTCTGCGGTGTGATTCAGTCGGTGTGCTGCCCTTACGCTAGCCCCCCGAGGGAATCCTGCCTCGTTGGAGATGTGCCTCCTCCTCATCCTCCTCCTCCTCCTCTCTCCTATTAGGCACCCACGTGGAGTCAGTGACCTCATCATCCCCTCCCTCCTCATCACTGGAGCCAATCTGGCAGTATGCTGCAGCTGCTGGAACATGACTGCCAGATTGGTGTCCTTCTTGAGCATCCCCTCTCTCTGCTCTCACGCTACTGCCTTTCTCTAGCTGGGTATCATCATCAGACCCTTCGAAACGCTGGGCATCCTCCTGGAGCATGTACCCAACACTGTGCTCAAACAGTTCGGGGGACTCCTCCTCAGGAGGACATGGTGGGTCTAGGGGAGGAGTGACTGATGATGACATTGATACCAGGGAAGAGGACGCTTTGGCAGCTGCTTTGCCAGTACCCTGAGCCTGGGTGAGAGAGGATGAGGAGGATGAGGAGGGCTTGGTCATCCACTCTACCAAGTCTTCGGCATGATGCAGCTCAACACGTCCAGCTGCCGAAAAGAAGGACAAGCGTGTCCCATGGCCATGTGCTGATGACAATGCACCGCGTCCACGACCAGCACTGTTGCCCCCAGACACAGAGCCTGCTTGCCCTCTTTTATTGGCTCGTGACTGTCTGCCTCTCTTTGTTGGCCTTCCAGACATAGCAATGGTCTGCAGGGAGATGGGAAAACCAGCAATCAGGGGTAGCTTCAGGTGTATATTTTGCAGGAAGCACACAACGCCCGCTGTAAGTGCTGCAGATGACTGCCTGTGTTACACAACAGGAAAAAACAGCAATAAGGGCTAACTTCAGGTGTTTATTTTGCAGGAAGCACACTCCGCCCGCTGTAAGTGCTGCAAATGCCTGTTAGTGTAACACACCAGGAAAACACAGCAATACGGGCTAGCTTCAGGTGTATAATGTGCAGGAGGCACACTCCGCCCGCTGTAAGTGCTGCAAATGCCTGTTAGTGTAACACACCAGGAAAACACAGCAATATGGGCTAGCCTCAGGTGTATAATGTGCAGGAGGCACACTCTGCCCACTGTAAGTGCTGCAAATGCCTGTTAGTGTAACACACCAGAAAAACACAGCAATACGGGCTAGCTTCAGGTGTATATTTAGCAGGAAGCACACTCCGCCCGCTGTAAGTGCTGCAAATGCCTCTTAGTGTAACACACCAGGAAAACACAGCAATACAGGCTAGCTTCATGTGTATAATGTGCAGGAGGCACACTCCGCCCGCTGTAAGTGCTGCAAATGCCTGTTAGTGTAACACACCAGGAAAACACAGCAATGCGGGCTAGCTTCAGGTGTATATTTAGCAGGAAGCACACTCCGCCTGCTGTAAGTGCTGCAAATGCCTGTTAGTGTAACACACCAGGAAAACACAGCAATACGGGCTAGCTTCAGGTGTATATTTAGCAGGAAGCACACTCCGCCCGCTGTAAGTGCTGCAAATGCCTGTTATGCGGCGTACACACAATCGTTTTTCATACCGTTAAAAATGCCATTTTTAAAAATGGCCATTAAAACCGATCGTGTGTATGCTCCAGAGCATTTTTAACGGCGTGAAAACCGGGCATTAAAAATTTCGAACATGCTCTATTTTTTCACGTCGTTCTTCATGTCGTTTTTTTTTAACGACGTGAAAAATGATAGCGTGTATGCTTTTATGAGGTGAAAAAAAACGCGCATGCTCAGAATCAAGCATGAGATGGGAGCGCTCGTTCTGGTAAAACTAGCGTTCATAATGGAGATATCACATTTGTCACGCTGTAACGGACTGAAAAGCACGAGGATAAAAAGCGTGAATCGTCGCTCAACAAACTTTACTAACATGAAGGGTGGCGCCATCCGAACGGAACTTCCCCTTTATAGTGCCGTCGTACGTGTTGTACGTCACTGCGCTTTGCTCGAGCGTTTTTTTTAATGATCGTGTGGATGCAAGACAGGCTTGAGAGGAAACATGAAAAAAAAACGACGAGAAAAACGTTGGTTAAAAAAATGGCATGAAAAACGACCGTGTGTACGCCGCATAAGTGTAACACACCAGGAAAACACAGCAATACGGGCTAGCTTCAGGTGTATATTTAGCAGGAAGCACACTCCGCCCGCTGTAAGTGCTGCAAATGCCTGTTAGTGTAACACACCAGGAAAACACAGCAATACGGGCTAACTTCAGGTGTATAATGTGCAGGGGGCACACTCCGCCCGCTGTAAGTGCTGCAAATGCCTGTTAGTTTAACACACCAGGAAAACACAGCAATAAGGGCTAGATTCAGGTGTATACTGTGCAGGAGGCTTAGCAACAATGACACTGACACTGTCCCCTGCCTATCCTTCTCTCTCCCTGCACACAAGGTTTAGCAAAGAATATGACACTGACACTCTCCCTGCCTATCCTTCTCTCTCCCTGCACACAAGGTTTAGCAAAGAATATGACACTGACACTGTCCCCTGCCTATCCTTCTCTCTCCCAGCACACAAGGTTTAGCAAAGAATATGACACTGACACTCTCCCTGCCTATCCTTCTCTCTCCCTGCACACAAGGTTTAGCAAAGAATATCGCTGACACTCTCCCTGCCTATCCTTCTCTCTCCCTACACACAAGGTTTAGCAAAGAATAGCACAATGACACTGTCCCTGCCTATCCTTCTCTTTCCCTGCGCCGGAACACACTACACAAGGCCGCTGTGCTGGCGGCCTTTTATAGTGTGGGGCGTGTGCTAAACCCCCTGAGCTATAATTGGCCATAGGCAACCTGCCTGTGGCCAATTATGGCTCTCCTAGCTGCCGGCGCTGTGATTGGCCAAGCATGCGGGGTCACAGTGCATGCTTGGCCAATCACAGCGCTGGGATTGCACTGCGATGGCGCAGTGTATTGTGGGCCGTTCCCGTCACTCGAATTTGGCGTGAACGGCCCAAATAGTTTGATCTTCGTCGAACGATCGAACACCTGATGTTCGAGTCGAACGTATGTTCATCCCTACCGGTGACATCACTGAGAATGCAGCCTATACATTCACTAGAGACCGATGACATCACTGAGAATGCAGCCTATACATTCACTAGAGACCGGTGACATCATTGAGAATGCAGCCTATCCATTCACTAGAGACCGGTGACATCACTGAGAATGCAGCCTATCCATTCACTAGAGACCGGTGACATCACTGAGAATGCAGCCTATCCATTCACTAGAGACCGTTGACATCACTGAGAATGCAGCCTATCCATTCACTAGAGACCGGTGACATCACTGAGAATGCAGCCTATCCATTCACTAGAGACCGGTGACATCACTGAGAATGCAGCCTATCCATTCACTAGAGACCGATGACGTCACTGAGAATGCAGCCTATCCATTCACTAGAGACCGGTGACATCACTGAAAATGCAGCCTATCCATTCACTAGAGACCGGTGACATCACTGAGAATGCAGCCTATCCATTCACTAGAGACCGATGACGTCACTGAGAATGCAGCCTATCCATTAACTGCAGAGGGAAATTGTACATTTGGTTGAATTAAATAGAATGTTTTTGTCAGTTCCAAATATTGTTAGAAAATGTATGTGTAGCGCAGGAGTTTTTGCCACCTAAGTTACTGTGTAAATATGTGATGTTTGGTTTCATTAAGCCATGAAACAAAGCCATAGGCGTGCGCGCAGGGTGTGCCAGGTGTGCCTGGGCACACCCTAATCACCCTGTGTGGCGCAGATTCCCTCTGTTTAGATCCCTGCTATTTCACAAAAGTCTCCTAATGGGGCTCCTAAGAAAATTGTAAAACAATAATTAAGATAAAAACTATTGCCACTGTCCACTGCCCTACTGACACCAATCTCTACCCTACTGACACCCTCTGTTGCTCTGCTGACACCGTCAGTATATATACACATGCACACACATGTAAATATGTTTGGGTTTTGGGGTGCACACCCTAATGCAATAGGCTGTGCACACCTATGAACAAAGCATTGTGGGAGATATAGTGAAGGAGGAAGTGACTCATATGTTAAAACTGAGTCCGCAAACTACCTACCCACAATGCTAAGCTGCGGGCCCACAATGCAAAGCGTCACCGAACAGCCTGCTGGGTAAGGATATAAAAGGGACAGGCGTGGCATGTTTCCGGTCTCTTGGGACGCCATTCAAAGCCTGCCTGCAGGAAAGTCAGTGTGTGTGGCTGACGAACTGCGGCCTGGATGAAAGGAATCGTTTGGCCTCGGAGGAGCTCCAGATCACAGTCAGCGGGACTGGTGTGCGGATGGACCGGAGGATCCAAGATTTCTAAAGATTTCCTGCATTGCAGTTGCATCAGCCATCAGAGGGAGTAGCGCAGTGTGACGGCACCAGCTGGGAACAGCTTGAAACACCAAGAGAAGAGCCTTGCAAGCATCTGGACCTGTGTTTACTGAGCGGGCACTTGCCCAGATAGTTACTATTTAATCTGATAAAACAACAAAAATTGGCGCTTCGGATAAAAATGTGATAGTGATTGAACTGCAGCAGCTGCACCAAAAAGTGCTATACTTTGAACGTGAAAAACATATATTTATAAGCAGCGCTAGCAGTAAACATGTGAACAAAAAATACGTTTAGGAACGCGTCCTATATAAAGAAAAAATAGTATTAGTGACACAACTGAGTGTAGTGGTTCATCCAATGGTAATGGTGCTGAGCAATGTAAAACTTTATGTAGCGGGGTCCTAAATTTAGGGGAAGTGTTTGAGTGGTAGTTATGCTCAAACACTCCAATTGTCAGGATTCTGTCAACCATTTTTGTCCGCAGGGAGAGTATCGGTGTATAGTTCCCTGTGGCCTGCAGGTGGCGCAGCCATAGTAGGCCAGGGTTGAACCGCTGATACAGTGCTGTGCCTTGTGTGTCCCCTCTCAGCAGCCGTACAGTGGGTGTGGCAGGCCTGCTGTGCATGCCGGGAGAGGATATAAAATGGGCAGATGCTGCCTGTTCGGGGTTCTGTCTGGTCTGTCGTGGTTGGGGGTCCTACCCCAGGGAGTATGTTCCTGTCTGCCCTGGGCACCTTTGGCCCAGGGGCGGAGGTCAGTGAATCAGTCCCAGGCACCTTTTGCCCTGGGGCTGCAGCAAAGGCCTTGGGCCCAGCACCTTCGGCTGGGGCACATCAAGGATCGAGGAATACTAGGGTGCCACCTTGCGAGGGGACCCGCATCTTAGACCAGGAGGCTGGGAGGAGGAACCTTTCCGAGGGACCGGTGAGAAATCACAGTGAAGGAAGGGGCCCGGTAACTCTCTGGAGGGATGTCTTCTCCTTACAAAGAGGTCAAGCTTTGAAACACCAAGTTCACTAAGTCTGTGGCAGAGACCAAGATCACCAAGTCTGTGGCAGAGACTGTGCAGTTAAGTTAGAGTACCATTTGGCTGCTAGTCCCTATCTAGGGAGACTATCCATCTGGGCTGAGTCTGCTTGAGAAGCCAAGCAGTGAAGTGATTACGTTTTTGCCTGGACCTCTCCCACACCTTATGCTGTCCTGTTCTTGCTCCAACCTTTCCTATCAGAGACTGTTATTTACGAGAAATAAACTCTACGTTGGAGTTGCAGCTGGTGTGGACATTCAAGTCACTGGGGGGAAACAAGGACTTATCTTTATTAACCATAGAGGTGAGAATCATTCTCTGGAGGATTCTGGTTTTCTGGCTGTGGAGACCCACCAACAACAACGCTCAACCTCCTCACACAGGAGGGTACGGGCTTGTGGCGTGGTGTGCCCTCTTTCCCTGTGAGGAGCCAAAGGTGGGTGAAGGGGGTGAGTGTGCTACATTTACATAAAAAAGAGTGGATCCCACTGCAGAGACTCCACTCACAAAAGTGTCCACAAAACAAATTGGTAACAAAAAAAGCAAAAACCCCACTTGTTATCCATGCATGGAAAATTGCTGAGTGTAACACATAAATTATGAACAATCCTCAAATGAGTACAATGATCTCCCCTCAGGGACCTTACTCACCGAATGGAGATGATCAGCAGCTTCCTGGTCTGGAGTTTTTAGATGTGGGCAATTGCTGATGTAATGCTTGGTCGATGCTTCATTGAAGGATATTGGCTCCCACCGGAAAATAAAAAACATATGAGGAGCAAGATGGTGAAGTACGCTCGTACGGCGCTACTTAACAAGTTTAAGGCAGAGACAGGCAGTCAGTGAATACTTCCGTGAAGGCCGCTCGGATGGCGTGCGTTCCACGGAGACAGGAACTTGCGTTACAGGTTAGCCGCAAACCGGAAATACGTCAACGTGTTTCGCCCCTCCTCCAGGGCGTCATCAAAGGACCAGAAACTAGTTCCAGACTGCCGCTGGGATCAGAAGTCCCACAGGAGTAGTTCACTCAGACATAGACTGTGTATAGTACCACTTCAGGGTTGGTTTCCCTGCACTGTAAAGTAATATTGAGTTGCAACCTTTGTTAAAGAAGAAGCTTTACCAGTGTGTTCTATGTGCAAACTTTCAGTTACCAGCACATCAGTTCTATTATTACTTTACTACCTATTAATTTCCTTACCTGGTTTTACAAACACTGCAGTATAATCTAATTAAGCTAGCTGAAGAGGAAGAAGAAATGAGACTTTGTCATTTCCTATACAGCATCACAACTTCAGGTTCACAGAGCTGAACAGTGTGCTGAAATCTAGGGGGAGCCCTTGAGTACATTAGATGGACAAATGTATTGTATTTTACTGCTGCATGGTGCTTAAAGCGGAGGTCCGCCTAAAAAAATAATAATATTAAAAGTCAGCAGCTACAAATACTGCAGCTGCTGACTTTTAATAATCGGACACTTACCTGTCCCAGGGTTCAGCGATGCAGGGGAACAAAGCCCCGCTCATCTCCCCCTCCTCTCCGCGGCGCTGGCATTGTCACTGTGGGCACGCACTGCGCATGCGCGAGCCACGCTGCGCACCGTGCTAGGCGGAGCAATCACCTGGGACCTGTGACGCGTCCCAGATGATTGCGGAGAGGGAGGGGGGAGAGGTGACTTACTTCCGGTCGCCGAGGCGACCTAGGGAGGAAGTGGGAGCTGGAACCCTCTAAAAAGATGGTTTCCGCCCCCCCCCCCCCCCCTTAAAAAAAATGACATTATGTTGTAATGAAAAAAGGGCAGCACAGTGGTGTAGTGGTTAGCACTTTCCCCTAGCAGCAAAAGGGTCACTGGTTCGAATCCCGACCACGACATCATCTGCCTGGAGTTTGCATGTTTTCCCTGTGTCTGTGTGGGTTTCCTCTGGTTTCCTCCCACACTCCAAAGACATGCTGGTAGGTTAATTGGATTGTCCAAATTCGGCCAGTATATATATATGTGTGTGTGTCCCAAACGTTTCGAGATCCTACCGGGAAAAATGACCGCACCAGCCAAGCAGACACTGGCTGCAAAAAGCGCCTAGTGGCGATTCAGTTCGCATGTTAGCGCTATACAAGTCACTCATTCATTCATTCAATGACCCCTGTGTCTAATGTGTTAAATAAGTTTCTTCAGTAAACTGTTGAACCACTTACCGCCCAGTCAATAGCATATTGACGTCCGGGAAGTGGTTGTGTTATCCACACTGGACGTCATATGACGTCCTGCAAGATAACAGCCGCCACGCGCTCGGACCACACTGGACCACCAGGGAAGCCCCCCAGGACCACCAGGGAACCCCAAAGCATGTGGATGGCCAGGTAAGTACCCCATGGACATCCACATGTAAAATTTCTCAAAAAACATATGCCAATCAGTGCCCACAAATGGGCACTGACTGGCACACCACAATGTGCAATGCCCAACAGTGCCACCTACAAGTGTCAACAGTGCCACCTACCAGTGTCTATCAGTGCCCATCTGTGCCCACCTATCAGCGCCCGTCTGTGCCACCTATCAGTGCCGCCTATGAGTGCCCATCAGTGCCGCCTATGAGTGCCGCATACCAGTGCCCATCATCAGTGCCCATCAGTGCCACCTCATCGGTGCCCATCAGTGTCGCCTTATCAGTGCCCATCAGTGCCACCTTATCAGTGCCCGTCATTGAAGTAGAAAAGGTACTTATTTAAAAAAAAATTGACAGAAACAAAGAAAAACTTATTTTTTTTCAAAATGTTCGCTCTTTTTTTATTTGTTGTGCAAAAAATAAAAATCGCAGAGGCGATCAATTACCACCGAAAGAAAGCTCTATTTGTGGGAACAAAATGATAAAAAAATTGTTTGGGTACAATGTTGCATGACCGCGCAATTGTCATTCAAATTGCGACAGCGCTACAAGCCTGGGCAGGAAAGTGTATAAGTGCATGGTATTGAAGTGGTTAAATGGTTAATTTACAACTTGTGTGAGACTCTATCTCTTATACAGCGGGTGAAGTGACAAGTACCAAGGTGACGGTGAATATACAGTAGAGTGTGATATTACTGTTTCTCTTTACCATTGGGTCTTACACTAACACTGCTATACAGTTGTGCCAAGGTGGTCGAGCCATTTTTTCTGGGGTTGAGAGGCAGAGTGCAGGCCCAATCAATTATCAGCAGCTCCCTAGGGGGTCAGTGCTACATATGAAAATCAGTCAACCAGTTTATTAGTGCGGGTAGCACACTGACTTGGTTGATTAGCAGTTCAGCCCTGCAGCACCAGTGTCGTTGGTTTGAATCTCAGCCAGGACACTATCTGCATGGAGTTTGCGCAGATTTCCTCCCACGCTCCATAGACATGCTGGTAGGCGAACTGGCTGCTCTCTGAATTTTCCCCGGTATGTATGCATGTAAGATAGAGACTTTAGATTATAAGCTATTTGAGTACAAGGACTGATAATAAGGTAACATTTTTTGTTAATTGATGGTGCTGTATTAATGCCTTTAATAAGGACTTGTTTACATTTGCTTCAAAATGTGGCATTGGACATGCTTTTTGAAAAGCACTCTGAAGTCCAATCAAAGCGCCTCTCACTAAATAAAATGGTTCCCTTACATTCCTGTTCACATGTTGCGTATGCTTTGCTTCAAGATTTATCCCCCATGTCGCTTTCTTGATTCTTCAACGCATCTCCAAAGCCTCCATAGAGGTCTATGACAACGCTCGCCTACAGCTCCTAAAGCTTTTAAGAGGCTTTTATTCAGAGTTAGCTTTGCTTTGTTTTGGAGTAGGGATGAGCCGAACACCCCCTCAGTTCGTTTCACACCAGAACTTGCGAACAGGCAATAAATTTGTTTGAACATCCGAACCCCGTTAAAGTCTATGGGACTCGAACATAAAAAAATCTAAAGTGCTAATTTTAAAGGCTTATATGCAAGTTATTGTCATAAAAAGTGTTTGGGGACCTGGGTCCTGCCCCAGGGGACATGTATCAATGCAAAAGAAAGTTTTAAAAACGGATGTTTTTTCGGGAGCAGTGATTTTAATAATGCTTAAAGTGAAACAATAAAAGTGAAATATTCCTTTAAATTTCGTATCTAGAAGGGTGTATAGTATGCCTGTAAAGTCGCGCTTGTTTCCCGTGCTTAGAACTGTCCCTGCACAAAGTGTCATTTCTGAAGGAAAAAAAGTCATTTAAAAGCACTCGCGACTATAATGAATTGTCGGCTCCCGGCAATACAGAGAAAAGTCATTGATAAAAAAAAAAAAGAAATGTGTGGGGGTCCCCCCAAATTCAATTACCAGGCCCTTCAGGTCTGGTATGGATATTAAGGGGAACCCTGGGTCAAATAAAAAAAAATGACATGGGGTTCCCCCCAAATATCCATACCAGACCCTTCAGGTCTGGTATGGATTTTAAGGGGAACTCCACGCCAAATTAAAAAAAAAATGGCGTGGAGTTCCCCCAAAAATCCATACCAGACCCTTTATCCGAGCACGCAACCTGGCAGGCCGCAGGAAAAGAGGGGGGGACGAGGGAGCGCCCCCCCTCCTGAACCGTACCAGGCCACATGCCCTCAACATGGGAAGGATGCTTTGGGGGTCTGTGGGCGGGGGGCTTATCGGAATCTGGAAGACCCCTTTAACAAAGGGGACCCCAAGATCCTGCCCCCCCTATTTGAATTGGTAAGGGGTACATTGTACCCATACTATTTCACAAAAAAAGTGTAAAAATGTGTAAAAAAACACACAGACACCGTTGGGAAATGTCCTTTATTAAAAATAAAAAAAATAAAAAAAAAAGATTCCAGTGGTGGTAATCCACTCTCGGTATCCTGCGAAAGGTGATCTCCTCTCCGGGGTTTCCCCTTGCATCGGGGGGGACGGGTCACGTGACGGGTGGTACCGCCCTCAGCAACATAAGAGACGTGTCAGGCTGCCGGGATTTCCGGGGTGTCTCCGGTGAAGACAGGATGCTTGCTGTTCCTCGCTGCGCTGGACATCATCGTTGGAGCCTGGACCTGGAGAGGAGAGATCATCCATCGCTGGACCCCGGAGAGGAGATCACCCATCGCAGGATACCGAGAGTGGATTACCACCGCTGGAATCTTTTTTTTATTTTTTCTATTTTTAATAAAGGACTTTTCCCTACTTTTCTCTATGGTGTCTGTGTGTTTTTTTTACAATTTTTTACACTTTCTTTGTGAAATGGTAGGGGTACAATGTACCCCTTACCAATTTCACATTGGGGGGTGGGGGCAGGATCTGGGGGTCCCCTTTGTTAAAGGGGTCTTCCAGATTCCTATAAGCCCCCCGCCTGCAGACCCCCACAACCACCGAGCAAGGGTTGTGGGAATGAGGCCCTTGTCCCCATCAACATGGGGACATGGTGCTTTGAGGGGTCACAGACCCCTAAAGCATCCTCCCCATGTTGAGGGCATGTGGCCTGGTACGGTTCAGGAGGGGGGGCGCTCTCTTGTTCCTCCCTCTTTTCCTGCGGCCTGCCAGGTTGCATGCTTGGATAAAGGGTATGGATTTTTGGGGGGAACTCCACGCCATTTTTTTTTTAATTTGGCGTGGAGTTCCCCTTAAAATCCATACCAGACCTGAAGGGCCTGGTAATTGATTTTGGGGGGACCGCCACGCATTTTTTTTATTTTTTATCAATGACTTATCTCTGTATTGCCGGGAGCCGACAATTCATTAATACCCGCGAGTGCTTTTAAATGACTTTTTTTCCTTCAGAAATGACATTTTGTGCAGGGACAGTTCTAAGCACAGGAAACATGCGCAAATTTACATGCATACTATAGACACCCCCCCAGGTACGAAATTTAAAGGAATATTTCACTTTTATTGTTTCACATTAAGCATTATTAAAATCACTGCTCCCGAAAAAACTGCGGTTTTTAAAACTTTTTTTGCATTGATACATGTCCCCTGGGGCAAGACCCGGGTCCCCAAACACTTTTTATGACAATAACTTGCATATAAGCCTTTAAAATTAGCACTTTAGATTTCTCCCATAGACTTTTACAGGGTGTTCCGCGGCTTTTCGAATTTGCTGCGAACACCCCAAATTGTTCGCTGTTTGGCGAACGGGCGAACAGGCAATGTTCGAGTCGAACATGAGTTTGACTCGAACTCGAAGCTCATCCCTATTTTGGAGGTATTGCAGGTATGAGATAGCCCCGGAAGCACTGGGAAACCAACAAATGAACCAGAAAGACATCAGCAGCAGTCACCTCTGGTTCATGAGTATATATTCTGGAAGTGTTTGGTGCAGATGTCACATCTGGTGTGCAGCGTGGAGCAGCAGGAAGGTGAGCAAGGTCTGAACTGAAGCGGAGCAACTAGCAGACAGCATACATGGTGTGCAACATGGGAACACTATAGCGGTAGGTGATTGGGACTGGAGATTAAGGACTAAGAAGCAGAGGATCAGCAGAGCTGGGGGACCAGAGCAGGAGTAAGTAGCAGATGTCACATGCGGTGAGCAGCATGGGAGCAATATAGCAGGAGGAGAACAGGAACTGAAGAGAGAGGAGGACCAGCAAACCAGAAGATCAGCAGAGCTGGGGGTTACTACTGAGTGGGGGATCAACAGAGCTTGGGGTACTACTGAGCAGGGGATCTGCTGAACAAAGGTACTGGTGAGCTTGGGATCTGCTGAACAGGGATACTAATAAGCTGGGGATTTGCTGAACAGGGATACTAATGAGCTAGGGATCTGCAGATAGAGGGTACAAATGAGCTGGGGATCTGCTGAACGGGGGTACTAACGAGCTGGGGATCTAATGAACGAGGGTACTAATGAGCTAGGGATCTGCTGAACAAGGGTACTAATAAGCTGGAGATCTGCTGAACGAGAGTACTAATGAGCTGGTGAACTGCTGAATGAGGATACTAATGAGTCGGTGAACTGTTGAATGAGGATACTAATGAGCCGGGGATCTGCTGGATAGGGATGAGCTTTGTGTTCGAGTCGAAAATACGTTCGACTCGAACATCGGCTGTTCGATCGTTCGACGAAGAACGAACGATTTGGGCCGTTCGCGCCAAATTCGAGTGACGCGAACGGCCCACAATGCACTACGCCATCGCAGTGTCATCCAGGCGCTGTGATTGGCCAAGCATGCACTGTGACCCCGCATGCTTGGCCAATCACAGCGCCGGCAGCGAGGAGAGCAATGATTGGCCACAGGCAGGATGCCTGTGGCCAATTATTGCTGAGGGGGTTTAGTACACGCCCCACACTATAAAAGGCCGCCAGCGCGGCGGCCTTGTGTAGTGTGTTCCGGAGCAGGGAAAGAGAAGCATAGGCAGGGACAGTGTCATTTTTTTCCTTTACTAATCCTGGATTCCTTGTGTTTAGGGACAAATAAGGATAGGTAGGGAGAGTGTCAGTGTGTTATTCTGTGCTAAACCTTGTTTGTAGGGACAGAGAGGTACAGTGAGGGAAAGTGTCAGTGTGCTATTCTGTTCTAAACCAATCTTGCTGAACCATATTTGAAATCCTTGAGTTTAGGGACAGAGAGGTACAGTGAGGGAAAGTGTCAGTGTGCTATTCTGTTCTAAACCAATCTTGCTGAACCATATTTGAAATCCTTGAGTTTAGGGACAGAGAGGTACAGTGAGGGAAACTGTCAGTGTGCTATTGTGTTCTAAACCAATCTTGCTGAACCATATTTGAAATCCTTGAGTTTAGGGACAGAGAGGTACAGTGAGGGAAAGTGTCAGTGTGCTATTGTGTTCTAAACCAATCTTGCTGAACCATATTTGAAATCCTTGAGTTTAGGGACAGAGAGGTACAGTGAGGGAAACTGTCAGTGTGCTATTGTGTTCTAAACCAATCTTGCTGAACCATATTTGAAATCCTTGAGTTTAGGGACAGAGAGGTACAGTGAGGGAAACTGTCAGTGTGCTATTGTGTTCTAAACCAATCTTGCTGAACCATATTTGAAATCCTTGAGTTTAGGGACAGAGAGGTACAGTGAGGGAAACTGTCAGTGTGCTATTCTGTTCTAAACCAATCTTGCTGAACCATATTTGAAATCCTTGAGTTTAGGGACAGAGAGGTACAGTGAGGGAAACTGTCAGTGTGCTATTGTGTTCTAAACCAATCTTGCTGAACCATATTTGAAATCCTTGAGTTTAGGGACAGAGAGGTACAGTGAGGGAAACTGGCAGTGTGCTATTGTGTTCTAAACCAATCTTGCTGAACCATATTTGAAATCCTTGAGTTTAGGGACAGAGAGGTACAGTGAGGGAAAGTGTCAGTGTGCTATTCTGTTCTAAACCAATCTTGCTGAACCATATTTGAAATCCTTGAGTTTAGGGACAGAGAGGTACAGTGAGGGAAACTGTCAGTGTGCTATTGTGTTCTAAACCAATCTTGCTGAACCATATTTGAAATCCTTGAGTTTAGGGACAGAGAGGTACAGTGAGGGAAACTGTCAGTGTGCTATTGTGTTCTAAACCAATCTTGCTGAACCATATTTGAAATCCTTGAGTTTAGGGACAGAGAGGTACAGTGAGGGAAAGTGTCAGTGTGCTATTCTGTTCTAAACCAATCTTGCTGAACCATATTTGAAATCCTTGAGTTTAGGGACAGAGAGGTACAGTGAGGGAAAGTGTCAGTGTGCTATTCTGTTCTAAAACAATCTTGCTGAACCATATTTGAAATCCTTGAGTTTAGGGACAGAGAGGTACAGTGAGGGAAACTGTCAGTGTGCTATTGTGTTCTAAACCAATCTTGCTGAACCATATTTGAAATCCTTGAGTTTAGGGACAGAGAGGTACAGTGAGGGAAACTGTCAGTGTGCTATTGTGTTCTAAACCAATCTTGCTGAACCATATTTGAAATCCTTGAGTTTAGGGACAGAGAAGGACACTCGTGGAAACTATCAGTGTGCTATTCTGTGCTAAATCTTGTTTGTAGGGACAGAGAAGGACAGTGAGGGAAACTGTCAGTGTGCTATTCTGTGCTAAACCAATCTTGCTGAAGCATATTGCAAATCCTTGTGTTTAGGGACAGAGAAGGATAGGCAGGGGACAGTGTCAGTGTCATTGTTGCTAAGCCTCCTGCACAGTATACACCTGAAGGTAGCCCTTATTGCTGTTTTTCCCATCTCCCTGCAGGCCATCCATTAAAATGTCTGGAAGGCAAACAAGGAGAGGCAGACAGTCAGGAGGCAAAAAAAGAGGGCAAGCAGGCTCTGTGTCTGGGGGCAACAGTGCTGGTCGTGGACGCGGTGCATTGTCATCAGCACATGGCCATGGGACACGCTTGTCCTTCTTTTCGGCAGCTGGACATGTTGAGCCACATCATGCCGAAGACTTGGTAGAGTGGATGACCAAGCCCACCTCATCCTCCTCATCCTCTCTCACCCAGGCTCAGGGTACTGGCAAAGCAGCTGCCAAAGCGTCCTCTTCTCTGGTATCATTATCTTCATTAGTCAATCCTTCCCTAGACCCACCATGTCCTCCTCCTGAGGAGTCCCCCGAACTGTTTGAGCACAGTGTTGGGTACATGCTCCAGGAGGATGCCCAGCGTTTCGAAGGATCTGATGATGATACCCAGATAGAGGAAGGCAGTAGCGTGAGAGCAGAGAGAGGGGATGCTCAAGAAGGACACCAATCTGGCAGTCATGCTCCAGCAGCTGCAGCATACTGCCAGATTGGCTCCAGTGATGAGGAGGGAGGGGATGATGAGGTCACTGACTCCACGTGGGTGCCTAATAGGAGAGAGGAGGAGGAGGAGGATGAGGAGGAGGCACATCTCCAACGAGGCAGGATGCCCTTGGGTGGCCAGCGTATGGGCAGCACACCAACGGAATCACACCGCAGAGCTCCGCCTGTGCAGGGCACTGCCTCTGCCCGTCATTCAAAAAGTTCTTTGGTGTGGGCCTTTTTTGAGGCGAGTGCATCAGATCGCACAGCTGCTGTTTGCAACATATGTCTCAAGCGTATATAGCGTGGCCAAAACATCAGCCGCTTGGGCACCACATGCTTGATCAGACATATGTTGACCTGCCATGCAGCTCGTTGGCAAGCCTACCTTAAAGACCCACACCAAAGAACAAAGCGGACCTCTCCTTGCACCGCATCAGCTGGGATCTCCAACCCCACTATACCTTCAGTCCTCTCTGAAACCTGCACTGAGAGGAATGAAGGTGTAGAATTAGGCGTGTCACAGCCAGGTACTTGCGGCCACTCTGCTAGCAGTACACCGACGTCCGATTCTAGCAGGCAGATTTCCCTGCCCCAGCTGCTGGACCGTCGAAAGAAGTTCACTCCCAGCCATCCATATGCCCAGCGGTTGAATGCTAGATTGGCTAAATTGCTAGCGCTTCAACTGCTGCCTTTTCAGTTGGTAGACTCGGCCCCCTTCCGTGAGTTTGTGCAATGTGCGGTTCCTCAGTGGCAGGTTCCCAAACGCCACTTTTTCTCACGGAAGGCGATTCCGGCTCTCTACAGGCATGTGGAAGGCAATGTCTTGGCCTCGCTGGACAGGGTGGTCAGCGGTAAGGTGCATATTACCGCTGACTCATGGTCCAGCAGGCATGGACAGGGACGTTACCTTTCTTTCACGGCCCATTGGGTCACTCTTTTGGCAGCTGGGAAGGATGCAGGACAAGGTGCAGTAGTGTTGGAGGTTGTTCCACCTCCACGGCTCCAAAATGCTACTACTGGTTGTGACACACCTCTCTCCTCCACCCCCTCCTCTTCTTCTTCCTCCATGGCCTCTTCCTGTGCTTTGTCCTCGGAACCAGCGGTGCTCCGTAGGCGTTCAAGGGGCTACGCAAGTACGCAGGCAAAAATATGCCATGCCGTGCTTGCGCTGGTGTGTTTGGGGGACAGGAGCCACACTGGGGCAGAGGTCCTGTCTGCTCTGCAGGGGCAGGCCGAGAGGTGGTTGACGCCATGCCAGCTTAAGCCAGGAATGGTGGTTTGCGACAATGGCACCAACCTCCTCTCCGCCCTCCGACAGGGACAACTGACCCATGTGCCCTGTGTGGCTCACGTCCTTAACCTGGTGGTGCAGCGGTTCTTGGGCAGGTACCCGGGCTTACAGGATGTCCTGAGGCAGGCCAGGAAAGTCTGTGTGCATTTCCGCAGATCTTATAATGCCAGTGCTCGCCTGGCTGAGCTGCAAAAGGAGTTGAACCTGCCCAAGAACCGCCTTATATGTGACATGCCCACCAGGTGGAACTCAACGTTGGCCATGCTGCAGCGGCTGCACACGCAGCAGAGGGCCATCAATGAGTACCTGTGCGACTACGGCACCAGGACAGGGTCAGGGAAGCTCGGTTTTTTTTCACCACGCCAGTGGGGCATGATCAGGGATGCATGCACTGTCCTGGCACCATTTGAGGAGGCCACGAGGATGGTGAGCAGTGACAGTGCATGCATCAGTGACACTGTACCTCTTGTCCACCTGTTGGAGCACACGCTGCGTGGAATAATGGACAGGGCACTTGAGGCAGAACAGAGGCAGGAAGAGGAGGACTTCCTTGCCTCTCAAGGCCCCCTTTACCCAGACAGTGTTCCTTCTGTCCCACCCATCGCACAGGAAGAGGAGGAGGAGGAGGATTGTGTCAGCATGGAGGTGGAGGCTGGCACTCAGCATCATCAGCAGCAGTCTTTTAGGGATGATTTACAGTCCCCAGAAACCAGTGGACTTGTACGTGGCTGGGAGGAGGTGGCTGCGGATCATGTCGTCCTTAGTGACCCAGAGGACTCCGGACTGAATGCCTCAGCTAACCTACGCTGCATGGCCTCCCTGATCCTGCAAAGTCTGCGGAAGGATCCTCGTATTCTTCGGATCAAGGAGAGGGACCATTACTGGCTGGCCACTCTCCTTGGTACAAGGGTAAGGTTGCGGACCTTATCTTACCGTCGCAGAGGGAGCAGAGGATGAGACAACTCCAGGAGGCCTTGCAGAAAGGTCTGTGCAACGCGTTCCCAGAGACTGGGAGGTTACAAACTCCTGGTCCTGGACAACGAGTTGCTGAGGCTTCGGCCAGTCAAAGAAGGAGCGGTGGGGAAGGTGGCCGTCTGACCGATGCGTTCAGACAATTCTTTAGTCCGCAGCCCCAAAGTATTATCGGTTCCAGCAACCATCGCCAGCGTCTGATATACATGGTGCAGGAATACCTAGGGGCAAGGTCAGACTTGGACACCTTCCCCACCGAAAATCCTCTGGCTTACTGGGTCTTGAGGATGGATCACTGGCCAGAGCTTGCACAGTATGCAATTGAGCTACTGGCCTGTCCTGCATCCAGCGTTCTTTCAGAACGCACATTCAGTGCTGCTGGAGGATTTGTCACGGATCAAAGTGTGCGCCTGTCCACCGACTCGGTTGATCGACTGACTTTCATCAAGATGAACCAGTCTTGGATCACCACCAGCTACCACACACCTGATGCTGATATAACAGACTAATTGATTTTAAAATGTCACATCCCTTCAAGACTGATGCTGATGCTGAGTGCCTGTGCTGTTATGTTGACTGGCTGTCCTCCTCCTCCTCAATGATCCGATTAATGATGATAGCTTGGAAGATCATTTTGGTTTATGGGTGCCGCCACCAGTGGCTAAGGCCCAATTTTTCAGCCCCTGTTTAACAGGGGCGTGTAATTACAATTTTTGATGCAATACTTTGCAACAGGCCTCATTGCTGTGCTCCAAGTACAGTATCTGTGAGGGGTTGCAGTGTTGTGCCACCAGTGCCTAAGGCCCAATTTTTCAGCCCCTGTTCAACAGGGGCATGCAATTATAATTATTGATCTAATAATTCACAGCAGGGCCCATTGCTGCGCCCACCAAGAGTAACTTTCAGGCCTTACAGTGTTGTGTCAACACCACCACCACCACCACCACCACCACCAAAGGCCCAATTTTTCAGCCCCTGTTCAACAGGGGCATGCAATTATAATTATTGATCTAATAATTCACAGCAGGGCCCATTGCTGCGCCCACCAAGAGTAACTGTCAGGCCTTACAGTGTTGTGGCACCAGCACCACCATCAAAGGCACAATTTTTACTACCACTGTTCAACAATTATATGTTATTACAATTCCTGATATAATAGTTGACAGCAGGGCGTTCCAGCACCCACCAAGAGTAACTGTGAGTGCTTACAGTGTTGTGCCAACAACACCAACACCTAAGGGGCCAATTTCTGCAGAGTATATACGGCAGGTCCCTACTTTCAAACATCCAACTTACAAATGACTACTACTTGCAAACGAAAGAAGACAACAGGAAGTGAGAGGAAATCTACCCCTTGGAAGGAAAATTCTCTCCTGTAAGAATTAATATGGGAGAAAGGTGTCTCCTCTCTACTGATGCTTTATCACCAATCCTTGTTTCAATAAAAACACCACATTTCAAAAACAGTTGTCATTGGGACGGAAAGTGAGGTGAAATGTTCTGAACAGGGGCACAGACAGCAAAACAAATGTTACAGGGGTGATAACCCTTCCCTATGTTTTCCAAAAAGCTTAAAAATAGGTATTTGGGCTGGAGCTACACTTAAACAATGTAGCTGTTCAAAATTACAAACAGATTCTACATAAGAACAAACCTCCAGTCCCTGTCTTGTATGCACCGCCTGTATACGGCTGTTCAGAGTATATAGGGCCTTTTTTATTTTGTGTGCGGGGTTCCCCTTAATATCCATACAAGACCCAAAGGGGCTGGTAATGGGCTGGGGTGGGGGGGGGGTGATGGGGTAGCTATGCCATTTTTCTTAAAGATTTTCATCCATATTACCGGGACCAGACATTACATTAAAGCCGCAAGCAGTTTTAAATGGCTTTTTTTTCCTTTAGAAATGTAATTTTGTGCAGGGACAGTTCTAAACACGGGAAACACGTGGCACTTCACAGGCATACTTTAGACACCCCCCAGGTACAATATTTAAAGGAATATTTGACTTTTTTTTTTCACTTTATGCATCATTAAAATGACTGCTCCTGAAAAACGGCCGTTTTTAAAACTTCTTTTTGCATTGATACATGTCCCCTGGTGCAGAACCCGGGTTCCCAAACTCTGTTTAGGACAATAACATGGATAATAGTCGTTATAATTAGCACTTTAGAATTCGAACGTTCGCATCCATTGTATTTAATAGGGTTCTAATGTTCGTGCGAACTTTCGGTCCGTTCGCGGGTTCTGGTGCGAACCGAACCCGGGGGTGTTCGGCTCATCACTACTGCTGGACCAGTGTTCTTATGAGCTGGGGATCTGTTGAATGAGGGTACTAATGAGCTGGGGGTCTGTTAAACGAGGGTACTAATGAGCTGGGGGTCTGCTGAACGAGGGTACTAATGAGCTGGGGGTCTGCTGAATGAGGGTACTAATGAGCTGGGCATCTGCTGAACGAGGATACTAATGAGCTGGGGATCTGCTGAACGAGGATACTAATGAGCTGTGGATCTGCTGAACGAGGATACTAATGAGCTGGGGATCTGCTGAACGAGGATACTAATGAGCTGGGGATCTGCTGAACGAGGATACTAATGAGCTGGGGATCTGCTGAACGAGGATACTAATGAGCTGGGGATCTGCTGAACGAGGATACTAATGAGCTGGGGATCTGCTGAATGAGGATACTAATGAGCTGGGGATCTGCTTAATGAGAATACTAATGATCTGGGGATTTGCTGAACGAGAATACTAATGAGCTGGGGATCTGCTGAACGAGGATACTAATGAGCTGGGGATCTGCTGAACGAGGATACTAAAGAGCTGGGGATCTGCTGAACGAGGGTACTAATGAGCTGGGGATCTGCTCAATGAGGGTACTAATCAGCTCGGGATCTGCTGAACGAGGACACTAATGAGCTGGGGATCTGCTCAATGAGGGTACTAATCAGCTCGGGATCTGCTGAACGAGGACACTACTGAGCTGGGGGTCTGCTGAACGAGGATACTAATGAGCTGGGGATCTGCTGAACGAGGATACTAACGAGCTGGGGATCTGCTTAATGAGAATACTAATGAGCTGGGGATCTGCTGAACGAGGATACTAATGAGCTAGGAATCTGCTGATAGAGGATACTAATGAGCTGGGGATTTCCTGAACAAGGGTACTAATGAGCTGGGGATCTGCTGAACGAGGATACTAATGAGCTGGGGATCTGCTGAACAAGGATACTAATGAGCTGGGAATCTGCTGAACGAGGGTATTAATGAGCTGGAGATCTGCTGAACAAGTATACTAATGAGCTGGGAATCTGCTGAATGAGGATACTAATGAGCTGGGGATTTCCTGAACGAGGGTACTAATGAGTTGGGGATCTGCTGAACGAGGATACTAATGAGCTAGGAATCTGCTGATAGAGGATACTAATGAGCTGGGGATTTCCTGAACAAGGGTACTAATGAGCTGGGGATCTGCTGAACGAGGATACTAATGAGCTGGGGATCTGCTGAACAAGGATACTAATGAGATGGGAATCTGCTGAACGAGGGTAATAATGAGCTGGAGATCTGCTGAACAAGGATACTGATGAGCTAGGAATCTACTGATAGAGGATACTAATGAGCTGGGGATTTCCTGAACGAGGGTACTAATGAGATGGGGGTCTGCTGAACAAGGATACTAATGAGCTGTGAATCTGCTGAACAAGGGTACTAATGAGCTGGGGATCTGCTGAACGAGGATACTAATGAGCTGGGGATCTGCTGAACAAGGATACTAATGAGCTGGGGATCTGCTGAACGAGCATACTAATGAGCTGGGGATCTACTGAATGAGGATACTAATGAGCTGGGGATCTGCTGAACGAGGATACTAATGAGCTGGGGATCTGCTGAACGAGGATACTAAAGAGCTGGGGATCTGCTGAACGAGGGTACTAATGAGCTGGGGATCTGCTCAATGAGGATACTAATCAGCTCGGGATCTGCTGAACGAGGATACTAATGAGCTGGGGGTCTGCTGAACGAGGATACTAATGAGCTGGGGATCTGCTGAACGAGGATACTAATGAGCTGGGGATCTGCTGAACAAGGATACGAATGAGCTGGGGATCTGCTGAATGAAGATAGTATAGAGCTGGGGATCTGCTGAACGAGGATACTAATGAGCTGGGGATCTGCTGAACGAGGATACTAATGAGCTGGGGATCTGCTGAACGAGGATACTAATGAGCTAGGGATCTGCTGAACAAGGATATGAATGAGCTGGGGATCTGCTGAATGAAGATAGTATAGAGCTGGGGATCTGCTGAACGAGGATACTAACGAGCTGGGGATCTGCTTAATGAGGATATTAATGAGTTGGAGATCTGCTGAGTGGGGGGTACTACTGAGCTGGGGATCTACTGGGCCCCTTTAAAACAAGTAGAAAATCAAACGCACACATGTGGCATTTGCCAAGTTTCATTAAAGCATGTTGAAGCGGTAGGTGCTTTACTGTGTGTTAAATTCAAAGCAAATGTAAATGAGCCCTAATAATGCAAAGGATTTTTAAAAGATACATAATAGAAAACAGTCATCAGTAGCTTTTGTTTGACAGACTGACATGTAAAATATTTCCAGGTTTATTCTGTATAATATCCATCGTATTGCACGCGTTCCTATTTCAGGACTGTAGACGTTTTGCGGTGTCTAATGGAATGTGGTATGACATTGCGCTTTATTTAAGTGCATCCAGCTCTCCTCTGATGGTGTCCCTGTATCTACACGCTGGAATCTGACACATTCAGCAGTCCGCCCGCTCCCCTCCGCTCCAGTGCTGGTACCTTAGCTCAGCATCAGTACCACATTAACCACCTAGACGTAAAGTGGATAAGACAGTTCAGGCACAGGCAGCATCTGAAGTCTGCACTCAGATAAAACACAGATATGTATATTTATAAGCCTATCACATACACTGTTCCAGAATATATAATGACCAGATGGTTGTCGGATCATGTGGTCTTGTACCGCCGTTAGCTGGGGAGACGCCGGTCCCTGGACTCCTTAGAATTTCACTAGAAGATCAAAATGTGGTTTAACTTCAGTATAGAACAAGACCCGCTCTTTTTCCTGATCTTGTCGTTTTAATTTCCAATAAATGTTACAATATTGGTGTCTTTTCCTTTTTAATACTGACACATTTTAAGCTGTGAATTAAAGAAAAACTGTTCTTTTTTAAAAAAAAAAAAAAAAAAAAAAAAAAGAAGAGAGACAAGTGACATCACTGAGAATGCAGCCTATCCGTTCACTAGAGACCGGTGACATCGCCGAAAATGCAGCCTATCCATTCACTAGAGATCGATGACATCACTGAGAATGCAGCCTATCGGTTAACTAGAGACCAGTGACATCACTGAGAATGCAGCTTTACCATTCACTAGAGGCCGATGACATCACTGAGAATGCAGCCTATCCATTTACCAGAGACTGGTCCCGCTCCCTGAGGAAGTCACGTGACCAGTGACGCAACGTGTCGGGTGGAGCTTTGTGACATCACTTCCGGTGTCTACAGTGTACGAAAGTGCAATGAGGAGCCGATTGTGTTTATCCCTATCTGTACTGCGGATGTGACCAAACTTTACTGTAAGCAGGTACTGAATAAACGTGTTATATTTTTCTACTGGCAATATTGCGCTATGGGTATTCTTTGCTCTCTTTGAGTGATTATCGACCAAGAGGCACAATATTGGAGTTAGTTAATTATGATTTTAATGACAATTTTTCCCTTTTTTCTAGAAAAGGATTGCATAAAAGGGAAAAATAATTTTATAATGGAAAAGACTTTAGGGAAAAGGTTTAATATTCTTTATTATATTCAATATATCAGAAATGTATATATTTTTTTAATGGGTGATTAAATAATTCGATATTAAATAAATAAATTAAAAAAAATAATAAAGAAAAAAAGAAAAATTGATTTGGAACTAAAATATTTATTTTTAATTTTGAATGAATGAATTTCACATTTATTTCATAAGATTTACTAACTGCTCAAACCAATGGCTACTGACAGTGTTTTTTAGTAGATTTTCGTCAAGGAAATGAACACTATTTTAGTCAACCTAAAATACGACTAAAACTAAAATGGCATTTTAGTCAAAACATTATGACTAAAACTAATCAAAATTTGATGTAAAATATAACACTGGCTACTACTCCATACTCCTACTACTAGACCTTTCTACTGCGTTTGATACTGTTGACCACCTTCTCCTCCACAACAAACTCTACTCTCATGGCCTCCAAGATTCTGCTCTTTCCTGGTTCTCATCCTATCTATCACAGCACTTCTTCAGTGTTGCCCTAGAACTCTATCTTCCCCTTTCCACTTCCACTTTCTGTAGGGGTCCCCCAAGGCTCTGTCCTTGGACCTCTTCTCTTCTCTATCTACACCTCCTCCCTTGGTCACTTGATAAACTCCCACAGCTTCCAATATCATCTCTATGCTGATGGGACCAAAATCTATCTCTTGAGTCTTCACCTCACTCCTTCAGTCTCCTCTCACATTACTAACTTACAAATCAGCATGTATCAGGGGCCGCCTGTCCAAAAGGGGCGCAGGGGCGCCCCCCCATCCATGCCTCCGGCCCCCTAATCTACATGCAGGGTGCCGGACGCATGGATACCAATGTTTTTTTTTTTACGGTTGTGATTAAAACTGAAGGCTCTAATTGGCTTCAAAAAAGGTTGGGCTCTGGGTGCAGAGCACTGTCGTGAGACCCGGCTGAAAGGACAGGCGATCCTATTGGATGCCTAGGAAGCCGCCGTGATGCAGAGGAGGAGGAAACGCGATGGTAGCCGCCACCCACCACCTGTAGGAGCACTGCTCGTCCGCCTGCGACCTAGATGGGGTAGGTGCGGGGCTGGATGCCCGACCAACCAACCGACCTTGGGGAGGTTGACATCCATTCCAGTGGCGGCTGGTGGGTTTTATTTGGGGGGCGACAAACAACTACCATGGTCGGTCGGCCGCCCCCCCCTCCCCAAAAAAAAAACACCAGCCACCACTGCCATGGATGTCACCCCATCCGTGCGTCCGGCCCCCTAATCTACATGCAGGGTGCTGGACGCATGGATACCAATGTTTTTTGTTTTTTTTAAGATTGTGATTAAAACCGGAGGCTCTAATTGGCTTCAAAAAAGGGTGGGCTTGGGGCGCGGAGCACTGCACCCTGAGCCCACCCAGTTGGATGACAATAGTGAATGAATATTCGCTATGGTCACACTGATTCTCCTCCCGGCCAATCAGGAAGCGGGTCTTGAGACCTGGCTGAAAGGACAGGCCATCCTATTGGAGGCCGCCGTGATGCAGAGGAGGAGGAAACGTGATTGTAGCCGCCACCCGCCACCCGTAGGAGCGCTGCTCGTCCGCCTGCGACCTAGATGGGGTAAGTGCGGGCTGGATGACCGACCAACCGACCTTGGGGAGGTTGACATCCATGCCAGTGGCGGTTGGTGGGTTTTATTTGAAGGGCGACAAACAACTACCATGGTCGGTCGGCCACCCCCCCTCCCCACAAAAAAAGCCACCAGCCACCACTGCCATGGATGTCACCCCACCTGCCAATGCCCTCCTCCCTAACTTTTCCACTGTAGTGCTACCCCCCTCCCCCCCACTTCCAGAGGAGCCGCTTAACTGTTTTGCAATTTCTCTGCCAACCTGAAGATAATACAACTCACTCACCAAGCACCTACCAACACATCTTGAGGTATTTCAAAGAATTTAGTAGGCCAAGCATAGCCTAAAAGAAGAGATTAGCAAGTGTAATTATACAAACAATCAATAAGACAATAACATTACGCTGAGAGATGTGGTTAAACACCTGCAGTATTCTATCAGTAATTAACAGAACTGAACTGCATTTACCTAGCAACAGTATATAAAGACAATCTTAACTTGCTAGAACAGTCCCCGTTTTGTCACACTGGCCAGTGATTGATGAAAAAAAAATGTTGTCTAGCAAAACAACAGTTCCCAGCAGACAACAGACTAACTTTCCTCTGGGTCTCTGGACACATGCTCTGATTCAGTAAAAGTCCACTTCAAGTCAGACAGGGATAGAAGTTGCTATGGCATACAAAATAATTCCGTGCTGCCCTCTGGATAAGCTGCTAACACAACAATTAGACAAATAGTAATAATGTGGAAACAAAAAGTGTAGTGCTAATCAAAAATGGATAATAAAAGAATGTCAATAGACATAAATAGGTGAAGTGCTCAAATAGTGAATATGAACAATACAAATATAAATGTCCTCATGAATATACATGAAATATCTGTATATAGAAATACAAGTGCAAACTTGTGCAACTGTGTGTCCTTGAGGTGACACACGTTTCGTCTCCTAGGACATCATCTGGGGTGATGTCCTAGGAGACGAAACGCATCGGGAAGACTCCATCGTTGCCACATTTCTTTGCAAAGCGCCTTTATATCAACATAAATGTAAGTGTTCTTACTACATGAAATTTTGATACATAATACAGAGTTACACTATGTGGCCGTTTCTTTTCCACTTTATGATACATACCCGTCTATATCCATTCGGAATCTCCCGGACCACTACTGCATATGAGATTATCTGCTAAGAAGTCACCTTTTCTCTGTGGTTTATTTCTCTCTGCTGACGTTTGGCCACTTCCAGCACATCAACTTGCAGCATATAAGACTGTCCAGGTTCCATCGTGGTTCAACCACACAAAGCCCGTTTGACCCATTGAAGATACTATCTGGTAAGCTCCTTACCTATCGGTGGTGGTTCTCTTCATTTCTTCACCTTCATCACCTTTGTTTTTGTTTAAAGCTTTCACCAAGTTTTGAACTTTACCATTATTGCAATTTGGTCACCTCAAGGACACACAGTTGCACAAGTTTATAGAAGTTGCTATGGTCTCTCCCTCTTTTAATCCTGCTAAGACTTTCCCTCTTTTCCTTCAATACAAGTGGTGGTAATGCTCTCCAGTACAGTCTGATCACACCATCCAAATCAGTTTCTCCCAACTGGGGTCAGCTATGGCAGAGTTCTGTTCAGTCAGAAGCTCAGTCTTTTTCCCCACACCTCTGCTTACTTCAAGACAGTCCTTCTCTTGCTTCTTAGCAGCCTGCAGACCTTCTCCTTGCTCTGTTGCATCAGCCATTCACCATCCTCCAAGGTGATCCAGACCCAGCCAAGATGGCTGCCCCCTGCACTGGGGACACTCCATAGACGAACATTGCAAACTGGTTTCCTTTAAAAAGGCTGCTGCACTTCTGAATGAATGAATATTCAGTTTAACCCTGTCCACACTGCAGAAGGATAATACAGCAGTAACAAAGGAAGACGTTCTTCAACAGTTATCAGTTACAGTCTAGGTTACACCATCAATAATCAACTATTAGTCCATCCCCTCATGGCAGGGTACTAGGTATAATCCTGGGCTCTGACCTCTCCTTTCAGCCCCAAATCCAATTACTGTCCACATCTTGTAGACCACGTCTGGAACATCTCTAAAAATATGCCCCTTTTTATCCAACCATCGAACTACTCATTCCCTCACATCTTCTCTACCCCCCCTCCTTAGGTCTATCATGAATGCTGCTGCCAGATTTATCTACCTTACCAACTGCTCAATGTCCACCACCCCTCTCTGTCAATCCCTCCACTGGCTTTCGATTGCGTGACAAATAAAATTCAAATTACTAACAACAACCTATAAACCATTCACAACTCTGCCCTAAGCTATATCACCAATCTTGTCTCAATATATCGCCCAAACCATCCTTTTCCCTCCTCCCAAGACCTCCTGCTCTGTAACTCCTTTGGCTCCTCTTCTTATGCTCACCTCCAGGGCTTCTTCAGAGTCTCTTCTATCCTCTGGAATTTCCTACCTCAATCTGTCTAACTATCTCCTACTCTATCCACCTTTAAGTGATCCCTGAAAGCTCATTTCTCCAGTTAAGCCTATTCCATGCACCGTTTAGGAGATATTCATTCTTTTGCCAGCTGGTGACATCACCGGCGCATGAGCTCTGAAGGAGCGGAATACTTGTGCTGTTCCTTCAGAGCGCTGTGCCACGACCTTGACTCCTGCGTGCATCCTATCGTGGTTCAGCCATTCAAGTTCCTGGAGAATGACCATCTCCTGTAGTATGTCTGAAGTCTCTGACCATCGCCTGTATTATGTCTGCAGTCTCTGACCATCTCTTGTAGTATGTCTGCAGTCTCTGGCCCTTTCTTATATCATGTCTGCAGTCTCTGACCATCTCTTATATCATGTCTGCAGTCTCTGACCATCTCTTATATCATGTCTGCAGTCTCTGACCATCTCCTGTATCATGTCTGCAGTCTCTGACCATCTCCTGTATCAGTATGTCTGCAGTATGTCTGGGGGCTCTTTCTAACAGACTCTCTAACAGAAGCCCTCTCTGTGTGCATTAGAGACCCCCCTCCAGGTCCTATTAGTGTACTAATTTTCTTTATTGTTAAAAGATCATGGGAGGATCCCAGGGTAATGAAGACTTCTTAGGGGAGCATCTCTGTGTTTGAGTCGTAGCCATAGAAACATTTGTAAAGGGGAGGAGTTAGTAAGATGACCACACTCATCTGGGGGCGCCATAAATATTTCTGCACCCAGGCGTCTGTGACCCTAGGATCGGCCCTGTCTGGAGCCCACGAACCTGGAAGGAAGACCAGGTGAAGATGAAAGCCCTGTCAGCGGTGACAGCGTGCCGCTGGAGGGCTTTGTTCAAGGTAAGTATTTCATCATGTGCTAGTATGTATTCTAGCACATTAAGTAATTGCCTTCCAGGGGATTTTTTTTCTCTCCAATGTCATGGTTTACTACAGCTTTAAGTCCCCTCACAGTTACTACCTTTTGTACCACTTGCCCCACCCTATTAGATTGTAAGCTCCCATGAGCAGGGCCCTCCTAACCCTCTTGTATTGTATTGTAACTGTACTGTCTCCCTTGTTATTGTAAAGTGTTGTGCAAACTGTTGGCACTTTAAAAATTCCATATAATAAAAGCAATCAATTAGTTTAGTGTTTTCTAATTAGTTTTTGTAGTTTATCTTTTATTTTTTTATTACTCGCATATTGATTTATGAATTTTCACCTATTGCAATAATTATTTTCTTTATTACACCTCCATGCTTGGTTGTCCACGTTGACGCAACGGAAATTATTTGCTTGTTCATCGCTTTTTCAAAACATTTGAAGATTATTTGATTTACTGCTGTTTGTATTTACCAAACTTGTATTCACAGCTTTGTAAACTTTTACAAAATGATTGATGATTGAAAATCTGCCTGGATTTGGCCCCTATAAACAGGGTGACACATTTCATAAAACTTGTATGACTTAAACATGTCAACCATGATATAATGAGTTTGTCAGCATGCTGTGTACATGGATATACTGTAACCAATTGTTTTACTTTATTTCATATTTTTATGTACAGTACAGTGGAACCTTGGATTGCGAGTAACGCGGTTAGCAAGCGTTTCGCAATACGAGCACTGTATTTGCTAAAATCCTAACTCGGTTTGCGAGTGTTGTCTCGCAAAATTAGCAGAATTCAGGCCAAAGCGGGTGCAGTACCGCGTTTGGCCTGAGGTGGGGGCGCCGGAGCCGAATGGCGCAGATCGGCGGCGTTCGGAAACGGCCAGAAAGGCCCGAGGACAGTTCGGCTGACCTCGGCAAACCTCGGAAAGGCTCGTCTTTCCGAGGTTTGCCGAGGTCAGCCGAACTGTCTTCGGGCCTTTCTGGCCATTTCCGAGGCTCTCTGGCGCCCCCCCCTCTGGCTGCATGCGGTATTGCATACCACTGAAGTCAATGCGGAACAAATTAATTTCACTTCCATTGACTTCTATGGGGAAACTCGCTTTGATATGCAAGTACTTTGGATTACGAGCATGGGACCGCAGGCCACACACCCCCTGACCCAGATCATAAATAAAAGATCAATAGACATTATGGCATGAAATGGCCGCGGTTTTATTTATTGGTTTACCAAAATTAAATAAATTCATATCTCCATAACTTTATTAAACAAATAACATCTTTTTACCATCTTACCACAATTATGCTCAGTTATCGGAACTCGGGCAATTTCAGTTCACAGACACAACGCCCACTCTGGATCCAGAGTGGCGGAAAGACCACATAAATTTACCGCAACGGGGCGGGGGGAGGGAAAGCTTCTTGCTTGCAGGTCCAAAGAGGACTATTTCCTGTTCTGGCCCCCTTTTATAATGAAACCCCCAGCACCCTCCAGGTGCACCCAATCCCTCACTCAATAACCCTTCTACCACACGTATTCCCTTTAAAGGAGAAGCGCACCAACCACCCTTTCCTTACCTACCACTAAACAAAAAACCCCCGGGGGGGTGAAATTAGCAAACCTGGGGGGGGGGGGGGGCAGCCACGGACCCATGAAGGGGGGCCCAAAAGGTTGTGCCCCCCATTTACATTCTCCTGGAACGGATTACGCTTGTAATCCGAGGTTCCACTGTATTTGTAAAAAAAAATTAAGATAAAATTGATGCTTAGGAAGGTATCAATCAAGACCCGGGTCTGAACCTACAACCTCTGCCGTGTCTGGTGGTGTCTCTTCTTGCTGAGCCATGTGGGATGCTGGACAGAAGTTTAGACAATTCCAGAAATGATCTTGCTCTGAACCTTGTAAACCTTGTACCCCTTGCTCCTCTAATGAACTTCCTATTTAAAGGGGTTGTAAAGGGGTTGCTGTGCGGGCACTCAACAGGAGGGAGGGGCCAGGAGCACAGAAGAGGGACTCAAAAAGAGGAGGATCTGGGCTGCTCTGTGCAAATCCACTGCAACAGAGCAGGAAAGTATAACATGTTTGGTATTTTTATAGGAAAAAAAATGAGACTTTACAATAACTTTAAGCCACGCCTTTGCACTTCCTGTTTGACAGATTATTGTTGTCACGTACCTGGTGGAGATCAAGCTGAAGAGGGGGCTTCTCTTGCACCTCCTGTCTGACACCCCTGGTAGTGATGACAGGGAGTGACGGACACAGAGTGGCATGAGGGCCGGTGTACTGGATGGCACTGGCTGAGTCTTGGCAGGAACCAAGTGGCTGGAAAGCGCTGGGCAGACTCTGAGAACAGGAGCTCCGTATCGCTGGGTCAGCAGATGGAGGCGTAGCCGGGACGTAAGCCAGGAGGTCATCAACAGCCGGACAGAGCAGGTACTGAGATGAGAGGCAGAGGCAGAAACAGGACATAGGCAGGGTTCGGTACACAGTCGGGCAGCGAGGTGCAGAATCATCAGGTAGAAGCAGAGTCAGACACAAGCCAGGGTCAGGTCGGCAGGCGGAGGTCAAAGAGTAGGTTCAGGTGAAGCCGGGTCAAGACACAGGAAACTTGGATCAGATCGGGAAAACAGGCACTAGCTGAAAGACCACTCAGCAATGTTCATGTGTCAGTGTTCAGTTTAAATAAGGTCACTTGGCGCCCATATGTGCACTGGCGCGTGCTCATGCGCACTCGCGCATGCGCCAATGCAAGTCCTTCTTTGTGCACACACTGGTGTGCCCGTGCGCAGGCGCGCGTCTGTTGGCCGGACTTCTCTTACAATTGTGCTCTCTCCTGCCAACATCTTGCTCTTGTCACTCTCCTGCTGCCATTCGTATCCTTGCTACAACTCGTTACCGACCTTTGGCTTGTTCCTTGACTATGCTTCCACTTGATCGCAACCTGTAACAATTTGTTACCGACTTACGTTTAAGCAGCAGGGACCTGTAAACAGACCCCTGGCAGCTATATCTATAGGTGAACAATGTAGCAATGCACTCCTTATGTGGCTGATAAATTATCTTCATAAATAAGAAGGGAGGGTGGAGTAATAGCACATTGAGTGCTTGCTCCCTCTAGTGGGTAATGTACAAATCTATACATTTAATACAATAACAAAAATGTGGAATAGCAAGCTTGTTAAAACTGTTATACCCTTAATCCATGTTTGGCTTCTTGGAAACTATTAATTCAATGGAGGATGAGATACAAGGCTACTTCTCTTCTCTTTCTTCCCTCGCTCAGGGTCAGGGCATACTTGCTTTAAAGCTGAACTCCAGGTAAACAACTAATTATACCGTTTATATATACTATATTGTCAAAAGTATTGGGACACCTGCCTTTACACGCACATGAACTTTAATGACATCCCAGTCTTAGTCCGTAGGGTTCAATATTGATTTGGCCCACCCTTTGCAGCTATAACAGCTTCAACTCTTTTGGGAAGGCTGTCCACAAGGTTTAGGAGTGTGTCTATGGGAATGTTTGACCATTCTTCCAGGAGTGCATTTGTGAGGTCAGGGACTGATTTTGGACGAGAAGGCCTGGCTTGTAATCTCCGCTCTAATTCATCCCAAAGGTGTTCTATCGGGTTGAGGTCAGGACTCTGTGCAGGCCAGTCAAGTTCCTCCACCCCAAACTCGCTCATACTTGTCTTTATGGACCTTGCTTTGTGCACTGGTCCAAATCATTTCTGCTCCTCCCAGCTCAGTACTGCCATGTACAGGGCGCTATTACCTCATACAACTCCAGAACATGGTGATATAAAGGGTGTGTCGCACCACAAAGGGTTAACTCATCAGCTCCACTAACAACCCCCGACAACCGGACAATGGGGCCTTCCGATTTCCCACCCTCCACATGCCCAGCCAACCACAGACACTTCCGGCCTTCCGCCCCCCAACACAAATTCTAACCAATGAAAAGTGAGCACATGACAACTAGCCAATAGCTCCTCGAACAAGAGGTCGCCCAGTTTGAGAGCAGTGGGCGGGGTTGCTGTGGTTCGCTCAGAGTCTCAGGTGGAGCTGGAGGCAGAGCGAGCACCAGCGCTATGGCGGGGTTTGCTTGCTCTGTCAATTGCATTCCGGGACACTGTATTGTCCCGGAATGAAGGTGCCCGGGACCCGGGACAGACCTGCTAATTGCGGGAATGTCCCGGGCAATCCAGGACACGTGGGCACCCTACTGACTGCCCATCTCATTTTTTGAGGCCCGAAAATGCCAGGACAGTACCACTCCCCCCTCCCCAAATGACCCCTTATTTCAAAGTACAGTCCGAGGTGTTTAGTAAGAGGCATGGTGAGTTTTTTTGAAGTTGTAATTTTTTTGTCACAATTTTTGGGAAAATTAAATGATTCTCTACATACTGTCAACAGTTCAGTACAGTTTCTTCATATAACTGGTGTGGCGGTGATCCAGGGACACTGACTGACTGGTGACACTACAAAAAAAATATATAATAATGTTCAGATTATTATTTTTTTATTACTTTTTTTTTAGGGCCAGTTCACACCAGATGCAGTTCCCTACAGTTTTGTGTGCGTTTTTTCTGCACTAAAAATGCATGCACAGTGTTTTCCATGTATTGCAATGGCTTTTGTTAGGGTTGGGTCTAGTTCACACCATGCAGTCAGTTTCCAGTGCAGAAACTGACCGGAAACTGACTGCATGGTGTGAACTAGAGCCAACTAGAGCCATTGGAATACATGGAAAACACTGTGCATGCATTTTGTGCAGAAAAAAAGCACACGGAACTGAACGGAACTGCGTCTGGTAATGATTTTTTTTCTTAACACACTGTGACCAGAGCAATATAATGTTACCATAATAACATTGTACTACTCTGGGGAAGTGATCAGGGTTTGTTTTTTTTACACATTATGTTTGCTTATAGCAGTGAATTAGATTGCTATAAGCAAGCATTTTACTAAATGAAACTTATTCATTCAGTCTGTTTTGTTGTGATTAGCTGTGATTGGTCAAAGCAAATCACATGGTACAGTTGGGCTGTGATTGGTCCTGTCTGTACCATGTGATCAAATTGATGAATCACAGCCAGCAACACAATTCATGCCAAAGGATGGCATGCAAGGAAGTCATCCATTGTGTACAACTGTCATTTGACCCGTGTCAGTGGCGGCTGTGCTCTAAGTTTTTTTTTTGCGGGGGTGGAGGGGCAGCAAATTACACCCCCTGCTTGGTCACTCGGTCAAAGCACCTCATCCCTTTAAAACCGAACACATATGAATTACACAGGTTCTGTGGCTGATTAAGGTAGTAAATAAACTCACTTGGTGCCTTATCTGCATTAAATTAGCCTCAGAACCTATGTAATTAATATGTGTTCGGGTTTAAAGGGGTGAGGTGGCAACCCTACCCCCCCGTTGCTCGGTCGATCGTCCGTCCATCCATCAGCCCTGCACTTACCCCATCCAGACCGCGGGCAGCTTCGGTGGCTTCCCCCTGCGTCTCCTCTTTGGCGTCCCCCTCCCTGCTCCTGGCCAATACAGTCGCTTCTCCTCTCAACCGATCGGGTCTCAACCCGCTTCTTGATTGGCCAGGAGGAGAAGTCAGAAGACAATAGCAAATATTAATTCACTATTGTCACACAAGTGGATGGGCTCAGAGCACAGAGCTCTGCGCCCCCCCGAGCCCACCCTTTTTTTAAGTCAATTAGAGCCTCTGGCTCTAATCACGTGCTTAAAAAAAACAAAACATAGAAATCCATGTGTCCGGTGCCCTGCATGTAGATTAGGAGCCGTGCACATAGATTAGGGGGGACGACGCCCGTGCACCCCTAATGGAGCGCCTGCCACTGCCCGCTGCGATTCGGGAAATATGGCACTGGTAGCGATCCGGGAAACCCTGATCAGTCATGGGCTGTGTCCCATCCCATCGGATCTGTCACACAGCCGGTGACAATTCGTGCGACTGTGTGGCCCTGCGGCCTTGTGATCGGCGCTTCCAGACAGAACGACATATGACGTCAGGATAAGAATGCCACCGCCCGGCCATCATTTGACTATAGGCTGGGTGGGAAGTAGTTAAACAAAGTCGCAAGCCACAATGAAATCGGAGGTGCAAATCGCACTGATCTGCGGCTTTGAAATCTCTCCGAAGTAGGGCGATTTCAAAGCCGTGCCAGTGTGAACCAGGGCTAAACCCACAACTAATGAAGACACAATACATACTTGACCCACTGTTATTGGCTTAAATGGCCTTTGAGATAAAGCAGAAATTCATTTTTGACCCCCCCCCCCTCCCCCCAGGCCTCTACTCCTACCTCATCAATGGGGAGAGTCATTAGAAGTAGACTAACTGCGAGATTAATGAAAGTGCATTGAGTGGATCATTAGAGGTGTTTTTGGATCTCATGATGGATAACAGAACCCAACAGCAAGCCTTGTTCATACAGCACTAGGAACAGATAAATGGGATTCTGATACAGCTGGAGTCTCTGGGGGTCAATTAAACTAAATACAGGACACAGAAACCATTAACTGTAACCACACGGTATACAAATCCTTTGCTGGAAATACACTATAATATGGACATTTTGACAAATTGTTTATTCAGGTTCCCCTCATACACATTTAAAGGGTCAACCTACCCAAAATTCATAATTCAGATTCTTTCTGGTAGGTGCTAATGGTTTTCCATTGCCCCAGCTTTTGGCTTAGTAGTGTTTGGTATATTAGTATGTAAAAGGGGAATTGTGGTTGGCTAGATTTGGCACCAAGAGCACAAGTCCCTACTCCCATTCCTGTCCTGCTAGAACACGGTCCTCCTCTGCTGAGGCCGAACCCTCCATCTTGTGCCCCACTCCATGCCAGAGGCCTCCGCATGACATTCCCGAATCCCGACAATAAACCTTGATATCCCCAAAGGAAGGAATGTCCGCACGTAAAGGTAGTTTTGCTGTATTCTACATCATACACTTTCCAGGGGAGAGGAATGCTAATTCCCCGTACACACAATCGGAAATTCCGACAGCAAAAGTCCGATGGGAGCTTTTCATCGGAAATTCTGACTGTGTGTATGCTCCATCAGACTTTTGCTGTCGGAGTTTCCGACGGACTTAGATAGAGAACATATAAAAGAAAATCACGCTAATAAGTCCACAAGAATAAATTGAGTCCAATATGGCAGGCTGGTATATAAGATCACAAAGACTTCATTGGTACTGGATAAACCTTATGAAATGCATGGTTACCAGAAAAAGTAAGCCAATAAACAGATGGCTACTAGTGATGAGCCGAACACCCCCAGGTTCGGTTCGCACCAGAACCCGCGAACGGACCGAAAGTTCGCACGAACTTTAGAATCCTATTAAATACAATGGATGCGAACGTTCGAAATCTAAAGTGCTAATTATAACGACTATTATGCATGTTATTGTCCTAAAAAGGGTTTGGGAACCCGGGTTCTGCACCAGGGGACATGTATCAATGCAAAAAGAAGTTTTAAAAACGGCCGTTTTTCTGGAGCAGTCATTTTAATGATGCATAAAGTGAAAAAGAAAAAGTCAAATATTCCTTTAAATATCGTACCTGGGGGGTGTCTAAAGTATGCCTGTGAAGTGCCACGTGTTTCCCGTGTTTAGAACTGTCCCTGCACAAAATTACATTTCTAAAGGGAAAAAAGCCATTTAAAACTGCTTGCGGCTTTAATGTAATGTCTGGTCCCGGTAATATGGATGAAAATCTTTAAGAAAAATGGCATAGCTACCCCATCACACCCCCCCCCCCCCACCCCAGCCCATTATCAGCCCCATTTGGGTCTTGTATGGATATTAAGGGGAACCCCACACACAAAATAAAAAAGGCCCTATATACTCTGAACAGCCGTATACAGGCGGTGCATACAAGACAGGGACTGTAGGTTTGTTCTTATGTAGAATGTGTTTGTAATTTTGAACAGGTACATTGTTTAAGTGTAGCTCCAGGCAAAAAAACTATTTTTAAGCTTTTGGGAAAACATAGGGAAGGGTTATCACCCCTGTAACATTTGTTTTGCTGTCTGTGCAGTGTGCACCTGTTCAGAACAGTTCACCTCACTTTCCGTCCCAATGACAAATGTTTTTTTGAAAATTTGGGTTTTTTATTGAAACAAGAATTGGTGATAAAGCATCAGTGGAGAGGAGACACTTTTTTTCCCATATTAACTCTTACAGGAGAGAATTTGCCTTCCTAGGGGTAGATTTCCTCTCACTTCCTGTTGTATCCTTCCGTTTGCAAGGAGGAGTCGTTTGTAAGTTGGATGTTTGAAAGTAGGGGCCTACCGTATATACTCAGCTGAAATTTGCCCCTTACATGTTGGTGTTGCCACAACACTGTGAGCCCTCACAGTTACTCTTGGTGGGTGCATGAATGGGCCCTGCTGTGAATTATTAGATCAAGAATTGTAATTGCATGCCCCTGTTGAACAGGGGCTGAAAAATTGGGCCTTTGGTGGTGGTGGTGGTGGTGGTGGTGTTGACACAACACTCTAAGGCCTCACAGTTAGTCTTGGTGGGCGCAGGAATGGGCCCTGCTGTGAATTATTAGATCAAGAATTGTAATTACATGCCCCTGTTAAACAGGGGCAGAAAAATTGGGCCTTAGGCACTGGTGCCACAACACTGCAACCCCTCACAGATACTGTACTTGGAGCACAGCAATGAGCCCTGTTGCAAAGTATTGCATCAAAAATTGTAATTACACGCCCCTGTTAAACAGGGGCTGAAAAATTGGGCCTTAGCCACTGGTGCTGGTGCCACGACACTGCAACCTCTCCCAGATACTCTAGTTGGAGTGCAGGAATGAGCCCTGCTGCAAAGCATTGCATAAAAAATTGTAATTACATGCCCCTGTTAAACAGGGGCATAAAAATTGGGCCTTAGGCACTGGTGCCACAACACTGCAACCCCTCACAGATACTGTACTTGGAGCACAGCAATGAGCCCTGTTGCAAAGTGTAGCACTACCCCCGTAGGAGCTGCTGTTTGTTTGATTTGGGTCTACGTCCTGCCTATCAACCCCTGGAAGTGGCTCAAACCTTCCCTTAGCACAACTGATATGAATAAGGAGTGTGAGACCTATTGAGTAGTGATGAGCCGAACACCCCCGGGTTCGGTTCGCACCAGAACCCGCGAACGGACCGAAAGTTCGTACGAACATTAGAACCCTATTAAATACAATGGATGCGAACGTTCGAATTCTAAAGTGCTAATTATAACAACTATTATGCATGTTATTGTCCTAAAAAGGGTTTGGGAACCCGGGTTGTGCACCAGGGGACATGTATCAATGCAAAAAGAAGTTTTAAAAACGGTCGTTTTTCGGGAGCAGTCATTTTAATGATGCATAAAGTGAAAAAAAAAAAGTCAAATATTCCTTTAAATATCGTACCTGGGGGGTGTCTAAAGTATGCCTGTGAAGTGCCACGTGTTTCCCGTGTTTAGAACTGTCCCTGCACAAAATGACACTTCTAAAGGAAAAAAAAGCCATTTAAAACTGCTTGCGGCTTTAATGTAATGTCTGGTCCCGGTAATATGGATGAAAATCTTTAAGAAAAATGGCATAGCTACCCCATGACCCCCCCCCCCCCCCTACCCCAGCCCATTACCAGCCCCTTTGGGTCTTGTATGGATATTAAGGGGAACCCCGCACATAAAATAAAAAAGGCCCTATATACTCTGAACAGCCGTATACAGGCGGTGCATACAAGACAGGGACTGTAGGTTTGTTCTTATGTAGAATCTGTTTGTAATTTTGAACAGGTACATTGTTGAAGTGTAGCTCCAGCCCAAAAATCTATTTTTAAACTTTTTGGAAAACATAGGTAAGGGTTATCACCCCTGTAACATTTGTTTTGCTGTCTGTGCCCCTGTTCAGAACATTTCACCTCACTTTCCGTCCCAATGACAACTGTTTTTGAAATGTGGTGTTTTTCTTGAAACAAGGATTGCTGATAAAGCATCAGTACAGAGGAGACACCTTTCTCCCATATTTATTCTTACAGGAGAGAATTTTCCTTCCTAGTGGTAGATTTCCTCTCACTTCCTGTTGTCTTCTTGCGTTTGCAAGTAGGAGTCGTTTGTAAGTTGGATGTTTGAAAGTAGGGACCTGCCGTATATACTCTGCAGAAATAGGCCCCTTAGTTGTTGGTGTTGGCACAACACTGTAAGCACTCACAGTTACTCTTGGTTGGTGCTGGAACGCCCTGCTGTCAACTATTATATCAGGAATTTTAATTACATATAATTGTTGAACAGTGGTAGTAAAAATTGGGCCTTTGATGGTGGTGCTGGTGCCACAACACTGTAAGCCCTGACAGTTACTCTTGGTGGGTGCAGCAATGGGCCCTGCTGTGAATTATTAGATCAAGAATTGTAATTACATGCCCCTTTTGAACAGGGGCTGAAAAATTGGGCCTTTCGTGGTGGTGGTGGTGGTGGCGTTGCCACAACACTGTAAGCCCTCAGAGTTACTCTTGGTGGGTGCAGTAATGGGCCCTGCTGTGAATTATTAGATCAAGAATTGTAATTACATGCCCCTTTTGAACAGGGGCTGAAAAATTGGGCCTTTCGTGGTGGTGGTGGTGGTGGTGGCGTTGCCACAACACTGTAAGCCCTCAGAGTTACTCTTGGTGGGTGCAGCAATGGGCCCTGCTGTGAATTATTAGATCAAGAATTGTAATTGCATGCCCCTGTTGAACAGGGGCTGAAAAATTGGGCCTTTCATGGTGGTGGTGGTGGTGGTGGTGTTGCCACAACACTGTAAGCCCTCAGAGTTACTCTTGGTGGGTGCAGCAATGGGCCCTGCTGTGAATTATTAGATCAAGAATTGTAATTGCATGCCCCTGTTGAACAGGGGCTGAAAAATTGGGCCTTGGGCACTGGTGGCACAACACTACAACCCCTCACAGATACTGTACTTGGAGCACAGCAATGAGCCCTGTTGCAAAGTATTGCTTCAAAAATTGTAATGACACGCCCCTGTTAAACAGGGGCTGAAAAATTGGGCCTTAGGCACTGGTGCCACGACACTCCAACCCCTCACAGATACTGTACTTGGAGCACAGCAATGAGCCCTATGGCAAATTATTGCTAAAAAAATTGTAATTACACGCCCCTGTAAAACAGGGGCTGAAAAATTGGGCCTTAGCCACTGGTGGCGGCACCCATAAACAAAAATGATCTTCCAAGCTATCATCATCAATCGTATCATTGAGGACTCGGAGGAGGAGGATAGCCAGTCAACATAACAGCACAGGCACTCAGCATCAGCATCAGTCTTGAAGGGATGTGACATGTTAAAATCAATTAGTCTGTTATATCAGCATCAGGTGTGTGGTAGCTGGTGGTGATCCAAGACTGGTTCATCTTGATGAAAGTCAGTCGATCAACCGAGTCGGTGGACAGGCGCACCCTGTGATCCGTGACAAATCCTCCAGCAGCACTGAATGTGCGTTCCGAAAGAACGCTGGATGCAGGACAGGCCAGTAGCTCAATTGCATACTGTGCAAGCTCTGGCCAGTGATCCATCCTCAAGACCCAGTAAGCCAGAGGATTTTCGGTGGGGAAGGTGTCCAAGTCTGACCTTGCCCCTAGATATTCCTGCACCATGTTTATCAGACGCTGGCGATGGTTGCTGGAACCGATCATACTTTGGGGCTGCGGACTAAAGAATTGTCTGAACGCATCGGTCAGACGGCCACCTTCCCCACCGCTCCTTCTTTGACTGGCCGAAGCCTCAGCAACTCGTTGTCCAGGACCAGGAGTTTGTAACCTCCCAGTCTCTGGGAACGCGTTGCACAGACCTTTCTGCAAGGCCTCCCGGAGTTGTCTCATCCTCTGCTCCCTCTGCGACGGTAACATAAGGTCCGCAACCTTACCCTTGTACCGTGGATCAAGGAGAGTGGCCAGCCAGTAATGGTCCCTCTCCTTGATCCAAGAATACGAGGATCCTTCCGCAGACTTTGCAGGATCAGGGAGGCCATGCAGCGTAGGTTTGCTGAGGCATTCGCTCCGGAGTCCTCTGGGTCACTAAGGACGACATGATCCGCAGCCACCTCCTCCCAGCCACGTACAAGTCCACTGGTTTCTTGGGACTGTAAATCATCCCTAAAAGACTGCTGCTGATGATGCTGAGTGCCAGCCTCCACCTCCATGCTGACACAATCCTCCTCCTCCTCCTCCTCCTCCTCTTCCTGTGCGATGGGTGGGACAGAAGGAACACTGTCTGGGTAAAGGGGGCCTTGAGAGGCAAGGAAGTCCTCCTCTTCCTGCCTCTGTTCTGCCTCAAGTGCCCTGTCCATTATTCCACGCAGCGTGTGCTCCAACAGGTGGACAAGAGGTACAGTGTGACTGATGCATGCACTGTCACTGCTCACCATCCTCGTGGCCTCCTCAAATGGTGCCAGGACAGTGCATGCATCCCTGATCATGCCCCACTGGCGTGGAGAAAAAAAACCAAGCTCCCCTGACCCTGTCCTGGTGCCGTAGTCACACAGGTACTCATTGATGGCCCTCTGCTGCGTGTGCAGCCGCTGCAGCATGGCCAACGTTGAGTTCCACCTGGTGGGCATGTCACATATAAGGCGGTTCTTGGGCAGGTTCAACTCCTTTTGCAGCTCAGCCAGGCGAGCACTGGCATTATAAGATCTGCGGAAATGCACACAGACTTTCCTGGCCTGCCTCAGGACATCCTGTAAGCCCGGGTACCTGCCCAAGAACCGCTGCACCACCAGGTTAAGGACGTGAGCCACACAGGGCACATGGGTCAGTTGTCCCTGTCGGAGGGCGGAGAGGAGGTTGGTGCCATTGTCGCAAACCACCATTCCTGGCTTAAGCTGGCGTGGCGTCAACCACCTCTCGGCCTGGCCCTGCAGAGCAGACAGGACCTCTGCCCCAGTGTGGCTTCTGTCCCCCAAACACACCAGCGCAAGCACGGCATGGCATCTTTTTGCCTGCGTACTTGCGTAGCCCCTTGAACGCCTACGGAGCACCGCTGGTTCCGAGGACAAACCACAGGAAGAGGCCATGGAGGAAGAAGAAGAGGAGGGGGTGGAGGAGAGAGGTGTGTCACAACCAGTAGTAGCATTTTGGAGGCGTGGCGGTGGAACAACCTCCAACACTACTGCACCTTGTCCTGCATCCTTCCCAGCTGCCAAAAGAGTGACCCAATGGGCCGTGAAAGAAAGGTAACGTCCCTGTCCATGCCTGCTGGACCATGAGTCAGCGATAATATGCACCTTACCGCTGACCGCCCTGTCCAGCGAGGCCAAGACATTGCCTTCCACATGCCGGTAGAGAGCCGGAATAGCCTTCCGTGAGAAAAAGTGGCGTTTGGGAACCTGCCACTGAGGAACCACACATTGCACAAACTCACGGAAGGGGGCCGAGTCTACCAACTGAAAAGGCAGCAGTTGAAGCGCTAGCAATTTAGCCAAGCTAGCATTCAACCGCTGGGCATGTGGATGGCTGGGAGTGAACTTCTTTTGACGGTCCAGCAGCTGGGGCAGGGAAATTTGCCTGCTAGAATCGGACGTCGGTGTACTGCTAGCAGAGTGGCCGCAAGTACTTGGCTGTGACACACCTAATTCTACACCTTCATTCCTCTCAGTGCATGTTTCAGAGAGGACTGAAGTTATAGTGGGGTTGGAGATCCCAGCTGATGCGGTGCAAGGAGAGGTCCGCTTTGTTCTTTGGTGTGGGTCTTTGAGGTAGGCTTGCCAACGAGCTGCATGGCAGGTCAACATATGTCTGGTCAGGCATGTGGTACCCAAGCGGCTGATGTTTTGGCCACGCGATATACGCTTGAGACATATGTTGCAAACAGCAGCTGTGCGATCTGATGCACTAGCCTCAAAAAAGGCCCACACCAAAGAACTTTTTGAATGACGGGCAGAGGCAGCGCCCTGCACAGGCGGAGCTCTGCGGTGTGATTCCGTCGGTGTACTGCCCTTACGCTGGCCACCAAAGGGCATCCTGCCTCGTTGGAGATGTGCCTCCTCCTCATCCTCCTCCTCCTCCTCTCTCCTATTAGGCACCCACGTGGAGTCAGTGACCTCATCATCCCCTCCCTCCTCATCACTGGAGCCAATCTGGCAGTATGCTGCAGCTGCTGGAACATGACTGCCAGATTGGTGTCGTTCTTGAGCATCCCCTCTGTCTGCTCTCACGCTACTGCCTTCCTGTAGCTGGGTTTCATCATCAGACCCTTCGAAACGCTGGGCATCCTCCTGGAGCATGTACCCAACACTGTGCTCAAACAGTTCGGGGGACTCCTCAGGAGGAGGACATGGTGGGTCTAGGGAAGGAGTGACTGATGATGAGTCTGACATTGATACCAGGGAAGAGGACGCTTTGGCAGCTGCTTTTCCAGTACCCTGAGCCTGGGTGAGAGAGGATGAGGAGGAGGAGGAGGGCTTGGTCATCCACTCTACCAAGTCTTCGGCATGATGTGGCTCAACATGTCCAGCTGCCGAAAAGAAGGACAAGCGTGTCCCATGGCCATGTGCTGATGACAATGCACCGCGTCCACGACCAGCACTGTTGCCCCCAGACACAGAGCCTGCTTGCCCTCTTTTATTGCCTCCTGACTGTCTGCCTCTCCTTGTTTGCCTTCCAGACATTGTAATAGATGGCCTGCAGGGAGATGGGAAAAAAGCAATAAGGGCTACCTTCAGGTGTCCTTCTCTGTCCCTTTACTTAAGGATTTCTAAATATGGTTGAGGATGATTGCTTTTGCACAGAATAGCACAACGACAATTTCCCTGACTGTCCAAAAAAACAAGGATTTCAAAGATGGTTGATGAGGAATGCTTTAGCACACTATAGCACAAGGAGAATTTCCCTCACTGTCCTTCCCTGTCCCTAGAAACAAGGATTCGCACAGTAAAAGACACTGACACTCTCCCTACCTATAGTTTTCTGTCCCTAGAAAAAATGTTTTTTTAAAGCACACTATAGCACAAGGAGAATTTCCCTCACTTTCCTTCTTTGTCCCTAGAAACAAGGATTATCACAGTGAAAGAAACTGACACTCTTCCTACCTATAGTTTTCTGTCCCTAGAAAAAATGTTTTTTTAAAGCACACTATAGCACAAGGAGAATTCCCTCACTGTCCTTCCCTGTCCCTAGAAACAAGGATTCGCACAGTAAAACACACTGACACTCTCCCTACCTATAGTTTTCTGTCCCTAGAAAAAATGTTTTTTTAAAGCACACTATAGCACAAGGAGAATTCCCTCACTGTCCTTCCCTGTCCCTAGAAACAAGGATTCGCACAGTAAAACACACTGACACTCTCCCTACCTATAGTTTTCTGTCCCTAGAAAAAATGTTTTTTTAAAGCACACTATAGCACAAGGAGAATTTCCCTCACTTTCCTTCTTTGTCCCTAGAAACAAGGATTATCACAGTGAAAGAAACTGACACTCTTCCTACCTATAGTTTTCTGTCCCTAGAAAAAATGTTTTTTTAAAGCACACTATAGCACAAGGAGAATTCCCTCACTGTCCTTTCCTGTCCCTAGAAACAAGGATTCGCACAGTAAAACACACTGACACTCTCCCTACCTATAGTTTTCTGTCCCTAGAAAAAATGTTTTTTTAAAGCACACTATAGCACAAGGAGAATTTCCCTCACTTTCCTTCTTTGTCCCTAGAAACAAGGATTATCACAGTGAAAGAAACTGACACTCTTCCTACCTATAGTTTTCTGTCCCTTGAAAAAATGTTTTTTTAAAGCACACTATAGCACAAGGAGAATTCCCTCACTGTCCTTCCCTGTCCCTAGAAACAAGGATTCGCACAGTAAAACACACTGACACTCTCCCTACCTATAGTTTTCTGTCCCTAGAAAAAATGTTTTTTTAAAGCACACTATAGCACAAGGAGAATTTCCCTCACTTTCCTTCCCTGTCCCTAGAAACAAGGATTATCACAGTGAAAGAAACTGACACTCTTCCTACCTATAGTTTTATGTCCCTAGAAAAAATGTTTTTTTAAAGCACACTATAGCACAAGGAGAATTTCCCTCACTTTCCTTCTTTGTCCCTAGAAACAAGGATTATCACAGTGAAAGAAACTGACACTCTTCCTTCCTATAGTTTTCTGTCCCTAGAAAAAATGTTTTTTTAAAGCACACTATAGCACAAGGAGAATTCCCTCACTGTCCTTCCCTGTCCCTAGAAACAAGGATTTGCACAGTAAAAGACACTGACACTCTCCCTACCTATAGTTTTCTGTCCCTAGAAAAAATGTTTTTTTAAAGCACACTATAGCACAAGGAGAATTTCCCTCACTTTCCTTCTTTGTCCCTAGAAACAAGGATTATCACAGTGAAAGAAACTGACACTCTTCCTACCTATAGTTTTCTGTCCCTAGAAAAAATGTTTTTTTAAAGCACACTATAGCACAAGGAGAATTCCCTCACTGTCCTTCCCTGTCCCTAGAAACAAGGATTCGCACAGTAAAACACACTGACACTCTCCCTACCTATAGTTTTCTGTCCCTAGAAAAAATGTTTTTTTAAAGCACACTATAGCACAAGGAGAATTCCCTCACTGTCCTTCCCTGTCCCTAGAAACAAGGATTCGCACAGTAAAACACACTGACACTCTCCCTACCTATAGTTTTCTGTCCCTAGAAAAAATGTTTTTTTAAAGCACACTATAGCACAAGGAGAATTTCCCTCACTTTCCTTCTTTGTCCCTAGAAACAAGGATTATCACAGTGAAAGAAACTGACACTCTTCCTACCTATAGTTTTCTGTCCCTAGAAAAAATGTTTTTTTAAAGCACACTATAGCACAAGGAGAATTCCCTCACTGTCCTTTCCTGTCCCTAGAAACAAGGATTCGCACAGTAAAACACACTGACACTCTCCCTACCTATAGTTTTCTGTCCCTAGAAAAAATGTTTTTTTAAAGCACACTATAGCACAAGGAGAATTTACCTCACTTTCCTTCTTTGTCCCTAGAAACAAGGATTATCACAGTGAAAGAAACTGACACTCTTCCTACCTATCGTTTTCTGTCCCTTGAAAAAATGTTTTTTTAAAGCACACTATAGCACAGGGAGAATTCCCTCACTGTCCTTCCCTGTCCCTAGAAACAAGGATTCGCACAGTAAAACACACTGACACTCTCCCTACCTATAGTTTTCTGTCCCTAGAAAAAATGTTTTTTTAAAGCACATTATAGCACAAGGAGAATTTCCCTCACTTTCCTTCCCTGTCCCTAGAAACAAGGATTATCACAGTGAAAGAAACTGACACTCTTCCTACCTATAGTTTTCTGTCCCTAGAAAAAATGTTTTTTTAAAGCACACTATAGCACAAGGATAATTTCCCTCACTTTCCTTCTTTGTCCCTAGAAACAAGGATTATCACAGTGAAAGAAACTGACACTCTTCCTTCCTATAGTTTTCTGTCCCTAGAAAAAATGTTTTTTTAAAGCACACTATAGCACAAGGAGAATTCCCTCACTGTCCTTCCCTGTCCCTAGAAACAAGGATTCGCACAGTAAAAGACACTGACACTCTCCCTACCTATAGTTTTCTGTCCCTAGAAAAAATGTTTTTTTAAAGCACACTATAGCACAAGGAGAATTTCCCTCACTTTCCTTCTTTGTCCCTAGAAACAAGGATTATCACAGTGAAAGAAACTGACACTCTTCCTACCTATAGTTTTCTGTCCCTAGAAAAAATGTTTTTTTAAAGCACACTATAGCACAAGGAGAATTCCCTCACTGTCCTTCCCTGTCCCTAGAAACAAGGATTCGCACAGTAAAACACACTGACACTCTCCCTACCTATAGTTTTCTGTCCCTAGAAAAAATGTTTTTTTAAAGCACACTATAGCACAAGGAGAATTCCCTCACTGTCCTTCCCTGTCCCTAGAAACAAGGATTCGCACAGTAAAACACACTGACACTCTCCCTACCTATAGTTTTCTGTCCCTAGAAAAAATGTTTTTTTAAAGCACACTATAGCACAAGGAGAATTTCCCTCACTTTCCTTCTTTGTCCCTAGAAACAAGGATTATCACAGTGAAAGAAACTGACACTCTTCCTACCTATAGTTTTCTGTCCCTAGAAAAAATGTTTTTTTAAAGCACACTATAGCACAAGGAGAATTCCCTCACTGTCCTTTCCTGTCCCTAGAAACAAGGATTCGCACAGTAAAACACACTGACACTCTCCCTACCTATAGTTTTCTGTCCCTAGAAAAAATGTTTTTTTAAAGCACACTATAGCACAAGGAGAATTTCCCTCACTTTCCTTCTTTGTCCCTAGAAACAAGGATTATCACAGTGAAAGAAACTGACACTCTTCCTTCCTATAGTTTTCTGTCCCTAGAAAAAATGTTTTTTTAAAGCACACTATAGCACAAGGAGAATTCCCTCACTGTCCTTCCCTGTCCCTAGAAACAAGGATTCGCACAGTAAAAGACACTGACACTCTCCCTACCTATAGTTTTCTGTCCCTAGAAAAAATGTTTTTTTAAAGCACACTATAGCACAAGGAGAATTTCCCTCACTTTCCTTCTTTGTCCCTAGAAACAAGGATTATCACAGTGAAAGAAACTGACACTCTTCCTACCTATAGTTTTCTGTCCCTAGAAAAAATGTTTTTTTAAAGCACACTATAGCACAAGGAGAATTCCCTCACTGTCCTTCCCTGTCCCTAGAAACAAGGATTCGCACAGTAAAACACACTGACACTCTCCCTACCTATAGTTTTCTGTCCCTAGAAAAAATGTTTTTTTAAAGCACACTATAGCACAAGGAGAATTCCCTCACTGTCCTTCCCTGTCCCTAGAAACAAGGATTCGCACAGTAAAACACACTGACACTCTCCCTACCTATAGTTTTCTGTCCCTAGAAAAAATGTTTTTTTAAAGCACACTATAGCACAAGGAGAATTTCCCTCACTTTCCTTCTTTGTCCCTAGAAACAAGGATTATCACAGTGAAAGAAACTGACACTCTTCCTACCTATAGTTTTCTGTCCCTAGAAAAAATGTTTTTTTAAAGCACACTATAGCACAAGGAGAATTCCCTCACTGTCCTTTCCTGTCCCTAGAAACAAGGATTCGCACAGTAAAACACACTGACACTCTCCCTACCTATAGTTTTCTGTCCCTAGAAAAAATGTTTTTTTAAAGCACACTATAGCACAAGGAGAATTTCCCTCACTTTCCTTCTTTGTCCCTAGAAACAAGGATTATCACAGTGAAAGAAACTGACACTCTTCCTACCTATAGTTTTCTGTCCCTAGAAAAAATGTTTTTTTAAAGCACACTATAGCACAAGGAGAATTCCCTCACTGTCCTTTCCTGTCCCTAGAAACAAGGATTCGCACAGTAAAACACACTGACACTCTCCCTACCTATAGTTTTCTGTCCCTAGAAAAAATGTTTTTTTAAAGCACACTATAGCACAAGGAGAATTTCCCTCACTTTCCTTCTTTGTCCCTAGAAACAAGGATTATCACAGTGAAAGAAACTGACACTCTTCCTACCTATAGTTTTCTGTCCCTAGAAAAAATGTTTTTTTAAAGCACACTATAGCACAAGGAGAATTCCCTCACTGTCCTTTCCTGTCCCTAGAAACAAGGATTCGCACAGTAAAACACACTGACACTCTCCCTACCTATAGTTTTCTGTCCCTAGAAAAAATGTTTTTTTAAAGCACACTATAGCACAAGGAGAATTTCCCTCACTTTCCTTCTTTGTCCCTAGAAACAAGGATTATCACAGTGAAAGAAACTGACACTCTTCCTACCTATAGTTTTCTGTCCCTAGAAAAAATGTTTTTTTAAAGCACACTATAGCACAAGGAGAATTCCCTCACTGTCCTTTCCTGTCCCTAGAAACAAGGATTCGCACAGTAAAACACACTGACACTCTCCCTACCTATAGTTTTCTGTCCCTAGAAAAAATGTTTTTTTAAAGCACACTATAGCACAAGGAGAATTCCCTCACTGTCCTTCCCTGTCCCTAGAAACAAGGATCCGCACAGTAAAACACACTGACACTCTCCCTACCTATAGTTTTCTGTCCCTAGAAAAAATGTTTTTTTAAAGCACACTATAGCACACGGAGAATTTCCCTCACTTTCCTTCTTTGTCCCTAGAAACAAGGATTATCACAGTGAAAGAAACTGACACTCTTCCTACCTATAGTTTTCTGTCCCTAGAAAAAATGTTTTTTTAAAGCACACTATAGCACAAGGAGAATTCCCTCACTGTCCTTCCCTGTCCCTAGAAACAAGGATTCGCACAGTAAAACACACTGACACTCTCCCTACCTATAGTTTTCTGTCCCTAGAAAAAATGTTTTTTTAAAGCACACTATAGCACAAGGAGAATTTCCCTCACTTTCCTTCTTTGTCCCTAGAAACAAGGATTATCACAGTGAAAGAAACTGACACTCTTCCTACCTATAGTTTTCTGTCCCTAGAAAAAATGTTTTTTTAAAGCACACTATAGCACAAGGAGAATTCCCTCACTGTCCTTTCCTGTCCCTAGAAACAAGGATTCGCACAGTAAAACACACTGACACTCTCCCTACCTATAGTTTTCTGTCCCTAGAAAAAATGTTTTTTTAAAGCACACTATAGCACAAGGAGAATTTCCCTCACTTTCCTTCCCTGTCCCTAGAAACAAGGATTATCACAGTGAAAGAAACTGACACTCTTCCTACCTATAGTTTTCTGTCCCTAGAAAAAATGTTTTTTTAAAGCACACTATAGCACAAGGAGAATTTCCCTCACTTTCCTTCTTTGTCCCTAGAAACAAGGATTATCACAGTGAAAGAAACTGACACTCTTCCTTCCTATAGTTTTCTGTCCCTAGAAAAAATGTTTTTTTAAAGCACACTATAGCACAAGGAGAATTCCCTCACTGTCCTTCCCTGTCCCTAGAAACAAGGATTTACACAGTAAAAGACACTGACACTCTCCCTACCTATAGTTTTCTGTCCCTAGAAAAAATGTTTTTTTAAAGCACACTATAGCACAAGGAGAATTTCCCTCACTTTCCTTCTTTGTCCCTAGAAACAAGGATTATCACAGTGAAAGAAACTGACACTCTTCCTACCTATAGTTTTCTGTCCCTAGAAAAAATGTTTTTTTAAAGCACACTATAGCACAAGGAGAATTCCCTCACTGTCCTTCCCTGTCCCTAGAAACAAGGATTCGCACAGTAAAACACACTGACACTCTCCCTACCTATAGTTTTCTGTCCCTAGAAAAAATGTTTTTTTAAAGCACACTATAGCACAAGGAGAATTCCCTCACTGTCCTTCCCTGTCCCTAGAAACAAGGATTCGCACAGTAAAACACACTGACACTCTCCCTACCTATAGTTTTCTGTCCCTAGAAAAAATGTTTTTTTAAAGCACACTATAGCACAAGGAGAATTTCCCTCACTTTCCTTCTTTGTCCCTAGAAACAAGGATTATCACAGTGAAAGAAACTGACACTCTTCCTACCTATAGTTTTCTGTCCCTAGAAAAAATGTTTTTTTAAAGCACACTATAGCACAAGGAGAATTCCCTCACTGTCCTTCCCTGTCCCTAGAAACAAGGATTCACACAGTAAAACACACTGACACTCTCCCTACCTATAGTTTTCTGTCCCTAGAAAAAATGTTTTTTTAAAGCACACTATAGCACAAGGAGAATTCCCTCACTGTCCTTCCCTGTCCCTAGAAACAAGGATTCGCACAGTAAAACACACTGACACTCTCCCTACCTATAGTTTTCTGTCCCTAGAATTTTTTTTTTTAAAGCACACTATAGCACAAGGAGAATTTCCCTCACTTTCCTTCTTTGTCCCTAGAAACAAGGATTATCCCAGTGAAAGAAACTGACACTCTTCCTACCTATAGTTTTCTGTCCCTAGAAAAAATGTTTTTTTAAAGCACACTATAGCACAAGGAGAATTCCCTCACTGTCCTTCCCTGTCCCTAGAAACAAGGATTCGCACAGTAAAACACACTGACACTCTCCCTACCTATAGTTTTCTGTCCCTAGAAAAAATGTTTTTTTAAAGCACATTATAGCACAAGGAGAATTCCCTCACTGTCCTTCCCTGTCCCTAGAAACAAGGATTCGCACAGTAAAACACACTGACACTCTCCCTACCTATAGTTTTCTGTCCCTAGAAAAAATGTTTTTTAAAAGCACACTATAGCACAAGGAGAATTCCCTCACTGTCCTTCCCTGTCCCAAGAAACAAGGATTCGCACAGTAAAATACACTGACACTCTCCCTACCTATCCTTCTCTTTCCCTAAACTAAAGGAATCCAGGTTAAGCAAGAAAAAAATAAATGTCACTGTCCCTGCCTATGCTTCTCTTTCCCTGCTCCGGAACACACTACACTAGGCCGCCGTGCTGGCGGCCTTTTATAGTGTGGGGCGTGTACTAAACACCCTCAGCAATAATTGGCCACAGGCATCCTGCCTGTGGCCAATCATTGCTCTCCTCGCTGCCGGCGCTGTGATTGGCCAAGCATGCGGGGTCACAGTGCATGCTTGGCCAATCACAGCGCCTGGATGACACTGCGATGGCGTAGTGCATTGTGGGCCGTTCGCGTCACTCGAATTTGGCGCGAACAGCCCAAATCGTTCGATCTTCGTCGAACGATCGAACAGCCGATGTTCGAGTCGAACGTATGTTCGACTCAAACACGAAGCTCATCCCTACTATTGAGTATTAGGAGACACAATCCTGCATACATCACACAATAACCTGTAAATGTTATTACCTTTGCTGGTCACTAGTCCTTCTAAGTGACAGAGATACTTCACACAAGTTATATGCTTAATCAAAGGTACCTTTACTCAGTATAAAAGGGAAGGGTAAAGAATCACATTAATACACACAGTTGACTCTGCATGCGCATTGCAGAGTCAATAAACCAATAAGGATAGGTATCACTGAGATTAGTTAATAACAGGAAATAACATCAGCTATATATATGTACATGTATCTATATGTGTCTCTGCACGGCTAACTGGTTGCTCGCGAGCTCCCCCTTAGTTGCAATACCTTGCACGTGTTCATTCCCTAAAATAGGTAAGCAAGGCCTATCTGCGTCCCACTCAAAGTTCCTTTCTCCAATGAAGTCTTCGCTAGCCACCGTCGGTGCACAAGTTAAATTGTAATCCACAGGGTTTCAACAAGATGCTGTAATTATCCGCAATATACCTGAGTACTCGTGTGCCTGCCACCCACTAATGACGGATGCACCAATCTCTGATCACATAGTCTCCAGTGAGATACACTAGGCCGCAAGCTGTGGCGTGATAGGTGAAGTGTGGCTGGCACTAACTAAATCACTTTCCTCTAAGGTAGTAGTCAATTCTGGGCAGGTGCCCTTCTCACCAAACAGGCCCGACTTTCAGATAGTCTCCTCTGGCTTGTCCCGGTCACTCGATCTCCACGCTTCTGCTTCAGCTGCAGTCTTAGGACTCCGACACTAACAGCATATGGTGATGGACGACTCCGGTCTCTGCTGGGCAATCACAGGACGCTGTGGACGATCCTCTGCTGGAAATCACTCAGGCACTCCCGTAATCTAGGCCCAGGCTTCTGGCCTAATCCTTAGGAAGCAGGCCTCCGTGCCAACTTCCTGCTTGATTGAGAGCTGGATCCAGAGCGAGAGACGCTGGCCCCTCCCCTGGTTTAAGTAGTCTGCCCAGAATGCTTTGCGGTGTTGCAATGCACCCTGGGTAATGTAGTCTGTCTTTTACTAAAAGCAACAAAGTCTTTTCTCCTAGCTGATATCTGTCCCAAAGTGCATTAGTTGCATTGTAACACTTATACCACCGGAGGGAGCCGGATTCCTTCTTACATATGGACATCCTGCTACACACTCCCCCCACCTAAAGTCTTTGGTCCCCAAAGAGGACAACAGTATGTAACCTAACACATACTTTGGCAATACCTGCAGGGAAATTTGTTAGTTTATGCATGACAATAAACAACTTGCCTTTTCATAAGCAGGATTTAAACTTAAACAGCTCATATCATAACACAGAGCCGACAGAGGAACCTCCCACCAATTATCACAAGGAGGGAGGTTGTCCTGTATACGGACCACCGACACTTGGGTGTCTGTTTCAGATGTGCTAGGGAGTGAGCTTGGGTTGTCTTCCACTGAATCTGAATCTGGAGTGGAAGAGCTAGACTGATCAATGGTTCTCTTAGAAGTGATGATGGCCTCCTCAGAGCATTCACCCAATTGGTCGTACGTCAGTCTTTTTGGGGGGTGAATTACTCTTCTTTCCCTCTGCTCTTTAGGTATCATATTCTCAAGGACATTGGGGCTGGCTGTTTCTAGAAGCTCTTCAGGGGCTTCCTCATCTAGTTCAGGCATGTTGGGCTCCAGAACTTCAGGAGCGTCCCGCTCTCCTTCAGATAGGGACAACGACCCTTCTTCTGGGTCTTCCATTGACAAAGAGTCTGAGTCATCAGCTACCTCCTCAATGAGAATGTTTGAAGGCACGAATTCAGGAGCTTCTGCCCGAAGAGTTCCATTGTCAACTGTTTTGGGTGAGGTTTGGGAGGTGGTCATGGGTTCTGGCAATTGGGATGACCACAACCAGTCAGATTCTGCTTCTTCATCCTCTTGACCTTCATTGTCAGAGTCTCCATCTCTCACATCTGGAAGCACTGTTTGAGATCGGGTGATGGGTCTGGAACCTTGAGAAGTTGAAGGGGTTTCTTGTGAGTCAGATGCAGGAGGCATGCGAACTGCCTCGGAGAGGGGCAACAAGTGATTCCTGTGCCAGGTCTTTAACGGTCCCACGCTTCCTTCTGGCCTAATTTGGTACACAGGAAGGTTTTCCAGCTTCTTGCAGATAACATAAGGTTGGGATTTCCAACGGTCAGCCAACTTATGTTTTCCCGGAATTCCCAAGTTCCTCAACAGCACTCTATCTCCTGGCTGTAAATCTTGAATTCTGACTCTTAGGTCAAAGTTTCTTTTATTTCTCAGCCCCCGTTGGTCAGATGCTGCTTGGGCCTTTTCAAAAGCTGTCTTCAGACTCTTTCTCAATCGGTCTACATACCCCTTGTGGGATGCTGCTGAGGTATGATCCAGCGATATGCCAAAGGCCAAGTCCACTGGCAACCGAGCCTCCCGCCCGAACATCAAACGGTATGGGGAATACCCGGTGACATCACTGGCAGTGCTATTGTAGGCATGCACTATGGCAGCTACATGCTTGCTCCAATGCTGCTTTTTCTCTGAACTCAGAGTCCCCAACATATCCAAGAGAGTCCGGTTAAACCGTTCAGGCTGAGCATCTCCTTGTGGGTGATAAGGGGTTGTCCTGGTCTTCTGGATGCCTAACAGGTCTAATAACTTCTTTATTAATTTGCTTTCAAAGTCTCTGCCCTGATCTGAATGAAGGCGTTGGGGTAGACCATAGTGCACAAAGAATTTTTCTACCAGTACTTTGGCTACTGTTGAGGCCTTCTGGTCTTTTGTTGGGAATGCTTGAGCATATCTGGTAAAGTGATCTGTTATCACCAAGACATTCCCTTGACCACTCAGATCAGGCTCCAGGCAAAGGAAGTCAATGCACACCAGTTCCAAAGGTCCCTGACTTTGCAGATGGCCCATTGGGGCTGCTTGACGTGGCAAGGTCTTCCTTTGAATGCATCGGACACAGGAATGGCAATATCCTTCCACTTCAGCCCGCATGCAGGGCCAATAGAACCTATCCCGTACAAGGTGAAAAGTCCGTTCGGTCCCTAGGTGACCATGGTTGTCATGGAGGGCAGGTAGGACCGCTTCTCGATATTTGGCTGGTAGAAACAGCTGCCACTTCTCTTCTGAGTCATCAGAGGGGCCCCTTCGGTAGACCACCCCTTGACGTATGTGTAGCCGATCCCACTCCCTGCGCAACAATCGGGCTTCTCTTGGGGAGTCTGTTTCAAGCATCTCGGGACGCTGGCTTTCCAGGGCCTTTATCAGGAGTTTCCCTAAAGAGTCTTCTTGCTCCTTTCTCAAATCCCTTTTTGTCAGCTTGGGCAAGCCCTCCCCTTCGACTTGGGTCACACTGCAATAGCACTTCGGTACTCCAACAGCTGAGACCCCAATTTCTTCGGCTCTTGACCCACCTCTGGCTTGAAGTTCTGTCCCCTGATATAGGGCTCGCACTCCCTCTGGGTCTAGTTGGGCCCATTCTTCGGTAGGGTCGGTGGGGGCATGAGACCTCCTGGACAGGGCATCTGCATCCCTATTTCCCACTCAGGGTCGGTACTTCAAGCTGAAGGTGAAGCTTGAAAGGGCAGCCAACCACCGGTGTCCCGTTGCATCCAACTTGGCAGTGGTCAGAAGGTAGGTGAGCGGGTTATTATCTGTCTTCACCACAAACTCCGCCCCATATAGGTAGTCTCTCAGTTTGTCTACCACTGCCCATTTCAAGGCCAGGAATTCAAGCTTGTGGGTGGGGTAATTCTTCTCAGCAGGTATCAGACTCCTGCTCACATATGCAACGGGTCTTAGGTAACCATCATGTTCCTGGTACAGCACCCCACCCAGCCCATCTCGGCTGGCATCTACATGCAGTTCATAAGGCTTCTTTGGATCAGCATAGGCCAGGACTGGTGCAGTGGTAAGACTCTTCTTTAACATCTGGAAGGCTTCCTCGCACTCCCCTGTCCACTGGTCTTGAATCGACTCTTTGGGCCTTCGGGGTCCCATGGTGAGTTTCACTGGTTTGACCAGCTCTGGAACATCATCTTCCCCTTCGTTTCTGAGTAACTCGTTCAGGGGTCTGGCAATCTTGGCGAATCCTTCTACAAATCTTCTGTAGTAAGAACAGAACCCCAGGAATGACCGAAGCTCAGTCACGTTGGTAGGTCTCGGCCAAGAGGTGACGGCATCCAGCTTCTCTGGGTCCGTGGCCACCCCTTCTGCAGAAACGATATGGCCCAGGTAATGGACTGAGGACTGGTAAAATTGACACTTCTCTGGGGAGAGTTTCAGGCCCTCTTCACTGAGCCTCTTCAGGACCTTCTCCAGTCTCTCTTCATGCTCTTCTAGGGTTCTCCCGAACACGATGACGTCGTCCAAATATACCAGTACCTCTATTAGATTCATGTCCCCGACGGTTCTCTCCATTAGCCTTTGGAAAGTGGCGGGGGCTCCTGATAACCCTTGAGGCATACGGTTGAACTCAAAGAACCCCACAGGGGTGATGAAGGCTGTCTTCTCCCGATCCTCAGGGTGCATGGGGATTTGGTAATATCCACTTTTTAGATCCATTACACTGAACCACTTGGCCCCTGACAGACTCTGCAGGGCGTCTTCAATTCGGGGAGTGGTGTATTGATCTGGGATGGTCCTTCTGTTTAGTGTTCTGTAGTCGATACACAGTCTCAGCGACCCGTTCTTCTTTCGGACTACCACTATTGGAGAAGCGTAAGGGCTCCTGGATTCTCGAATAATCCCCGTCCTCTTCAGCTCAGCCAACTGTTCCCGCAAGTCTTCTAAGTCACCCAGTGGGACCCGTCGAACTCTCTCTCTAAAGGGCTTATCTTCTTGTAAGCGTATCTTGTGAGTGGCACTCCTTGCGCACCCCACATCGAACTCATCATTAGAGAAGATCTTTTCCCACCTTGCAAGTTGAGCTTTGGCCCTTTTTCTCCATTCTGGTGGGAGGGCCGTGTCTTCAGAACAGAGCTTCTCTATGGTGACTTCACCCCTTTCTTCTTTCTTCAATTCACACGGGGCAATGGGGGTGGCTGGATTCACCTGGCTCAACAGCATTCTGGCCGGCACCTTCACTGGTGTATTAGCAGTGTTCCTTATACTCACTGAAACCCTCCCATGGCTTTTCTGTAGGGCCTTCAATGGGATCACTTCGGGGATTACTTCAATCCCTTTCTGTCTTTAGTGTGGGCCTGGTTCGAAGACAATGAAGGGGCCTGGCTGTTTCCATGTGAGCTTGACAGAAGCCCTCAGGCAAGTCACCTCTCCCGGTTGTAATACCTTCTCCGTCTTGTCTAGCTTCCAAATCTTGCCAACTCCCTCAGCCGGGGCCTTCTGCTCCAGTACCAGGCGCTGGTAGGCTTGCCTTAACATGGGGTGGACTCTTGTGGTCGGGGCTTCTTCCTGTTGGGCCAACGGTGTCAGCAGTCGCCTGACTAGATCAGTGTTGGTCCCTATGATGAGTGAGCTCTTGCTGGCCCCTGGTGGGCGAGGGCACACTACTGCCAGAGTATCGAAGGTCTCTGTCTCCCCAGCCACTGAGGGATCAAAAGTCAACTTGATTGGCAGGTAACCGTCATAGGGAAAGCTCTGAGTTCCAATACCCCATATTTCCAGTTCCTCTAATTTCTGTAGGGGCAGATGTTTAAGATGTTTATCATAGAAATCCCTATACAGAAGAGTCACTTGAGCCCCAGTGTCAAGAAGAGCCTTGGTGTAGATCCCTTCTACTTGTATGGAGACTACTGAAGAAGGCCCCACTAACTTGGCAGGGAACTCCTTCAACACAGACTTCTTGCTGGGTTCAGTTACCTGTACCCTCACTTCTTTTTTTCTTGAGTTTCCGGTGGGTCTCAGTCCCTTCTGGGTCTGGTGTGCACTGGCCTTCTGTTCAACAGCAGCCTGAGTTGTGGGACGGGGCCTAATTGGCAGAGGTTTAGGTCCCTGATTCTGATGTTTTGGATCATTGGACTTCTTGAAGGAGTTTGTGGAAACTGGTGGGCGCCCGGCTGACTCCTTCACCGGGGCCCTCTGAAGTTTTCCGCCGGCTTGCGATATCTGGATGCAACTTCATCTGGGCTGGGACACACTGCTCTAACATGCCCGATTCCCCCACAAATGAAGCATGTTATCAATCTCTTAGGCTTCTGTACTAGTTCCATATTGGAGCTAGGAGGTTTTTTTGGTTCCTCTGACGTGTTCTTGTTGTGTGGCACAGAGGCCTGGCTAGTCAGCATGGACACCATTTCTACTAGTTGTGACACCTGGGTCTTTAGGAGTTCAACTTCTGAATCACCTTCTTCTGCACTTAACATTCTGACTCGGGCAGTTGGTTCGGTGTGTTTACTCCTCCTTTTGTCTTCCAACATGGCCTCCTCCTCCCTGACTATCCGGATCAAGTCGGGGTATTCCAGGCTGCTCCCGTCCCGCCGGGTGCGTAGCAATAATGCGATGGGGTCCAAGGGTTGAGCTCCCCTCAACACCTGCTGGGCACGGGCCTCATCCACTTTTCTTGGATCGATCCCTTTCTTCAGTAGGATCCGATGCAGGATCTTATCCAGGCGTCCTATGAATTCTGACAGTTTCTCTCCCTCTTTTTGGTAGCAATGCCCCAGCTGGTAAGTGAGTTCAGTGACGTTTTCCGTCCCGCCGAACACATTCTGCAGATTATCCAGATAATCCTGTGCATTGCAGTCCTTCTTGCTTAACTTGAGGTTACGTATGGCCTCCAGAGCAGGCCCCTTTAAGCTTTCCACAATCCGTTGTTTTTTTTGTTGTTCTGGCACCTCCCATTCTTCTAGGCCCTGAGTGGCGCCATCTAGCCACTCTTCAAATCCATCTTCCACTGAAGGTACAGGTTTCTTCCCAGAAAAGGTCCTGAGTTTCCTGTATCCTGACATCAGGTAGTCTGGAGGGTCCTTTTTACACTTGGTCACAATCTCCCCCAGGACAGCGCACAATTCTGAGCTAAGGGTGGTCAATGGTGGTGAACCGGGACCCATTTGTTGGGCGCTCCCTCCTGTGCTGGGGCCTCCTGAAGTAGTGGATGTGGGGCCATCTTTATTCTCTTCTGGGTGTATCAGGAGGAGTTCTACTTGGTTTGTAGTTTTTATGCTGGCACCCTTGAAGTAGTCAGAGATTCCGTTCCTCCACTCACATAATGCATAGGTGTGGGGATTTACAGTATCTGTCTTTATGTCAATCACCCATGGCTTCCTGTCCGTGGACAATGCTCTCAAGACTGGAGTTAGCTGCTCCTCTACCCAGGCCTCTCTCTGGATTTCAACCACCAGGCCATTTCCGGGTAGGATGCCTTCATCCCTGCACCACCGGGCTACGGCAGCAGGGTCCATTTCTGTGCTGTAAGGGTTCTGTCTAGGGGGAAAGTTGATTGCAGAACCGTAGAATATCCCGGACGAGCCCCCACGTGTAGCACTACCCCCGTAGGAGCTGCTGTTTGTTTGATTTGGGTCTACGTCCTGCCTATCAACCCCTGGAAGTGGCTCAAACCTTCCCTTAGCACAACTGATATGAATAAGGAGTGTGAGACCTATTGAGTATTAGGAGACACAATCCTGCATACATCACACAATAACCTGTAAATGTTATTACCTTTGCTGGTCACTAGTCCTTCTAAGTGACAGAGATACTTCACACAAGTTATATGCTTAATCAAAGGTACCTTTACTCAGTATAAAAGGGAAGGGTAAAGAATCACATTAATACACACAGTTGACTCTGCATGCGCATTGCAGAGTCAATAAACCAATAAGGATAGGTATCACTGAGATTAGTTAATAACAGGAAATAACATCAGCTATATATATGTACATGTATCTATATGTGTCTCTGCACGGCTAACTGGTTGCTCGCGAGCTCCCCCTTTGTTGCAATACCTTGCACGTGTTCATTCCCTATAATAGGTAAGCAAGGCCTATCTGCGTCCCACTCAAAGTTCCTTTCTCCAATGAAGTCTTCGCTAGCCACCGTCGGTGCACAAGTTAAATTGTAATCCACAGGGTTTCAACAAGATGCTGTAATTATCCGCAATATACCTGAGTACTCGTGTGCCTGCCACCCACTAATGACGGATGCACCAATCTCTGATCACATAGTCTCCAGTGAGATACACTAGGCCGCAAGCTGTGGCGTGATAGGTGAAGTGTGGCTGGCACTAACTAAATCACTTTCCTCTAAGGTAGTAGTCAATTCTGGGCAGGTGCCCTTCTCACCAAACAGGCCCGATTTTCAGATAGTCTCCTCTGGCTTGTCCCGGTCACTCGATCTCCACGCTTCTGCTTCAGCTGCAGTCTCCGGACTCCGTCACTAACAGCATATGGTGATGGACGACTCCGGTCTCTGCTGGGCAATCACAGGACGCTGTGGACGATCCTCTGCTGGAAATCACTCAGGCACTCCCGTAATTTAGGCCCAGGCTTCTGGCCTAATCCTTAGGAAGCAGGCCTCCGTGCCAACTTCCTGCTTGATTGAGAGCTGGATCCAGAGCGAGAGACGCTGGCCCCTCCCCTGGTTTAAGTAGTCTGCCCAGAATGCTTTGCGGTGTTGCAATGCACCCTGGGTAATGTAGTCTGTCTTTTACTAAAAGCAACAAAGTCTTTTCTCCTAGCTGATATCTGTCCCAAAGTGCATTAGTTGCATTGTAACACTTATACCACCGGAGGGAGCCGGATTCCTTCTTACATATGGACATCCTGCTACAAAAGTATTGCATCAAAAATTGTAATTACACGCCCCTGTTAAACAGGGGCTGAAAAATTGGGCCTTAGCCACTGGTGCTGGTGCCACGACACTGCAACCACTCCCAGATACTCTAGTTGGAGTGCAGGAATGAGCCCTGCTGCAAAGCATTGCATAAAAAATTGTAATAACACGGCCTTGTTAAACAGGGGCTGAAAAATTGGGCCTTAGCCACTGGTGGCGGCACCCAGAAACAAAAATGTTCTTCCAAGCTATCATCATCAATCGGATCATTGAGGAGGAGGAGGATAGTCCGTCAACATAACAGGACAGTCTCTCAGCATCAGCATCAGTCTTGAAGGGATGTGACATTTGAAAATAAATTAGTCTGTTATATCAGCTTCAGGTGTTTGGTAGCTGGTGGTGATCCAAGACTGGTTCATCTTTGGACAGGCGCACCCTGTGATCCGTGACAAATTCTCCAGCAGCACTGAATGTGCGTTCTGAAAGAACGCTGGATGCAGGACAGGCCAGTAGCTCAATTGCATACTGTGCAAGCTCTGGCCAGTGATCCATCCTCAAGACCCAGTAAGCCAGAGGATTTTCGGTGGGGAAGGTCTCCAAGTCTGACCTTGCCCCTAGGTATTCCTGCACCATGTATATCAGACGCTGGCGATGGTTGCTGGAACCGATCATACCTTGGGGCTGCGGACTAAAGAATTGTCTGAACGCATCGGTCAGACGGCCACCTTCCCCACCGCTCCTTCTTTGACTGACCGAAGCCTCAGCAACTCGTTGTCCAGGACCAGGAGTTTGTAACCTCCCAGTCTCTGGGAACGCGTTGCACAGACCTTTCTGCAAGGCCTCCCGGAGTTGTCTCATCCTCTGCTCCCTCTGCGACAGTAAGATAAGGTCCGCAACCTTACCCTTGTAACGTGGATCAAGGAGAGTGGCCAGCCAGTAATGGTCCCTCTCCTTGATCTGAAGAATACGAGGATCCTTCCGCAGACTTTGCAGGATCAGGGAGGCCATGCAGCGTAGGTTAGCTGAGGCATTCGGTCCGAAGTCCTCTGGGTCACTAAGGACGACATGATCCGCAGCCACCTCCTCCCAGCCACGTACAAGTCCACTGGTTTCTTGGGACTGTAAATCATCCCTAAAAAACTGCTGCTGATGATGCTGAGTGCCAGGCTCCACCTCCATGCTGACACAATCCTCCTCCTCCTCCTCCTCTTCTTCCTGTGCGATGGGTGGGACAGACGGAACACTGTCTGGGTAAAAGGGGCCTTGAGAGGCAAGGAAGTCCTCCTCTTCCTGCCTCTGTTCTGCCTCAAGTGCCCTGTCCATTATTCCACGCAGCGTATGTTCCAACAGGTGGACAAGAGGTACAGTGTCACTGATGCATGCACTGTCACTGCTCACCATCCTCGTGGCCTCCTCAAATGGTGCCAGGACAGTGCATGCATCCCTGATCATGCCCCACTGGCGTGGTGAAAAAAACCCGAGCTCCCCTGACCCTGTCCTGGTGCCGTAGTCGCACAGGTACTCATTGATGGCCCTCTGCTGCGTGTGCAGCCGCTGCAGCATGGCCAACGTTGAGTTCCACCTGGTGGGCATGTCACATATAAGGCGGTTCTTGGGCAGGTTCAACTCCTTTTGCAGCTCAGCCAGGCGAGCACTGGCATTATAAGACCTGCGGAAATGCACACAGACTTTCCTGGCCTGCCTCAGGACATCCTGTAAGCCCGGGTACCTGCCCAAGAACCGCTGCACCACCAGGTTAAGGACGTGAGCCACACAGGGCACATGGGTCGGTTGTCCCCGTCGGAGAGCGGAGAGGAGGTTGGTGCCCTTGTCGCAAACCACCATTCCTGGCTTAAGCTGGCGTGGCGTCAACCACCTCTCGGCCTGCCCCTGCAGAGCAGACAGAACCTCTGCCCCAGTGTGGCTCCTGTCCCCCAAACACACCAGCGCAAGCACGGCATGGCATCTTTTTGCCTGCGTACTTGCGTAGCCCCTTGAACGCCTACGGAGCACCGCTGGTTCCGAGGACAAAGCACAGGAAGAGGCCACGGAGGAAGAAGAAGAGGAGGGGGTGGAGGACAGAGGTGTGTCACAACCAGTAGTAGCATTTTGGAGGCGTGGCGGTGGAACAACCTCCAACACTACTGCACCTTGTGCTGCATCCTTCCCAGCTGCCAAAAGAGTGACCCAATGGGCCGTGAAAGAAAGGTAACGTCCCTGTCCATGCCTGCTGGACCATGAGTCAGCGGTAATATGCACCTTACCGCTGACCGCCCTGTCCAGCGAGGCCAAGACATTGCCTTCCACATGCCGGTAGAGAGCCGGAATCGCCTTCCGTGAGAAAAAGTGGCGTTTGGGAACCTGCCACTGAGGAACCGCACATTGCACAAACTCACGGAAGGGGGCCGAGTCTACCAACTGAAAAGGCAGCAGATGAAGTGCTAGCAATTTAGCCAAGCTAGCATTCAACCGCTGGGCATGTGGATGGCTGGGAGCGAACTTCTTTCGGCGGTGCAGCAGCTGGGGCAGGGAAATTTGCCTGCTAGAATCGGACGTCGGTGTACTGCTAGCAGAGTGCCCGCAAGTACTTGGCTGTGACACACCTAATTCTACACCTTCATTCCTCTCAGAGCAGGTTTCAGAGAGGACTGAAGGTATAGTAGGGTTGGAGATCCCAGCTAATGCGGTGCAAGAAGAGGTCAGCTTTGTTCTTTGGTGTGGGTCTTTAAGGTAGGCTTGCCAACGAGCTGCATGGCAGGTCAACATATGTCTGGTCAAGCATGTGGTGCCCAAGCGGGTGATGTTTTGGCCACGCGATATACGCTTGAGACATATGTTGCAAACAGCAGCTGTGCGATCTGATGCACTCGACTCAAAAAAGGCCCACACCAAAGAACTTTTTGAATAACGGGCAGAGGCAGCGCCCTGCACGGGCGGAGCTCTGCAGTGTGATTCCGTCGGTGTGCTGCCCTTACGCTGGCCCCCCGAGGGCATCCTGCCTCATTGGAGATGTGCCTCCTCCTCATCCTCCTCCTCCTCCTCTCTCCTATTAGGCACCCATGTGGAGTTAGTGACCTCATCATCCCCTCCCTCCTCATCACTGGAGCCAATCTGGCAGTATGCTGCAGCTGCTGGAACATGACTGCCAGATTGGTGTCCTTCTTGAGCATCCCCTCTCTCTGCTCTCACGCTACTGCCTTCCTCTAGCTGGGTATCATCATCAGACCCTTCGAAACGCTGGGCATCCTCCTGGAGCATGTACCCAACACTGTGCTCAAACAGTTCGGGGGACTCCTCAGGAGGACATGGTTGGTCTAGGGAAGGAGTGACTGATGATGACATTGATACCAGGGAAGAGGACGCTTTGGCAGCTGCTTTGCCAGTACCCTGAGCCTGGGTGAGAGAGGATGAGGAGGATGAGGAGGGCTTGGTCATCCACTCTACCAAGTCTTCGGCATGATGCGGCTCAACACGTCCAGCTGCCGAAAAGAAGGACAAGCGTGTCCCATGGCCACGTGCTGATGACAATGCACCGCGTCCACGACCAGCACTGTTGTCTGTAGACACAGAGCCTGCTTGCCCTCTTTTATTGGCTCCTGACTGTCTGCCTCTCCTTGTTTGCCTTCCAGATATTCTAATTGCCTGCAGAGAAATGGGAAAACAAGCAATACAGGCTAAGTTCAGGTGTAATATGGTCAGGAGGCACACTCCGCCCGCTGTAAGCGCCGCAAAATCCTGTTGGTGTAACACACCAGGAAAAAGCAGCAATACAGGCTAAGTTCAGGTGTAATATGGTCAGGAGGCACACTCCGCCCGCTGTAAGTGCCGCAAAATCCTGTTGGTGTAACACACCAGGAAAAAGCAGCAATACAGGCTAAGTTCAGGTGTAATATGGTCAGGAGGCACACTCCGCCCGCTGTAAGTGCCGCAAAATCCTGTTGGTGTAACACACCAGGAAAAAGCAGCAATACAGGCTAAGTTCAGGTGTAATATGGTCAGGAGGCACACTCCGCCCGCTGTAAGTGCCGCAAAATCCTGTTGGTGTAACACACCAGGAAAAAGCAGCAATACAGGCTAAGTTCAGGTGTAATATGGTCAGGAGGCACACTACGCCCGCTGTAAGTGCCGCAAAATCCTGTTGGTGTAACACACCAGGAAAAAGCAGCAATACAGGCTAAGTTCAGGTGTAAGATGGTCAGGAGGCACACTCCGCTCGCTGTAAGTGCCGCAAAATCCTGTTGGTGTAACACACCAGGAAAAAGCAGCAATACGGGCTAACTTCAGGTGTATAATGTGCAGGAGGCTTAGCAACAATGACACTGACACTGTCCCCTGCCTATCCTTCTCTCTCCCTGCACACAAGGTTTATCAAAGTATATGACACTGACACTCTCCCTGCCTATCCTTCTCTCTCCCTGCACACAAGGTTTAGCAAAGAATATGACACTGACACTGTCCCCTGCCTATCCTTCTCTCTCCCTGCACACAAGGTTTATCAAAGTATATGACACTGACACTCTCCCTGCCTATCCTTCTCTCTCCCTGCACACAAGGTTTATCAAAGTATATGACACTGACACTCTCCCTGCCTATCCTTCTCTCTCCCTACACACAAGGTTTAGCAAAGAATATGACACTGACACTCTCCCTGCCTATCCTTCTCTGTCCCTACACACAAGGTTTAGCAAAGAATGGATTTGACACTGTCCCTGCCTATCCTTCACTTTCCCTGCTCCGGAACACACTACACGAGGCCGCCACGCTGGCGGCCTTTTATAGTGTGGGGCGTGTACTAAACCCCCTCAGCTATAATTGGCCACAGGCATCCTGCCTGTGGCCAATCATTGCTCTCCTCGCTGCCGGCACTGTGATTGGCCAAGCATGCAGGGTCACAGTGCATGCTTGGCCAATCACAGCACCGGGATTACACTGCGATGGCGCAGTGTATTGTGGGCCGTTCGCGTCACTCGAATTTGGCGCGAACGGCCCAAATCGTTCGTTGTTCGCCAAACGCGCGACCAGCCGATGTTCGAGTCGAACCTATGTTCGACTCGAACACCAAGCTCATCCCTAATGGCTACAACCCAGCCAGGGCCTTTGGTTAGCACCACAGTGCCAACTTCTCCGGAGGGGATGAATTCCAAACGATTAAAAAATTACTCCACGGTATGTATAAACAAACAACCCAATGGAAAAAAAGAAAAAAACATAGCGTGATCCTGCCACAATTAATGACCCTAAGATCAGATCAAAATTTAAGGACAACACCCAGTGAAGGAAACAAGCATAAGTGAACCACCACCGCACAGTTAGTCTCCTTACTAGACTGCACTGATAACAGGCCTTAGAATAGGTGAAACAGAGACACCCCAAGCACCCTGATGTGATCCGCCACCTTACAAGTAATCTCCTTACCAGATAAGCACAACTTTAAGGCTTGGTATGTATCAGGTGAAACCAGGATCTCCAAAAAGACTGCAAGCTCAAATGTGGAGGGATGGATGTGGGCTCTCCCAGCTGGGACCGTACCTCTGTATATGATGTAAACAGGATAGGTGCCTGTGATCACACGTGCCGCCAGCTGATTCCTGGTTACGTCACGTCACAGATAGAGAACATGTTTTACATTTTTCCGTCAGAAATTTTGACTGAGTTTTTTCCGCTGGAAAGTCCGGCCGTGTGTACGCGGCATTACCCTCTACCCTCACGGGAGATGGGAGAAGGTTGTAGAAAGTCAACCATCACTGAAGCCTTCCACCAGTCAGGGCTTTATGGCAGAGTGGCCCGACGGAAGCCTCTCCTCAGTGCAAGAAACATGAAAGCCCGCATGGAGTTTACTAAAAAACACCTGAAGGACTCCAAGATGGTGAGAAATAAGATTCTCTGGACTGATGAGACCAAGATAGAACTTTTTGGCCTTAATTCTAAGCGGTATGTGTGGAGAAAACCAGGCAACGCTCATCACCTGTCCAATACAGTCCCAACAGTGAAGCATGGTGGAGGCAGCATCATGCTGTAGGGGTGTTTTTCAGATGCAGGGACAGGACGACTGGTTGCAATCGAGGGAAAGATGAATGCGGCCAAGTACAGGGATATCCTGGACGAAAACCTTCTCCAGAGTGCTCAGGACCTCAGACTGGGCCGAAGGTTTACCTTCCAACAAGACAATGGCCCAGCCAGAGCCCTGACTTAAACCCAATTGAGCATCTCTGGAGAGACCTAAAAATGGCTGTCCACCAACGTTTACCATCCAACCTGACAGAACTGGAGAGGATCTGCAAGGAGGAATGGCAGAGGATCCCCAAATCCAGGTGTGAAGAACTTGTTGCATCTTTCCCAAAAAGACTCATGGCTGTATTAGATTAGGGTGACCAGACATCCCCGGTTTCAGGGGACAGTCCCCGGATTGAGGAAACTGTCCCCGGACCAAGTCTTTCCCCGGTTTTGTCCCCGGATTGGATTTGAACAGAGGCCATGGGGCAATTTCAAAGACAGTCAGTGCAGAATAAAAAAAAATTATAATTCTGAATTACACCCCCCACTCTGCCGCTCCTACTAGCTTAGGGGGGTGTATTTTTTCCATTATCTGTGCCCCTTTCTGATGATCATGTGCTGGTCGGAGCGGAGGGAATATTTCTTCAGTTTCGGGTGCATGCCCATTCAGCTCCGCTCGCATGTTCTTCTGCCTTGGCTCAAGTCCCAGCCAGCCGCCTGTTCATCTCCTTGCCTTCCCTGGTGGAGTGATCTTCCTCCACTCCCCACCCAGTAGTAGCCGGGGCCCAGAAAGTAAAGCCCCGTACACAGGGTCGGACTTTTGCCCAACAAACTTTGTTTTAAGCAAGTTGGACCAACAATCCGACCGTGTGTACGCTCCATCGGACAAACTTTTTTCGTTTGGTTTTGGATTTCATCGGACAAAAGTTGGGTCTGCAAACGGACAAACTTTTGCCGAACAAAAGTCAGATGGAGCAAAGTCCGACCGTGTGTACAGAAAACCATCGGACTTTAGTCCGATGGACAAAACAACTAATGTTAAAATCAACCAACAATAGCAGAAGTTGACCAAAGGGTGGCAGTAAAGATCAGAAAAGAGCAGAAAAAACCTGCGATGTTGTAAGAAGTTTTAAGAAAGTTTGCAGAAAAGTCCTGTGGTGTGTATGCTATGGGTGTTCCCAACCAACTCCGTTCGGACAAAAAACCACGGAAAAGTCCGATGGAAGTCCGACCGTGTGTACGAGGCTTTAGACTTGACAGGCTGCGATGGGCAGAGAGTCGCCGATTGCCGCCATTACTAGTTAAAAAAAAAAAAATATGTCCCCGGATTTCATTTTAAAAATCTTGTCACCTTATATTAGATCAAAAGGGTGCTTCTACTAAATACTGAGCAAAGGGTCTGAATACTTAGGACCATGTGATATTTCAGTTTTTCTTTTTTAATAAATCTGCAAAAAGGGGGTCTGAATACTTTCCGTACCCACTGTCTATAGCCTAAGGCCCCATGCACACGAGACGCAGGTGCAAACTCTGCTGAACACACGTTTTTAAACGCTGAAACCGGCGTTTATAAACGCGCGTAATGCCGCGTTTGCGGCCGCGTTTAGCGGCGTTTAACCGCGTTTGCGTTTATAAGCGTTTCATCATAGACCCTCCCTAAGCTCAAAAAACAGTACATTTTAACCATTTCAGCCAGTTTGTGAGACCAGAGTGAGTAGCAGCAGCTGAGAGAGCAGCAGTGTACTTGTATTTAGCGTATCACTTGCCACATCATCTGCCACAAGTTGTGGATTGTCCACTTGCCACGTCACCTGCCACGTCACCTGGCCACATCACCTGGCCACGTCACCTGGCCACGTCACCTGCCACAAGTTGTGGATTGTCCACTTGCCACGTCACCTTGCCACATCACGTGCCACGTCACCTGCCACAAGTTGTGGATTGTCCACTTGCCACGTTACCTGGCCACGTCACCTGGCCATGTTACCTGCCACGTCACCTGGCCACGTTACCTGCCACGTCAGCTGGCCACGTCACCTGCCACAAGTTGTGGATTGTCCACTTGCCACGTCACCTGCCACGTCACCTGGCCACGTCACCTGCCACAAGTTGTGGATTGTCCACTTGCCATGTCACCTGGCCACATCACGTGCCACGTCACCTGGTCACTTCACCTGCCACAAGTTGTGAATTGTCCACTTGCCACGTCACCTGCCACGTCACCTGGCCACGTCACCTGCCACAAGTTGTGGATTGTCCACTTGCCACGTCACCCGGCCACGTCACCTGCCACAAGTTGTGGATTGTCCACTTGCCACGTCACCTGGCCACGTCACCTAGCCATGTTACCTGCCCACATTACCTGCCACGTCATCTAGCCACGTCACCTGCCACAAGTTGTGGATTGTCCACTTTCCACGTCACCTGGCCACATCACGTGCCACATCACCTGCCACAAGTTGTGAATTGTCCACTTGCCACGTCACCTGCCACGTCACCTGGCCACGTCACCTGCCACAAGTTGTGGATTGTCCACTTGCCACGTCACCTGGCCACGTCACCTGGCCACGTTACCTGCCACGTCACCTGGCCACGTCACCTGCCACAAGCTGTGGATTGTCCACTTGCCACATCACCTGGCCACGTCACCTGGCCACATCACCTGACACAAGTTGTTGATTGTCCACTTGCCACTTTACCTGCCACAAGTTGTGGATTGTCCACAATGCGATGCAAGCAATTACAGTTTTCTTTTATATTTTTTAATAGTTTTTCATCATTTGCCATCATTTTTGAGATTTCTAATGTTAAAAAATAGGTCACCTTTAAAAACGCTTATAAACGCAAACGCGGCAAAACGCCGGTACCGCGTTTAGCCGCGTTTAGCCGCGTTTAGCAGCGTTTAGCGTCTGAAACGTGAAAACTTTTGCGTCTGAACCCATTTTTTTGCTTCTGGAAAAACGAGGTTAAACGCAACTGCTTGTAAACGCCAAAAAACGAGACTGTGTGCATGGACACATAGGATAACATTGAATGGGTTCAGGAGCAGTTGAAAAAAGCGTCCAACTGCCTCTGAACGCGCGTTCAACAGCAAATAACAGCGTCTCGTGTGCATGGGGCCTTATGCTGTACAAAAAAAAAGGTTCCTACCAGACCAGCCAGTCCTGCACACCTGTAAATAGCTTCCGCCGCATTCACATTTTTCTTTTAATGTTGCTTTTAATTCGGTGTTTTAGAAATGTTATTAAGCTCGGTACTAAAGAGCCCTTAATAATTGATGTCAAACAGGGACTTAACTTGCTCTTTAAACGCAGGTTATGTCAACAGAAAAAGACACTAATCCACGGAAACCCAAAAATTACCCAGAAAATATTCTGTATTGACATTTGAGTCTGTTATATGAATACACATTAATTACTTGGAACCTGATAATCTGTATGTGTACTCAAGCACTCGGGCTGAAGTATTAACACAATAATAATCTGTACGGAAGTTGGTTTGCGTTTAACTAATGCACATTAATTAAAATGAATTGTACAGTCCATCCAAGGAAATTCTAATTAAAATTATCTCCATTAGGGGACCTGATTTCCAATTATCAGTTAATGGAACAAAGACGCTGGAGGTGGACCAATCAGAATATGTGACAACGCTTTTAATGAATGCAAATCATGCCAGCTCAAGCCTTGGAAATGCCAGATGACAGATGTGGAAAACAATACTCTTATGCAAGATAAAGTTCCTATATTGGAAAGAACTCATGATCCATGAAAATAAAACAAAAAGCCTTGTCATAGATGACCTAATAATAGGTAGATTAACAATCATGATAGACCAACAGAGAAGATAATATGTACTTTGCCCCATAGACAGGCAGATTATTCATTGGTATATGACAGGAGGTAGGACCAGGGCCGCCATCAGGGGGGTACAGGCAGTACACCTGTAAGGGGCCCGGACGTCCCCAGGGGCCCGGATGGCAACCCCTCTTTTTTTTTTATATTTTTTTTTTCGTAAGGGGCCGGATGGTAACCCCCATTTTTTATGTATTTTTTATGAAAAAAATATTTTCATTTTTTTTTATTATTTTTTTTGGAAGGGCCCCAGAGGCCCAGGGGTCCCGGATGGCAACCCCCATTTTTTTTTTTATAATTTTTTTTTTTTTATATATATATATAAACGTGTAAGGGGCCCGGAGGTCCCCGAGGCCCCGGATAATAACCCTCTTTTTTATGTATTTTTTATTAAAAAAAATAATATTTTTTTTTATGTTATTTTTATTTATTTTTTGTAAGGGGCCCAGAGACCCGGAGGTCCCCAGTGTCCCGGACGGCAACCCCTTTTTTTTATTATTATTATTTATTTTAATTTTTTTTGTAAAGAGCCCAGAGGTTCCCAGAGGCCCGGAGGTCCCCAGGGCCCCGGATGGCAACCCCCCGCTTCTCAATCCTCAATCTGTGGCTGCCCCCCCCCCCCCCGCTTCTCAATTTGCGGCGGCAGCCCCCCCCCCCCCCTGGTTCTCCTCTGCTCCAGGGGGCCCATGCCTGAAGCTGTGTAAGGGGCCCCAAAATTCCTGATGGCAGCCCTGGGTAGGACTCTTTACCAAGAGAACTGCCGAACTTGACACAACTTCTTTACTTGGTTTAGAATAAAAAAGAATAGAATAGAATAAAATAGAAATTAAAAAAAAATTGAATAGAATAACAAAGAATTGAATAGAATCCGAATATACAGCAAGAAACAAATTCCGAAAATAAATTATTCTAACATAACGAATATGACTAAACAAAATTTATTAACTTAACCAGCTAATCCGAAACTAAACACATTTTTCCGGCCTGCACATCTCTATGTGGTAGTTACAGTGCCTGCATGACAAATGGATGATTTGAGTGATTTGAGGGGGGAATTTGACCTCCACCAACCCCCACTTCCTCTATTGATACTTGAAGGAGACGACTGATGGAAAACTTTGAGGGGGGGTGTTGGACCCTCATATCCACCCCCTTATTTTCACCCCTATTGGAACTTGAAGGAGAGAACTCATGGAAAACTCTGGGGGGGGGGGGGTTGGACCTCCATATTTATGCCACCACTGGAACTTGAAAGTGGCAACTCATGGAAAATTTTGAGGGGGGATTTGGACCCCCATACCCCCCCTCCCTTCCTCCCCTGTCTACGCTCCTATTGATACTTAAAGGATTTGGACCCTCATATTTATGCCCCTATTCAAACTTGAAAGAGGCAACTCATTGAAAACTTTGAGGAAGGATTTGGATCCACATATCCCCCTCGTATTTACACCCCCATTGGAACTTGAAGGAGAGAACTCATGAAAAACTTTGAGGTGGTATCCCCCCCCATATCTACACTCCTATTTATACATGAAGAAGACAACTCATGGAAAACTTTAAGAGGGGATTTGGATCCCCATATTTACGCCTCCATTGGAACATGAAAGAGGCAACTCAGTAAAAACTTTGAGGTTGGACTTGGACCCCCATATCCGCCCCCCTTACGCCCCCATTGGAACTTGAAGGAGAGGACTCATAAAAAAACTCTGAAGGGGGCTTGGACCCCCATATCCCTCCATATCTAGGACCCTATTGATACTTGAAGGAGACGACTCATGGAAAACTTTAAGGGGGCTTGGATTTGGATTCCCATATTTACATTCTTCATTGGAACTTGAAAGAGGCAACTCATGGAAAACTTTGAGGGAGGACATGGACCCCCATATCCCCCCCCCCTTGCCTCTATTGATACTTGAATAATTGACTCATGGAAAACTTTAAGGGGGGGACTAGGACACCCATATTCACCCCTCTTATTTACGCCCCCCCTGAAACATGAAAGAGGCAACTCAAGGAAAACTTTGAGGGGTACTTGGAGCCCAATATCCCCCCTTATTGATGCCCCCATTGGAGGGACAACTCATGGAAAACTTTGAGGGAGGGATTAGACCCCCATATTCCTTCTTATCTATGCCCCTATTGAGACTTGAAGGAGACGACTCATGAAAACTTTGAGGGGGGACTTGGACCCCCATATCTCCCCTCTTATGTACACCCTTATTGATACTTGAAGGAGACGATTCATGGAGGATTTGGACCCCCATATTTACACCCCTATTCGAACTTCAAAGAGGCAACTCATGGAAAACTTTGATTGGGACTTAGACTCCCATATCCCCCCCTTTTATTTACTCCCCATTGGAACTTGAAGGAAAGGACTCATGAAAAGCTTTGAGGGGGGGCTTGGCCCCCATACTCCCCCCCCCCTCATATCTATGCTCCTATTGAAGATAACGACTCATGGAAAACGTTGAGGGGGGTATTGGATTCCCATATTTATGCCCTCATTGGAACTTGAAAGAGGCAGCTCCTGGGAAACTTTGATTGGGGGATTGGACCTCCCTATCCCCCCCTCCCCATTGTCTACGCCCCTATTGATACTTAAATGAGACGATTAATGAAAAACTTTGAGGGGGAATTTGGATTCCCATATTTACGCCTTCATTAAAACTTGAAAAAGAAAACTCATGGAAAACTTTGAGTGGAGGCTTGGACCCCCATGTCCCCCCCATATTTATGCCCCACATTGGAACCTGAAAGAGGCCACTCATGGAAAACTTTGAGTGGAGACCTGGACCCCAATATCCACCCCCCCTTATTTATGCCCCCACTGGAACTTAAAACGGGCAACTCATGGAAAACTTTGAGGGAGGACTTGGACCCCAATATCCACCCCCCCTTATTTATGCCCCCACTGGAACTTAAAACGGGCAACTCATGGAAAACTTTGAGGGAGGACTTGGACCCCCATATCCAACCCCTGTATTTATGCCCCCATTGGAACTTGTAGGAGATGACTCATGGAAATCTTTTTAGGGCGGCTTGGACCCCCATACCCCCCCTTATCTATGCCCTCATTGAACCCCTATACCCCACCCTTCCTTATCTATGCCCTCATTGAACCATGAAGGAGGTGACTCGTGGAAAACAAAGCTAAAATCCAAGTTTTCCTTTAAATAGCCAGTGGGGAAGGAGTCAGGACCCTCGGCGTTGATGATGCAGGTCATCTGCTTACTCGTCGGAAATGCAGTACAAATCGATCTTTAAATATGCCATTTATCACACATGGGATTCAGAAGGAGGGTTTGTCCTTTATTGATCGCGAGGTATATCCAGCTACTTGGAATACATCTTTGGAACACAATGACTTATGTGTAGAAATATCAGAGTTAATTGAAGAATAGCAGCGGACAGAACAGAGGAAAGATCATGCATTATAGATCCTGATCATTGTTTTCTCCCTGCATTCTTTCATGTATGGGCACTCAAGGAGCGAGCGAGCGAGCGAGCGCATATATATGAGCGCACACAAGAATTGGTAGCTGTTTTAATGAGGGCATCCAGGAACAAATTTATTCTTTCTGCTCCATGACTTATGTGGGAAATACGGTTCATCAAGGCAATGTTCAGGCTCCTTCTGATGTCAAACAAGTATAATAAGTCCTGTTGCAGGTTTATTATTTGAAAAATTCGGTTTCAATTGCTTTAATTAAGCTTCATTGTGATCTTATGTTAGATAATTTTTTTCCCATTCTAAACAGGTCAGATGTTCCTGGGTTACAGAGACAGTCTCTTGTTTTTCGAAGAGCGCCTTCAGCTGGATGTGATTGCATTACAGGTCCTCTTCGTAGCGGTATGGCTCCGCTCTCTGCAGCATACGTTTTTGAGTCCAAGGGCGCCCCCTACATGTGACAGTGATATGCTGATCTCTTTGTCACTCTGCCTTTTTCTCCTATCAGCATGCTCCTTGTCAGCACATCAACTCATTGAGTACTTGTGCTGCTCCTCCCTCTCCCAGTTTGAGGCTGATGCCTGCAGTTCAGCTTTGCATATACAGTGCCTTGAAATTTTCCACATTTTGTCATGTTACAACCAAAAACGTAAATATATTTTATTGGGATTTTATGTGATAGACCAACACAAGGTGACACATAATTGTGAAGTGGAAGGAAAATTATAAATGGTTTTCAATTTTCTTTTACAAATAAATATGTGAAAAGTGTGGGGGGGGGGTACATTTGTATTCAGCCCCCCGGAGTCAATACTTTGTAGAACCGCCTTTCTCTGCAATTACAGCTGCAAGTCTTTTTGGGGATGTCTCTACCAGCTTTGCCCATCTAGAGAGGGACATTTTTGCCCATTCTTCTTTGTAAAATATCTCAAGCTCTGTCAGATTGGATGGAGAGCGTCTGTGATCAGCAATTTTCAAGTCTTGCCACAGATTCTCAATTGGATTTAGGTCTGGACTGTGACTGGGCCAGTCTAACACATGAATATGCTTTGATCTAAACCAGTGATGGCGAACCTTGGCACCCCAGATGTTTTGGAACTACATTTCCCATGATGCTCAACTACACTGCAGAGTGCATGAGCATCATGGGAAATGTAGTTCCAAAACATCTGGGGTGCCAAGGTTTGCCATCCCTGATCTAAACCATTCCATTGTAGCTCTGGCTGTATGTTTCGGGTCGTTGTCCTGCTGGAAGGTGAACCTCCCCCCAGTCTCAAGTCTTTTGACTCTCAAGCCTCGTACACACGATCAGATTTCCTATGGATTCTAATCCGATGGATTTTTCCATCGGAAATCCGATGAAGCTGACTTCCATCAGTCTTGCCTACACACCATCAGTCAAAAATCAGACCGTCCCAAACAATGTGACGTAAAACACTCCGACAAGCCGAGAAAAATGAAGTTTAATGCTTCTGAGCATGCGTCGACTTGATTCTGAGCATGCGTGGGTTTTTTGTCCGATGGAGTTCCACACAGACGATCGGAATTTGCTATAGTTTTTTTTCCCATCGGATAAATTTAAAACATGTTCTATTTTTTCTCACCGATGGAAAAAAGACCGATGGGTCCCATACACAATCGGTTTGTCCGATGAGAAAAGTCCATCGGACTGTTTTCATCGGTAAAACCGATCGTGCGTACACGGCATAACAGGTTTTCTTCTTAAGCCCCGTACACACGGTCGGACTTTTGCCCAACAAACTTTGTTTTGAGCAAGTTGGACCAACAATCCGACCGTGTGTACGCTCCATCGGACAAACTTTTTTTGCTTTTTTCTTGTTTTCATCAGACAAAAGTTGGGTCTGCAAACGGACAAACTTTTGCCCAACAAAAGTCAGATGGAGCAAAGTCCGACCGTGTGTACAGAAAACCATCGGACTTTTGTCCGATGGACAAAACAACTAATGTTAAAATCAACCAACAATAGCAGAAGTTGACCAAAGGGTGGCGGTAAAGAGCAGAAAAGAGCAGAAAAACCACGTGATGTTGCAAAACGTTTTGGGAAAGTTTGCAGAAAAGTCCTGTGGTGTGTATGCTATGGGTGTGCCCGGCCAACTCCGTTCCGACAAAAAACCACGGAAAAGTCCGATGGAAGTCCGACCGTGTGTACAAGGCTTAAGATTGCCCTGCATTTGGCTCCATCCATCTTCCCATCAACTCTGACCAGCTTCCCTGTCCCTGCTGAAGAAAAGCATCCCCACAACATGATGCTGCCACCACTATGTTTCACGGTGGGGATGGTGTGTTCAGGGTGATGTGCAGTGTTTAGTTTTCTGCCACAAATAGCGTTTTGTGTTTTAGACCAAAAAGTTCAATTTTGGTCTCATCTGACCAGAGCACCTTCTTCCACATGTTTGCTGTGTCCCCCACATGGCTTCTCACAAACTGCAAACTGGACTTCCTATGGCTTTCTTTCAACAATGACTTTCTTCTTGCTGCTCTTCCATAAAGGGCAGATTTGTGGAGAGCACGACTAATAGATTTGCTGAGAATGGCTCCATCCAAGCTGAGGGGGGGCGACCTATGCTCTGTCCTCATCCTCATCCCACACTTGATAGGAGACCAGCAGGGACTTTTTGCCCCTTTTCACCAGGCATGTCTGTGGCGGAAGCAATGTGGCATATTTACGGGGCATCAAAGCGGCCCGGAGGGCAATTGCCCCCCCCCCTGGCCCAGTTCGCCCCTGAGTACAGAGGATGTTTTTCCAGTCTTTTGAAGTGTAAGAAGACAATGACTATCCCAAGCCCTACCTCTGTGAATAACTAACATTGACTAAGTGAACGTGGGGAGGATCTATCTGGCCCTAAACAGGAGGGGAAGGCAGAAGAAGATGCCAAAATCACATTAGTAAGCAAGTTGTAGATGCCCAAAACCACCACTAGATGTCAGCATTCGACAAAAAAAAAAATGCTAACCTCATGCAGGTCAATACAAGACATAAAAAAGTACATGAAAGTGGGGCAGAACAAAGGTGTAGATACCCCTAAGAATGAATGTTTCCAGTCCCTGGCAGGGTCTTCTTGAACCACATGCCGCTTCAGAAAAATGGCCCCAAAATGAAGAGCGTGCGCCAAAAAAGTTTTTCCTAAATACTGTACACAGCGGTGATTAGCAACATGCTTCAGATATGGAATTTCTATGCACTGAGGAAGGCCACACCCCTTGAGAACAAGCCACACCCACATTGCTGGAAAGGGGGCAGGAGAGGGCGGGCAGCAGGCTACCAACGCTCCTGGGAACCGGGAAGTCCGAGTGTCCGATTCTGGCCTGAGAACGGCCACCTTCACTTTAAAGCAGAGTTCCGCCCCCCCCCCCCCCCCCTGCGAAAATTTAAATATTAACCGCTTGCCGACCGCCGCACAAACTTTTACGTCGACAGAATGGCACGGCTGGGCAAATGGGCGTATACATACGTCCCCTTTAATTTGCCGCCGTGTGGTCGCGCGCTCGCCCGCCGGTGTCCCGCGATCGTGTCACGGAGCTGAAGAACGGGGAGATGTCAGTGTAAACACAACATCTCCCCGTTCTGCCTAGTGACATGTCACTGATCGTCTGTTCCCTGTCATCGGGAGCAGTGATCAGTGACGTGTCACTCGTAGCCACGTCCCTCTAACAGTTAGAAGCACTCCCTAGGACACACTTAACCCCTTCAGCACCCCCTACAGGTTATCCCCTTCACTGCCAGTCTCATTTTTACAGTAATCAGTGCATTTTTATAGCAGGGATCGCTGTATAAATGATAATGGTCCCAAAATGGTGTCAAAAGTGTCCGATGTGTCCGCCATAATGTCGCAGTCACAATACAAATCGCTGATCGCCGCCATTACTAGTAAAAAAAGAAAAAAAAATGCCATAATTCTATCCCCTATTTTGTAGGCGCTATAACTTTTGCACAAACCAATCAATTTTTACCAAAAATATGTAGAAGAATACGTATCGGCCTAGACTGAGGAAAACGCTGCGCATGCACGCTGCGCTTTCTGAATGGCCCGGCGGTGGGGGAAGGAGGGGGGGGGCAACTTCAGAGTGATCTCGCCCTGACCAGATGTCTCGGAAATGGGGACGGATACCTGTCAAAAACAGATACCCGCTACCCCGAAAGGTGACAAATGTGGCACCAGAGGGGGGAAGGAGGCAGATAAGCGGAAGTTCCACTTTTAGGTGGAACTCCGCTTTAAGGATTGGACTCTCTATGACAGGTCCACTTTATATCAGAACCATCCAACCACATAGGACAAGTCATGTGACAGCTTTTGTGTTTCTTTTCTCCCTGGCTATTATACAAAAAAAAACATTTGAAATGATAAACACCGGGGACAACTCAGCACCTGGGACTGTCCCTGGAAATAATAATAATAATAATAATAATAATAATAATAATAATAATAACTAGAACTGTCCCTGGATATATTAATAATAATAATAATAATAATAAATAATATTATGAGTGGATATAATAATAATAATAATAATAATAATAACTGGAGCTATTACTGGATATAGTAATAGTAATAATAATAATAACATTATTATTATTAATAATAGTAATAACTGGAGGTGTCCCTGGATATAATATTAAAATTATTATTAATAATAATAATAAAAATAATAATAATAATAATAACTGGATCTGTCCCTGGATATAATAGTAATAATAATAATAATACTAGTAGTAATAATAATAATAATAATAATAATAATAATAATAATAATAAAATATTAATAATAACTGAAGCTGTCCCTGGATATAATAGTAATAATAATAATAATAATAATATTAATAATAATAATAATAATAAATTAATAATAACTGAAGCTGTCCCTTGATATAATAATAATAATAATAGTAATAATAATAATAATAATAGTAATAATAATAGTAATAACTGGATCTGTCCCTGGATATAATAGTAACAATAATAATAGTAATAATAATAATAATAATAATAATAATAATAATAAATTAATAATAACTGAAGCTGTCCCTTGATATAATAATATTAATAATAATAATAATAATAATAATAACTTAAGCTGTCCCTGGATATAATAAAAATAATAATAATAGTAATAACTGGAGATTTCCCTGTATATAATGAAATGAATGATAATAAAAGTAAAAGCTGGGATTTTCCATGGGTTAATAATAACGATGGTGGGGGTGGGGGTGTCCCTGGGTATAATATTAATAATAGTTGGGGTTTGGACACGCCCTTTCCCATCATCACACTGAGCGGACGCTGGACGTGTAGCAGAGCTATGCTGTTGCCATAGGGACCGAGCGTCGTCACATGACCGGCTCTCCTCTCTAGGTCGGTCTCCATGGTGACTGGCGTCGCGTCGGCAGTACGGCGGCCCGGAGAGGACAGAAGCGCGATCACCGGAGAGCAGTGAGAGGTGAGCGGAGGGGGTTCTGGGGGGTCGGACTTGTGGTGCTCTCTGTGTATATTGTGCTCATATCTTCCAGGTTCTCCAATCATCGCACCACTTACTATAATCGTTATTTATATTCTTATATCATCTAGTCACGTGTTTCCACAGAGGGCCCCCTAGTTGTTGCTAGGGGCAACACATAGGAGTACGCCACTTTCTTTTTGGGTAGATCTATTTATTTAGTAGATCATTTTTTTTTAAATAGGTAAATTTAGTAGATCAAATATTATTATTTTATTTTTTTTATTTTATTTGTTAATTAGCTCAAAAAAATATTTTTTTAGTATATCAATTTGTATTTATTTATTTTATTTCTTCTTTTTGTAGATACATTTTTTAGCAGACCAGTTTTCTCTCTCTTTTTTTTGGTGGATCACATTTTTTTTCTTTTAATTTAGTATATCTTTTTTTGTAAATATTTTTTTTTTAATATATCAATTCTTATTTTTATTTGTAGATCAATTCATTTCATTTAGCAGACCAATTTTTTTTCTCTTTTTTTTTTTTTTTTTTTTTAGTAGATCAATTTTGTTTTTTGGTAGACCAATTTTTATAGTAGATATATATTTATTTTAGATTAATTATTATTTTTTTGTATAATATATGCATTTTTATTTATTGTCTTTTTTTATTTTTTTGTCAATCATTTTTTTTTTTTTTTAGCAGACCAATTTATTCTCTCGCTCTTTTTTCTTTTCTTTTTTTTTTTTTTTTTTAGTAGATCATATATTTTTTATAATATGAGTGGATATAATACTAATAACTGGATCTGTCCCTGGATATAATAATAATAATAATAAATTAATGATAACTGGAGCTTTTCTGGCCTGGACATAATAGTAATAGTAATAATATTATTAATAATAATAATAATAATAATAATAATAACTGGAGCTGTCCCTTTTTTAGTAGATCATTCATTTTTTAGTAGATCTATTTATTTAGTAGGCCAAAATTTGTAGATCATTATTTTTTAAATAGGTCAATCTTTATTATTATCTTTTTTTTTAGTTCAACATTTTTTTTAGTTGATCTTTTTTTTTTTTAAGTAGATCAAATTTCATTAATATTTTTTTTATTTACCTTTTTAGTTCAAAAAGATTTTTTTAGTAGATGCATTTTTTTAAGTAGATCAAATTTTATTAGTTATAAAAAGTTTTAGTAGATTTTTTTTTAAGTTGATCAAATTGTAAAATGTTTTAGTAGATCAGTTTAGTAGATCAAGCAGATTAAATATTATTATTTTATTTATTTTATTAATTAATTAGCTCAAAAATATTTTTTTAGTACATAATTTTTTTTTTAGGTACGGTAGATCAAATTGTATTATTTTATTAGTTAAATAAAGTTTTAGTAGATAATTTTTATTAAGTAGATCAAATTTTATTATATTAGTTAACAAAAAGTTTTAGTAGATCAATTTTTTTAAGCAGATCAAATATTATTATTATTATTTTATTTTTGAAATTTGTTTATTAGTTAAAAAATATTTTTTAGTAGATCAATTTTTATTATTATAATTTTTTTTTTTTTTTAGTAGATTAAAAATATTTTTTAGTAGATCCTTTTCTTTTTTTAGATCACGTTTATTAGTTAAAAAAAAAGTTTTAGTAGATCTATTTTTTTAAGTAGATCACATTTTATTATTATTATTATTTTTTATTAGTTTATTAATTCAAAAATATTTTTTAGTAGATCATTTTTCAAGCATATCAAATTGTATTATTTTTTTTTGGTTAAAAAAAAGTTTTAGTAGATTAATTTTTTTAAAGTACTGTAGATCAAATGTTATTATTATTATTTATTTTTTTGTTTATTAGTTCAAAAAGATTTTTTAGTAGATCACGTTTTATTAGACATTTTTTTTTAGATAACAAAGATTTTTTTTTTTTTAAGATCAAATGTTATTGTTTTTAGTTAAAGAAATCTTTAGTAGATCAATTTTTTTTAATTATTATTATTTTATTAGTTTAAAAAAATGTTTTATGTAGATCAAATTTTATTATTCATTTTTTTTTTTTTATATTAGCTCAAAAAATATTTTTTAGAAGATCTTTTTTTTTTTTAAGCAGATCAAATTGTATTCATTTTTTTTCTTCTTCTTCTTCTTATTTTATTAGTTCAGAAAAATAATTCAGTAGATCGATTTCTTTAAGCAGATCAAATTGTATTATTTTTTAATTATTATTATTTTATTAGTTCAAGACATTTTTTTTTTGGTAGATCGATTTTATTTTTAATCTATACTGTACCCATTTTCTTTTATTAATTTATTAGTTAATTTTTTTTTCTTAGCAGATAACTTTTTTTTTTCTTTTTTTTTTACTATATGAAGATCAATGAAATATTTTTTTTTTTTTATTTGGGGGGGGGGGGGGGGTAAACCATCACTAATAGACGTGTCAAGACGACTTCTATAGACCAATTTATAATATTTATGTAAAATACGGTTTAGTCTCGCAGTCATCGCAGTATGGGCGCCAAAACTAGCCAACCACAAGGACCCTGTTACAAGCCCTGAGTGCTCAATGTTTTTTCTTTTTTTTTTTTTGATAAATCCTACAGGGTTACATTTTTTTTACAGTCTATTTAAAAAAAAAAAAAAAAAAAAAGTTTGGCATCCTGGTATGTTTTTGGATTGTGGGAAGAAACGCGATAAACGCACACATCCCCCGGAGGAACATGCAGACTCCATGCAGATATCGCCCGCCATGGCAGGGGAGTCTTCTCTGTATATTTCATGATCTGAGATAAAAAATTAAAAATAATATTCCTTGCAGGGTCACACAGGGAAGACATATTGAGTAACGATCTAAAGGGAAATTCATGGCCCAAATTATTAGGGGCGCGTGGCGATAAAATAATGATTTGGTGGTGGGAATAAATTACCCCGGGAGGAGAATAAGCGTCCCCTCCTTATATACGGCCCTTTCAATAAAACGCGTTGAGATGACGCATAAATCACGGGCGTTAATGCACTGATTGATTTTAATATGTATTGTGTGATATTTATGGCGTCGGTGATATACAGTCATCTAATGTGTCATATGAGATATTGATGGAGTCACCCCTCCCCCTCCCCCCCCTGATGGTCATTTCCACCTTAACGTGGAATATTGGCGTTTGACGAATTTTATGCTAAATGTGCTGATTAGTAATTACGCCCTCAATCACTGATGGCGTTTCCGATCATTACACTGCTTTTTTTATTTTTTTATTTCTGTTTTATATTTATTACATGTGAATTGACTTTTATGACTTTTATGTGAATACGCTGAATTTTTATTCTCATTTGTCAGCGGTGTCGGTTTTGGTGCTTCAGCATAGAGGAGAATCGCCGGCGTTCGTACGAAAAAAACACGCGCGCTCGTCTACCGGGGGAAAATGATAAAATCTGAAATGACGACAAACTTCGCTACCTAACATTGTGCATAAGGCCCCTTTCACACTGAGGCGTTTTTACCGCGTTTTCGCACTAAAAATAGCGCTGTACTAACGCCTGAAATAATCCTGCCCCAGCATTCTCAATGTGAAAGCCCGGAGGGCTTTCACACTGAAGCGTTATGCTGGCTGGGCGTTGGAAAAAATCCTGCAGACCGCTTTTTTAGAGCAACTTTAGGACGCATAAAATAGCGCTGTAAAAATGCCTATCCCCATTGAAATGAATGGGAACCGCGGTAAAAACGCGGTAAAAACGCATAGGCATAAGCGTTATTTTAAAAAATAGCGCTAACGCGTTTGCGTTTTTACCGCGTTCGCGCTAAAAATAGCGCGAACGCGGTAAAAACGCACACGTGTTAGCGCTATTTTTACCGTGATCGCGGTAAAAACGCGGTAAAAACGCGGTAAAATCGCGGTAAAATAGAGGTACAAAATCCCATAATTTTTGAGTGTTTTTTCAACGCCTCAGTGTGAAAGGGGCCTTAGGGATCCTTTTTCTGACATTTGTTGTTTACAAGTGAAAAATAGGATTTTTTACTCACCGTAAAATCCTTTTCTCTGAGTCCATGGACCGACACAGCTTCTCTATTGACAAAGTGGGTATTATCCGTTAATTAGGAGTGACTAGGCAGAAAAACTTGTAAAAAGTGTTGCATCACACCTTCTACAGTACCGCCCAGGGGGCGGACCCTCTGGGTATACCCTCTCAGTCTGCACATCGCAGATCAGTTCGTCAAAAAGCAGTACAAACTTAGGAGGGGTGGGTGCTGTGTCGGTCCATGGACTCAGAGAAAAGGATTTTACGGTGAGTAAAAAATCCTATTTACTCTTTCGTCCATGGACCGACACAGCTTCTCTATTGACAAAGTGGGACGTCCCAAAGCAGTGTCAGAGAAAAAACGAGGGGTGGTAACAGCATAAAAATAAACTTCACCCCAAACACAAAACAGCACTCCTCCGGAGGAGTTGCAACTCTAAACAGCCGCTTGCAAAACCTTGCGGCCAAAAGAGGCATCCGAAGATGCACCTACATCAATTTTGTAGAATTTTGTGAAAGTGTGTGCGGACGACCAAGTCGCCGCTTTACATAATTGGGAAACAGACGCTTGATTTCGGAAAGCCCAAGAGGCACCTATTGCCCTGGTCGAATGCGCCGTGACAGGAAAAGGGGGGCGCCTGACCCTTTAAGGCGTAAGCCTGGATTACTATCTGTCGGATCCACCTAGAGATGGTGGCCGATGAGACTGCTTGGCCCTTCCTGGGACCAGCCACCGAAACAAACAGTGAGTCTGACTTCCGGAACCGGGAAGTAGCAGATAGGTATACTCTCAAAGCTCGGACAACGTCCAAGGAATGCAACGCCGACTCCTTAGGATTCGACGGCTGAGGACACAAGGATGGAAGTACAATGTCTTCGTTGAGCTGAAAAGCCGAAACGACTTTCGGAAGAAAGGAAGGCTGCGGCCGCAGCACCACCTTATCCTTGTGGAAAATCAAATAGGGAGCCTTGCAGGACAAGGCTGCCAGCTCAGAGACTCGTCTAACTGACGTAACAGCCACCAAAAAGACCACTTTCTGAGAAAGTGTCAACAGGGGAATATCTCTAATATTCTCAAACGGTGCCTTCTGGAGCACCGAGAGGACCAGGTTCAAGTCCCACGGAGGTAACGGGGGACGGACCGGAGGGGCCACATGTCGGACCCCCTGCACAAATGTACTCACGAGAGAGTGAGTCGCCAGGGGTCGCTGAAAAAAGACAGCCAGGGCAGATATCTGTCCCTTAATCGTACTTAGGGCAAGCCTTTGGTCCACCCCATGCTGTAAAAACAGCAGGATTCTGGAAACCAAATAGGTACGCGGATGCCATTTCATTTCCTCACACATGGAGATGTAGGCCCTCCAAGTGCGGTGATAGACCTTCCTAGAGGACGGTTTTCGAGCACTTCCCATAGTAGAGATTACTGAGTCTGACAGGCCCCGGTCTCTCAGTACCTGGTTCTCAACAGCCATGCCGTTAAAGCCAATGACTGTAAAGCAGGATGGAATATGGGACCTTGCGATAGCAGGTCCTTCCGTAGTGGTAGGCGCCAGGGGACGTCTGCTACCAGACGTACTAGATCGGCGTACCAAGGACGCTGAGGCCAATCTGGAGCGATTTAGGATCATTGGAATTCCCTCTGCCTCCACTCTGCGGAGCAGAAGAGGAAGAAGCCTTAAGGGAGGGAAGGCATAGATTAGCCGATACTGACCCCACGATGCTACCAACGCGTCCGTTGCGTCTGCCCATGGGTCTCTTGACCGGGCCACAAATCTCAATACCTTCCGATTGAGTCGGGAAGCCAGAAGATCTACGTCTGGCGTGCCCCATCTTTGGCAGAGGAGTTGGAACACCTCCGGGTGTAAGGACCATTCTCCCTGGTCCAGCATCTGGCGGCTCAGGTAGTCCGCCTGCCAGTTTTCCACACCCGGAATGTACACGGCCGACAGTGCCGGTACGCTCCTCTCTGCCCACTTCAGGATGCGAGCGATCTCCGATGCTTCAGCTGAGCTTCTTGTTCCTCCCTGATGATTGACATATGCCACTGCTGTGGCGTTGTCTGACTGGATCCTGACTGGACGCCCTTGCAGCCTCTGAGACCATTTGAAGAGGCACAGCTTGATCGCCCGGATCTCCAGGACATTGATCGGCAGGAGGGCTTCCTCTGGGGTCCAGCGACCTTGCACCGACTGGACACCCCAGACTCCCCCCCAACCTGTAAGGCTGGCGTCCGTCGTGATCACTATCCAGTAAACCGGAAGAAATGACTTCCCGGCCATTAGAGCCGGTGCTGTCAGCCACCATACCAGGGATCTCCTGACTAGGTGGCTCACTCGGATTTGATAATCCAGAGATGAAGGGCATCTGTTCCATCTGGACAGAACTTCCTTCTGTAACACTCGAGTGTGGTATTGAACATATGGAACCGCCTCGAAGGAGGCTACCCTGAGGCCCAACACTCGCATGCAAAAAACGGAGTGACGACCAATTCCTGGAAGTCAGCTGCCGTACTGCAGCCCGGAGGGTCTGCAACTTCTCCACAGGGAGGAATACCTTTGCCTCTGAAGAATCCAGAATCAACCCCAGGTACCCTAGGCGTTGAGTGGGCACCAATACTGACTTTTGCGTGTTTAGTATCCAACCACAGTCTCGAAGAGTCCGACAGGTAATGGACACGCTTACCTCTAATTCTGAGCTTGAAGGGGCCTTCAGCAGAAGGTCGTCTAAGTAGCCTGTGATAGCGATACCCCGCTGTGTTAGAAGTGCCAGAATCGGAGCGAGCACCTTGGTGAACGTCCTGGGTGCTGAGGCAAGGCCCAACGGGAGGGCCACAAACTGGTAGTGGTCCTTCCCGATAGCAAATCGCAGAAACCTCTGGTGTCTGGAGTATATGGGGACATGCAGGTATGCGTCCTTGATGTCCAAGGAGGCCAGAAAGTCCCCCGGATGGAGAGCCGTGACTACAGATCGAACCGACTCCATCCGAAAACTTTGTACCTTCACAAAGCAATTGAGGGCTCTGAGATCCAAGCTTGGACGAACCCCCTCCTTCTTCGGCACAATGAACAGATTTGAGTAAAAACCCCGTTCCAGTTCTGGAACTGGAATAACTACCCCGCGTTCCAGTAGACCCTGGACCGCCCCATACAGGGCCTCCCGGCGGGTCGGTAGTAGCTGGAGATTGGAGGTGTTGAATCTGTCCGGTGGACAAGAGAGAAACTCTATCTTGTAGCCTGAGGAGATTACTTCGCAAACCCACCTGTCGGAGATTAGTGCTGTCCACTGAGTCGCGAATTTGCGAAGACGTCTCCCCACCCGAGAGCTGGGTGGGGGTGGACCTTCATGCGGACGCAAATTTGTCCGCAGGCTTATTGGGTATGCGGGACCAGGGACGCTTTTGTCCTTGGGCAGGCGCTTTATCGGCCTGGGGTCTTTTCCCTGTCGCCCTAGGGGGACGAAAAAAACACTTGCGTGCAGTAAAGGAGGGCCCTTGCCCTTGGCGTGGCCCCTTACCCTTGCTAATTTGGGGAAGCAAAGTGCTTTTACTTCCTGTGGCATCCTTGATGATGTCATCCAGAGAAGCCCCAAAAAGTCTGTCGCCCTTAAAAGGCAGATCCAACAGGGCTTTCTTGGAAGTCTGGTCCGCAGACCAGCCTTTTAGCCAGATCAGGCGGCATATTGCTACTGCATAAACCGAAGTTTTAGACAGCAGGGGAATAGTATTCATGTCTGACTCGCAGACAAACCTAAGGTCCTGGACCAACAGGTCGGCCAATGTTATCTCATCAGGAGGAGCATCTCGCTCCTTAACCCCTGGAGTAGCAATCTTGCCCATTCAGTAAGTGTGTGAGACACTAGGGCCCCCGCCAATGCCGGGCGTACTGCCGAGCCTACCACTGAGTATAGGTAGCAAGCGAGTGCTTCAGCCTTCTTATCCACAGGGTCCTAGAAAACAGGAGCCCCTTCTACAGGAATTGTGGTGGCTCTATCAAGTATGGACACCGGAGGGTCCACTATAGGGGGGAGAGGTCCATTTCTTCAGAAAACTCTCCTCAAAAGGGGTACCGTACCGCAAACCTCTTTGGGGCTGTAAAGACCCTCAGTGGGTTCTCCCATTCCTTGTATAAGAGTTTATCAAAAGACACACAAGGGAACACCTTAGCAGTGCGGGCAGGTCTATGAAACCCAAGTGGACCGGAGTCTCTGCTGCTTCTGCAGTATTTTCCAATTTTAGCGTATCCCACACTGCAGTAATAAGGTCAGATACCAAAGCCGTCTCGCGTACTGACCTGGACTTTGAGTCATTCTCACTGTCCGGTCACGGTCTGCAGTCTCTGATGCGTCAGAATCTGGGCCCGAGCCGTAGCTGGACCTGGTTCTGCACCAGAATTATCCCCAGAAGCTTGCAGGGGATGGGGCGTTTACTACCCCCTGTATTCCCATGTGCTGCTTCCACCCTGGCAGCAAACGCCTCTAGGATTGCAGTCATAGCGTTCATAGACACCTCAGGGGCACCAGCTGCTAAATCTGGTGTTTCAGGGGAGAAGACATCTGGCTCAGATGCCATGCTGACCACACGCTGACACTCACAGGGCTCCAGGCAAGATATCAATAGGCCACCCTCCTGTGCTGCAGAGAGGCCGGGTCACCCAGAGGACTCACCACCCTGGATAGGTACTGCTATGCTGCGCCTGTGATGCTGTCCCTGCTGCTGTGTCAGTCTGCTTCTTTTATCAGCACTTCCTGTGTGAATTTTCGCGCCAGTGTAATGCACCCTAGAGGCCGGAGGCTCTCGAAAAATGGTTGCCAAAAACGTCTGTATGGAAGATAATGTGGGCTCTAAGAAAATGGCCGCTGACAGAAGATAGAGGTCAAGCAGCCATAGCCCACAAAAAGATGGCCGCCGAACGGCAATATCTGCATACAGGGTGGACAAACATGGCCGCTGATCAGCTGATAGGGGCCAGTGGGTGTGGCCGAACCACAGGAAGATGGCCGCCGGGCAGTCACAAGAGGCCAAACTTGGCATGGACCACCCCAAAATGGCCGCCGACTGCATGGAGGAGGAAGGACACAAAACACAGGTAAGAAAAAATGACATTTCTTTTAAATGTTAGTTACAGCCAGCCCCGCTCCAGTGGGACCCCCTAGGTGACCCCCAGCACCCAGCAACCTTTAGCTAGAAGCCCAGGGAGGAAGGAAAGGCAGGGAGAGAGGGAAGAAAGGGGCCACAACCACTTACTTGATCTCTCCAGGAATGTCCAGCTAAATCACCCAGCCGAGGCAGGGGAGTTTTACTTACCTATCCTGCATGTATTCTGCTGGAAGACATTCCAAACAGATCATCGTCCGCGCACGGAAGGTGACTGTTGGCCAGGCATGCTGTGATTGGACCCAGAAGGGACGATCATATGTATGCCCTGGAGCATGACGCTCACCGGACAGGCTGCTGCGACTCGGCCGTAAGGTCAGCCGAAGCTGAGCGGTCCGATGCAAGCCTTGGAGCGTAAGCTCACCGGCCAGGCTGCTGCGACTCGGCCGTAAGGTCAGCCGAAGCTGAGCGGTCCGATGCAGGCCCTGGAGCGTAAGCTCACCGGCCACCCGTGGAGCGACGGGCATGTCGTGGAAAACCCAGCGCGTAGCTAGGGTCGGCACACGCTCGATGGCCGAAACTGGGGAGACTACAAGGATCGAGGATCCAGCCTGTCACCCAGTCGGCAGTTGATCGAAGATCGCAGGAAACAACAAATGTAGCAAAAAAAATAAAAAAATATATATATATCTTTTTTCCCCGGACCAATGGGCCTGAAGGGAGCCATGTCCTACTCCTTGCTAGACAGAAAAAAACTGATCTGCGATGTGCAGACTGAGAGGGTATACCCAGAGGGTCCGCCCCCTGGGCGGTACTGTAGAAGGTGTGATGCAACACTTTTTACAAGTTTTTCTGCCTAGTCACTCCTAATTAACGGATAATACCCACTTTGTCAATAGAGAAGCTGTGTCGGTCCATGGACGAAAGAGTAATCTTTTTTCTTTTTTTTTTTTTGCTGAAAAATTTGAACCCCCAAACATTATATAAAAATAACTAAAAAAAAATAAATAAATACAATTTGATATGCTTAAAAAAATATCTACAAAAAAACCTTTTGGACTAATAAACAAAAAAATAAAATAAAATAATAATAAATTGTTCTACTAAAATTTTTCTTAACTAATAAAATAATATCATTTGATCTAAAAAAAGAAAAGGATCTACTAAAAAATATTTTTAATCGAATAAAAATTATATATATATACATATACATATATACAGTATCTCACAAAAGTAAGTACACCCCTCACGTTTTTGAAAATATTTTATTATATCTTTTCATGTGACAACACTGAAGAAATGACACTTTGCTACAATGTAAAGTAGTGAGTGTACAGCTTGTATAACAGTGTAAATTTGCTGTCCCCTCAAAATAACTCAACACAGCCCATAGGCGTGCGCACAGGGTGTGCCAGGTGTGCCCAGGCACACCCTAATCACCCTGTTAAGCACAGATTCCCCCTACTGCTCTGGCTCCCCCCTCATTCCCCCACATCGCTTCCGGCTTCCCTACTCTCATCTCCCTCAATCTGTTGCTGCGGGGATGTTTTAGGATGAATGGGGGAAGGAGCCGGTAAATATGTAACTTACCGGCCCCTTCCCTTTCATTGTGAATGATCAGTACTATGTGTTTGATCTTTGGGGTGCACACCCTAATGCAATAGGTTGCGCACACCTATGACACAGCCATTAATGTCTAAACTGCTGGCAACAAAAGTGAGTACACCCCTAAGTGAAAATGTCCAAATTGGGCCCAAAGTGTCAATATTTTGTGCAGCCACCATTATTTTCCAGCACTGCCTTAACCCTCTTGGGCATGGAGGTCACCAGAGCTTCACAGGTTTCCACTGGAGTCCTCTTCCCCTCCTCCATGATGACATCACAGAGCTGGTGGATGTTAGAGACCTTGCGCTCCTCCACCTTCCGTTTGAGGATGCCCCACAGATGCTCAATAAGGTTTAGGTCTGGAGACATGCTTGGCCAGTCCATCACCTTTACCCTCAGATTCTTTAGCAAGTCAGTGGTACACTTGCCAACGAGCTGCATGGCAGGTCAACATATGTCTGGTCAAGCATGTGGTGCCCAAGCGGCTGATGTTTTGGCCACGCGAGATACGCTTGAAACATATGTTGCAAACAGCAGCGGTGCGATCTGATGCACTCGACTAAAAAAAGGCCCACACCAAAGAACTTTTGGAATAACGGGCAGAGGCAGCGCCCTGCACAGGCGGAGCTCTGCGGTGTGATTCAGTCGGTGTGCTGCCCTTACGCTGGCCCCCGGAGGGCATCCTGCCTCATTGGAGATGTGCCTCCTCCTCTTCCTCCTCCTCTCTCCTATCAGGCACCCACGTGGAGTCAGTGACCTCATCATCCCCTCCCTCCTCATCACTGGAGCCAACCTGGCAGTATGCTGCAGCTGCTGGAACATGACTGCCAGATTGGTGTCCTTCTTGAGCATCCCCTCTCTCTGCTCTCACGCTACTGCCTTCCTCTAGCTGGGTATCATCTTCAGACCCTTCGAAACGCTGGGCATCCTCCTGGAGCATGTACCCAACACTGTGCTCAAACAGTTTGGGGGACTCCTCAGGAGGACATGGTGGGTCTAGGGAAGGAGTGACTGATGATGACATTGATACGAGGGAAGAGGACGCTTTGGCATCTGCTTTGCCAGTACCCTGAGCCTGAGTGAGAGAGGATGAGGAGGATGAGGAGGGCTTGGTCATCCACTCTACCAAGTCTTCGGCTCAACACGTCCAGCTCCCGAAAATAAGGACAAGCGTGTCCCATGGCCACGTGCTGATGACGATGCACCGCGTCCACGACCAGCACTGTTGTCTCTAGACACAGAGCCTGCTTGCCCTCTTTTTTTGGCTCCTGACTGTCTGCCCCTCCTTGTTGGCCTTCCAGACATAGTAATGGCCTGCAGGGAGATGGGAAAACCAGCAATTGGGTAGTGTATATTGTGCTGGAGGCACACAACACCCACTAACTCCAGCAGATGCCTTTATTAGAGAACAGCAATGACAGGTATATACAGGTGTATACTGTACTAGGGCACACAACACCCACTAACTCCAGCAGATGCCTTTATTAGAGAACAGCAATGACAGGTATATACAGGTGTATACTGTTCTGGGCCACACAACACCCACTAACTGCTGTAGAGGCCTGAGAAAAGAACACACTGTCCCTGCCTGCCTATCTAGCTTAGAGAACAGCAATGACGGGTATATACAGGTGTATACTGTGCTGGGCCACACAACACCCACTAACTGCTGCAGATGCCTGAGAAAAGAACACACTGTCCCTGCCTGCCTATCTAGCTTAGAGAACAGCAATGAACAGCAACTCCTGCCTGCAGATGCCTGAGAAAAGAACACACTGTCCCTGCCTGCCTATCTAGCTTAGAGAACAGCAATGACGGGTATATACAGGTGTATACTGTGCTGGGCCACCCAACACCCACTAACTGCTGCAGATGCCTGAGAAAAGAACACACTGTCCCTGCCTGCCTATCTAGCTTAGAGAACAGCAATGAACAGCAACTCCTGCCTGCAGATGCCTGAGAAAATAACACACTGTCCCTGCCTGCCTATCTAGCTTAGAGAACAGCAATGGACAGCAACTCCTGCCTGCAGATGCCTGAGAAAAGAACACACTGTCCCTGCCTGCCTATGTAGCTTAGAGAACAGCAATAAACAGCAACTCCTGCCTGCAGATGCCTGAGAAAAGAACACACTGTCCCTGCCTGCCTATCTAGCTTAGAGAACAGCAATGAACAGCAACTCCTGCCTGCAGATGCCTGAGAAAAGAACACACTGTCCCTGCCTGCCTATCTAGCTTAGAAAACAACAATGAACAGCAACTCCTGCCTGCAGATGCCTGAGAAAAGAACACACTGTCCCTGCCTGCCTATCTAGCTTAGAGGACAGCAATGAACAGTAACTCCTGCCTGCAGATGCCTGAGAAAAGAACACACTGTCCCTGCCTGCCTATCTAGCTTAGAGAACAGCAATGAACAGCAACTCCTGCCTGCAGATGCCTGAGAAAAGAACACACTGTCCCTGCCTGCCTATCTAGCTTAGAGAACAGCAATGAACAGCAACTCCTGCCTGCAGATGCCTGAGAAAAGAACACACTGTCCCTGCCTGCCTATCTAGCTTAGAGAACAGCAATGAACAGCAACTCCTGCCTGCAGATGCCTGAGAAAAGAACACACTGTCCCTGCCTGCCTATCTAGCTTAGAGAACAGCAATAAAGGGTAGATACAGGTGTATACTGTGCTGGAGGCACACAACACCCACTAACTCCTGCAGATGCCTGAGAAAAAAATAGACTGTAGAACACACTGTCCCTGCCTATGTATCTCCCTGCACGCCGGAACACACTACACAAGGCCGCCGCGCTGGCGGCCTTTTATAGTGTGGGGCGTGTACTAAACCCCCCTGAGCTATGATTGGCCACAGGCATCCTGCCTGTGTCCAATTATGGCTCTCCTCGCTGCCGGCGCTGTGATTGGCCAAGCATGCGGGGTCACAGTGCATGCTTGGCCAATCACAGCGCCGGCAATGCAGTGCGATGGCGCAGTGCATTGTGGGCCGTTCGCGTCATACGAATTTGGCGCGAGTGGCTCACAAAGTTCTGGTTTCGCCGAACAGGCGAACAGGCGATGTTCGAGTCGAACATGCGTTCGACTCGAACACCGAGCTCATCCCTACTGTGGAGGAATGCCCAGGAACCATCGCGGGAGGGGAGTGACTCATTCGGAACGCTAAAGTAAATGGATGCCTGTAAGGCTGCTTACACCACTTCCACAAAAAAAAGGATACCAGGATCATGGCTGCAGCTGCACTGTAGTGCAGCTGCAGCCATGGACTTGGATTTTCCCAGGACTTGAGCCGCAGTGTTCGCAGGACTGGGGCATTCCCAGCAACTCAGAGATAGAGAGAGATGGAGCAACGTTTGTTGTCAGATGACTTCTAGATGCAGAGAAGGTTCAGTGCTGGTACTTTATGCAGATTGACGAGGACGAGTGCAGCAGGCAGAGTACATTGCCTTGAAAAAGTATTCATACCCCTTGAAATTTTCCACATTTTGTCATGTTACAACCAAAAATGTAAATGTATTTTTGGGGGATTTTATGTGATAGACCAACACAAAGTGACACATAACTGTGAAGTGGAAGGAAAATTATGAATGGTTTTACAATTTGTTTTTTACAAATAAATATGTGAAAAGTGTGTGTGGGGGGGGGGGGCATTTGAGTCAATACTTTGTAAAACCGCCTTTCTTGCCCATTCTTCTTTGCCAAAATAGCTCAAGCTCTGTCAGATTGGATGGAGAGCGTCTGGGAACAGCAATTTTCAAGTCTTGTCACAAATTCTCAATGTGATTTAGGTCTGGACTGTGACTGGGCCATTCTAACACATGAATATGCTTTGATCTAACCATTCCATTGTAGCTCTGGCTGTATGTTTCAGGTCGTTGTCCTGCTGGAAGGTGAACCTCCGCCCCAGTCTCAAGTCTTTTGCAGACTCTAACAGGTTTTTTTCTAAAGCCTCGTACACACGGTCGGACTTCCATCTGACTTTTCCGTGGTTTTTTGTCTGAATGGAGTTGGTTGGGAACACCCATAGCATACACACGCTCGGACTTTTCTGCAAATTTTCTTAAAACTTCTTACAACATCGCGTGTTTTTTCTGCTCTTTACTGCCACCCTTTGGTCAACTTCTGCTATTGTTGGTTGATTTTACCATTAGTTGTTTTGTCCATCGGACTAAAGTCCGATGGTTATCTGTACACACGGCAGGACTTTGCTCCATCGGACTTTTGTTGGGCAAAAGTTTGTCCGTTTGCAGACCCAACTTTTGTCCGATTAAATCCAAAACCAAACGAAAAAAGTTTGTCCGATGGAGCGTACACACGGTCGGATTGTTGGTCCAACTTGCTTAAAACGAAGTTTGTTGGGCAAAAGTCCGACCGTGTGTACGGGGCTTTAGATTGCCCTGTATTTGGCTCCATCCATCTTCCCATCAACTCTGACCAGCTTTCCTGTCCCTGCTGAAGAAAAGCATCCCCACAACATGATGCTGCCACCACCATGTTTCACGGTGGGGATGGTGTGTTCAGGGTGATGTGCAGTGTTAGTTTTCTGCCACACAGCGTTTTGCTTTTTGGCCAAAACGTTTAATTTTGGTCTCATCTGACCAGAGCACCTTCTTCCACATGTTTGCTGTGTCCCCCACATGGCTTCTCACAAACAGGACTTCTTATGTCTTTATTTCAACAATGTCTTTCTTCTTGCCACTCTTTCATAAAGGGCAGATTTGTGGAGAGCACGACTAATGCCGCGTACACATGACCGTTTTTTTCCGACGGGAAAACTGCTATGAGAGCTTTTCGTCGGGAATCCCGGCCGTGTGTATGCTCCATTGCAGTTTTTCTGATGGGAAAACTGCCGGACAAAAAAAGAGATCAGAATCTCTTTTTTCCTGTCAGGCCAAAAATCCGAGCGGGAAATCCATTTGTCTGTATGGTTTTCCTACGGTCAGAAAACCGCGCATGCTCAGAAGCAAGTTATGAGACGGGAGCGCTCGTTCTGGTAAAACTAGCGTTTGTAGTGGAGATAGCACATTCGTCACGCTGTAACGGACTGAAAAGCGAATCGTCTCTCACCAAACTTTTACTAACACGAAATCAGCAAAAGCAGCCCAAAGGGTGGCGCAGTTGGAATAGAACTTTCCCTTTATAGTGCCGTTGTACGTGTTGTACGTCACCGGGCTTTGGATGGGCGGACTTTTGTCTGAGCGTGTGTATGCAAGGCAGGCTGAGAGGAATTCTGTCGGGAAAACCATCGGATTTTTATCCGTCGGAAAAAACGGTCGTGTGTACGCGGCATAATAGTTGTTCTGTGGACAGATTCTCCCACCTGAGCTGTGGATCTCTGCAGCTCCTCCAGAGTTACCATGGGCCTCTTGGCTGCTTCTCTGATGAATGCTCTCCTTGCCCGGCCGGTCAGTTTAGGTGGACGGCCATGTCTTGGTAGGTTTGCAGTTGTGCCATACTCTTTCCATTTTCAGATGATGGATTGAACAGAGCTCTGTGAGATGTTCAAAGCTTGGGATATTTTTTTATAACCTAACCTGCTTTATACTTCTCCACAACTTTATCCCTGACCTGTCTGGTGTGTTCCTTGGCCTTCATGATGCTGTTTGTTCACTAAGGTTCCCTAACAAACCTCTGAAGGTTTCACAGAACAGCTGTATTTATACTGAGATTAAATTACACAGGTGGACTCTATTTACTAATTAGGTGACTTCTGAAGGCAATTGGTTCCACTAGAATTTAGTTAGGGGTATCAGAGTAAAGGGGGCTGAATACAAATGTGCCCCACACTTTTCACATATTTATTTGTAAAAAAAAAAAATTGAAAACCATTTATCATTTTCCTTCCACTTCACAATTATGTGCCACTTTGTGTTGGTCTATCACATAAAATCCCAATAAACACATTTACATTTTTGGTTGTAACATAACAAAATGTGGAAAAAATTTCAAGGGGTATGAATACTTTTTCAAGGCACTGTATAACATGCTGCAGAAAAACTGACATTTCTAAAGGAAAAAAAAAAACAAGTCAAATCCCATTTTAAAAATGGGTTTAAAAAGGCATTTGGTGCAGAAAAGTGGATTGTATCCTTTATGGAATATATTTAAAGAGATATTAAACCCAAAAGCAAACATTTAATATATTACAGCTTCCCAGTTCCTAAATGCGATGGCCGCATTACTTTTCTTTTTTAGGCTTTCTTTCTTATATTTTTACCTGCTGATCCAGCCAATAGATTTGTTGTTTTTCAATAGACAAGCTGTCCTTCAGATATAGTTGAGACCAACCATTTACCACTGACAGGGGTGCTTACAATGATCAGCTTTTATTTATTCATGTAAAACCTTTTTCCCAAAAGGGGAAAAAAAAAACAGTTTGGTGTAACAGATTATAAAGTATTAGCTGGAGTTCAGTTTTTCGATTCGTTAGTCTATCTAAATCTGCTAGTACATCTAACACTCCCCCCCCCCCACAGACTGGCAATACTGCTGTCCAAATGTGCCCCCTGTGCTCCTTCCTCCAGACTCAAGGCACTTTAATACAAGAGGCACTTTGCTGGACAGATCCCCATCTTCTATGATCTTCGTCTGCATGTTAATGATTCTTCTGGCACTCTACGTCCGTGCGCGACCAAACCACGGACAGCTCTTATGTGCTGCGGAGTTCCACGGGTCCTGATTTTTGTAATTCTTTCATGTGATGATTGTCACTTTTATGGGATTTTTTTATTTTATTTCACAAAATGGGCGTTTGTTTTTTGTGAGATTGCAGTAGGATTTGCTGCGGTCGGGTCGGATGTAAGTAGAGCTGTGAACGTTCTTTGGGGATATGTCTGGAGATATTGTATATTGTATTCATACTCAAGTAACATTTATCGCTTTTACTAACCTGCTGTATGTTTCTTTCCAGAACACCAACAACATGGATGATGTGACAGGAAGCGCGCCCACCAGGCTGCCAGATGGAGAGTGGGTAGGTATGACACCTGGGTGGGTGGGGCTGCAGACACTCCTATGTGATGGGCTTAGTGGTTATTATACCGCAGGTTGGAGACAACGCATAGCAGCAAACACAGCATGTTCCATGTCTCATTAACTATTTCTATCTTATGCTGTTATACAATTTACACATATGGCATTTGTAGAACATTCTCTTACCAACTAGCTATCGCCCACAATGAAAGCTCCCCGCTCCCACTATTTGCTCTGCTGAGTAGTAGTAGTGAAGACTGGTTGGCCACCTCTACAGCTTAACCCCCAATTTTTACTTATCTGAGCCTCCAAGGTGACTCTTTTCTGGTTGTGAAGACTGGTGGTCCACCACTATAGCCCCCCACCACTTTTTACTAACCTGAGTCAGCTGTCATGTGGCCCTCTATGGTGTATTTTCTGGTTGATAAAATAGGTGGTCCACCACTATAGTCCCCCTCCTTTTTTTACTAACCTGAGTCAGCTGTCATATGACACTCTATGGCGACTCTTCCAGTACTGAAGACTGGTGGTTCACCACTATAGCCCCCCTCCACTTTTTACTAACCTGAGTCAGCTGTCACGTGGCCCTCTATGGTGCCTTTTGTGGTTGAGAAGATTGGTGGTCTACCACTATAGTCCCCCTCCTCTCTTTACTAACCTTAGTCAGCTGTCATGTGACTCTCCATGGCGCCTCTGGTAGTGAAGACTGGTGGTCCACCACTATAGTCCTTCTCCACGTTTTACCAGTCTGAGTCAGATGTCATGTGACCCTCTATGGCACCCCTTCCAGTTGTGAAGACCGGTGGTCCACCACTATAGTCCCCCTCCACTTTTTACTAACCTGAATCAGCTGTCATGTGACTCTCCGTGGCAACTCTTCTGGTAGTAAAAACTGGTAGGCCACCACTATAGTCCCCCTTCTACTTTTTACTACCCTGAGTCAGCTGTCATGTGACCCTCTATGGCGCCCCTTCCAGTTGTGTAGACTGGTGGTCCACCACTATAGTCCCCCTCCACTTTTTACTAGCCTGAGTCAGCTGTCATGTGGCCCTCTATGGTGTATTTTCTGGTTGAGAAAATAGGTGGTCTACCGCTATAGTCCCCCTCCACTTATTACTAACCTGTATGGCGTCTTTTCTGGTTGAAACGATTGGTGGTTCACCACTATAGTCCCCCTCCACTCTTTACTAACCTGAGTCAGCTGTCATGTGGCCCTCTATGGTGCCTTTTCTGTTTGAGAAGACTGGTGGACCATCACTATAGTCACTATAGTCCCCCTCCACTTTTTACTATCCTGAATCAGCTATCATATGACTCTCCATGGCAACTCTTCCGGTAGTGAAAACTGGTGGTCAACCACTATAGTCCCCCTCCACTCTTTACTAATCTGAGTCAGCTGTCATGTGGCCCTCTATTGTGCCTTTTCTGTTTGAGAAGACTGGTGGACCATCACTATAGTCACTATAGTCCCCCTCCACTTTTTACTATCCTGAATCAGCTATCATATGACTCTCCATGGGAACTCTTCCGGTAGTGAAAACTGGTGGTCAACCACTATAGTCCCCCTCCACTCTTTACTAATCTGAGTCAGCTGTCATGTGGCCCTCTATGGTGTATTTTCTGGTTGATAAAATAGGTGGTCCACCACTATAGTCCCCCTCCTTTTTTTACTAACCTGAGTCAGCTGTCATATGACACTCTATGGCGACTCTTCCAGTAATGAAGACTGGTGGTTCACCACTATAGCCCCCCACCACTTTTTACTAACCTGAGTCAGCTGTCACGTGGCCCTCTATGGTGCCTTTTGTGGTTGAGAAGATTGGTGGTCTACCACTATAGTCCCCCTCCTCTCTTTACTAACCTTAGTCAGCTGTCATGTGACTCTCCATGGTGCCTCTGGTAGTGAAGACTGGTGGTCCACCACTATAGTCCTTCTCCACGTTTTACCAGTCTGAGTCAGCTGTCATGTGACCCTCTATGGCGCCCCTTCCAGTTGTGAAGACTGGTGGTCCACCACTATAGTCCCCCTCCACTTTTTACTAACCTGAATCAGCTGGCATGTGACTCTCTATGGCAACTCTTCCGGTAGTAAAAACTGGTGGACCACCACTATAGTCCCCCTTCTACTTTTTACTAACCTGAGTCAGCTGTCACGTGACCCTCTATGGCAGAGGCATCAATCTCATTTTTTTCGTGGCTCAGCATTATGATTTCCCTCAAAGGGCCAATTACATTTGTAAGACTAGATGTCCAAAGTCCCCCACTGTCCTTTACATCACTGTGCACCCCCCTTACATTGTGCTGCTGCTGGGAAGAAGCTGGGAGGGAGCTGGTAAGCAGAAAGTGCAGAGTCTGGAGGAGGACCTGAGGAGGGCTGGAGTCTGCCGAATGCTGAGACCAGGGGAGGTGGAGATGAGGGGGTGTTGTGGCTGCACAGAGAGGGGCAGGAACTGTTTGCAGAGTTCTGTCCTCCTCTCTTCTGCCAACTGCTGACACAAGGTTGGGGTGGAGACGAGGGGGGTGTCACAGCTGCAGGAGAGGTGTGAGGGCCACATGAAATTGCCTGGTGGGCATATGCTCTATTTTCTGGTTGTGAAGGCTGGTGGTCCACCACTATAGTCCCTCCCACATTTTACTAACCTGAGTCAGCTGTCGTGTGACCCTCTATGGCACCCCTTCCAGTTGTGAAGACCGGTGGTCCACCACTATAGTCCCCCTCCACTTTTTACTAACCTGAATCAGCTGTCATGTGACTCTCCATGGCAACTCTTCTGGTAGTAAAAACTGGTAGGCCACCACTATAGTCCCCCTTCTACTTTTTACTACCCTGAGTCAGCTGTCATGTGACCCTCTATGGCGCCCCTTCCAGTTGTGTAGACTGGTGGTCCACCACTATAGTCCCCCTCCACTTTTTACTAGCCTGAGTCAGCTGTCATGTGGCCCTCTATGGTGTATTTTCTGGTTGAGAAAATAGGTGGTCTACCGCTATAGTCCCCCTCCACTCATTACTAACCTGTATGGCGTCTTTTCTGGTTGAAACGATTGGTGGTTCACCACTATAGTCCCCCTCCACTCTTTACTAACCTGAGTCAGCTGTCATGTGGTCCTCTATGGTGCCTTTTCTGTTTGAGAAGACTGGTGGACCATCACTATAGTCACTATAGTCCCCCTCCACTTTTTACTATCCTGAATCAGCTATCATATGACTCTCCATGGCAACTCTTCCGGTAGTGAAAACTGGTGGTCAACCACTATAGTCCCCCTCCACTCTTTACTAATCTGAGTCAGCTGTCATGTGGCCCTCTATTGTGCCTTTTCTGTTTGAGAAGACTGGTGGACCATCACTATAGTCACTATAGTCCCCCTCCACTTTTTACTATCCTGAATCAGCTATCATATGACTCTCCATGGGAACTCTTCCGGTAGTGAAAACTGGTGGTCAACCACTATAGTCCCCCTCCACTCTTTACTAATCTGAGTCAGCTGTCATGTGGCCCTCTATGGTGCCTTTTCTGTTTGAGAAGACTGGTGGACCATCACTATAGTCACTATAGTCCCCCTCCACTTTTTACTATCCTGAATCAGCTATCATATGACTCTCCATGGCAACTCTTCCGGTAGTGAAAACTGGTGGTCAACCACTATAGTCCCCCTCCACTCTTTACTAATCTGAGTCAGCTGTCATGTGGCCCTCTATTGTGCCTTTTCTGTTTGAGAAGACTGGTGGACCATCACTATAGTCACTATAGTCCCCCTCCACTTTTTACTATCCTGAATCAGCTATCATATGACTCTCCATGGGAACTCTTCCGGTAGTGAAAACTGGTGGTCAACCACTATAGTCCCCCTCCACTCTTTACTAATCTGAGTCAGCTGTCATGTGGCCCTCTATGGTGTATTTTCTGGTTGATAAAATAGGTGGTCCACCACTATAGTCCCCCTCCTTTTTTTACTAACCTGAGTCAGCTGTCATATGACACTCTATGGCGACTCTTCCAGTAATGAAGACTGGTGGTTCACCACTATAGCCCCCCACCACTTTTTACTAACCTGAGTCAGCTGTCACGTGGCCCTCTATGGTGCCTTTTGTGGTTGAGAAGATTGGTGGTCTACCACTATAGTCCCCCTCCTCTCTTTACTAACCTTAGTCAGCTGTCATGTGACTCTCCATGGTGCCTCTGGTAGTGAAGACTGGTGGTCCACCACTATAGTCCTTCTCCACATTTTACCAGTCTGAGTCAGCTGTCATGTGACCCTCTATGGCGCCCCTTCCAGTTGTGAAGACTGGTGGTCCACCACTATAGTCCCCCTCCACTTTTTACTAACCTGAATCAGCTGGCATGTGACTCTCTATGGCAACTCTTCCGGTAGTAAAAACTGGTGGGCCACCACTATAGTCCCCCTTCTACTTTTTACTAACCTGAGTCAGCTGTCACGTGACCCTCTATGGCAGAGGCATCAATCTCATTTTTTTCGTGGCTCAGCATTATGATTTCCCTCAAAGGGCCAATTACATTTGTAAGACTAGATGTCCAAAGTCCCCCACTGTCCTTTACATCACTGTGCACCCCCCCTTACATTGTGCTGCTGCTGGGAAGAAGCTGGGAGGGAGCTGGTAAGCAGAAAGTGCAGAGTCTGGAGGAGGACCTGAGGAGGGCTGGAGTCTGCCGAATGCTGAGACCAGGGGAGGTGGAGATGAGGGGGTGTTGTGGCTGCACAGAGAGGGGCAGGAACTGTTTGCAGAGTTCTGTCCTCCTCTCTTCTGCCAACTGCTGACACAAGGTTGGGGTGGAGACGAGGGGGGTGTCACAGCTGCAGGAGAGGTGTGAGGGCCACATGAAATTGCCTGGTGGGCATATGCTCTATTTTCTGGTTGTGAAGGCTGGTGGTCCACCACTATAGTCCCTCCCACATTTTACTAACCTGAGTCAGCTGTCGTGTGACCCTCTATGATCTCTTTTCTGGTTCTGAACACTGGTGGTGGACCACTATAGTTCCCCCCCACATTTACCCCCCTTATGGCCCGTAAACACGATCCGAATATTGTACGACAGATTGTACGACTTTTTTCGCTTAATAGTCACAAGTAGAAATTGAATAGGTTACTAAAGTCACAAAAAATCCCGTACGACAGGAAAAAAATTGGAAGTGATGCCCTGTGTTGTAATGTATTTGTGTTGTATTTTCAGACGACAACTGTACTGACTAAACAAAAACTGTACGATCTGTTATCGTACTAGGGAAAATTTTCATGCTTGTCCGATCGAATAATATCGGATGAACTGTCGTGATCGGCTCTCGAAAGTAATGTACACCCAACCTGAAAATCGTACGATTCTTCCTCGGACGATCGTTTTTGTCCGATATTCGGATCGTGTGTACGGGCCATAGGTCGGCTGTCATGTGACCCTTTGTGGTTGCCTCTTATGGTAGTGAAGGCTGTTGGTCCACCACTACAGTGTCCCTTACCTCTCTCCGCTTTTTTATTAGGGATCATGTGACCCTCCATACTTGACCCACGGCTAACTGTCCTTCAAATTTTATATTTACCTAATTCAGCTGTCATGTGACCCTCCATGGTGCCTCTTCCAGTAGTGAAGACTGGTGGTCCACCACTATAGCCTCCCCACATTTTATCCACCTGATTTAGGTGATATGGGACCCACTGTGGTGGTCTACTCTGTAGTGAAGACTGGTGGTCCAGCGCTACAGCCCCCCCCTCCCCCCCCACACACACATTTTACCCACCTGAGTCAGCTGTTATGTGACCGGCCATGGTGGCCTACTCTAGTAAAGAAGACTGGTGGTCCACCACTACAGTCCCCCCGAGTTTTGTTTTGTACTCGCCTGAGTCAGCTGTCATGTGACCTACCATGGTGGCCTACTCTGATAGTGTAGACTGATCGTCCACCTCTACACCCCCTCTCCCCTTTTTACTTACCTAAATCAGCTGTCATTTGACTCCCCATAACACCTGATCCAGTAGTGAAGACTGATGGTCCACCACTACAGCCCCCCCCCCCACTTTTGTACTCGACTGAGTCAGCTTTCATGTGACCCGCCATGGTGGCCTACTCTGTTAGTGAAGACTGATGGTCCACCGCTACAGCCCTCCGCCTTCCACATTTTACCCACCTGAGTCAGCTGTCATGTGACCCGCCATCGTGGCCTACTCTGGTAGGGAAGACTGGTGGTCCACCACTACAGTCCCCCCCCCCCAGTTTTGTATTGTACTCGCCTGAGTCAGCGCAGCTATCAGGTGACCTACCATGGTGGCCTATTCTGTTAGTGAAGACTGGTGGTCCACCGCTACAGCCCTCCGCCTCCCACATTTTACCCACCTGAGTCAGCTGTTATGTGACCGGCCATAGTGGCCTACTCTGGTAGTGAAGACTGGTGGTCCACTGCTACATCTCCCCCTTCTTTTTTACTTACCTGAGTCAGCTGTTATGTGACCCTCCTTAATGCCTCTTCCAGTATTGAAGACTGGTGGTCCACTACTGCAGTCCCCCTCCACTTTTGTATTTGCCTGAGTTGGCTTTTCTACCTACTGAGTGAGCCCGTCATATGATCCTCCATGTTGCATCTTTGTAGTGAACACCAGTGATCCACTGCTGCAGTCCTCCACCACAAGATCTCGCTACCACGCCTCAACAGGACATTAGTGCACTGCAGCTGGACTCTTTGGTACTTGTGTGGACCCTGCTGATGGACAAACAATAGGAGGTGTCATGACACCAGGCAGTGATGTGGGCACCTGAAACCCTTCCAACCCTGCAGTCCAGAAGAAAGAAAAAAAAAGCATACATGGAAGGATCGCCAGTTATTCCAAATTAATTGATTGGTATTATGTTTAAAGACATCCAGCCCTATATGTTAACCCCTTCCAAGCCAGTGTCATTAGTAGAGTGACAGTGTATAGAATTATCACTGGTAGACTTGTGCAGTGCTGAAAAATATGTTTATTTTCGTTTTTATTGTTTTTTTTTCCGTTTTTTGGGTCATTCGTTATGATTGAAATTTGTAAATTCGAAAATCTGAGAATTCGTAAATTCGAAAATCTGAAAATGCGAAAATTTGAAAGTTTGTAAATTCGTAAATCCGGAGATGCGAAAATTCGGAGATTCGAAAATTCAAAAATCCAAAAATTCTAAATACTAAATAACTAACTAATAATAAAGAACTATTAAATTATAGGTATTGGAATTTCCTTTCAAATTTGGCTGTTAGTGAACTTAACGAATACAAATTTATCCGAAGTTACGAATTATCCGAAATAATGAATGCCGCATCTAAAGAAATGGAACGGAATGAATTAAAAATAAATAATAATAATAAAAAGTTTGTTATTTATTATTATTAATTCCTTACGTTCCATTCATTTAGATAAAGCATTCATTATTTCGGATAATACGAAAAATTTGTATTCATTACGTTCACCAACAGCCAAATTTGAAAGTAAATTCCAATACCTACAATTTCATAATTATTAATAGCTAACTTATTATTTGTTATTATTTCAGATTTTCAAATTTTGGGGATTTTGAATTTTTGGATTTTTTGTTCTCATTTTCGCTCTTTTGAATTTTCGTTCTTATTTTCAAGTTTTCGGATTTTCAGATTTTAGAATTTTAGAATTTCAAATTTCTGAATTTTAGAATTTACAACATTTTGGAATTTTGGAATTTACGAAATTTACAATTTTAGAATTCACGAATTTTCGAATATTTAAATCTACGAATATTCGCAAAAATTCATTAAATGGGTTTCTTTATCGTACACCACGGGACACAGAGCCAGTCATTACATAATGGGTTAAGGGTCACCAGCGGTGATTGGACACTGGCACAACCAATGGAAGACAGTTCCCCTCCATATAACCCCTCCCATCAGGGAAGTACCTCAGTTTTTTCGCCAGTGTCGAAAGGTGTTGGACGCGTTAGGAGGTGCTAAAGGAAAGCTCTACCAAAGAGACCCTCTGGGGGTAAAAGAGCTATGCTTTCGGATCCATCCAAGACGCCTACAAATGAGCTGAATCTGGATGGGATCCGGGCCTCATCCATGAGGCGTCGCCTGTAATGTCTCTCTTCGGAGGACTGGGCTCTAAGATCCAGCACTTTCGCTATTTCGCTATAAAGTCCTGGTAAGAGTCTTGTACAAGGCCCAGGGGAGAGGTATCCTTTAAATAGGAACCCATATCCCTGAAGGTTGGCACACATAGCCCACCGTGAAGGGTGAAGTTTGGTATCTGTCTGAAAACTTTCAGCAGAAAAACCTGCGGCGTGGAAAGGTAAGATTAGAAGGTCCATAAAAAAAAATAAAAAATAAGTTGGGACCTTTTTTTTCAAGAAGTGGATGTCTTCTTTTTTTCCACCACTGGGGGGAGTAAAGAGCTGAATATACTCACCTCACTCTGTTCAGTGTCGGCTTCGGCGAAGTACACTGCTCGTCACCTCCGCTGCTGAGCTTGCTTGAGCACCCCGCTCCTCCTTTCGGTGGCCGATACAGACACCTGCAGATGCAGGTAAGTGGGGACAGGGGCTGATGAGAGTCCTCTCTCACTATGGCCACCACCATAGCGCTAAAGGCCGCGCGCGCGGGAGCGCGCTTTATCGGAGGGGGGGGGCGAAGGCGTGCGCGGGCACGTGGCGCGCGCAGGCACAGAAACGGCGCCAAATTTAAAAGACTGTCAGTGTAAAAAGCACTGCAGCAGCAAGCAAGCTCGTTAGTTCTCTTGTTCCTGGCAGAGAAACACAGCAGCTATACAGGGACGTAAGACTCCATGTGGTTGGATTGGGTACTTCCTAGAAGACATCCATGTTATGCATAGTTATGTGTTAAAAGTTGCATACTTAATGTATTTGCTAAACTGAACACGGTAGTATATGCATTTAGGTACCTTGTATTTTGTCTAAACAGTAAGTCTTCCAGGGGAAGTAATGCGGACAAAAAGAGATAAAAGAGCACCGCCGCCTGAGACAGGGGGCTCTAGCTGTGCTGACTCGGTACCTTCCTCTCCTGTGTTGCCAAAAGCACCTGTACAGGATGAGCCATTACCTCTGTCAGGTATGGCGGCTTCCCCAGTGAAGCCTGGGCCTGCATATGTCACTGAGGACACTTTATCAGCTGCCCTAAATAATCTGGAGGAGAAAATTGCTACTTTAATCGCTAAATCCTCTAAAAAGGACAATAAGCGAAGCAGATCTCCTCCAGTATTGGACCTCCCTTCAGAAGTACCTGAGGAGGAGGAGGATGAGGAGGAGGCTACATCAGCAGAGGATGAGGAGTCAGACGGATCAGGGATATCGGATGAGCCTTTTTCGGTATCCCAGATTTTAAAGTCACAGGTGCAATGCTATGCAGGAGCCGTGCGAGCTGCATTTAGGTTACCCTCTTTGGAGGTAACAGAATCACCTGTCTCCTCCCTAGGATCATTAAGATCCCTGCAAGGTGCATGCTCCTTCCCGGTTCATCCGTTACTAGAGGATCTATTGTACGCAGACTGGCAACATCCAGATAAGCGTTTTTCACCTCCAAAAAAGTTTAACATTCTTTATCCTATGGAGGAAAAATTTTTAAAGAAATGGAGCCTGCCTACGGTAGATGCGGCCATTTCTTGTGTAAATAAAAACCTGACATGTCCAGTGGATAATGTACAAGTGTTTAAAGATCCTTCTGAGAAGAAGTTGGAATCCTTACTGAAATCCTCCTTCCTTTTGGCCGGCTCAATTATCCAACCTGCAGTAGCAGCAGTCGGTATGTGTCAGGTCGTCAGCCAACAGGTAAAGCAGGGGCTGAAGGAGCTGCCTTCAGAGCAGGCTAAAAATTGGGAGAATTTGCCTAAAGCCTTATGCTTCACAGTGGATGCCATGAGAGATTCTATCATACAGGCATCACGCCTTACACTCCAGCTGGTACAGATGCGCAGAGTACTTTGGCTTAAGCATTGGTCAGCGGAAGCCCCATGCAAAAAGTTGTTGGCAAGTTTCCCGTTCCATGGCGAACGCCTTTTTGGGGAAGATTTAGAAAGATATATCCAAAAGATATCAAGTGGTAAAACTACACTTTTACCTGAGAAAAAGAAAAGCAAGAGACCTTGTTTTAAACACACTCTCTCCCCAGCTCCCGGGAAATCTGACTCCAGGCAGTGGCGACGGCCTTTTCAGCCGCCCAAAAAAGCCAAAGAACAGGCTCAGAAGAACAAGAAGCCGTGGGGTTCAAGAGCTAATAAGCAAGCCCCCAAAACCTCTCATTGAAGGGGCGCCCCCGCTCGGCCGAGTGGGGGGAAGGCTTCGTCAGTTCTCAGCGACTTGGCGGACAGAAACCCAGGACAAATGGGTGGTATCCACAATATCCTCAGGGTACAGACTGGAATTTCGAGAGATCCCATCTTCTCAATTCCGAAGTTCAAGACTCTCCAAGGATCCACAAAAAAGAGGATCCTTCTTCAAAGGTTTGAATCACTTAATAGCTCAAGGTGTGGTTACAGAGGTACCCCAAAAGGAGCAAGGTTCAGGTTTTTACTCAAACCTCTTTGTGATTCCAAAACCGAACGGAGAAGTCAGACCCATCCTGGATCTAAAAAATCTAAACCAGTTTCTGAACGTTCGCCATTTTCGAATGGAAACGATTCGATCCGTGGTCGCTACTTTAAAAGGCGGAGAATTCATTGCGTCCATAGATATCAAAGACGCATATCTACACATACCAATCCTCCCCGCTCACCAAAGATTCCTAAGGTTTGCGGTAGAAGATCGCCACTTTCAATTTGTGGCCCTGCCATTTGGTGTAGCCACCGCGCCCAGAGTATTCACAAAGGTGCTAGCTCCTATGTTAGCAAACCTGAGAACACGGGGCATTGCGGTAACAGCCTATCTAGATGATCTACTATTAATAGATCAGTCAAAGGAGGGATTGGATCACGCTGTAGACACTACAGTAGGATACCTGGAGCATTTAGGATGGATTATAAACTTACAAAAATCCTCTCTCCAGGCCCAAAGAAGGATAGTGTACCTGGGCATGATCATAGATACAGCCCAAAACAGGGTATACCTGCCAGAGCCAAAGATACAGTCTCTGAAAGACCTGATCCACAAGGTCAAAGCAAACAAGAGGCCGTCTATTCGCCTTTGCATGAGACTATTGGGAAAGATGGTAGCCTCCTTCGAGGCGGTCCCTTACGCCCAGTTTCATTCGAGACTACTTCAAGGCAATATTTTAGCCTCCTGGAACAGAAAGAGCCAAGCTCTGGATATACCCATGCGCCTGTCCTCACAAGTACGCCACAGCTTCAATTGGTGGCTAGAAGCCAAGAATTTACGGAAGGGAAAGTGCTTCCTCCCAGCAGCCTGGAAGGTGGTGTCTACGGATGCCAGCCTATCGGGCTGGGGTGCAGTATTCGAGGAGGCTTCTACCCAGGGAACCTGGGCCAAGACTCAGGGGATCCTGCCCATCAACGTGCTAGAGATCCGTGCAGTATATCTAGCCCTCAAAACCTGGACATACAGGTTACAGGGCTACCCAGTTCGGGTTCAATCCGACAATGCTACGGCAGTAGCTTACATCAATCACCAAGGAGGCACCCACAGTCGGGCAGCCCAAAGAGAGGTGAACCGGATCTTGGCATGGGCAGAAGAGCATGTACCTTGCATCTCTGCAATCTTCATTCCAGGGATAGAAAACTGGCAAGCAGACTACCTGAGTCGTCAGCTGCTGCTACCAGGAGAGTGGTCTCTTCACCCAGAGATCTTTCAGGCCATATGTCTGAGATGGGGAAACCCAGATGTAGACCTGCTAGCTTCCAGGTTCAACAAGAAATTGGACAAATTTGTGTCCAGAACGAGAGATCCTCTAGCCTACGGGACAGACGCTCTAATAACTCCATGGAATCAGTTCTCACTGATCTATGCATTCCCTCCGATCCCTCTTCTACAAAGACTGCTTCGCAGGATCAAGGAGGAGGGAATACCAGTAATCCTAGTGGCCCCAAACTGGCCCAGGAGGCCTTGGTACGCCGAGATCGTAAAAATGGCGATAGGAAGGCCCTGGAAGCTTCCACTTCGACACGACCTGTTGTCACAGGGTCCAGTATTCCACCCTTCCTTACAAAGGCTAAATTTGACGGCCTGGCTGCTGAGACCCACATTTTGAAAAAGAGAGGGGTCTCTGGCCTGGCTCTTTCTACGCTCATTAATGCTAGAAAGCCAGCCTCCAGACTCATCTATCATAGAGTCTGGAAAGCATACGTTTCCTGGTGTGAATCCAGAAGTTGGAATCCTCTGAAATATGAAATAAGTAGGATTCTTGCTTTTTGCCAGTTAGGAGTGGATATGAAATTAGCCCTTAGCACCATCAAAGGGCAAATATCGGCTCTATCAGTCTTCTTTCAGAGACCATTGGCATCTCACTCCCTAGTTCGGACATTCATTCAGGGGGTACTGAGGATAAATCCTCCAGTCAGGTCTCCCTTGTGTCCATGGGATTTGAATTTGGTATTGTCAGTGTTGCAAAAGCAACCTTTTGAACCTATTCGCCATATTCCTTTAATTATATTAAGTAGGAAATTGGCCTTTCTGATTGCTATAGCTTCTGCTAGGAGAGTATCAGAGCTAGCAGCTCTTTCTTGTAAAGAGCCTTATCTAATTTGTCACAAGGACAAGATCGTACTACGACCCCATCCGGCTTTTCTGCCTAAGGGGGTGTCGGCTTTTCACTTGAATCAAGACATTGTTCTGCCTTCCTTTTTTCCAAACCCGCGGACGGCGGGGGAAAAATTATTACACTCTCTAGATCTAGTGAGAGCGGTAAGGGTGTATCTGCAAGCAACCGCTCAGATACGTAAAACAGATGTTTTGTTTATTTTACCAGATGGTCCCAAGAAGGGCCAAGCGGTATCAAAATCCACCATTTCCAGGTGGATTAGACAAGTAATTGTTCAAGCTTATGGTTTAAAGAACAGGACTCCTCCTTTTCCTGTTAAGGCGCACTCTACCAGGGCGATAAGTGCTTCATGGGCAGTGCACCACCAGGCTTCGATGGCTCAGATCTGTAAGGCTGCAACTTGGTCCTCAGTCCATACATTTTCCAAATTCTATCAAATAGATGTGAAAGGACATGAGGATTCCGCCTTTGGGCGAAGTGTGCTGCAGGCAGCAGTATAGGGCTTCTGGTCCGCAAGCGGTCGGTTTGATCTGTGTCTCCCCCCCTTCATATGAGCATTGCTCTGGGACGTCCCATTATGTAATGACTGGCTCTGTGTCCCGTGGTGTACGATAAAGAAAATAGGATTTTTATAACAGCTTACCTGTAAAATCCTTTTCTTGGAGTACATCACGGGACACAGAGGTCCCACCCTTCTTATGGGAACCTTACTGCTTTGCTACAAAACTGAGGTACTTCCCTGATGGGAGGGGTTATATGGAGGGGAACTGTCTTCCATTGGTTGTGCCAGTGTCCAATCACCGCTGGTGACCCTTAACCCATTATGTAATGACTAGCTCTGTGTCCCGTGGTGTACTCCAAGAAAAGGATTTTACAGGTAAGCTGTTATAAAAATCCTATTTTTCACTAATTCAGGTATTTCCAAATGAACAAATTTGTCGAAATTCGGAACGAAACAAATTGCACATGTCTAATCACTGATCACTGTATTATGCCGCGTACACACGACCGTTTTTAATGTCATTGAATAAAACGGCATTTTTCTCAACGTGATTCTTCTCAAGCCTGCCTTGCCTACACACTATCGTTGAAAAAAATGTTTGAGTAAAGCGCGGTGACGTACAACACGTACGACGGCACTATAAAGGGGAAGTTCCATTCGGGTGGCGCCACCCTTCATGTTAGTAAAGTTTTGTTGAGAGACGATTCGCGCTTTTCAGCCTCGTGCTTTTCAGTCCGTTACAGCGTGACGAATGTGCTATCTCCATTACGAACGCTAGTTTTACCAGAACGAGCGCTCCCGTCTCATAACTTGATTCTGAGCATGCGCTTTTTTTTTCACGTCGTTAAAGCCCACACACGGCCGTTTTTCATGACGAGAAAAACGACGATGTGAAAAACAACGAGAAAAATTAGAGCATGTTCCAATTTTTTCATGGCCGTTTTTCACGTCGTGAAAAATGCTCTGAAGCCCACACACGATCGTTTTTAATGACCATTTAAAAAAATTGCATTTTTCTTGTCATTAAAAACAGTCGTGTGTACGCGGCATTAGTGTCACTAGTGATGTAAGTGGCAGTTAGCCAGTTCCCACCCAGCGTTAGTTCAGATTGCCCATCGCAATATCCCGGTCCCATTAGAAGTCGCTGATCACCGGCATTACTAGTATATATATATATAAAAAATGAGAAAAATCCAATATATATACCATAGTTTTGCAGACGCTGTAACCTTCATGCCAACTAATTAATATACACTTATTGTCATTTTTTTATCTATTTTTTTATACCAAAGACATGTAGCAAAATACATTTTGGCATAAATTTATGAAGAAATTTTATTTTTCTATATTTTTTATTGGATATGTTTTATAGCAGAAAGTATTTATATATTAATTTATAAAATAAAAAAAAATGATCAAATACCACCAAAAGAAAGCTCTATTTGCGTGAAAAAAAAAAAATTATATAAGGGCCAGTTCACACCATAGAAACGCAATCCGGATTAGTTCCAGTTGCTTTTTTGATGCGTTTTTGACGCGTTCCAGTGCGTTTTTGTTACGTTTTTAACGCAGTCCAGTGCTTTTTTTCACCCCACTTTTTTATTAACCTTAGATAAGGACAAGTGTGTTCCAGTGCGTTTGTGGTGCATTTAGGCGCGTTTTACAGCGTTCCAGTACAGTCCAGTGCAGTTAAAATGCAGCATGTTCTACTTTTTTTTTTCTGGAATGCCCTGGAACTGCAAGCACTGGTGTAAACTATGCCATTGAAAACCATATAACCTTTTTTCCATGCATTTTTGATGCAGAAAAAAACGCACTGGACTGCAAGTTTTTTTTCTGCATCAAAAACGCATGGAAAATAGGTTATATGGTTTTCAATGGCATAGTTCTCACCAGTGCTTTCAGTTCCAGTGCGTTCCAGTTTCAAAAAAAAAAAAAGTAGAACATGCTGCATTTTACTGGACTGTACTGGAACGCTATAAGATGCATCAAAAACGCACTGGAACGCACCTAAATGCACCAAAAACGCACTGGAACGCACCTAAATGCACCAAAAACGCACTGGAACACACTTGTCCTTATCTAAGGTTAATAAAAAAAGTGTGGTGAAAAAAAGCACTGGACTGCATTAAAAACTTACCAAAAACGTGTCAAAAACGCGCATGCAAAAAAGCACCTGGAACGCATCCGGATTGCGTTTCTATGGTGTGAACTGGCCCTAAATGTAGTTTGTGTAACAGCGTTACATGACCATGCAATTGCCAGTTAAAGTAGCGCAGTGCTGAATAGCAAAAAATGGCCCGGTCAGGAAGGGGGGTAAATCTTCCGGAGCTGAGATGGTTAATTAGGGGGTAACATTTTACTTGCGTTTTTAATGAGGTTTTTTCGTCTCGTACACAGGCGGGTGTGGATATTCCGGAGGGTCCCCCTCCCGACAGATTCCATCAAGAAGAAGTAAGTGGATTTTATATGATAAAGGTGTTTAAATCTTTAAAGTTCAAGTGGCTGCAAAATTAGAAATATCTTGTCCTAATTATTTCATTCAGTTAAAGTAGATAAACCTGAACGGAATTTTAATTTATTTTACTAAAAGCTCCGAGTATCATTAAAGCTGCACTCCAGGCAGATATAAAAGACACAAATTATTGCAGCTTTATAGTCATTAATACATCATTGATTTTTTTTGTAAATCATGAATCTGATTTAGTGTAGTATCTTTACCGCAGGGCTAGAGTGTGAGAAGAAGAGACAGCACGAGGAGCCAATCAGAGCTCAATACTGTGATGCTTCCTTCTCCTTTCATGGTTTAATTTCAGGCTGGGGAGCGGGTCCAAGAAGACCTGGGCTCAGGGGAAGTGGGTTGAATGATGCTGGCTATCAGACTGAGGACATCTAGTAGCTCCAAAAAAGTACTGATGGGGGGGCAATCTCTGGATTCAAGCCGAATATTGCAGGAAAAGATGGTTTTCGTAATCGCTTCAGCCCCGGGGGATTTGGCTGCTCAATGACCAGAGCATTTTTTGCGATTCGGCACTGCGTCGCTTTAACTGACAATTGCGCGGTCGTGCGACGTTGTACCCAAACAAAATTGACGTCCTTTTTTTCCCACAAATAGAGCTTTCTTTTGGTGGTATTTGATCACCACTGCGGTTTTTATTTTTTGCGATATAAACAAAAAAAGAGCGACAATTTTGAAAAAAACACATTTTGTACTTTTTGCTATAATAAATCCCAATTTTTTCCTCAGTTTAGGCCGATACGTATTCTTCTACATATTTTTGGTAATAAAAATTGCAAAACACGTATATTAATTGTTTTGCGCAAAAGTTATAGCGTCTACAAAATAGGGGATAGATTTATAGCATTCTTATTAATTATTTTTTTTTTTACTAGTAATGGCGGCGATCAGTGATTTTTATTGGGACTGCGACATTGCGGTGGACACATCGGACAATTTTGACACATTTTTGAGACCATTGTCATTTATACAGCAATCAGTGCTATAAAAATGCACAGATTACTGTGTAAATGTCACTGGCAGGGAAGGGGTTAACCTCTATGGGGCGATCAAGGGGTTAATTGTGTTCCCTAGTGTGTGTTCTAACTGAAGGGGGAGGGGACTCACTATAGGAGATGACAGATCGTGGTTCCCAGCTTATAGGAACTCACGATCTGTCTCTCTTCGCCCCTCAGAACAGGGACGTGTGTGTTTACACACACGTCCCTGTTCTTCCTCTCGTGCCCGCGATCGCTTGTGGCCGGCGGTCATCGCGACCGTCGGTACCGAGCCGACCTGGCGCAGTATAATGACAGCGGCTGATCGGCAAGCGGTTAATCGCTTAAAGCTGAACTCCAGTATAAGCAAATATTAAATATAGTGGGTATAGAAAAGAATCACCCCCCCCCCCCCTTTAAAATAATCACAGTTTGTTGCTTTACAGCCTGAAATGAGGTAGACATGTGCACTGCCAAAAAATGTGTTTGTTTTCGTTTCATTCATTCTTTGTTTTTGTTTTGTAAATTTAAAAATTCTGAATTCATAAATTTGATATATCGAAAATTCAGAAATTTGAAAGTGAAATATTTAGAAAATTCGGAAATTCAGAAATTCGAAAATTAAACATTTAGAAAATTTGAAAATTCAGAAATTCGGAAATTTAAAATTTGAAAGTCCGAAAATTCAGAATATCCGAAAATAAGAAAGAAAATCCAAAAATAACTAACTAATAATAACTAACTATTAAATTATATGTATTGGAATTTCCTTTCAAATTTGGCTGTTAGTGAGGAATACAAATTTGTTTGAAGTTACGAATTATCCAAAATAACGAATGCCGCATCTAAACAAATGAAACGGAACAAATTAATAATAAATAATAATAATAATAATATTAAAAGGTAATTTGTTTAGATGCGGCATTCGTTATTTCGGATAATTCGTAACTTCAGACAAATTCGTATTCCTTACTAAGAGCCAAATTTGAAAGGAAATTCCAATACCTATAATTTAATAGGTTAGTAATAGTTAAGTTATTATTGGCTATTATTTCATATTTTTGGATTTTAAAATGAAAAATTTCTGAACTTTCGAATTTCCAAAATTTCGAATTTATGAATTTTCGAATATTCGAAAAAATTGGTTAAACGGGTTTTCATTAATTCGGATATTTCCGAATTAACGAATTTGTCGAAATTCGTTAAAAAACGAATTCGGAACAAACGAATTTCACATGTCTAAAATGAAAACAGCCACAGTTTTTGTTTTATCCAGCTGTATTTACTCACTTATAACATCCAAGTGAAAGATATAACACCAACATGTCGGGAAAAACAGAATCACTGAGTTGGAAAAAGGATCACCCCCTTGTGTCAGTATTTTGTTGAACCACCTTTTGCTTTCATTTCAGCCTTTCGGCCTCATGCCCACGGACATTATACAGCCGCTTTTAGGAGCGTTTTTCACAGCTTAAAAACGCCTCTCCATGTTAGCCTATGGCCTCATCCCCACCAAGGCGTTTGGGAGCTGTAAGTGGCATAGGCATTTTTAAGCTCCAAAAAAAAAAAAAACAGGACCAGCGCGTTCTGAGGCTCCAGCGCTATAGCTGTAAAAACGCCAGACGCAGTTAAAAGGTGGTAAATGCGAATTAACGAGGCTTAACGCTGTGTTAAGCCTCGTCCGGCATTTCTGTCTCTATTCAAAATCAATGGTTCTCTATGGGAGTCCATTGATTTAAATAGAAGTCGCACCAGAAGTCGGATCAAGGTGATCCGACTTGCGGTGCGACTTGTGTGCTGAGAATCTTGAAAGGGAACCCCGCCAAAATGTAAAAAAAATATTTGCGTGAGGTTCCCCCCCAAGATGATGCCAGACCCTTCGGTCTGGTATGGATCTTAAGGGGAACCCCCACACCAAAAAATGGCGTGGGGGGTCCCCCCAAGATGCATACCAGACCCGAGCACGCAGCACGCCACGTCAGGAAAGGGGGCCATACCATACCAGGCCACATGCCTTCAACATGGGGGGGTTGGTGCTTCGGGGCAGGGGGGGCCCTGCGCCCCCCACCCCACAGCACCTTGTCTCCATGTTGATGAGGACAAGGGCCCCTTCCCTTGCCTGGTGGTTGTCTGGGTCTGCAGGCTGGGACTTATCGGAATCTGGAAGCCCCTTTTAACAAGGGGGCCCCCAGCTCCCAGCCCTCCACCCTAGGTGAATGAGTATGGGGTACATTGTACCCCTACCCATTCACCTAAAAAAAAGTGTCAAAAATAAAACACACTACACAGGTTTTTAGTAGTTTATTAAGGCAGTTTTGGCTCTTCTCCCTCTTCTGGTGACATATTCTCCCTCTGCCGGTCCTTCTCCCCTCTCCGGTCCTTCTCCCCTCTCCAGTTCTTCTCGCCCCATCATGCCCCGGACATCACAAGGGGCATGGCCTCCAACTTACGTCATCATTTGGCCCCGTCCCATGCCAATATAAGTCATTAAGTTATTGCACACAACGGACCCAGCATTACACCAGGAGATCGTGTCGAGTCAACATCGGAAGAAGAACGGAGGGAGAAGACCCACCAAATGAGCGAGAAGATAGCGGAGAGAGAGGACAGCGCAGAGGGGAGAAGAACCACAGACGGGAGAAGATGTTGCCAGAAGAGGGAGAAGAGCCGGAGCTGCCTTAATAAAATACTTTTAAACCTGTGTAGTGTGTTTATTTTTGACACTTTTTTTTAGGTGAATGGGTAGGGGTCCAATGTTCCCCATACTCATTCACCTAGGGTGGATGGTCGGGATCTGGGGGCCCCCTTGTTAAAGGGGGCTTCCAGATTCCGATAAGTCCCCGCCCGCAGACCCCGACAACCACCGGGTTGTTGGGAAGAGGCACTTGTCCTCATCAACATGGGGACAAGGTGCTTTGGGGTGGGGGGCGCAGGGTCCCCCCCTGCCCCAAAGGACCAACCCCCCCCCATGTTGAGGGCATGTGGCCTGGTACGGTCCGGGGGGGAGGGGCGCTCGTTCGTCCCCCCCTTTCCTGACCTTCCGGGCTGTGTGCTCGGATAAGGGTATGGTATGGATCTTGTGGGGACCCCCACACCATTTTTTTGGCGTGGGGGTTCCCCTTAAGATCCATACCAGACTGAAGGGTCTGGTATCATCTTGGGGGGGAACCTCACGCAAAAATTTTTTTTTTACATTTTGGCAGCGTTACCTTTCAAGTTTCTCAGCACACAAGTCGCAATGCTAGTCAGATCATCTTGATCCGACTTCTGGTGCGACTTCTATTCAAATCAATGGACTCCCATAGGGAACCATTGATTTTGAATAGAGACAGAGAAATGCCTGAAAGCTGGCGTGGCTAAACGTGCATTGATGTCAATGCAAAACGCGGATAAAATTGCATTTTTAGCGCCGTTTTTTTCATGGCGTCTGTACTAGCTTTACAGCCCGTTTTTTTAAAACTTCCGTGTGTATGAGGCCTTAGTCTGCTGGGATTGGTCTCTACTAACTTTACACATCTAGACTTTGCAATATTTGCTCACTCTTCTTTGCAGAACTGCTCAAGTTTAATTACAGTTGATGGTGACCATTTGTGGACTGCAGTCTTCATGTCATTCCACAGATTTTCAATGGGGTTTGAGTCTGGGCTCTGACTAGGCCATGCAAGGACCTTCAACTTTTTTCTCCTTCAACCCACTGTGTGGTCATTGTTGATGTGTGTTTTGGGACATTGTCATGTTGGAAGGTAAACCTTCTTCCCTTTGACAACTTTCTAGTAGAGGGCAGCAGGTTTTCCTCCAGAATTTGATTATATTTTGCCCTGCCCATTTTTCCTTCTATCCTGACAAGTGCTCCAGTCCCTGCTGCAGAGAAACACCCCCAGAACAGGACATTACCCCCCATAACAGGATATTACCACCCCCCATAACAGGACATTACCCCCCCCCATAACAGGATATTACCACCCCCCATAACAGGATATTACTCCCCCATAACAGGATATTACCCACCCCCATAACAGGATATTACCCCCCTCCATAACAGGATATTACCCTCCCCCATAACAGGATATTACCCCTCCCCCATAACAGGATATTACCCCCCCTCATAACAGGATATTACCCCCCATAACAGGATATTACCCCCCATAACAGAATATTACCCCTCCCCATAACAGGGTATTACCACCCCCCATAACAGTATATTACCCCATAACAGGATATTACTCCCCCATAACAGGATATTACCCACCCCCATAACAGGATATTACCCCCCCCCATAACAGGATATTACCCTCCCCCATAACAGGATATTACCCCCCCCCCCCATAACAGGATATTACCCCCCCTCATAACAGGATATTACCCCCCATAACAGGATATTACCCCCCCATAACAGAATATTACCCCTCCCCATAACAGGGTATTACCACCCCCCATAACAGTATATTACCCCCCATAAGAGGATATTACCACCCCCCCCCTATAACAGGATATTACCACCTCCATGCTTTACAGTAGGGATGGTGTTATTTGGATGGTGAGCTGTATTGGATTTCCGCCAGAAATGTCGTTTGATGTTGAAGCCAAATAGTTGAATTTTAGTCTCATCTGTCCATAACACCTTTTTCCATTTGGCCTCAGAATCTTCAAGGTGCGTTTTGGCAAATCTCAGTGGTGACTCCATGTGGCCTTTCTTGGAGTGGCTTTTTTCTTGCACCCCTCCCCCCATACAAGCCACATTTGTGGAGAATTTGTGATACTGTTGTCAGATGCACACTATGACCACTCTTTGTCATCAATTCCTGCAACTTCTTCAGAATTGCTGGAGGCCTCTTGGTAGCTTCTCTGACCAGTTTCCTCCTGGCTCCTTTATCCAGTTTGAAGCGACATCCTGATCCAGGGAGGGTCTGTGTTCTACCAAATACCTTCCACTTCTTAACCACTTCAGCTCCGGGAGATTTTACACCCTTCCTGACCAGGCCATTGTTTGCTATACATCACTGGGTCGCTTTAACTGACAATTGCGCAGTCGTGCGACGCTGTACACAAATAAAATTCATATATTTTTACCCCACAAATAGAGATTTCTTTTGGTGGTATTTGATCACCTCTGCGGTTTTTATTTTTTGCGCTATAAACAAAAAAAAACGACAATTTCGAAAAAAAAAAACTATTTTTTTACATTCTGCTATAAAACATATCCAATGAAAAAAAAAATGTCTTCATCAATTTAGGCCAACATGTATTCTGCTACATATTTTTGGTAAAAAAAAAAATGTAAAGTGTATATTGATTGGCTTGCGCAAAGGTTATCCGTCTACAAACTATGGGATAGATTTATGGATTTTTTATTTGTTTTTACTAGTAATGGCGGCGATCAGCGATTTTTAGCGGGACTGCGACATTGCAGCGGACAAATCTGACACTAATGCTGCGTAAACACGATCGGAAATTCCGCCAGCAAAAGTCCAATGTGAGCTTTTGGTCGGAAATTCCGACCGTGCGTATGCTCCATCGGACTTTTGCTGTCGAAATTTCCGCCAGCAAAATTTTAAGAGCAGGTTCTCTATTTTACCGACGGAAAAAGTTCCTATCGGAAATTCCCAATCGTCTGTATGCAATTCCAACGCGCAAAATTCCTACGCATGCTCAGAAACAAATTTGACGCATGCTCGGAAGCATTGAACTTCATTTTCTCGGCTCGTCGTAGTGTTGTACGTCACCGCGTTCTTGACAGTCGAAATTTCAGAGAACTTTTGTGTGACCGTGTGTATGCTTGCCAAGCTTGAGCGGAATTCCGTCGGAAAAACCATCCATGGTTTTTCCGACGGAAATTCCGATCGTGTGTACAGGGCATTAGTGACAATTTTTGGGGACCAGTGACACCAATACAGTGATCACTGTATAAATGAAACTGGCAGGGAAGCGGTTAAAACCAGGGGCGATCAAAGAGTTAAGTGTGCTCCTAGGGAATGTTTTCTAACTCTGTGGGGGATGGACTGACTGGAGGAAGACAGAGATCTGTGTTCCTGATTAGCAGGAACACAAGATCTCTCTCTTCCTCTGTGACAGAACGACGGTCCGCCTTGTTTACAAAGGCAGACCGCCATTCTGCCGTGCCAGCGAATGATTACAGGTGGCCGGCGGCCACCGGACCCGCTGATTGGCTCCCGTTGTGTCAAATCACAGCGGTAGCATGGCGTGCGCATGCGCCCCAGAGCCTAAAAGAGAAATTATGCACAGGTACGTGATTTTGCGCTTAAGGGCCGCCCTGCCGCAGTATATGTACGTGGCTGGTCCTAGACTTCATTGTGCTTCAAGACAACTGATAAAGCCTCTGAATTTTTTCTATCCATCTCCTGACTTGTGTCTGTCCACAACGTAACCCCGGAGATCCCTTGCCACCTATAGTTGTTTGTTTTGCTTCAGTTCACTACCAGGGACTGACATGCTCCAGGAAAGCGCTTTTCATGCTGAGTTAAATAAAATGACCACAGCTGAAAGCCAAATGGCTTTGTGTGCCATTGAGAAGGTGGTTCTACACCTGACTGCGTTTACAAGTATTTTTAGAAAGGGGGTGATCCTTTTTCCAACTCGGTAATTATGTTTTTGATTTTTTTTTTCCTTTTTTTCTGACATGTTGATGTTATATCTTTCACTTTCACAAAAACTGTGTCTGTCTTTATTTCAGGCTGCAAAGCAACAAAATGTGATTATTTTAAAGGGGTGGGGGGGGGATTATTTTCTATACTCACTGTAAATCCATTCATCGTGTGTTTTCTTCTTGAATCTCGATGTGTTTTGTGTATTTCTTGCAGATCTGTGCAGCAATCCAATGTGAGAATTTACCTCTAATAAAGATGGGGGATGTTGATGGGGAAATACCCATAATGCTATTGTGTTCTACCACCAGGGAGCCGTCCCCACTGGCAGAATACAATGATCACTGTTGGCGGCCATAGCTGCCGGCAGTGATCAGTCAAAAAAAAAAAAAAAACTGACGTTGTACTGAAGATGATCGATGGATCGATTTCAGTACATCCAGCCTGCAGATAGACGGATCAAAATTCAGCCGATTCCTGCATCTATGGCCAGTTTTTGTCAGTGGCTCTCAACTAGACATGTGCAATTCGTTTAGTCCCAAATTTGTTTTTTTAACGAATTTGGGCAATTTCGTTAATTCGGAATATACAGAAATTCGAAAATTCAAAAATTAGAAATTTCGGCAATTCGAAAATTTCGGAAATCCAAAAATAAGAATGAAAATCCCAAAATCTGAAAATAAGAACAAAAATCAGAAAATTCAAAAACGTGAAAATCTGAAATAATAACTAACAAATAATAACTTACCGTATATACTCGAGTATAAGCCGAGTTTTTCAGCACTTTTTTTTGTGCTGAAAATGCCCCCCTCGGCTTATACTCGAGTCAACTTTTTGCACCTGATCTCCCGGGCTTTGGGGACCCCTGGACCCCAAACTTGGCCCATATGTAGCCCCACTCTTCCTCTATAAGTATGCAAAGTATGTTGTCCGGGGGACCTTTGACCGGGGAGCACCGATTTTTCAAAGCCGGGCACCCCTTCCATAGACTCCCATGTTAAATGGTAATTTCTCTGGTGAATTTGAGGACCCAGTACTGGCCAGTAGACTTGTGCACAACGGAAAAATTTGTTCCGTTTCGGTTCGTTTCTTTCCGGTCCTGTTGATTCGTAATCATTCGTAATTTTGCTAGACGGGATTTTTCGTGTTCGGACTCATTCGTATTTTTGCAAGCGACATTTTTCGTTGAATTTTTTGTTGCTTTATAATTCGTACTTTCGGTAGAGTACGTTGTTTTTCGTTGATTCTGGACACAACTCCTACTTTCGTAACTTTTTTTGGGTTCGTTGATTCGTAATTTTCCGTGTCTCTCTCACAACGACGCTGCCTATTATGCCTAATGTGCTTCGAATGGATTTGTACTTTTCTAAATACATAGCGGTTATTTGTAACGATTCGAAATCTCGTATTTTACTTTCGTTTTTTACATGCGGCTATAGGCTCCGCCCCTGTACACCATTTTGAGAGGGTTCAGCACGGTGAGGGAGAAGCAGAGAGCAGAGCAGAGTGAGTGTTATTGTGCTTCGAATGGATTCGAAATCTCGTATTTTACTTTCGTTTTTTCATGCGGCTATAGCCTCCGCCCCTTTACACCATTTTGAGAGGGAGTTCAGCATGGTGAGGGAGAAGCAGAGAGCAGAGTGAGTGTTATTGTGCTTCGAATGGATTCGTACATTCGTAACTTTTTTCATAACGAATTATGCCGAAGACCTTCGGGCATTCGCTATTTTGCGGTATAATTTATTTCGGATTCGGTTTTATTCGTAATTGCTCTGTTCGGAAATTCGAATGCTTCCGAATGTCCGAAAGTTGCTAAATTCGGACGAATTTCGATTCGTTACGAAACGAATTGCACAAGCCTACTGGCCAGTCATAGGTCCCTTGGACCCAAAACTTGGCACACATGTAGCCCCATTTCTTCTCTACAAGTGTGCAACGTTTGTTGTTTGGGGGACCTATGGCCGGGGAGCACCGATTTTTCAAAGCCGGCACCCCTTCCATAGACTCCAATGTTAAACGTCAGTCTAGTCATGGACACAGTGAGGCATGGGCACAGTGAGGCATGTACATGGACACAGTGAGGCATGGGCACAGTGAGGCATGTACATGGACACAGTGAGGCATGGGCACAGTGAGGCATGGGCACAGTAAGGCATGCACATGGGCACAGTGAGGCATGCAGATGGACACCCTAGGCTTATACTCAAGTCAATACGTTTTCCCCGTTTTTTTGTGGTAAAATTAGGTGCCTCGGCTTATATTCGGGTCGGCTTATACTCGAGTATATACAGTAACTAAATTATAGGTATTGGAATTTCCTTTCAAATTTGGCTGTTAGTGAACGTAATGAATCCGAATTTATCCGAAGTTACGAATTGTACTTAATAACAAATGGCATATCTAAACGAATGGAACATAACAAATTAATAATAATAAATAACAATAATAATGATAAAAACGTATTATTATTCTTTATTATTATTTAGTTTTGTTCCATTTGTTTAGATGCAGCATTCATTATTTCCGATAATTCGTAACTTCAGATGAATTCGTATTCGTTACGTTCACCAACAGCCAAATTTGAAAGGAAATTCCAATACCTATAATTTAATAGTTATTATTTAGAATTTTAGGATTTTCGTTCTTTCTAATTTTCGGATTTTAGAATTTCCGAATTTTCTAATTTCCGGAAACAAAAAACGAATGAAACGAAAACAAACTAATTTTTCGGCAGTGCACATGTCTACTCTCTCCCTTTTTGGCCAACATACTCCTTCAGCCTCGAACACACGGCCGAGATTCTCGTCAGGAAAAAAACGTAGTTTTTCCTGACGAGAATCTTGACAAGAATCTTGTCCCGGCTGAGTGTACACACGTACGATTCAAAAGAACCGCCGTTCTTTTGAATGGCACGAACGCGGTGACGTCATCGACTACGACGAGCCTGCGCTCGTCACATTCGATGCTGTTGCCGCCATCTTGCTACACCCTATGCCTATGCCTAGGAAGCTACCGCGCATGAGTCAAAGTCATTTCCAGCATGCGCGGGTTTCCACGGCGACAGGTAAGTGTACACACGCTCGGGTTTCTCGTCGAGAAACAGGTCGACGAGATTCTCGACGAGAAAAAAGACCGCAGGTCGTCTTTTTTCTCTTCGTGGAATCTGGCCAGTTTTCTTGACGAGAAAACTGAAACCCGCGTACACACAGCCGGTTTTCTCGGCAAGAAAGCTCTCCCGGCAGTTTTCTTGTCGTTTTTTGCCGAGAAAAACGGTCGTGTGTACGAGGCCTTCGTCTCTGAGCTTAGCCCCTCTCTAAGAATTTGGAAGCTCAAAATCTATTTTAAAATGTAGTTTCCCTTCCTTTTTTTTTTTTCCTATTCAGCCGCTGAATCAATCCATACGGATGTGCTGAACATCGGCTTTTCCAGCTTTTTAAAGTTAATGAGGAACCTGCGGCTGTGTGCTTCCTGCGGTTTTGCTGTAATTTGGTGTCAGAGGTGACAGCTGACAGCGAGCGTCTGCAGCATCAGATCTCTTCCTCCTTCTAGTTGGGTGTCATGATATTTGGCAAATCCACATTCACACTTGTATGTTGTCACAAATGGTAGGAAGCTTACAGACAGCTTTATGTGAAACGCTCAGCAAAGATTCTAACAGACGAGTCCGGAACCAAGACATAGGAAGAGTATTGAACCCGATATATTAATGAGCTCTTCTTCTGTTGTTAAAGCTGAAGTTTAACCACTTGCCTGCTGAAATCGCATCGCATTCTCACCAAAATGGTGTAGGACCCTTTTCTTGGTCCGCACTGGAATCGGATTGCATGGGTGTTTACATTGACAGCCTCCCCGCAGCAGTTCGCAGATCTTAGTGTGAACCAGTCAGCGATTCAGGTGCGATGCGGGAACCGGCACTGAATTGCAAAGTTTCCCCATCGCACCAGTGTGAACCGGGATTTAACCGATTGCCGACCAGCCACAGTCATTATACGGCGGCAGGACGGCTCGTTCCCGCGGACCATTGTAGCTATACGTCGGTCCCTTTAAGCGGGTTAGCGGGCGCGCCGCCTGAGGCACCCGCACCCACTGCACAGCAGGGGTGTCGATGCTCGTGACCGGCGGTCGCGATGATCGCCAGCCACGAGCGATCGTGGGCACGAGAGGCAGAACAGGTACGTGTGTGTGTGTGTGTGTGTGTGTAAACACACACATGCCTGTTCTGTGAGGAGAGGAGAGACAGATCGTAAGTTCCTACAAGCTGGGAACCACGATCTGTCATCTCCTATAGTGAGTCCCCTCCCACCACAGTTAGAACACACACTAGGGAACACAGTTAACCCCTTGATCGCCCCCTAGTGTTAACCCCTTCCCTGCCAATGACCTTTACACAGTAATCAGTGCATTTTTATAGCACTAATCGCTGAATAGATGCCAATGGTCCCAAAAATGTGTCAAAAGTGTCCGATATGTCCACCACAATGTCGCAGTCCCGATTAAAATCGCAGATCGCCGCCATTACTAGTAAAAAATTATAATAAAAATGCCATAAATCTATCCTCTATTTTGTAGAAACTATAACTTTTGCGCAAACCAATCAATATACGCTTATTGCGATTTTTATTACCAAAAATATGTAGAAGAATACGTATCGGCCTAAACTGAGGAAAAAAATTGCTTTTTAAAAAAAAAAAATCGTGGATATTTATTTTAGCAAAAAGTACAAAATATAGTTTTTTTTCAAAATTTTGCTATTTCTTTGTTTATAGCGCAAAAAATAAAAACCGCAGAGGTGATCAAATACCACCAAAAGAAAGCTCTATTTGTGGGAAAAAAAGGACGTCAATTTTGTTTGGGTGCAACGTCACACGACCGCGCAATTGTCAGTTAAAGCGACACAGTGCCGAATCACAAAAAATGCTCCGATCATTGAGCAGCCAAATCTTCCGGAGCTGAAGTGGTTAAGGAGATTGTACAGACAGAGATCTTACAACCAGATTGCGCTACCCATTAATAATAATCCCACTTTTCGCTCATTATTTTTGTCGATTTTTGCTACAATTTATATAAAATAACGATTTCCGGGAGAGCCGCAGTCTGGTACACGCTGCTTATCTGTGAATTCAGAGTCGGCAATTTCTCTAGCACAGCACATAACACGTATTAGGCATTTCATTGTCAGAGAAGTGTTTCATTAGATAAAACGCGGGCGGAAACGAGACGTAATTCACGTATTGCGCTCCTTTGATAAATAGGAGGTGTAAAACGTTTCATGTTGCCCGAATCATTTCCTATTGAAATTAATTTGATTTGGCTATCAGTGTATAGGCGGCAAGGGAGGCAGTCAGGCGACATTAAATGGAATGACATGAGAATATATTTACATAATACACATACAAAAGGACCTCATCCAATTTCACGCAGAGCTGTAGCCACTGATTGGTGCGTTGGCTTCTTGATTTAGAGGGATGCGGCGTTCGGAAAGGAACAACCTGTTTTTTTAAGCAGATATGGAGCTGATTTTCTTAATAAATTATACAAGAGAAGGGACGTGCGAACATTCACTGCCATGTGCGATTGGGAGCCAGCATCCTGGATAGTCGATGTTCCATGCGTACTATGGTGTGCTGCCTCCACATTTTAGAATATGCCCCTTCGTAGGCTAGGTTCATATACTATATTACCAAAAGTATTGAGACGCCTGCCTTTACACGCACATGAACTATAATGGAATCCCAGTCTTAGTCCGTAGGGTTCAATATTGAGTTGGCCCACCCTTTGCAGCTATAACAGCTTCAACTCTTCTGGGAAGGCTGTCCACAAGGTTTAGGAGTGAAGCCCTGTACACACGGGTGGGAATCCCGTCGGAAAAAAAAAATTGGTTTTCTCGATGGGATTCCTGGCAAGCTTGTCTTGCCAAGCTATGTGTACTGACGGCCATTCAAAAGAACCGCCATTCTTTTGAATGGCAAGAACGCTGTGACGTCATCGACTACGACGAGCCGGCGCTCGTCACATTCGATGCCGTCGCCGCCATCTTGCTACACCCCACACTAACCTTGTATGCTACCGCGCATGCGTCGAAGTCTTATCGAGCATGCACGGGTTTACCTCGGACAGGTAAGCATACAGACGACCAGTTTTCTCGGCAGGAAAACTATGCCTAGAATCCAGACGAGAAAAAGAGAGCAGGTTCTCTATTTTTCTCGTCGAGATTCCAGGCAGTTTTCCCGACGAGAAACCATACATACGAACGGTTTTCTCTGCAAAAAGCTCTCCCAGCAGTTTTCTTGCCGAGAAAACCGGTTGTGTGTACGAGGCTTGTGTCTATGGAAATGTTTGGCCATTCTTCCAGAAGAGCATTTGAGGTCAGGTACTGATGTTGGGCAAGAAGGCCTGGCTCGCAGTCTCCGCTCAAATTCATCCAAAAGGTGTTCTATCGGGTTGAGATCAGGATTCTGTGCAGGCCAGTCAAGTTCCTCCACCTCAAACTCCCTCATCCCTGTCTTTATGGACCTTGCTTTGTGCACTGGTCCAAATCATTTGGTGGAGGAGGGATTATGGTGTGGGGTCGTTTTTCAGGGGTTGGGCTTGGCCCCTTAGTTCCAGTGAAGGGAACGCTTAAGGAATCAGCATACCAAGAAATTTTGAACAATTTCATGCTCCCAACTTTGTGGGAACAGTTTGGTGATGGCCCCTTCCTGTTCCAACGTGACGGCACACCAGTGCACAAAGCAAGGTCCATAAAAAAGATGGATAAGCGAGTTTGGGGTGGAGGAACTTGAGTGGCCTCGCTGAGAGGCTGATCCAGGTGCAAGGCCAGGCATGTGGGCGGATCCCGACTCTATTGTCACGATCTTGCCCGAGCCTGGACCGGCTCTGTGATATCTGAAGCCCGCTTCTTCTATTCTAATGCCTCGTACACATGACCGGTTTTCCTGAAGTTTTTCCCGATGTGATTCCTCTCAAGCCTGCTTTGCATACACACGTTCATTAAAAAAAACGCTCGACCAAATTGTGGTGACGTCCAACACGTACGACAGCACTATAAAGGGGAAGTTCCATTCAAATGGCGCCACCCTTTGGGCTGCTTTTGCTGATCCTCGTGTTAGTAAAAGTTTGGTGAGAGACGATTCGCGCTTTTCAGTCCGTTACAGCGTGACGAATGTGATATCTCCATTACGAACGCTAGTTTTACCAGAAGGAGCGCCCCCGTCTCATACTTGATTCTGAGCATGTGCGTTCCCCCCCCCCCCCCCCCGGAAAAGCATACACACGGCCGGTGTTCGCGACGAGAAAAAGACTGACGGGAAACACGACGGGAAAAAATAGAGCAGGTTCTAAATTTTTTGCGGGCAGTTTTCTCGTCGGGAAAACTGCTATGGAGCCTACACACGACCGGTTTTCCCGAGAATCCCGACCAATCTAAAAAATGGCAGTTTTCTTGTCGGGAAAACCGGTCGTGTGTATGAGGCATTAGAGCCAAACTCCAAGAAAATATTAAACAATTCTTGCAGTAGGGCACAGCAAGTGTTAATTGCTCATTTGGTCTAGTGGAGAGGAGACCTGATCCTCCTCTCCCTTGGCAGAAAGCGCTCCCCCACACTCCAGTGGTGGACTGTCCCTCGGCATCATCACATCCAGTGCAGGACTAGGGACCCTGCACTAGTCTTAATGATGTCAGAACCCTAGACCGGTGGAGCGTGGAGGAGCAGAGGCTGAGGGGACCAGTTTTAGTGGGGAGGAGCGGAGGATTGGGTAAGTAAATCTTCTTTAATTATCCCCCTAGACCTAAATGAGCAATTAACACTTGTTCTGACCTCAACCCGATAGAACACCTTTGGGATGAATTAGAGTGGACTCTGTGCAGGCCAGTCAAGTTCCTACACCCCAAACTCTCCCATCCATGTCTTTATGGACCTTGCTTTGTGCACTGGTGCGCAGTCATGTTGGAACAGGAAGGGGTCATCCCCAAACTGTTCCCAAAATGTTGGGAGCATGAAATTGTCCTAAATGTCTTGATATGCTGACGCCTTAAAGGGGTTGTAAAGGTTCGTTTTTTATTTTCTAAATAGGTTCCTTTAAGCCAGTGCATTGTGGGTTCACTTACTTTTTCCTTCGATTTCCCTTCTAAATTTTTTTTTTCTTTGTCTGAATTTCTCACTTCCTGTTTCTCCTCACTGAACTTCACACCATCATCCGAGTGGTGTTTAGTCAGCCAGAACAGCTTACTGAGGAGGAACAGGAAGTGAGAAATTCAGACAAAGAAAACAAAGAAAAAAAAACATTTAGAAGGGAAATCGAAGGAAAAGGTAAGTGAACCAACAATGCACAAGCTTAAAGGAACCTATTTAGAAAATAAAAAACAAACCTTTACAACCCCTTTAAGACTTCCCTTCACTGGAACTAAGTGGCCAAACCCAACCCCTGAAAAATAACCCCACACCATAATCCCCCCTCCACCAAATGATTTGGACCAGTGCACAAAGCAAGTTTGTGGTGGAGGAACTTGACTGGGCTGCACAGAGTCCTGACCTCAACCTGATAGAACACCTTTGGGATGAATTATAACGGAGACTGCGAGCCAGGCCTTCTTTTACAACATCAGTGCATAACCTCAAAGGTGCTTTTGGAAGAATGGTCAAACATTTCCATAGACACACTCCTAAACCTTGTGGACGGCCTTCCCAGAAGAGTTGAAGCTGTTATAGCTCCGAAGGGTGGGCCAACTCAATGTTGAACCCTACAGACTAAGACTGGGATGCCATTAAAGTTCATGTGCGTTTACAGGCAGGCGTCCCAATACTTTTGGTAATATTGTGTATCTATGTGTGTTGGGAATACAAGCAAAATCGCATGTTTTCCAGACAAACAGGAATATTTGTGCCATTTAGCAGGCGCCTGGCGGTGTTAATGGCACCACCACATCTGCGTGCGAGAATGCGCATGCCAAACCACATGGTGCTGCAGCATTTTCGTCAGAGTTAGGGGCATCTTTTCCATGTTTCTCGAGCATAGTGCAGCCCATTAAAATAAATGAGCTGCCCTACACGAAACGCGTTGGAATGCTCCTGTGCTATTATCACCATATGGCCATAGTAGGTCAATAATATCACTGCCATCCCCACTCCTTATGTGCAGCTGTGATGCGGGGATGCCGGTGACATTATTGACCTAATATGGCCACAGGACCGTATTTGGACAATACTGTTGAACAAATATCACCATGTGGCCATACATAGGGTGGTCTGCATGCCAACACATCCTACCTAGGAACACCTACTCCTCCAGACTGACACCCGCCCATCAAGACATTTGCATAACTCCAACCAAGAGCCAGCCCACTACTTACATCAGGTCTGAGGGCTCTTGAGAGGAGTACAGAGTCAGGGTGCTGTGATGTTTACAGGAAGCTATTGTGGTAGTGTGGTACCCCACCATTGTAGTGACCCAGAATTCTCAACTGAACGGGTTGAGGGGATCCAGGGAGCTTATAATGTACAGAGGAAACTGGCGTTTCAGTTTCCTCGTTATTTAATAAAATCCACTTTGGGACCTGGAGCCCGGGGATTTCTTAGAGATCCGGGTGGGATGAAATCCCCAGTCCTGGGTCCAGATTTTGATATTTACCAGCACACTGACTGGTCAGGTGTGTGCTGGCCTATTTGTAGACACCTGACCATGGTTCTGGGCTCCACCCTCCCGAGGAGACCAGGCTTGCAAGGGAGAACCCAGAGTGTGCAGGTGTCCACTGAAGTAGCTAGAGAAGCTGAAGTAGCTAGAGAAGCTAGAGAGTGCAGGCTGCACTGTGAAAGCCAGAGACCTGAGTCTGAGGTTGCTGACAGGAGTCAGGAGGGCTCCATGCGGGAGCCTGAGCAGTGGTGCTGCTGCTGAAGAGAGCCAGGCGGCTCGGTATTTTCATTTGCACTTTTGCATGTGTGAGCCAGGAGGCTGAACATACAACCGTTTAATGTTGATGGTGAAAACCCCCTGTGAGGGAAACCACATTTGTTTTCATTTCTGGAACTTTGTTTGATTTTCTTTAATAAAAGTGGGCCAACAAGCCCTCAAAAGGAAACATTTGTGTGGGACTGTTCTCGCTAGCGGGTGCTTGATTTGAGCTAACAACCCCCCAACATTACACTATGTACAGCACCCTGCCTGCTCCTCCCACCATCCACGATCTGCCTGCATTGCATAGAGACCTGAATCACCTGCTGATGGTGTCCCAGAGTGGGAGGTTGTAGTTCTGGTGTCCACCAGCAGGTGTCTCCCAGCAGCCAGCAGTTTCTTGTAATCAGTCTCCACCTGGATCTGGTTGCTGGGAGGGTATTTAGGCTCTCCTCTGCTAGGACTTTTTGTGTCATGCTTTCCTTTGCTGTGCTGCTTCCCATTTATCCTGATTTTGCTCTTGCCCTGCATTCTGCACCCTGCATTGCATAGAGCAGTGTTTCTCAACTCCAGTCCTCAAGGCGCCCCAACAGCTCATGTTTTCAGGATTTCCCTCAGATGAAACTCTTGTGGTAATTACTAAGGCAGTGAAACTGATCAAATCACCTGTGCAAAATAATGGAAAGCCTGAAAACGTGACCTGTTGGGGCTCCTTGAAGACTGGAGTTGAGAATCACTGGCATAGAGTAGCATACAGAGCTAGTGATGACATCATTGGGTCTAAAATATGATATGTATTGAAAATGTCATTAGTGTGTTGATGAGGAAAGAAGAAGGAACCACTGAAGGCAAATTATAAGCAGCTTTATTGTACAACTCATGACAGTAGGGATACAGTGCCTTGAAAAAGTATTCACACCTTCTTGAAATTTTCCACATTTTGTCATGGTGCAACCAAAAATGTAAATGCATTTTATTGGGATTTTATGTGAGAGACCAACACAAAGTGGCACATAATTGTGAAGTGGAAGGAAAATGATAAATGTTTTTCAAAATCTTTTACAAATAAATATGTGAAAAGTGTGGCGTGGATTTGTATTCAGCCCCCTTTACTCTGATACCACTAACTAAATTCTAGTGGAACCAATTTCCTTCAGAAGTCACTTAATGAGTCCACATGTGGGAAAAGTAATCTCAATATAAATACAGCTGTTCTGTGAAGCCCTCAGAGTTTTTTTTAGAGAATCTTAGTGAACAAACAGCATCATGAAGGCCAAGGAACACACCAGACAGGTCAGGGATAAAAATGTGTATAAAACAGGGTTAGGTAATAAAAAAATATCCCAAGCTTTGAACATCTCACAGAGCTCTGTTCAATCCATCATCGGAAAATGGAAAGAGTATGGCACAACTGCAAACCTACCAAGACATGGCCGTCCACCTAAACTGACCAGGCCGGGCAAGGAGAGCATTCATCAGAGAAGCAGCCAAGAGGCCCATGGTAACTCTGGAGGAGCTGCAGAGATCCACAGCTCAGGTGGGAGAATCTGTCCACAGGACAACTATCAGTCGTGCTTCTCCACAAATCTGCCCTTTATGGAAGAGTGACAAGAAGAAAGACATTATTGAAAGAAAGTCATAAGAAGTCCCATTTGCATTTTGTGAGAAGCCATGTGGGGGACACAGCAAACATGTGGGGGACACAGCAGACATGTGGGGGACACAGCAAACATGTGGAAGAAGGTGCTCTGGTCAGATGAGACCAAAATTGAACTTTTTGTCCTAAAAGCAAAATGCTATGTGTGGCAGAAAACTAACACTGCACATCACCCTGAACACACCGTCCCCACCGTGAAACATGGTGGTGGCAGCATCATGTTGTGGAGATGCTTTTTTTTCAGCAGGGACAGGGAAGCTGGTCAGAGTTGATAGGAAGATGGATGGAGCCAAATACAGGGCAATCTTAGAAGAAAACCTGTTATGCCCCGTACACACGATCGGTTTTACCGATGAAAACAGTCTGATGGACTTTTCTCATCGGACAAACCGATTGTGTATGGGCCCCATCTGTCTTTTTTCCATCGGTGAGAAAAAATAGAAGATGTTTTAAATTTATCCGATGGGGAAAAAAAAACTATAGCAAATTCCGATCATCTGTGTGGAACTCCATCGGACAAAAAACCCACACATGCTCAGAATCAAGTCGACGCATGCTCAGAAGCATTGAACTTAATTTTTCTCGGCTCATCAGAGTGTTTTACGTCACGGCGTTTGGGACGGTCGGATTTTTGACTGATGGTGTGTAGGCAAGACTGATGGAAGTCAGCTTCATCAGATTTCCGATGGAAAAAATCCATCGGATTAGAATCCATAGGAAATCCAATCGTGTGTACAGGGCTTTAGAGTCTGCAAAAGACTTGAGACTGGGGCAGAGGTTCACCTTCCAGCAGGACAACGACCCTAAACATACAGCCAGAGCTACAATGGAATGGTTTAGATCAAAGCATATTTATGTGTTAGAAAGGCCCAGTCACAGTCCAGACCTAAATCCAATTGAAAATCTGTGGCAAGACTTGAAAATTGCTGATCACAGACGCTCTCCATCCAATCTGACAGAGCTTGAGATATTTTGCAAAGAAGAATGGGCAAAAATGTCCCTCTCTAGATATGCAAAGCTGGTAGAGACATCCCCAAAAAGACTTACAGCTGTAATTGCAGTGAAAGGGGGTTCTACAAAGTATTGACTCCGGGGGGCACCATACAAATGTACCCCCCACACTTATCACATATTTATTTGTAAAATATTTTTGGAAAACCATTTATCATTTTCCTTCCACTTCACAATTATGTGCCACTTTGTGTTGGTCTATCACATAAAATCCCAATAAAATTAATTTATGTTTTTGGTTGTAACATGACAAAATGTGGAACATTTCAAGGGGTATGAATACTTTTTCAAGGCACTCTGTGTTCTCTTTTTACTCTTCTTCATCCCAACTCCAATGACATTTGTGAGGTTCTGTTTTCTCGCTCCTGTCACTGTCTGTACAGCTCCCTGCCGTGTCCCCATGGTGCCGCGCTATTCTACTCTCACACCCTCATTTTTCTAGTGCAGATCACACGGTAAGAGTTGACACTTCATTTAATAGTCATGGACAACACAGTACAAACCACATCCGCCGAGCCCTTCTTTACTGGAGCAAAGACGACGTCACTCTGAGTTCTGGTGTGCTGTGCTTAGGAAATGCAACCTAAGCCCTGGTTCACATCGATGCCATTTGGCATGATACTTGACATGTCAAATTGCATGCCAAATCGGCGGCTATTGCCCGCAATGAAACCGTCCGAATCGGTGCGGCGCCGACTTTGCAGTACCGCTCCAATTCCCAAAAGTAGTTTCTGCATTACTTTTGGCAATTTCAATAGACATCTGTGCAGGAAACCGCACAGATGTCTCTGAAATCATCGGACTAACATGTGGGAATGAAATCGATTTCAAGCAATAATTTCAATCACGCAGCAGCAGTGTGAACCTGGGATAAAGGGTACCTGTGCCCTTTCGACTGATCCGAATTTGAATCGTTCCGAAAGTTTGGAATTGGTTAGAAAACGAATAAACTAACCAAAATTAAACTAATTGCAGCTAGATTCGTTATTATTTAATTCGGAGATTCGGATGTAATAACTAAAAATTTGCCCGAATTTACATTCGGACCAAAACAAATTGCACATGTCTACCAGTCCCCCTGCACAAGGAGAGAGCACAGAGTTGTGGGAGGGGCCAAACAGGCCCCACCCACTGCAGAAAACTACAGGAGGGGCGGAGACAAGACCAGTCATCCTGCACAAGGAGAGAGCGCAGAGTTGTGGGAGGGGCCCAACCGGCTCCACCCACTTCAGAAAACTACAGGAGGGGGCGGAGACAAGACCAGTCATCCTGCACAAGGAGAGAGAGCAGCAGTCAGCGGTCTTTATTACAGGAAGTCTCACACTGAATTACTGCACAGATCTGGAAGAAATACACAAAGCTCACCGAGATTCCAGGAGCAACACACCCTCACTTGCATCTCTAGCTGGTTTTAATATGATGTAAATCCTTCTCAAAGGTCACAACAAACTGCGGTTTTAGTTATTTTATAACAGCTTGGAAACCCCGGCTGTATGTTTGCATTATAGGACTTGCAGGCTGCCAAGGTCTGCTCTCATAGTAAAACACAGTGTTGGTGCTAAAAACTATTTTTTGTAAAATTTTCCACAATACTCATAGATACAGAGATGAGCGGAGCTTGTTTTGAAGTTTTAACTACTTGTTCAGTATATGTAAATACTTTAGTGTGCATGATCTGGGCACAGGTTTACTTTAACCCTTTTGCTGCCAGATCCATTTTTGTTTTTTGTTTTTTTTGCACACGTTTAAAAAAATCATTTTAGGTCTGAAGATTACTTAAAACCCCCAAATTTTTATATATTTCCTGAAAGCAACCCTAGAGAATAAAATAGTGGTAGTTCCAATTTTTTTCGTTTTGCTTTGTCAGGAAAGAAAATCCATCACATCCCCGCTGTCAGAGCGGAGCTCTGCCTTGGTTACATAGGCAGAGCTCTGTCCAGTAGACATGTGCACTGCTGAAAAATTCATTCTTTTTGGTTTCATTCGTTTTGTTTGTTTTTTTTCGTTTTTTGGGTCATTCGTTTGGATCGATCCGAAAATAAGAAAGAAAATCTGTAAATTCAAAAGAATAACTAACTAATAATAACTAACTATTAAATTATAGGTATTGGAATTTCCTTTCAAATGTGGCTGTTAGCGAACGTAACGAATACAAATTTATCCAAAGTTATGGAATAATCTGTAATAACGAATGCCGCATCTAAACAAATGGAACGGAACGAGTTAATAATAAATTATAATAATAAAAAAAGGTTTTATTATTATTAATTCTTTACGGTCCATTAGTTTAGATACAGCATTCGTTATTACGGATTATTTCGGTTATTTCGGAACTTCGGATGAATTTGTATTCGTTACATTCACTAACAGCCAAATTTGAAAGGAAATTCCAATACCTATAATTTAATAGTTAGTAATAGTAAAGTTATTATTAGTTAGTTATTATTTTAGTTTTTCAGATTTTTGAATTTCGAATTTACGAATTTGCGAATTTACAAATTTTCGAATTTATGATTTTTCAAATTTACGAACATTTGGAAAAATTTGTTAAACAGGTTTTCGTTAATTCGGATATTTTAGAATTAACCAATTTCTCCAAATCCGTTAAAAAATGAATTAGAAACGAAACGAATTGCACATGTCTTAAGCCTCGTACACACGACCGAGTTTTTCAGCAAGAACCAGCGAGAAACTTGCTTGCAGAGCTTTCTTGCCGAGTAAATCGGTCGTGTGTACGCGACTTTCAGTTTTCTCGTCAAGAAAACCGACAAGAATCTCGACGAGAAAAATAGAGAACCTGCTTTCTATTTTCTCGTCGGGTTTCTCATCGGCCTGTTTCTCGATGAGAAACCCGAGTGTGTGTATACTTACCTGTCGCCGTGGAAACCCTTGCATGCTCGAAATGACTTTGACGCATGCGCGGTAGCTTCCTAGGCATAGGTAGGGTGTAGCAAGATGGCGGCGACGGCATCGAATGTGACGAGCGCACGCTCGTCGTAGTCGATGACGTCACCGCGTTCGCTCCATTTAAAGAACCGCGGGTTCTTTGAATGGAGCGTCTGTACACTCGGCCGGGACAAGTTTCTTGTCCAAGAATCTCGTCAAGAAAAACAACATGTTTTTTACTGACGAGATTCTCGGCCGTGTGTACGAGGCCTTACTGTCCAGCCCCTCTCCTCAACGATCAGCGGGTGCCGGTGGACATCCATTAACCGGCACCCAACTAATCACAGCAGAAGCGGCGCATCAGTAGCGCACTTGCACCCCCTAGGTGGAAGTGCAGAATCATATATAAATATATATATATTTATTTATTTATTCTGCGCAGAAGGGCCACCCTGTAGCAGTAAATCTGCTATAGGGCGGTCACTAAGAGGTTAAAGGTGCCCCACCATGTTGAGGAACACTGTTTTGTAAGAATGCTGCATTACAACAAAAAAAGACATAGACATATTTGGTGAATTAGGTCATCGCTCCCAACTGTCCCCGATTTCGAGGGACTGTCCCTAATTTGGAACAATGTCCCTCTGTCCCTCTTTCCTCCTCTTTTGTCACTCATTTTGGTCTGATCTCTACAGTTGTATATAAAATGCACTTTTTATCTATCAAAAAGAGTTTCCCAGCGCTAAACCTTTCATCCGATTTCTAAATTGCTGCATTTGTAAATGTTAAAAGCCAATATAAAAGGAATGATCGTGGTAAAAAAAAAGAAGCACTTTCAGGTTTAACTAATCAATTTTTTTGTATAATTCTAATTTAAGAGGGCGTGGCAGGGGGTGTGTCTTATGCCTACATAGTTTTGGCTAATAGGTGTCCCTCTTTCCCATCTCAAAAATATGGGAGGTATGAATTAGGTAACCCTTTCATATGAATGGGCTGCCTTAACCACTTCACCCCCGGATCATTTTGCAGGCCAAAGACCAGGCCACTTTTTGCGTTTCGGCACTGCGTCGCTTTAACTGAAAAGTGCGCGGTCGTGCGACGTGGCTCCCAAACAAAATTGACGTCCTTTTTTTCCCCACAAATAGAGCTTTCTTTCTTTCTTTTGGTGGTATTTGATCACCTCTGCGGTTTTTATTTTTGCGCTATAAACAAAAAACCAAGAGAAAATTTCGAAAAAAAATGCAATATTTTTTAATTTTTGCTATAATAAATATCCCCAAAAAACATAAAAAAACATGTTTTTTTCCTCAGTTTAGGCCGATACGTATTCTTCTACATATTTTTGGTAAAAAAAATCGCAATAAGCGTTTATTGATTGGTTTGCACAAAAGTTATAGCGTCTACAAAATAGGGGGTAGTTGTATGGCATTTTTTAAAATAATTTTAGTTTTTTACTAGTAATGGTGGCGATCAGCGATTTTTATTGTGACTGCGACATTATGGCGGACACATCGGACACTTTTGACACCATTTTTGGGACCATTGTCATTTTTACAGCGATCAGTGCTATAAAAATGCACTGATTACTGTAAAAATGACACTGGCAGTGAAGGGGTTAACTTGTAGGGGGCGCTGAAGGGGTTAAGGCATGGCTTGTCGTGACACGTCACTGTTTGCTGTTCCCGATGACAGGGAACACGATCAGTGACAGTGTCACTAGGCAGAATGGGGAGAGGAAGGAATGATACTGCTCTAAAAGTTGCTGATCCCTCGGCTTGGTTCCGTCCTACTAAGACCAACAGGTGCTGGCTCTGCACAGGTGCATGGAATTGGAAAAAATCCTGGACTGCCGCACTCTGTTAAATGACGTCTTTATTCGATAAAATCAAATCCAAACATAATCCAAAATGGTGCAATCAAAATGAAGAAAGTGGACAACAGGACAAAGTGGCTAACATGTTTCACATCTCAAGACGCTTACCACTTTCTTCATTTTGATTGCACCATTTTGGATTATGTTTGGATTTGATTCTATCGAATAAAGATGTCATTTAACAGAGTGCGGCAGTACAGGATTTTTTCCAATTCCAGAACGGGGAGATGTTGCGGGTCCCGCGGGCGCAGTCACTGAGCTCGCGTCAGGGCCGGCGGCGGCGTGTGCGCGACCATGCGGCTCGCATCTTAAAGTAAGGTGACCAGATTTTTTAAATGAAATCTGGGGACATATTTTTTTTTTTTTTTTATTAGTAATGGTGGCAATCTGCGGCTCTCTGCCCGCCGCCGCCGCCCCTGCCTCACAGCCTGTCAAGTCTTACTCTTCGGGCCCCGGCTACTACTGGGTGGGGAGCGGAGGAAGATCACTCCACCAGGGAAGGCAAGGAGATAAGCAGGCAGGCGGCTGGCCGGGACTTGAGCCAAGGCAGAAGAACATGCGAGCGGAGATGAATGGGCATGCACCCGAAACTGAAAGAAATATTCCCTCCACTCCGACCAGCACATGATCATCAGAAAGGGGCACATATAATGGAAAAAAATACACCCTCCTAAGCTAGTAGAAGCGGCGGAGTGGGGGTGTATTTTTAATTCTGCACTGACTGTCTTTGAAATTGCCCCAGCCCCTGTTGAAATCCAATCCGGGGACAAAACAGGGGACAGACTTGGTGAGGGGACAGTGTCCTCAATCTGGAAACCGGGGATGTCTGGTCACCCTATCTTAAAGGGGACGTATATATACGCCCATATGCGCAGCCGTGCCATTCTGTTGACGTAAAAAGTCATGCGGCGGTCGGAAAGCGGTTAAAGTGGATGTAAACCCTCCATACACCCAGTGAAGTGAACAGCCTCAGATGATACACAGAGATTAACCAAATCTCCCTACATAGGTTTTACATTTATATCTGCTGTCTTCACATTTATATACTGTTTAGAAAGTTGAGATTGTGTTAGGAAATGTTCTCTTCCTAATTAACACAGTGTGATGTCTGAACGTACAGCCAAGATAGCCAACATTGCTGATTGGAGGAAAGGCACACACCCCCTCTCCACATAGGCAGAGACTCCCAGAGGTGTTTTGTAACAGATCCAGCTCCCTGCTAATCTGTTTATAGCAACCTCCACACAAAACACTGCAGATATATGTGCCCAGCTCACATTTTATAAATTGGGTTTACATTCACTTTAACACAACATACATTAATGTGCCCCCCCTCCAACTGTCAGCCTGATTTGAATTGTCAGCTGCTTTAGCGGAATAAATAAATATGTAATATAATAGAGAGTGAAAGAATAAATAGGCTAAACGTTTCCTTCCAGTAATGTTTTTTTTTTGTCCTCCAAACAGGTAGGTGAAGATATTCCAGAGGGGCCCCTTCCTGACCACTTCCGTGGAGGTGGAGTAAAAGTAAGTGGATGTTATAATATACAACACTGCTTATTTTTTCATGACCCAATAAAGAGCCACTGGATTGCTTTTACAGGCGGTGGAATGCCTCCCCCCTCCCGAGCGGCTGGGCAGCCCAGTAAGGATGCGACTAGTGATGAGCCGAACACCCCCGGGTTCGGTTCGCACCAGAACCCGCGAACGGACCGGAAGTTCGAACGAACATTAGAACCCTATTAAATACAATGGATGCGAACGTTCGAATTCTAAAGTGCTAATTATAACAACTATTATGCATGTTATTGTCCTAAAAAGGGTTTGGGAACCCGGGTTCTGCACCAGGGGACATGTATCAATGCAAAAAGAAGTTTTAAAAACGGTCGTTTTTCGGGAGCAGTCATTTTAATGATGCATAAAGTGAAAAAAAAAAAGTCAAATATTCCTTTAAATATCGTACCTGGGGGGTGTCTAAAGTATGCCTGTGAAGTGCCACGTGTTTCCCGTGTTTAGAACTGTCCCTGCACAAAATGACACTTCTAAAGGAAAAAAAAGCCATTTAAAACTGCTTGCGGCTTTAATGTAATGTCTGGTCCCGGTAATATGGATGAAATTCTTTAAGAAAAATGGCATAGCTACCCCATGACCCCCCCCCCCTACCCCAGCCCATTACCAGCCCCTTTGGGTCTTGTATGGATATTAAGGGGAACCCCGCACATAAAATAAAAAAGGCCCTATATACTCTGAACAGCCGTATACAGGCGGTGCATACAAGACAGGGACTGTAGGTTTGTTCTTATGTAGAATCTGTTTGTAATTTTGAACAGGTACATTGTTGAAGTGTAGCTCCAGCCCAAAAATCTATTTTTAAACTTTTTGGAAAACATAGGTAAGGGTTATCACCCCTGTAACATTTGTTTTGCTGTCTGTGCCCCTGTTCAGAACATTTCACCTCACTTTCCGTCCCAATGACAACTGTTTTTGAAATGTGGTGTTTTTCTTGAAACAAGGATTGCTGATAAAGCATCAGTACAGAGGAGACACCTTTCTCCCATATTTATTCTTACAGGAGAGAATTTTCCTTCCTAGTGGTAGATTTCCTCTCACTTCCTGTTGTCTTCTTGCGTTTGCAAGTAGGAGTCGTTTGTAAGTTGGATGTTTGAAAGTAGGGACCTGCCGTATATACTCTGCAGAAATAGGCCCCTTAGTTGTTGGTGTTGGCACAACACTGTAAGCACTCACAGTTACTCTTGGTTGGTGCTGGAACGCCCTGCTGTCAACTATTATATCAGGAATTTTAATTACATATAATTGTTGAACAGTGGTAGTAAAAATTGGGCCTTTGATGGTGGTGCTGGTGCCACAACACTGTAAGCCCTGACAGTTACTCTTGGTGGGTGCAGCAATGGGCCCTGCTGTGAATTATTAGATCAAGAATTGTAATTACATGCCCCTGTTGAACAGGGGCTGAAAAATTGGGCCTTAGGCACTGGTGGCACAACACTGCAACCCCTCACAGATACTGTACTTGGAGCACAGCAATGAGCCCTGTTGCAAAGTATTGCTTCAAAAATTGTAATGACACGCCCCTGTTAAACAGGGGCTGAAAAATTGGGCCTTAGGCACTGGTGGCACAACACTGCAACTCCTCACAGATACTGTACTTGGAGCACAGCAATGAGCCCTGTTGCAAAGTATTGCTTCAAAAATTGTAATTACACGCCCCTGTTAAACAGGGGCTGAAAAATTGGGCGTTAGGCACTGGTGGCGGCACCCATAAACAAAAATGATCTTCCAAGCTATCATCATCAATCGTATCATTGAGGACTCGGAGGAGGAGGATAGCCAGTCAACATAACAGCACAGGCACTCAGCATCAGCATCAGTCTTGAAGGGATGTGACATTTTAAAATCAATTAGTCTGTTATATCAGCATCAGGTGTGTGGTAGCTGGTGGTGATCCAAGACTGGTTCATCTTGATGAAAGTCAGTCGATCAACCGAGTCGGTGGACAGGCGCACCCTGTGATCCGTGACAAATCCTCCAGCAGCACTGAATGTGCGTTCCGAAAGAACGCTGGATGCAGGACAGGCCAGTAGCTCAATTGCATACTGTGCAAGCTCTGGCCAGTGATCCATCCTCAAGACCCAGTAAGCCAGAGGATTTTCGGTGGGGAAGGTGTCCAAGTCTGACCTTGCCCCTAGATATTCCTGCACCATGTTTATCAGACGCTGGCGATGGTTGCTGGAACCAATCATACTTTGGGGCTGCGGACTAAAGAATTGTCTGAACGCATCGGTCAGACGGCCACCTTCCCCACCGCTCCTTCTTTGACTGGCCGAAGCCTCAGCAACTCGTTGTCCAGGACCAGGAGTTTGCAACCTCCCAGTCTCTGGGAACGCGTTGCACAGACCTTTCTGCAAGGCCTCCCGGAGTTGTCTCATCCTCTGCTCCCTCTGCGACGGTAACATAAGGTCCGCAACCTTACCCTTGTACCGTGGATCAAGGAGAGTGGCCAGCCAGTAATGGTCCCTCTCCTTGATCCGAAGAATACGAGGATCCTTCCGCAGACTTTGCAGGATCAGGGAGGCCATGCAGCGTAGGTTTGCTGAGGCATTCGCTCCGGAGTCCTCTGGGTCACTAAGGACGACATGATCCGCAGCCACCTCCTCCCAGCCACGTACAAGTCCACTGGTTTCTTGGGACTGTAAATCATCCCTAAAAGACTGCTGCTGATGATGCTGAGTGCCAGCCTCCACCTCCATGCTGACACAATCCTCCTCCTCCTCCTCCTCCTCCTCCTCTTCCTGTGCGATGGGTGGGACAGAAGGAACACTGTCTGGGTAAAGGGGGCCTTGAGAGGCAAGGAAGTCCTCCTCTTCCTGCCTCTGTTCTGCCTCAAGTGCCCTGTCCATTATTCCACGCAGCGTGTGCTCCAACAGGTGGACAAGAGGTACAGTGTCACTGATGCATGCACTGTCACTGCTCACCATCCTCGTGGCCTCCTCAAATGGTGCCAGGACAGTGCATGCATCCCTGATCATGCCCCACTGGCGTGGAGAAAAAAAACCAAGCTCCCCTGACCCTGTCCTGGTGCCGTAGTCGCACAGGTACTCATTGATGGCCCTCTGCTGCGTGTGCAGCCGCTGCAGCATGGCCAACGTTGAGTTCCACCTGGTGGGCATGTCACATATAAGGCGGTTCTTGGGCAGGTTCAACTCCTTTTGCAGCTCAGCCAGGCGAGCACTGGCATTATAAGATCTGCGGAAATGCACACAGACTTTCCTGGCCTGCCTCAGGACATCCTGTAAGCCCGGGTACCTGCCCAAGAACCGCTGCACCACCAGGTTAAGGACGTGAGCCACACAGGGCACATGGGTCAGTTGTCCCTGTCGGAGGGCGGAGAGGAGGTTGGTGCCATTGTCGCAAACCACCATTCCTGGCTTAAGCTGGCGTGGCGTCAACCACCTCTCGGCCTGGCCCTGCAGAGCAGACAGGACCTCTGCCCCAGTGTGGCTTCTGTCCCCCAAACACACCAGCGCAAGCACGGCATGGCATCTTTTTGCCTGCGTACTTGCGTAGCCCCGTGAACGGCTACGGAGCACCGCTGGTTCATAGGACAAACCACAGGAAGAGGCCATGGAGGAAGAAGAAGAGGAGGGGGTGGAGGAGAGAGGTGTGTCACAACCAGTAGTAGCATTTTGGAGGCGTGGCGGTGGGACAACCTCCAACACTACTGCACCTTGTCCTGAATCCTTCCCAGCTGCCAAAAGAGTGACCCAATGGGCCGTGAAAGAAAGGTAACGTCCCTGTCCATGCCTGCTGGACCATGAGTCAGCGGTAATATGCACCTTACCGCTGACCGCCCTGTCCAGCGAGGCCAAGACATTGCCTTCCACATGCCGGTAGAGAGCCGGAATAGCCTTCCGTGAGAAAAAGTGGCGTTTGGGAACCTGCCACTGAGGAACCGCACATTGCACAAACTCACGGAAGGGGGCCGAGTCTACCAACTGAAAAGGCAGCAGTTGAAGCGCTAGCAATTTAGCCAAGCTAGCATTCAACCGCTGGGCATGTGGATGGCTGGGAGTGAACTTCTTTCGACGGTCCAGCAGCTGGGGCAGGGAAATTTGCCTGCTAGAATCGGACGTCGGTGTACTGCTAGCAGAGTGGGCGCAAGTACTTGGCTGTGACACACCTAATTCTACACCTTCATTCCTCTCAGTGCATGTTTCAGAGAGGACTGAAGTTATAGTGGGGTTGGAGATCCCAGCTGATGCGGTGCAAGGAGAGGTCCGCTTTGTTCTTTGGTGTGGGTCTTTGAGGTAGGCTTGCCAACGAGCTGCATGGCAGGTCAACATATGTCTGGTCAGGCATGTGGTACCCAAGCGGCTGATGTTTTGGCCACGCGATATACGCTTGAGACATATGTTGCAAACAGCAGCTGTGCGATCTGATGCACTAGCCTCAAAAAAGGCCCACACCAAAGAACTTTTTGAATGACGGGCAGAGGCAGCGCCCTGCACAGGCGGAGCTCTGCGGTGTGATTCCGTCGGTGTACTGCCCTTACGCTGGCCACCAAAGGGCATCCTGCCTCGTTGGAGATGTGCCTCCTCCTCATCCTCCTCCTCCTCCTCTCTCCTATTAGGCACCCACGTGAAGTCATTGACCTCATCATCCCCTCCCTCCTCATCACTGGAGCCAATCTGGCAGTATGCTGCAGCTGCTGGAACATGACTGCCAGATTGGTGTCCTTCTTGAGCATCCCCTCTGTCTGCTCTCACGCTACTGCCTTCCTCTAGCTGGGTTTCATCATCAGACCCTTCGAAACGCTGGGCATCCTCCTGGAGCATGTACCCAACACTGTGCTGAAACAGTTCGGGGGACTCCTCAGGAGGAGGACATGGTGGGTCTAGGGAAGGAGTGACTGATGATTTGTCTGACATTGATACCAGGGAAGACGACGCTTTGGCAGCTGCTTTTCCAGTACCCTGAGCCTGGGTGAGAGAGGATGAGGAGGAGGAGGAGGGCTTGGTCATCCACTCTACCAAGTCTTCGGCATGATGTGGCTCAACATGTCCAGCTGCCGAAAAGAAGGACAAGCGTGTCCCATGGCCATGTGCTGATGACAATGCACCGCGTCCACGACCAGCACTGTTGCCCCCAGACACAGAGCCTGCTTGCCCTCTTTTATTGCCTCCTGACTGTCTGCCTCTCCTTGTTTGCCTTCCAGACATTCTAATAGATGGCCTGCAGGGAGATGGGAAAAAAGCAATAAGGGCTACCTTCAGGTGTCCTTCTCTGTCCCTGGAAACAAGGACTTGCAGAGTGAAAGAAAAAAAACACTCTCCCTACCTACAGTTTTCTGTCCCTAGAAAAAATGTTTTTTTTAATCACAATATAGCACAAGGAAAATTAACTCACTGTCCTTACAGGTCCCTGGAAACAAGGACTTGCAGAGTGAAAGAAAAAAAACACTCTCCCTACCTACAATTTTCTGTCCCTAGAAAAAAATGTTTTTTTTAATCACAATATAGCAAAAGGACAATTCACTCACTGTCCTTCCAGGTCCCTGGAAACAAGGACTTGCAGAGTGAAAGAAACTGACACTGTCCCTACCTAGAGTTTTCTGTCCCTGGAATAAATGTTTTTTTCAGCACAATATAGCACAAGGACAATTAACTCACTGTCCTTACAGGTCCCTGGAAACAAGGACTTGCAGAGTGAAAGAAAAAAAATACTCTCCCTACCTACAGTTTTCTGTCCCTAGAAAAAAATGTTTTTTTTAATCACAATATAGCAAAAGGACAATTCACTCACTGTCCTTCCAGGTCCCTGGAAACAAGGACTTGCAGAGTGAAAGAAACTGACACTGTCCCTACCTAGAGTTTTCTGTCCCTAGAATAAATGTTTTTTTTAATCACAATATAGCAAAAGGACAATTCACTCACTGTCCTTCCAGGTCCCTGGAAACAAGGACTTGCAGAGTGAAAGAAACTGACACTGTCCCTACCTAGAGTTTTCTGTCCCTAGAATAAATGTTTTTTTTAATCACAATATAGCAAAAGGACAATTCACTCACTGTCCTTCCAGGTCCCTGGAAACAAGGACTTGCAGAGTGAAAGAAACTGACACTGTCCCTACCTAGAGTTTTCTGTCCCTAGAATAAATGTTTTTTTTAATCACAATATAGCAAAAGGACAATTCACTCACTGTCCTTCCAGGTCCCTGGAAACAAGGACTTGCAGAGTGAAAGAAACTGACACTGTCCCTACCTAGAGTTTTCTGTCCCTAGAATAAATGTTTTTTTTAATCACAATATAGCAAAAGGACAATTCACTCACTGTCCTTCCAGGTCCCTGGAAACAAGGACTTGCAGAGTGAAAGAAACTGACACTGTCCCTACCTAGAGTTTTCTGTCCCTAGAATAAATGTTTTTTTTAATCACAATATAGCAAAAGGACAATTCACTCACTGTCCTTCCAGGTCCCTGGAAACAAGGACTTGCAGAGTGAAAGAAACTGACACTGTCCCTACCTAGAGTTTTCTGTCCCTAGAATAAATGTTTTTTTTAATCACAATATAGCACAAGGAAAATTAACTCACTGTCCTTACAGGTCCCTGGAAACAAGGACTTGCAGAGTGAAAGAAAAAAAACACTCTCCCTACCTACAGTTTTCTGTCCCTAGAAAAAAATGTTTTTTTTAATCACAATATAGCAAAAGGACAATTCACTCACTGTCCTTCCAGGTCCCTGGAAACAAGGACTTGCAGAGTGAAAGAAACTGACACTGTCCCTACCTAGAGTTTTCTGTCCCTAGAATAAATGTTTTTTTTAATCACAATATAGCAAAAGGACAATTCACTCACTGTCCTTCCAGGTCCCTGGAAACAAGGACTTGCAGAGTGAAAGAAACTGACACTGTCCCTACCTAGAGTTTTCTGTCCCTAGAATAAATGTTTTTTTTAATCACAATATAGCAAAAGGACAATTCACTCACTGTCCTTCCAGGTCCCTGGAAACAAGGACTTGCAGAGTGAAAGAAACTGACACTGTCCCTACCTAGAGTTTTCTGTCCCTAGAATAAATGTTTTTTTTAATCACAATATAGCAAAAGGACAATTCACTCACTGTCCTTCCAGGTCCCTGGAAACAAGGACTTGCAGAGTGAAAGAAACTGACACTGTCCCTACCTAGAGTTTTCTGTCCCTAGAATAAATGTTTTTTTTAATCACAATATAGCACAAGGAAAATTAACTCACTGTCCTTACAGGTCCCTGGAAACAAGGACTTGCAGAGTGAAAGAAAAAAAACACTCTCCCTACCTACAGTTTTCTGTCCCTAGAAAAAAATGTTTTTTTTAATCACAATATAGCAAAAGGACAATTCACTCACTGTCCTTCCAGGTCCCTGGAAACAAGGACTTGCAGAGTGAAAGAAACTGACACTGTCCCTACCTAGAGTTTTCTGTCCCTGGAATAAATGTTTTTTTCAGCACAATATAGCACAAGGACAATTAACTCACTGTCCTTACAGGTCCCTGGAAACAAGGACTTGCAGAGTGAAAGAAAAAAAATACTCTCCCTACCTACAGTTTTCTGTCCCTAGAAAAAAATGTTTTTTTTAATCACAATATAGCAAAAGGACAATTCACTCACTGTCCTTCCAGGTCCCTGGAAACAAGGACTTGCAGAGTGAAAGAAACTGACACTGTCCCTACCTAGAGTTTTCTGTCCCTAGAATAAATGTTTTTTTTAATCACAATATAGCAAAAGGACAATTCACTCACTGTCCTTCCAGGTCCCTGGAAACAAGGACTTGCAGAGTGAAAGAAACTGACACTGTCCCTACCTAGAGTTTTCTGTCCCTAGAATAAATGTTTTTTTTAATCACAATATAGCAAAAGGACAATTCACTCACTGTCCTTCCAGGTCCCTGGAAACAAGGACTTGCAGAGTGAAAGAAACTGACACTGTCCCTACCTAGAGTTTTCTGTCCCTAGAATAAATGTTTTTTTTAATCACAATATAGCACAAGGAAAATTAACTCACTGTCCTTACAGGTCCCTGGAAACAAGGACTTGCAGAGTGAAAGAAAAAAAACACTCTCCCTACCTACAGTTTTCTGTCCCTAGAAAAAAATGTTTTTTTTAATCACAATATAGCAAAAGGACAATTCACTCACTGTCCTTCCAGGTCCCTGGAAACAAGGACTTGCAGAGTGAAAGAAACTGACACTGTCCCTACCTAGAGTTTTCTGTCCCTGGAATAAATGTTTTTTTCAGCACAATATAGCACAAGGACAATTAACTCACTGTCCTTACAGGTCCCTGGAAACAAGGACTTGCAGAGTGAAAGAAAAAAAATACTCTCCCTACCTACAGTTTTCTGTCCCTAGAAAAAAATGTTTTTTTTAATCACAATATAGCAAAAGGACAATTCACTCACTGTCCTTCCAGGTCCCTGGAAACAAGGACTTGCAGAGTGAAAGAAACTGACACTGTCCCTACCTAGAGTTTTCTGTCCCTAGAATAAATGTTTTTTTTAATCACAATATAGCAAAAGGACAATTCACTCACTGTCCTTCCAGGTCCCTGGAAACAAGGACTTGCAGAGTGAAAGAAACTGACACTGTCCCTACCTAGAGTTTTCTGTCCCTAGAATAAATGTTTTTTTTAATCACAATATAGCAAAAGGACAATTCACTCACTGTCCTTCCAGGTCCCTGGAAACAAGGACTTGCAGAGTGAAAGAAACTGACACTGTCCCTACCTAGAGTTTTCTGTCCCTAGAATAAATGTTTTTTTTAATCACAATATAGCAAAAGGACAATTCACTCACTGTCCTTCCAGGTCCCTGGAAACAAGGACTTGCAGAGTGAAAGAAACTGACACTGTCCCTACCTAGAGTTTTCTGTCCCTAGAATAAATGTTTTTTTTTAAGCACACTATAGCAGAAGCACAAAACACACTGACACTCTCCCTACCTATCCTTCTCTTTCCCTAAACTAAAGGAATCCAGGTTAAGCAAGAAAGAAATAACAGTCACTGTCCCTGCCTATGCTACTCTATCCCTGCTCCGGAACACACTACACTAGGCCGCCGTGCTGGCGGCCTTTTATAGTGTGGGGCGTGTACTAAACACCCTCAGCAATAATTGGCCACAGGCATCCTGCCTGTGGCCAATCATTGCTCTCCTCGCTGCCGGCGCTGTGATTGGCCAAGCATGCGGGGTCACAGTGCATGCTTGGCCAATCACAGCGCCTGGATGACACTGCGATGGCGTAGTGCATTGTGGGCCGTTCGCGTCACTCGAATTTGGCGCGAACGGCCCAAATCGTTCGATCTTCGTCGAACGATCGAACAGCCAATGTTCGAGTCGAACGTATGTTCGACTCGAACACGAAGCTCATCCCTAGATGCGACCAGTGGCATCCTCTTCTGGGCACACAGTGAGTAGAACAGATGTTGTTCCTCCCACTGCGTATTGTCAGAATCCAGAAGCAACCATCACTTCTTGTTTCAGCTTTGTGTTTACTGGCCAGTTACCGGCCAATGAAACAGGCCGATCTGACCGATCTGTGTCTGATCACCTGCATTGGAGGCCAGAGGAGAGATCTGGGGTCTAATAGACCCCAGATGTCTCCAGCCTATGCTGTCACAGTTGTTGTTCATTCCTCGTAATGGCAATAAAGTTTATAAAAAATAAATAAAATTAAAGCATGTAAAAAAAAAATATTTAACCGCTTGCCGACCGACTGCTGCAGTTATACTGCGCCCGGTTGGCTCGGCTGCGTGAATCGGCGTAGGTGTACATCGGACGCGTACGCGGCAATCTGTGGGCACGCGCGGAGGAGCCAATCAGCAGATCTGGCTGACTCAAAGTCTGCCGGCCACCCGCGATCGCTCTACAGAGAGGCTAAACGGGGATCTGTCAGTGTAAACAAAGCAGATCCCCATTCTGTCAGGGGAGTAAAGAGAGATATGCTGTTCTTAGTGATTAGGAACAGCGATCTCTCTCTACTCCCAGTCAGTCCCCTCCCCCCACAGTTAGAAACGCCTCCCAGGGAACACTTAACCCCTTGATCGACCCCTAGTGTTAACCCCTTCCCTGCCAGTAATTAGTGCATTTGTATAGCTCTGATCGCTGTATAAATGTCAATGGTCCCAAAAAAGTGTCAAAAGTGTCCTATCTGTCCGTCGCAATGCCACAATCCCGCTACAAAATCGATCACCGCCATTACTAGTAAAAAAAATAAATAATAAAAATGCCATAAATCTATCCCCTATTTTGTAGACGCTATAACTTTTGCGCAAACCAATCAACATACGCTTATTGAGATTTTTATTTTTTTTACCAAAAATATATAGAAGAATACATATTGGCCTAAACTGAGGAAGAAATTTGTTTTTTTTTTTACATTTTTTGGGGGGATATTTATCATAGCAAAAAGTAAAAAATACTGTTTTTTTTTTCAAAATTTTCGCTCTACTTTTGTTTATAACGCAAAAAATAAAAACCGCAGAGGTGATCAAATACCACCAAAAGAAAGCTCTATTTGTGGGAAAAAAAGAACATCCATTTTGTTTGGTTACAACGTCGCACGACCGCGCAATTGTCAGTTAAAGTGACGCAGTGCCGTATCGCAAAACATGGCCTGGTCAGGAAGGGGGTAAATCCTTCCGGGGCTGAATTTGTTAAATAAAATAGAAAAAAATTATAAAAAAAAATGTTAAAGTGCCCCCGTCCACCCGTGCTCACACACAAATGTGGATGAACGCGCCAGCGTTGCACATATACGTAAACGGGGATCGCACCACACATGTGCGGTATTGTCGCAAACGTCCGTGCAAGAGCAATAAATTTAGTCCCAGACCTCCTGTGCAACTCTAAACTGGTAATCTGTTAAGGCTTTTAAAGTGTCGCCTATGGGGATTTTTAGGTACTGTAGTATGACGCTGTTTCACGGGCAGACACAGTTTTAAAACGTGACATGTTAGGTATCTATTTACTCGGTGTAACATCATCTTTTATAATTTACCAAAAATATTGGGTGTTATATTGTGTTTTTGTGCATTTAAATTCATTCAAGCATAATATTTCCCAAAAATTTGTGCTTGAAAAACCAATGTGCAAATATTGTCTGACAAAAAAATATGAAACACCCACCATTTTATTCTCTAGGGCCTCTGCTTATAAAAAAAAAAAAAATAGAAAATTACTTAGAACCCCCAAAAAATTCAAAAAAAATAAAATATGTTTTTTACCTTTTAGGAGAGGAAAGTCAGAATTGGCCCAGAATGGATTTGGTTAAATTGAAAACTATAGGGGAAATTTTTTGCCTTTCGTTCTACTTTTAAAGCTGAGTTCCACCCAAAAGTGGAACCTCCGCTTATTCGCTTCCTTCCCCCTGACAGGTCGCCGTCCCCACTTCCGGGAGACGGCGCCGCTGCACTTCCCTTGGAAGTTCGACCCCCTCTCCTCCTTCCTCCGCCGCCGGGCCAATCAGAAAGTGCAGCATACTTTGCACATGGACAGTAGAGAACCGGTTTTCCTTAGTGGAGATGGTGGCGGCTGCACCCAACAGAGGATCTGAAAATCAGCCGGGGTGCCTGACATCGTGGGCTCCCTAAACAGGTAAGTGCTCATGTATTAAAAGTCAGCAGCTACAGTATTTGTAGCTGCTGACTTTTAATTTGTTTTTCCCTAGGTGGAACTCCTCTTTAAAGTGGTTGTAAACCCACTTTTTCAACTTGCACCTACAGGTAAGCTTAGATTAAGGCTTACCTGTAGGTGCAAGAAATATCTCCTAAACCTACACGGTTTAGGAGATATTTACTAAAAATGACAGGCGCCGCTGTCTACGGCGCATGCGCGCCGTAGACAACGGCGCATTCATGGGGTTAATCCCATTCACAAAATCGGCTACTTCCCAACAATCGCTGGGCGTAGCCGAATGTGACGGCTCTCGTGCGAATGCTCAGAGTGACGTCTCCGCCGCTCCGGCCAATCACAGCGCCGGAGCGGCGCTGTGATTGGCTGGTGCGGCGATACCCGTAAGTAACCTTCCGGCTATCGCCGCAGCGATGGATGCAGCTGAAGAGGGAGACCAGGACGGCTTTGGGGGCCCCGATCTAAGGTAAGTGATGCATAATGAGCTATTATGCTAGTCATATTAGCTCATTATGCCTTTCCCTTACAGGTGGTTATGAAAAAAAAAAAAATTATCGGGTTTACAACCACTTTAAGGGAATTTTAAACCTTCTTACCTGGCTCTATCCAAAATGAATGAAAAAAGTTTTACCTATAGTTCACCAATTCCAGCCCAAGGACGTCATATGACATCACGGACTTTGAGGGGGGATATCTGGATGATGGGTGCAGCTACAGGCATCATTCAGATATCATCTTTTTTGGAAGAGATTCCCTGCACCGTAAGAACAATCATAGCAGCAGTTTAGCCGCTTGATCGCTCCTACAGGCCTCCGGTGTTTCTCCGGGCTCGCCCGTGCAATCAGTGAGCCCGGAGAACAAATCGGTCACCGCCAGAAGCTGATCATAGAGATTTCTGGTGACCCTCGGAGGCCCGGGCGCGACGTTATGATGTCACGTCCGGGCCGGCGGATGTAAACAATGCCGGAGACTCAAATAATCCAAAAGGAAAATTATAACTAACGCAACAGGTACCTATTTTTTCCTATCTCAGCGCTATGGTGTTCAAATGATATGCAAACACAGATAAAATTCAAATTATATGTATATAAAAAGTTATATGTGTGGTTAAAACTCTCGTTTTCCATACACAATGCCAGGGACTCAGCTGGAAAGGCCGAGACAGTTAATTTTTTTCTTGATCTCTGCCTTTCCAGCCTGAAGGAAAGATGTGGGGTCTTATAGACCTCAGATCTCTCCATAAAGAGGACCTGTCACACACTATTTATAGTACAAGGGATGATAAAAGGGCATAATGCTAAACCCCTTCACGAGGACTGGAAATTTTTACTAAATTTGGGCATAAAAACACAAATATTTTTTTTTCATATGTAACGGGGTCTTCAAAGTTAGTGGGATACACCTGGGGGTAGAGAGACCCAGGTGTGTAATTATGTCAGGGATTAGACCCCTTTTCTTATTCGTGGAGGATTGGGTGGTGTAATATTCTCTTTGACCAGTGGGTGTCAGTGTACCTGCTGGCTCGAGGTAGAATCGCTATCACAGTGTTACCCTTTTTTTTTGGTTCCTTCCTGGCGATGGTACGGCTGGGGCGGGGAACCCGCCGTGGTGTCGATGGGAGGATATAAAAAGGGGGAGACGCCCGCGCCACGAGGTCGTCGTCGCCTGTCTGTTGTTCTTGTGGGAGGGGGGTCACCCCTTCACGCACCCAGGCACCTTAGGCCTGGGTGCAGGCGGTTCAAGGTTCCGGCCTAGGCGCCCAAGGCCTGGTCGGAACGAAGATGGAGTCCATCCCGGGCACCTTCAGCCTGGGGTGAGGTACTATTAAGGAGGCCTGGGACCTGGTGACTCCGACTGGGTCCCGCAAGGGTGAAGTTGCTCCAGGGCGCCCCTTGCGAGGGGACCCGCATCTGAGGTGAGGAGGCTGGGGGGGTCACCCGTCCGAAGACCCGGTGTAGCGTCAACCCGGTGACGGATGGGCCTTCAGTAACTCCCTTGGAGGACATCTTCCCCTGATATGGGCTTCAGCGCAGCGGAGGAGCTTCCATCAAGACTCCTGCAACCCCTGGTCATAGCACAGGGAGTGTAGGGACAGGAACCTGTACAGTGCCTCGACCTGCTTCCCCATCGTATCATGCCGTTGCATTTGACTGTATGTGGAGATACGCAATAAACCTGAGTTTGGACTTTGATGGGTGTATGGACTCTGTTGATGGGAACAAAGGGAGATTCCGGCACGGAAGGACTGACCCTCATAACCAGCACACATTTGGCCCAAGGAAAAGATTGATATTGGCCTTCACCTCACCCACATGCATGGGGAGGACATGGGCCGTAGCGCACCTCACTCTGTCGCTCGACATACCCCTAGCTAAAGAGGTCGGGGTGAGGAGGCCGCTACACGTGGGGGCTCGTCCGGGATACGAACGTGTGTTAACCCTGAGGTTTGGAACGGCTGTGTTTGAACTTTGCTGCCCGGAGGAGGTCCGAGCAGGTCGGCCATGTGATTGGCCAAAGTGCATCCCTGTGCTCAAAGTCGTGGAAATTTCCCTGAAAAACTGGGAGAGGCCCATGCATGCAGAAAGAGCGGGAAGAGGGAGGAGTCCAGCCGTGTGACGAACTACATGTGGGGACTTTTGCTGCACTGCGCCACGAGGCACCCCATGACTACGCAATTCGTGGGAGGAGACTGAAGGAAGCCCGCGAAAACGTGCAAGTCGTGGGAGGAGTCTGGCCACGTGTGGAGATGCACGTGGAGACTCCGGCGCGAGGTCAGCGTGTGATGGAGCAGCAAGTGATCGGAGTGAACTCAGGCTCCCCGTGGATGACGGTACCTTATCCTTTCAAGATGACTGCATTTGCTGCATCCATTACAGACACGGGGATAAGGCTCAGGCCCCGAGGACAGTTGGCTTTGTATTCATGCAGAGACACAGAGGCCCTCGGTGTGATCTGTCCCGGATGCTCGGGACTGGTGGTCCAACTAAAGCCATTCGGGCGATGCGAAGCATGCAAGTAGTTTCTTTTTGAGGTTGAACCACACACGGAAAGGCCCCGGGCCCTACGCCTCAACTGCATCACAGGAACCGCCACTCCGGAGGGAGAGATCAAAGCCTTTGCGGAGTTTCCCGTGCGCGCTGACCAGGGCGAAGTGACTGCCCAACCAGAGACCGAGAGAGAAAAATCCGAGGACACTGCTTTGGTCACTACAGACTCCCTGCTCCCACCTCCGAAGAGGAAAGTCGGTCTGGTACAGGCATCTTATGGCCGTGGTCGAGCTTCACCCCGCCGCTTGCCTGGCCTGGATGGCGCCGGTAGAGAAGAGAGTCCCGGACATCCCAGTTCTTCAGAAGGTCCAGGTGAGCCAGGGGCTGGGACTGTGGTGTTGGTTGGAGGTGTCGGGGGTCCCCAGTCGGTGGAGCCCGCAGGGGAGGGTAGCCTTCCGTCTACTAGAGACTACCTTCCCGCTGAGATGTATGACACCTCCGACTTAGAGTCATTGTCAGACTGTGGGGATGACGGAGAGATAGACAAACTGTTTCACCGGAAGGGCTGGGACAGACGCCCACTACCTATGCTGAGTAAACCGCAGGATTCCCCCATGTCCATAGAAGACAGTACGCTCCGGGTGAAGGCCCCGGAGTTCCCGAGGAAATCTAGTCCTCCGACCAACTTTCCGCATTCAACTACATCACCCGCTCTGATGGTGGGGATGCAGCGTGCTTCATTGCGGGCACCAAAGACAAAGAAACCCGAGATGGTAAAGGTACCTCGGCACCCGGAGGCCATCGTACAGCCAGGAGAAGGTGAGCGAGATGTGATGCCGCCTCTAGCCAGGTTGCAGAGACTTTTCTCCCAGAGAGTCGCCCGTGAATATGGGTGGGAGTACCCCTACTTGCCTCGGGACCTATTGTATGAAGTCGAGGTCCTGCGACCAAGGTGGTATGACGAGTTTGTATGGGAAAAGCTTAAAGTACCCCATGCCAGGCGATACCTGTCATGTTCGCCGCCTGTGTCTAAAAAGTTCAAGGACTGCAGAGCTGATTGGAGACTTGGGCGCCATATTCATGCCGATAAGGTGCTCATCTGCAGGAAAGATGGAGAGGATGTTGAGTATTCGGTGGAAGTGTTTGACGGGCACCTGAAGCCCCTGTTTCTGCCGGATCCAAGGTTCTATTTATAGGAAAAGTGAGCTCCTATCTTGTTGCTGTTGAAACTTTCTGGAAGAGACATTCCCAGACGCCTAGAACTGTGCCCTACTTTTGTTTTGATTTGGGCTTTTCTTTTACTCACTGGAGATTTGGGAGCTGTTGTTTTTTTTCTCCCTTTTCTTCATGTGCCAAAGGCAGAGACTTTTGGGGTAGAGTTAGAGTAGGAAAGCAGGAAGAATGAAGATCTAACCAAGTGTCATTACCGCAGCGCTGTCACCAGGTGGCAGTGTTGTGCAACGGTTGTTTGAAAATGTTACACATGCACTACTTACTTATTGGAGTGAGTGGGTCTCTCGGCTGACGGACCCACTCATGCCAAGTTAACACAGAGTGTTAGGATGTTTTTTTTTTTGTTTCCCTTCTGCAGGAGATTCGTCGGTCAAGACTACTGAGTATGGGGTGGTTCTTAGACAGTGACGGGAGGGATTGTATATGTGTACATGACAGATGTTTTATACAAAAGTTTTAATGTTTTATAGTTTTTTTTTTGAGCAGGTCTTGGCACATACAGTATCCAAAATATTAGGGATAGCCTCTGGGGCCCACTTCATGTCACCCCTCCTTGGGAGACATGGGTGTGCACCTGACGCTGGGGACCAGCGTCAAATCACCAGGGGGAGAGTGTAGCGGGGTCTTCAAAGTTAGTGGGATACACCTGGGGGTAGAGAGACCCAGGTGTGTAATTATGTCAGGGATTAGACCCCTTTTCTTATTCGTGAAGGATTGGGTGGTGTAATATTCTCTTTGACCAGTGGGTGTCAGTGTACCTGCTGGCTCGAGGTAGAATCGCTATCACAGTGTTACCCTTTTTTTTTGGTTCCTTCCTGGCGATGGTACGGCTGGGGCAGGGAACCCGCCGTGGTGTCGATGGGAGGATATAAAAGGGGGAGACGCCCGCGCCACGAGGTCGTCGTCGCCTGTCTGTTGTTCTTGTGGGAGGGGGGTCACCCCTTCACGCACCCAGGCACCTTAGGCCTGGGTGCGGGCGGTTCAAGGTTCCGGCCTAGGCGCCCAAGGCCTGGTCGGAACGAAGATGGAGTCCATCCCGGGCACCTTCAGCCTGGGGTGAGGTACTATTAAGGAGGCCTGGGACCCGGTGACTCCGACTGGGTCCCGCAAGGGTGAAGTTGCTCCAGGGCGCCCCTTGCGAGGGGACCCGCATCTGAGGTGAGGAGGCTGGGGGGGGTCACCCGTCCGAAGACCCGGTGTAGCGTCAACCCGGTGACGGATGGGCCTTCAGTAACTCCCTTGGAGGACATCTTCCCCTGATATGGGCTTCAGCGCAGCGGAGGAGCTTCCATCAAGACTCCTGCAACCCCTGGTCATAGCACAGGGAGTGTAGGGACTAGGAACCTGTACAGTGCCTCGACCTGCTTCCCCATCGTATCATGCCGTTGCATTTGACTGTATGTGGAGATACGCAATAAACCTGAGTTTGGACTTTGATGGGTGTATGGACTCTGTTGATGGGAACAAAGGGAGATTCCGGCACGGAAGGACTGACCCTCATAACCAGCACACATTTGGCCCGAGGAAAAGATTGATATTGGCCTTCACCTCACCCACATGCATGGGGAGGACATGGGCCGTAGCGCACCTCACTCTGTCGCTCGACATACCCCTAGCTAAAGAGGTCGGGGTGAGGAGGCCGCTACACATATAATTATAAAAAAAAAAAAAAAAAAAAACTGTTTATTAAAATAGTATATGATATACAGTAAAAGCCTAATATGTCCTTTAAAAATACAAGAATAATTTAGGTATGCTGATTAGTTATAGAATTATTGTCAGGTTACCTGACCTGTGCTAATGCAGTCATTTTGGCGAGGGAAATCATGAATGGATAAAGTGAGGGAGTGCACAGTAATAGGTACAGAAGAGTGCTCAGCAGGGCCAGTACAAGGGGTGGGCGGAAGGGGCGGATGCCCTGGGCGGAGCAATTTATTGTAGGAAGAGGGGCGCAGTGCTGGCAGTGTGCTGTTAAACTTCTGGGCAACAAGTGACTGTGACTACCGCCAGCCACCCCTACAACACTGCAGAGCTGCACCTGCTTGCAAAAATGTGCCGAGTGCGCTCCTGCACCCGGTACAAGCAAAGGACCCGGCATTCCCTTCCCTGTCAGGCGGAGCTGCGGAGTAATCTCCGCCCAACAGGCGCTTCCGAGTCTCGGCGAGGTGTGACGTCACCGAGGAGATCAAGTGCGTTTAGGAGCATTCTAATTGGTCAGCACCGTCACATGGGCGGCGCCGACCAATCAGAACCCGTGTAGCCCATCCTGTCACCGCGAGCGAAGAGGTGAGAAAGCCGCGGGGATTTCAAATCCCCAGACCGGTACAGCGGCGATACGAGCTGTCAGTGCGGGGGGATCGCTGGACTCCAGGTTAGCAGGTCCTGGGGGGGGGAGGGGATGGGAAGGGGGCCCAGTGTAAGTTCACCTTACAGATTTTCTGTAAGTTGAACTTACACTTTAACCATTTGCCGACCCGCCGCAGTACATATACTGCGACGGGGCGGCAGTATTGTATTGTTTTAAGTGTTTTCTGGTTTTGAAAAGACACTGCCTCTTTCTTTATACCGGGGGGGGGGGCAGTTTGCCATCTTCGCCCTGGGCACCAGATGGCCTTGTCCCGACACTGGTGCTCAGCAAGGGCTCTGATCCAGAATTTGCCCTCCTAACCCTTTCCAGATTAGATACACTACTGACTAACACAGAACCACATTTCTCTAGATTTGCCGTGTCCATTCTGTAATTTTTTGTTTTGTTTTGTGGTGTAGATATACAGTACTTTCAGACAGCATTGTTGTCTGGCTTTTGTGCTGAGCAAGAGCTGTCCATGTAGCAGTTACGCAGTTAACCCAAATCTGCAGCCCCAGCACTTGGAGACCTGCCCTGCGGATAATAGAAAATAGCCAGAATGCCTCATATATCTATATGGCAGAAGTCAAATAGATTTAGGATTCTAACCCTCTTCAGATATGAATCGCCTGTACACACAAGCATTAACCATGTCTGCTCCACTGCAAGCTTTACCATCACCAATAATAAATATATATATACTGTGTATACATACATATATACAGTGCCTTGAAAAAGTATTCATACCCCTTGACATTTTCCACATTTTGTCATGTTAGAACTAAAAACGTAAATGTCTTTTATTGGGATTTTATGTGATAAACCAACACAAAGTGGCACATAATTGTGATGTGGAAGGAAAATGATAAAATGTTTTTCAACATTTTTCTTACAAATAAATATGAGAAAAGTGTGGGGTGCATTTGTATTCCGCCCCCTTAAGACTGCATTCACACCTGAGCGTAGCGCTTCGAGCGTTTTTACCGGCGTTTTGTCGCACAAATTTGCGCCCGTCGAAGCGCTCGTTGTCACGCTAAACGCTTGAATCGAGCGTTTCCATTACATTTTATGTCTCCTAAAACGCCCAAATCTGCCCGATTCGCGCGACAAAAAAGGATCCGGAACTTGTTTGAGCTTCAGGCATTCGGCTTTAGGTGTTTTGGAGTGGAGATGTGAACCATCTCCATAGAGAATAATGTTTTTTTTTTCCCCTCTAGCGTTTTGTAGCTTCAGGCTTCAGGATACAAAACGCTCAGGTGTGACTGCAGCCTTACGCTGAGGCTCCATGTACACAGAAGCTCAAAAACTGACGTTTTGAACGCCAGATTTCTGGCAGAAAAAGCTGCTTTACAATATAGCTTTTATCAGCGTTTTTTACTAGCGTTTATTAGCGTTTTTCAGTGTAGCGTTTTTTACCTTTTTTTTTTTTTTTTTATGGATCAAAAAACGCAAAAAAACACTGGCGTCCAGCGTTTTGAGCGTTTTTGAGAGTTTATTAGCGTTTTTCAGCGTTTTGCGTTTTTTCCCGCAGAAAAACGTCACTTTGAACGCAAATTTCTTGCGTTCAGAAAAAAGCCCATTAACTCCACTGCTCATTAACGCTAAAAAACGCTACATGAACACAGACTAACATAGAGTGCAGTTAATGGGCTTTTTAAAAAAAACGCCAATAAACTGCAATTTATCAGCTTCAGAGTACATGGAGCCTAATACTCCTAACTAAAATCTAGTGGAACCAATTGCCTTCAGAAGTCACCTAATTAGTAAATAGTGTCCACCTCTGTATAATTTAAACTCCGTATAAATACAGCTGTTCTGTGAATCCCTCAGAGGTTTGTTAGAGAACCTTAGTGAACAAACCGCATCATGAAGGCCAAGGAACACACCAGACAGGTCAGGGATAAAGTTGTGGAGAAGTTTAAAGCAGGGTTAGGTTATAAAAAAAACATCCCAAGCTTTGAACATCTCACGGAGCTCTGTTCAATCCATCATCTGAAAATGGAAAGAGTATGGCACAGCTGCAAACCTACCAAGACATGGCCGTCCACCTAAACTGACAGGCCGGGCAAGGAGAACATTCATCAGAGAAGCAGCCAAGAGGCCCATAGTAACTCTGGAGGAGCGGCAGAGAGCCACAGCTCAGGCGGGAGAATCTGTCCACAGGACAACTATTAAGCCCTGTACACACGATCGGATATCCTATGGATTCTAATCCGATGGTTTTTTCCATCGGAAATCCGATAAAACTGTCTTCCATCAGTCTTGCCAACACACCAACTGTCAAAAAACAGACCGTTTCAAACGCGGTGACGTAAAACAGTCCAATGAGCCGAGGAAAAATGAAGTTTAATGCTTCTGAGCATGCGTCGACTTGATTCTGAGCATGCGTGGGTTTTTTATCCGATGGATTTCTACACAGACGATCGGATTTTGCTATTGTTTTTTTCCCATCGGATAAATTTAAAACATGTTCTATTTTTTTAAAACCGATGGAAAAAAGACCGATGGGGCCCATACACGATCGGTTCGTCCGATGAAAACAGTCCATCGGACTGTTTTCATCGGTAAAACCGATTGTGTGTACACGGCTTAAGTCGTGCTCTCCACAAATCTGCCCTTTATGGAAGAGTGGAAAGAAGAAAGACATTGATGAAAGAAAGCCATAAGAAGTCCTGTTTGTAGTTTACGAAAAGCCATGTGAGGGACACAGCAAACATGTGGGAGAAGGTACTCTGGTCACATGAGACCAGAATTTAACTTGTTGGCCAAAATACTAAGTGTGGTGGAAAACTAACACGGGACATCATCCTGAACACACCATCCCCACCGTGAAACATGGTGGTGGCAGCATCATGTGGTGGGGATGCTTTTCTTCAGCAGGGACAGGGAAGCTGGTCAGAGTTGATGGGAAGATGGATGAAGCCAAATACAGGACAATCTTAGGAGAAAACCTGTTAGAGTCTGCAAAAGACTTGAGACTGGGGCGGAGGTTCACCTTCCAGCAGGACAACGACCCTAAACATACAGCCAGAGCTATAATGGAATGGTTTAGATCAGTGGTTCTCAACCTGGGGGTCGGGACCCCCTCGGGGGTCGAATGACCATTTGCCAGGGGTCACTGAATCCTGGACTGTTTCTGAAGCCCGCACCGCTCTCCAAGCCTTTTCGTGGCCATCCAGCAGGGCTGTCCCTGGAGCCTGTTGCCGCCTAGCTGGGCTGTTCCTGGAGCCCGCAGCCGCCCACTCAGCCTCATTGCAAAAACAAGAAATTAGGATAGAGAGAGATAAAAGGGAAAGAAAGGAGAAAAAAGAGAACGAATGGTACATCCTAAAATGTACCATAAGGGGTTTTAATACCGTACAAGTGGAAGGAACTCAGGGAGCGCTAAATGTCCGAGGGTTAGGGGCACAAATTACTTGTCTTGCCTTAGGGGCTGACTACCCACGCTACGAAAATAATTTTACTGTTAGGGGTCCCCACAGCTTGGGAAATTTTATCAAGGGGTCACGGCACTAGAAGGTTGAGAACCACTGGTTTAGATCAAAGCATATTTATGTGTTAGAAATTTTGAAAACCATTAATCATTTTCCTTCTACTTCACAATTATGTGCCACTTTGTGTTGGTCTATCACATAAAATCCCAACAAAATAAATTTACGTTTTTGGTTGTAACATGACAAAATGTGGAAAATTTCAAGGAGTATGAATACTTTTTCAAGGCACTGTAAATTCAGCACTTTGAACGAATGTAGAGAAGAGAAGACTACAGATAAAGAGGTACAACTTATGTAGTAGAATTTGGGATACTCCAAAACGCTCAGCACATTAAGTAGAGGATCCTCTTCTTTCAGTAAGGTAGCAAAGTTTAGCTCTCAGAGCTGGGGACCATGGGGTAGCTCTAGAGAAGTTTCAAGTCTCGTAGTTGAGGGTCATGGGATAGCTCTATATAAGTTCAGTCTCGTACCTGGGAACCATTGTATAGCTCTAGATAAGTTTTGAAGTCTCGTACCTGGGAACCATGGTATAGCTCTAGATACGTTTTGAAGTCTCGTACCTGGGAACCATGGTATAGCTCTAGATAGGGAAAGAACACTCCCCGATAGGGAAAGAACACTCTCCCCTGGGCCCCAGGCTATTTACCACCTTCCTGACCTTCTTGGCACAGCTCCCCAGGGATTGGCCAGAGCATAGTAAATATTTAGGCCAGTCATTCAATGGTGTATACTCAATGGCTCTATAATACTGGGCAGTGTCTGTACAATAAACCAGCAAATAAGGATGTGCAGTTGGCCACAAAGGGGTATAAGGAAATGATTTGCATGGCCCCGCCCTAAAATGAGGAAGAAACCCATAATTGCTTGGATCTGAGATGAAAGTGAGGCCTGCAAATACCTTCTTTTTAAGAAGGCTCTGCTGCATGAGGGGCTAATCGATCTAAACAAGCAATCTGCAGTAGTTCATTTTTCAGAGGGTGTTTGACAGGCTTAAAGCTTATGGGGAGCACATGGGGGGGGGGGGGGGGCAATGAAAATGCAGCCAACCTCAAGTGTAAACGAAGCCTAATGGTCCATACACAGGATCAGAAAATCTGGACAATTCTTGTGAAATTATCCAATATGACAAGCACGGAAATTTTTCTCGTACGATACCAGATCGTTCGATTTTCGTTTAACCACTTCAACTCCGAATGGTTTTACCCCCCTTCCTGACCAGGCCATTTTTTGCGATACGGCAATGCGTTGATTTAACTGACAAATCTGGATTGTACCGTATATACTCGAGTATAAACTGACCCGAATATAAGCCGAGGCACCTAATTTTACCACAAAAAAATGGGAAAACGTATTGACTTGAGTATAAGCCTAGGGTGTCCATCTGCATGCCTCACTTTGCCTAACTGTGTCCATGTGCATGCCTCATTGTGTCCATGTGCATGCCTCACTGTGCCCATGACTAGACTGACGTTTAACATGGGAGTCTATGGAAGGAGTGCCCTGTTTTGAAAAATAGGTGCTCCCCGGCCGTAGGTCCCCCAGACAACAAACTTTGCACACTTGTAGAGGAGAAATGGGGCTACATGCCAAGTTTGCGGTCCAGGGGACCTACGACCAGCCGGTATCGGGTCCCCAAAGTCACCGGAGAAATTACAGTTTAACATGGGAGTCTATGGAAGGGGTGCCCGGCTTTGAAAAATCGTTGCTCCCCGGCCATAGGTCCCCTGGACAACAAACTTTGCCCACTTGTAGAGAGAGTGTGGCTACATGTGTGCCAAGCTTGGGGTCCAGGGGACCTACAGCCGGCCGGTACCGGGTCCCCAAAATCCGAGAGATCAGGCGCATAAAGGTGACTCGAGTATAAGCCGAGGGGGGCATTTTCAGCACAAAAAAATGGGCTGAAAAACTCGGCTTATACTCGAGTATATACGGTATTTGAAAATAATCAAAAACATTTAAACTGCTTTCAGAAGTATTCCTCTAAACAAGTTCTAGTGCAACCAATTACATTCAGAAGTCATGTAATGTGGTAAATGGAGCTGCTCACCTGTGTGCAATTAAATATTCAAATTTTCTCAAAATAAATGCACCTATTTCTGGAAGGCTCCACAGTGTGACAGAGAACATATCTCAACAGCATCATGAAGACCAAGGAGCTTTAAAAACAAGGATAAAGTTCTGGAGAAGCTCCAGACCATGTTGGCTTACAAAAAAACTGTCCAAACTTTGAGCATACCTGGAGAGTACTGGTAAATTCTGTACTAAAAAAGTGAGAGCTTCTGGCACAACCATGACTCTGCCTAGAGAAGGCAATCCACCAAAACTCAAGTGTCTCCAAAGCCTCCATAGAAGTCTACGACAACATTTGTTTAAAGTGCCTGCAGCTTTTGAGAGGCTTTTATTCAGCTTTAGCTTCGTTTTAGAGGTATTGCAGGTATGAGATATCCCAGGATGCACTGAAAAACCAACAAGTGAACCGGGAAGACATCATCAGCAGTCCGTTCCAGTTCATATGTATATATTCTGGGAGTGTCTGGTGCAACTGTCACATTTGGCGTGGAGCAGCAGGAAGGTGAGCGGGGTCTGGACTGGAGTGGAGCAATGGCACTCGTGGTGTGCAACATGGTAACGCTTTGGCGGAAGGTTAAAATAACTGGAGAGAGGGGACTGAGTGGCAGAGGATGAGTAGAGCTGGGGGACCGGAGCAGGAGAAACTAGCAAATGTCACACGTGGTGCGCAGCATGGAAGCAAAATAGCAGGAGGTGTGTGGGGACTGGAGAGAGAGGATGATCAGAAAACCAGAGGATCAGTAGAGCTTGGGGTTACTTCTGAGTGGGGGGATCAGCAGAGCTGGGAATAACTACTTTGCAGGGGCTCAGTAACCCTGGGGGTACTACTGAGTGGGGCATCAGCAGAGCTGGGGGTTACTACTGAGTGGGGGATCAGCAGAGCTGGAGGTTACTACGGAGTGGGGCATCAGCAGAGCTAGGGGTTACTACGGAGTGGGGTATCAGCAGAGCTTGGGGTTACTATTGAGTGGGGGATCAGCAGAGCTGGAGGTTACTACTGAGTGGGGCATCAGCAGAGCTTGGGGTTACTATTGAGTGGGGTATCAGCAGAGCTTGGGGTTACTATTGAGTGGGGTATCAGCAGAGCTTGGGGTTACTATTGAGTGGGGGATCAGCAGAGCTGGAGGTTACTACTGAGTGGGGCATCAGCAGAGCTAGGGGTTACTACGGAGTGAGGGATCAGCAGAGCTAGGGGTTACTACTGAGTGGGGGATCAGCAGAGCTAGGGGTTACTACTGAGTGGGGGATCAGCAGAGCTGGAGGTTACTACTGAGTGGGGCATCAGCAAAGCTGGGGGTTACTACTAAATAGGGAATCAGAAGATCTGGGGATTACTACTTAGCGGGAGAACAGCCAATCTGGGGGTTACTACTGAGCAGGGGATCAGCAGAGCTGGGGGTTATTACTGAGCGAGGGATCAGCAGAGCTGGGGGTTACTACTGAGTCAGGGATCAGCAAAGCTGGGAGTTACTGCTGAGTGGGGTATCAGCAGAGCTGGGGGTTACTACTGAGCGGGGGATCAGCAGAGCTGGGAGTTACTGCTGAGCGGGGGGATCAGCAGAGCTGGGGATTTCTACTGAGCGGGGGAACAGCAGAGCTGGAGGTTACTACTGAGTGGAGCTTTAGCAGAGCTGGGGGTTACTACTGAGTGGGGGATCAGCAGAGCTGGGGGTTACTACTAAATAGGCAATCAGAAGAGCTGGGGATTACTACTTAGCGGGAGGACAGCCAATCTGGGGGTTACTACTGAGTGGGGGATCAGCAGAGCTGGGGGTTACTACTGAGTTGGGGATCAGCAGAGCTGGGAGTTACTGCTGAGTGGGGGGATCAACAGAGCTGGGGATTACTACTGAGCAGGGGAACAGCTAAGCTGGAGGTTCTATTGAGTGGGGCACCAGCAGAGCTGGGGGTACTACTGAGCAGGGGATCTGCTGAACGAGGGTACTATTATAATAAGCTAGGGATCTGCTGAACAGGAGTACTAATGAGCTGAGGATCTGCTGAACGGGGGTAATAATGAGCTGGGGTTCTACCTACACGGTTTAGGAGATATTTAGTAAAAATGACATTGCTCCGTGTCTACATTTTGGACAATTTCATGCTCCCAACTTTGTGAGAACAGTTTGGGGATGGTCCCTTCCTGTTCCAACATGACTGCGCACCAGTGCACAAAGCAAGGTCCATAAAGACATGGATGAGCGAGTTTGGGGTGTAGGAACTTGACTGGCCTGCACAGAGTCCTGACCTCATCCCAATAGAACACCTTTGGGATGAATTAGAGCGGAGACTGTGAGCCAGACCTTCTCATCCACATCAGTGCCTGACTTCACAAATGCGCTTCTGGAAGAATGGTCAAACATTCCCAAACCTTGTGGACGGCCTTCCCAGAAGAGTTGAAGCTGTTATAGCTGCAAAAGGTGGGCCAACTCAATATTGAACCCTACGGACTAAGGCTGGATTCACACCAATGCAGTTTTAGTGCTTTTTGCATTTTGCAGATTTGTACTACAGTCCATATAACATGGTTTCCTATGGAACACGTTCTGTAGTGCAAATCTGCAAAATGCACAAAAAATGCCATAGGTGTGAATCCAGCCTAATGCCGCGTACACACGATCATTATTCACGGCGGTTAAAAAACCGCCGTGAATAATGACATTAAAAACGAGGGAACGGCTTGTTCCCCCACACACGGTCGTTTTTCACGTCATTTTTTCTCTTGTCGAGAAAAACGACCGTCTGTGGGCTCCGCGGCAGTGTTTCCCTATGGGAAAACTGCAGCGGAAAAAAATGTCGGGAAAAACGACGAGAAAAATTAGAGCATGTGCATACTAGCTCATTATGAAATTCTTACCTTGGAACGAGGCATCGGGAACTTACCTGGTCCACGCCGAGGGAGATGTCATCTTGCCTCGGCGTGTCTTCCGGGTATCGCCGCTCCAGCGCTGTGAGTGGCTGGAGCGGTGATGTCGTCACTCCCGCGCTTCGGCGCGGTCCTGCGGCTGCCGGCCTTTAGCCGAGAATCCCTGCTGCGCATGCGCCGCTGCATTCAGCGGCTCATTGCGGGGGGAATATCTCCCAAACCGTACAGATTTAGGAGATATTCTTTTTACCTACAGGTAAGTCTTATTATAGGCTTACCTGTAGGTAAAAGTTACAAATTTGGGTATACAACCGCTTTAAAGTTCATGTGTGTGTAAAGGCAGGCATCCCAATACTTTTGGTACTATAGATTATGTAGCGGGTACTTACTTTCCCGGGTGCATGTTTTGAATCTGGCCGTGACATCAGTGCTATTTTCCCTGCGGTCCACTAGGTGGCGCTGTTGCCGTGGCCGGAGGGATGAATATCACTGTGCGCCAGGCCCCTTTTTGTCCTCTCTCGGCGGCGATATGGTGGGGCGGGGAACCCACCGTGCTTGCCGGGGGAGGGTATAAAAGGGGCCGGCCATCTTGGTCACGGGGTCTTCGTCCCAAGCACCTTTAGCTTGCGGACGTGGGTTCGTGCTCGTCCCCTAGGAGGCCTCGGCCTAGGGGACCAACGGAGATCGTGTTCCACCTCAGGCACCTTCAGCCCTGGGGTGAGGCACTTACAAGAAGGTCCGGAGCTCAGTGCCCAACACTTGAGTTCCGCGAGGGAAGGGTCCTAAGGCACTTCGGGGATGGAGGCCTGAATCTGAGTAAGACGCAATGGACCGGGGAGAGCTCCTCACTCGAAGACCCGGTGCAGCAGACTGCCGGTGACGGGTGAGTCTCTTGTCGGAGACCGTCCAGAAGGATCCCCTTTACCTCGTGCGGAGACCATAGTCCACTCTTCAGGAGGAGAGTGGAGGACCGAATTTGTGTCTGGGCCTATTCACACTCACACCTCCTTTTCTGTGCTATCTATCAAGGAAGTCCCTGTATGGTGTGTTCTAATAAAGGAGTGTTGGACTTTAATGGTGTGAGGCTCAATTCCTGGTGGACGAAGTTCACGGTGACTCTTGGAGGGAGGATCCGGGTGCACAGCACAGACCCGAAGGTAAACCAGACATTGCTGATACCCATAGGCGTGCACACAGGGTGTGTCGGGTGTGCCTGGGCACACCCTAATCCCCCCTGTGCCAGCCAGGGTTTTTTCTAGGGAAAATGCTGGGCTTGCTAATGGACACTCACTGGCAGTGACAGTGCTGCCAGTGAGACAATTTTGATTTGTATGTACCCCCTAGACTTCCCTTATGAGAACTTCAGCCACGGAGTAAGCTGACAGCTGGCCGCATTTCCCGATGGTGCCTCTATAGTTCCGGCAAGTGATCTCTTACTGTAGGCGGCGGAGTGAAACAGCTGCACTCCGCCTGCCCTCCAGTGCCTCTTCTGCTGCCATAGGATAGGAGGTAAGCAGCATCTAGTGGCGAGCATGGGCGAATCTAGGAGGGTAGATTTCACTTAATTTACAATGCTCTTGCCAGCAGAAATCCCCCTTCCTCCCCCCTCCACACCTCCTGAACAGGAGAGAAGAAAGGGCTCGATCCTCTCTGGCTCCTCCAGCCCCCATCCCCTGTGTCTGCCCCACCCACACTGCAATCCTTGTGTGCAGCCTGTGTCTGAGAACGGAGATGCGTGGGCAGGAGAGTTTAGGTACAGCAGCTGGCAGATCCGTGGGGGCTGCTACACTAAGGTGACCAGATTTTTAAAATGAAATCTGGGGACATATTTTTTTTTTTTTACGCCTCCAAGCCTGTCAAGTCTTAGGCCTCATGCCCACTGGCGTTTTTACAGCTGCGTTTTTTGCAGCTTAAAAACGCCTGTCCATGTTATTGTAAATATTTTTTTTTTTTTTTTTGGAAAAAAACAAAAACCAAAAAAAAAACGTCGGAGCTAAAAACGCGACCACGCGTTAGTGCGCGTTTTTTGACGCTCGCGTTTTTTTCTGCCTAATTCTGACGCTGAGGAACGCACTGGTCCTGGGTTTTTTTTACAGCTTAAAAACGTCTATGCTATTTGCAGCTCAAAAACGTCTAGGTGGGCATGAAGCTATAGACTAACATGGACAGGCGTTTTTAAGCTGTAAAAAACGCTCAAAAACGTGGCTGTAAAAACGTCCGTGGGCATGAGGCCTTACTCTCCGGGCCCCAGCTACTACTGGGAAGATCACTCTGCCAGAGAAGGCAAGGAGATAAGCAGGCAGGTGGCTGGCCAGGACTTGAGCCAAGGCAGAAGAACATGTAAGCAGGAGCAGAATGGGCGCCCGAAACTGAAGAAATATTCCCTCAGCTCCGACCAGCACATGATCATCAGAATGGAGCACAGATAATGGAAAAAAAATACACCCCCTAAGCTAGTAGGAGCGGCGGAGCGGGGGGGTGTAATTCAGATTTTTTTTTTTTTATTCTGCACTGACTGTCTTTGAAATTGCCCCAGCAGGGCCGATCCTAGGGTCACAGACGCCTGGGTGCAGAAATATTTCTGGCGCCCCCACATGGGCGTGGTTATCTTACTAATCCCTCCCCTTTACAAATGTGTCTATGGCAACGACTCAAACACAGAAATGCTCCCCTAAGGAGTCTTCGTTACCCTAGGATTCTCCCATGATCTCTTAACAATAAACAAAATACAGAAAGAGAAACAGAGTACTCTAATGGGACCTGGAGGGGGGTCTCTCTAATGTACACAGAGAGGGCCTCTGTTAGAGAGTTTGTTAGAAAGAGCCCCCAGATATGATACAAGAGATGGTGAGAGAGACTGCAGACATGATACGAAAGATGGACAGAGATCGCAGACATACTACAGGAGATGGTGAGAGAGACTGCAGACATGATACGAAAGATGGACAGAGATTGCAGACATACTACAGAAGATGGTCAGAGACTGCAGACATGATACAAGAGATGGTCAGAGACTGCAGACATGATACAAGAGATGGTCAGAGACTGCAGACATGATACAAGAGATGGTCAGAGACTGCAGACATGATACAAGAGATGGTCAGAGACTGCAGACATGATACAAGAGATGGTCAGAGATTGCAGACATGATACAAGAGATGGTCAGAGACTGCAGACATGATACAAGAGATGGTCAAAGACTGCAGACTTGATACAAGAGATGGTCAGAGATTGCAGACATGATACAAGAGATGGTCAAAGACTGCAGACATGATACAAGAGATGGTCAAAGACTGCAGACTTGATACAAGAGATGGTCAGAGACTGCAGACATGATACAGGAGAAGGTCAGAGATTGCAAAAATTACACAAGAGATCAATGTAGCCTCATCAGTGCCCATCAAATGCAGCCCACCAGTGCCCACCAAATGAAGCTTATCAGTGCGCACAAAATGCAGCCTCACCAGTGCCCACCCAATGCAGCCTCACCAGTGCCCACCAACTGCAGCCTACCAGCGCCCACCAAATGCAGCCTACCAGCGCCCACCAAATGCAGCCTCTCAGTGCCCACCAAACAGGGTTGGTGCAAGGATTTTTGACACCCTAGGTGAAACCTCATTTTGCCTAACCCCCCTTCCCCTGGCTCCACCGCTGACTCCATCCCCTTTGCCCTGCCCATGTATTGCACATACCTCCCAACTATTGGACTTGAGCATAAGGGGCACTTCAGGGAGATGTGCGCCACAGCAAAAGGTGGGTGTCACCAAACATGATTGTGGGAGGGGCTTAAGGGCCACGGTTAAAAAAAAACTGGGCTTCCTTGTACATATAAATATGCTTCAATTGCTGTGCCACAAGCTGGAGTCTCGGGGATACATATAAACCTCAACACAATCATTTAGAAAATTACTTCCAATACATCTGGTTTTGTATACACTGAAAATAGACAAAGAGCTTAAAATAGAGGATTATAAAGGATCTGAGGAACCCGGGCTGGAGCAAAAGAATAAGTACTGCAGTTTGAACCCTCAGGGAGAGAGAGAGGGAGAGGGAAGAATCACTATGATATATGGAAGAAAGGAAGGGGGAACACTATAGTATATGGAAGAAAGGAAGATGGGACACTATGGTACATGGAAGGCAGGAAGGAAGGATCACTATGGAAGAAAGGAAGGAGGGATCATTATGGTACATGGAAGAAAGGAAGGAGGGATCGCTATGGTACATGGAAGGAAGGATCACCATGGTACATGGAAGAAAGGAAGGAGGGATCACTATGGTACATGGAAGAAAGGAAGGAGGGATCACTATGGTACATGGAAGGAAGGATCACTATGGTACATGGAAGGATCTCTATGGTATATGGAAGAACGGAAGGAGGGATCACTATGGTACATGGAAGAAAGGAAGGAGGGATCACTATGGTACATGGAAGAAAGGAAGGGGAACACTTTGGTATATGGAAGGCAGGAAGGAAAGATCATTATGGTACATGAAAGGAAGGAGGGATCACTATGGTACATGGAAGGAAGGATCACTATTGTACGTGGAAGAAAGGAAGGAGGGATCACTATGGTACATGGAAGAAAGGAAGGAGGAATCACTATGGTAAATGGAAGAAAGGAAGGGGAAACACTATGGTATATGGAAGAAAGGAAGGGGGAACACTATGGTACATGGAAGAAAGGAAGGGGGGAACACTTTGGTGCATGGAAGGCAGGAAGGATCACTATGGTACATGGAAGAAAGGAAGGAGGGATCACTATGGTACATGGAAGACAGGAAGGATCATGACGGTACATGGATGGATCACTATGGCACACAGAAGGCAGGAAGGATCACTATGACACCTGGAAGGCAGGAAGGATTACTATGGTACATGGAAGGCAGGAAAGAGGGATCACTATGGCACATGGAAGGCAGGAAGAATCACGATGGTACATGGAAGGATCACTATGGCACACAGAAGGCAGGAAGGATCACTGACACCTGGAAGGCAGCAAAGAGGGATAACTATGGCACATGGAAGGCAGGAAGAAAGCACCACTATGGCACATGGAAGGCAGGAAGGATCACTTTGGTGCATGGAAAGGAAGGAAGGACCGCTATGGCAGATGGAAGGCAGGAAGGATCACTATGGTGCATGGAAGAAAGGAAGGGGAGACACTATGGTATATGGAAGAAAGGAAGGAGGGCTCACTATGGTATATGGAAGAAAGGAAGGAGGGTTCACTATGGTACATGGAAGGCAGGAAGGATCACTATGGTATATGGAAGAAAGGAAGGAGGGATCACTATGGTACATAGAAGACAGGAAGGATCACAATGGTACATGGAAGGATCACTATGGCACACAGAAGGCAGGAAGGATCACTATGACACCTGGAAGGCAGGAAGGATTACTATGGTACATGGAAGGCAGGAAAGAGAGATCACTATGGCACATGGAAGGCAGGAAGGATCACAATGGTACATGGAAGGATCACTATGGCACACAGAAGGCAGGAAGGATCACTATGACACCTGGAAGGCAGGAAGGATTACTATGGCACATGGAAGGCAGGAAAGAGGGATCATTATGGCACATGGAAGGCAGGAAAGAGGGACCACTATGGCACATGGAAGGCAGGAAGGATTACTTTGGTACATGGAAAGGCAGGAAGGAAGGACCGCTATGGCACATGGAAGGCAGGAAGGATCCCTATGGCACATGGAAGGCAGGAAGACTATGGCACATGGAAGGCTGGAAGACTATAGCACATGGAAGACTATAGCACATGGAAGGCTGGAAGACTATGGGACATGGAAGGCTATGGCACATGGAAGACTGGAAGGCTATGGCCCATGGAAGGCTGGAAGACTGGCACGTGGAAGACTATGGCACATGGAAGGCTGAAAGACTGGCACATGGAAGGCTATGGCACATGGAAGGCTAGAAGACTGGCACATGGAAGGCTGGAGGACTGGCACATGGAAGACTATGGCACATGGAAGGCTAGAAGACTGGCACGTGGAAGACTATGGCACATGGAAGGCTGGAAGACTGGCACATGGAAGACTATGGCACATGGAAGGCTGGAAGACTGGCACATGGAAGACTATGGCACATGGAAGGCTAAGGAACATGGAAGTCTATACATGGAAGCCTGGAAGACTATGGCACATCTAGAAAAGAGAGAGAGAGGGGAGAGATCACTCACCCAGGCTGCATTGTCTTCAGAGGCACAGGCACTCAGGCAGCGACATCAGCTCAGCAAGATCAATGGCTGGCTGGTTAGAAATCTCCCGCTCCCACACCCCCTTCCCAGGCACAGATTGGCTGCATGAAGGGGTTGTGGGCAGGCACAGGGGGGACATGGGGAGGAGGTGGGGCAGACCTAGCATACCTCCTCCTCGTACCGTACTGACTATACAGCGGGCGCCGGGCGAGGGATATGCAGCGAGGGGATGGGCGGGGAATATGAAGCTATATGCACACTGCCGGGGGTGCGCCTGGGGGGGGGAAATGTACATTGCCGTGGGGGGGGGGGCGGGGATAATGCTGCTATTCAACACACTGCCGCGCGGTCAGGGGGCGGAAATATGCACATTGCCGTGGAGCAGGCAATATGCTGCTATTTAACACACTGCCGCGGGCGCGATGGGGGGCGGAGAATATGCACATTGCCGCGGGCGCGAGGCAGCACACTTGGGGCTGACGATACCCTGGCACTTTGGCGCCCCCCGCTCTGAGGCACCGGGGTTCACTGCACCCCGTGCACCCGCCCAGGATCGGCCCTGTGTCCCAGCCCCTGTTCAAATCCAATCCGGGGACAAAACTGGGGACAGACTTGGTCCGGGGACAGTGTCCTCAATCCGGGGACTGTCCCCTGAAACCGGGGATGTCTGGTCACCCTATGCTACACTGATTCCCCTTTGTGATCCTACAGATACCAGCCAGGTGAGTGAGCAGTCCCTCATCTCCCTCCCCTCTCTCCCCCATCTGCCTCCCCCCTCCAGGAGCTGCCAATTTGATTTCTTGTCCAGCTAGCACTTAGGGATGACTTAACTGTTAAGTCAGGGGGCACTGTGCCATGTTCTGATGTCAGGGGGCACTGTGCCATGTTCTGATATCAGGGGGCACTGTTCCATGTTCTGATGTCAGGGGGCACTGTACCATGCTCTGATGTCAGGGGGCACTGTACCATGCTCTCATGTCAGGGGGCACTGTACCATGCTCTGATATGATGTAAGGGGGGGCACTGTGTCATGTTCTGATGTGATGTCAGGGGGCACTGTACCATGCTCTCATGTCAGGGGGCACTGTACCATGCTCTCATGTAATGTAAGAGGCACTGTGTCATGCTCGGATGTGATGTCAGGGGACACTGTGCCATGCTCTGGTGTAAGGGGGCACTGTGCAATGCTCTTATGTCAGGGGGCACTGTGCAATGCTCTTATGTCAGGGGGCACTGTGCAATGCTCTTATGTCAGGGGGCACTGTGCAATGCTCTTATGTCAGGGGGCACTGTGCAATGCTCTTATGTCAGGGGGCACTGTGCAATGCTCTTATGTCAGGGGGCACTACTGTACCATGCTCTGATGTGATGTCAGGGGACACTGTGCCATGCTCTGGTGTAAGGGGACACTACTGTGCCATGCTCTGATGTCAGGGGACACTACTGTGCCATGCTCTGATGTCAGGGGCACTGTGCCATGCACTGATGTAAGGGGCACTGTGCCATGCACTGATGTCAGGGGCACTGTGCCCCTCTGCGGGCAATCTGGTACTAACTGACACTGGCTGGCAGGGTCACGAACTGACACTGATGTCACTAGTACAGAGATAATACAGTAATACAGTGATAATACTGTACTGACACTGGCTGGGAAAGGGTTAACATGAAGGGGTTAACTGTAAGTCTAACAACGTGAAAAAGTGTGCTGCTTTTGCTTACTAGTCTGGCTGTTTTTTCTCCCTGCTCTTCAGGGACAAGAAAGTACCAGATCACTATTCCTATGTACACAGAGTTCTGTATGTTTGGTTTGTGTGAAATATATATATATATATATATATATATATATATATATATTATTCATGTGTGTTTGAGCTTCTATTTGGGGTGCACACCCTAATGCATAAGGCTGCGCACACCTATGCTGATACCACAGGTATTCCCATGTGGTGGAGGCTAGGCATGGCCCACCCGCTCTCTCTCTCCACCATCAGATACCCCTAGACAAGAGACAGTGCGAGCCGCACGGAGAGAGAAGAGAGGAAGGCGCTACAATTATATCCTCAAGCCTCGTACACACGACCGGTTTTCTCGGCAAGAACCAGCAAGAAAACTGCTGGGAGAGCTTTTTGCCGAGAAACCCACTCATGTCTATGGTTTCTCGTCGGGAAAACTGCCGGGATTCTCGACAAGAAAAATAGAGAACCAGCTCTCTATTTTTCTTGTCGGGATTCTCGGCAGAGTGTTTCCTGCCGAGAAAACCGGTTGTCCGTATGCTTACCTGTCCATGGTAAACCCGTGCATGCTCGATAAGACTTCGATGCATGCGCGGTAGCATACAAGGGTAGTGTAGGGTGTAGCAAGATGGCGGCGACGGCATCGAATGTGACGAGCGCTGGCTCATCGTAGTCGATGACGTCACCACGTTCTTGCCATTCAATAGAACGGCGGTTCTTTTGAATGACTGTCAGTACACAGGGCTTGGCAAGGGAAGCTTGCCAGGAATCCCGTTGAGAAAACTGACGTTTTTTTTTTTCCGAAGGGATTCCCGCCCGTGTGTACGAGGCTTGATTCCAAGGGTCTATTTGCTGATCTCGTGATGTCATGGGTTCTTTTATTTTTTTTTCTCTGGTGGTGGTCGGTCCTGGTAATAATGTGAAGTGAAGTAGTTCTCTGATCCCAGCCTGAGTGATGATGTGCCCCAAGTAGGGTGACCACGTGTCCCGGATTGCCCGGGACAGTCCCGCATTTTGCAGGTCTGTCCTGGGCACCTTCATTCCAGGACAATACAGTGTCCCGGAATGAAACTGACACAGCCATCCCCTGGGCCAATCTGATGCCCCCAAAAAAGGTCTTCACATCACCGCTTTACTCACTGACAGTACTTGTCCTGGCCGGGAATGCCTGGGGGAGAACAATCCCCGCCCCCTGCTTGTGATTGGAGAAATCATAAATCCCGCCTCTTGTGTCCAATCACTGTGCTGTGATTCATTACAGCACAAGCTGATTTTTGGGAAGGGAGGGTGTCCCTGAATGGTAGTTTGGAAATATGGTCACCCTAGCCCCAAGGGGTGGGTTCAGGACAACTTGGGCTCAGAGGAAGCTGGTTGAATGACACTGGTAAGTCATTCATCCCAGTAGACATCTAGTAGCAGGAGGCCGCTCCAGATAGCAGGTGAGAACTGCAGCAATAGCAAGCTTTATGTTTGATAAATTATTATATACATAGAATATATATTTTTGAGTGCGTTCTGCTTTAAGTTCTCCCATCAGCAATGTTGGCTTTGCATCCTCAGTGTTATCTGACACTCGCCAGTCAATTTGCATTGCAGGAAATGAAAATGACATCACATCTGGCAGTGGCGTGGAGAAAGCTCTGTATCTCTGCTTCTGGAATCACTCTGTCCTCTATCGCACGCATTGATTGCATAAAGGGACGCCTGCACCGTCAGGCGTGGAGTAATGGAGTTTTTTTTTTTTTTAATGTGTCATCTGGAACCTCCGTGCCTTTGCGGCAGAGATCGAGGAGTTTGTTGATTTCGGGTGAAGGGATGTTTGGCAAACGACGGCGTACACCGCCAGCCTCGTCTAAAATAGCTGCAGCCGATTTTGCTGCATTTTCCTAAAATAGAAACAAGCTATTTAAAAATGCGCTGTGGAGCTGCATTTTCCCCCGAGCCGTTCTTGGCTGACTATTGTCACGTCGCTCTGATATGGAATGCAGTTTTCCATTGTTGACTGAGACAAACTATAGAGGAAAATAGACCCCCACCTAAAAGGAGAACGGTCTGCTCTGCCCTTGGTGGCCAATCAAAATTTAGCTTTAAAGTGGAATTCCAGCCAAACTTTCGTTTTTTTGTTTAAATACTCTGGGGGGGGGGGGGGGGGTTACACCTTTTCTTGGGATTTTATTGCTATCTGTCCCATAGGTGTGTGCCGTCTATTGCATTAGGGTGTGCACCCAAGTCACACAAGTGTTAATGGAGCCTAAGGCCCCTTTTCCCACTGAGGCGTTTTTCAGGTGTTTTAGCGCTAAAAATAGCGCTGTAAAAACGCCTGAAATAATCCTGCCCCAGCATTCTCAATGTAAAAGCCCTGAGGGCTTTCACCCTGAGGCGTTGTGCTGGCTGTGCGTTGGAAAAAATCCTGCAGACAGCTTTTTTGGAGCATCTTTGGGGCGCATAAAATAGCGCTGTAAAAACGCCTATCCCCATTGAAATTAATGAGTACTGCTGTAAAACCGCGGTAAAAACACCCAGAAGCTGTGGGAAGGTGAAGGTCACATGACCGCAGTAGAGTGGAGGAATGTGGGATACCAAGAAATCCTTTTTAGCGGTAAAAACGCATAGGCATTAGCGCTATTTTTAGGGCTGACGCGGTAAAGTCGCTAAACGTTTTAAGCGCGTTATTGCAACGCCTCGGCGTGAAAGGGGTCTTAAGGGGCCTTTTCAGTCTTTATAAAAAAACAAAAATTGTGCCTGTGTCCAAATATACCTGTATATGGACCTAACTGTATACACAATATCTCACAAAAGTACTCACAAGAGTACACCCCTCACATTTCTGTAAATATTTTCTTCTATCTTTTTATGTGACAACACTGAAGAAATTACACTTTGCTACAATGTAAAGTAGTGAGTGTACAGCTTGTATAACAGTGTAAATTTGCTGTCCCCTCAAAATAACTCAACACACAGCCATTAATGTCTAAACCGCTGGAAACAAAAGTGAGTACACCCCTAAGTGAAAATGTCCAAATTGGGGACAATTAGCCCTTTTCCCTCCCTGGTGTCATGTGACTCGTTAGTGTTACTAGGTCTCAGGTGTGAATGGGGAGCAGGTGTGTTAAATTTGGTGTTATCGCTCTCACTCTCTCATACTGGTCACTGGAAGTTCAACATGGCACCTCATGGCAAAGAACTCTCTGAGGATCTGAAAAAAAGAATTGTTGCTCTACATAAAGATGGCCTATGCTATAAGAAGATTGCCAAGACCCTGAAACTGAGCTGCAGAACGGTGGCCAAGACCATACAGCGGTTTAACAGGACAGGTTCCATTCAGAACAGGCCTCGTCATGGTCTACCAAAGAAGTTGAGGTCACGTGCTCAGCGTCATATCCAGAGGTTGTCTTTGGGAAAAAGACGTATGAGTGCTGCCAGCATTGCTGCAGAGGTTGAAGGGGTGGGGGGTCAGCCTGTCAGTGCTCAGACCATACGCCGCACACTGCATCAAATTGGTCTGCATGGCTGTCATCCCAGAAGTAAGCCTCTTCTAAAGATGATGCACAAGAAAGCTGGCAAACTGTTTGCTTAAGACAAGCAGACTAAGGACATGGATTTCTGGAGCCATGTCCTGTGGTCTGATGAGAACAAGATAAACGTATTTGGTTCCGATGGTGTCAGGCGTGTGTGGCGGCAACCAGGTGAGGAGTACAAAGACAAGTGTGTCTTGCCTACAGTCAAGCATGGTGGTGGGAGTGTCATGGTCTGGGGCTGCATGAGTGCTGCCGGCACTGGGGAGCTACAGATCATTGAGGGAACCATGAATGCCGACATGTACTGTGACATACTGAAGCAGAGCATGATTCCCTCCCTTCAGAGACTGGGCCGCAGGGCAGTATTCTGACATAACGACCCCAAACACCCCTCCAAGACGACCACTGCCTTGCTAAAGAAGCTGAGAGTAAAGGTGATGGACTGGCCAAGCATGCCTCCAGACCTAAACCCTATTGAGCATCTGTGGGACATCCTCAAATGGAAGGTGAAGGAGCGCAAGGTCTCTAACATCCTCCAGCTCTGTGATGTCATCATGGGGGAGGGGAAGAGGACTCCAGTGACAACCTGTGAAGCTCTGGTGACCTCCATGCCCAAGAGGGTTAAGGCAGTGCTGGAAAATAATGGTGGCCACACAAAATATTGACACTTTGGGCCCAACACTCACTACTTTACATTGTAGCAAAGTGTAATTTCTTTAGTGTTGTCACATGAAAAGATATAATAAAATATTTACAAAAATGTGAGGGGTGTACTTACTTTTGTGAGATACTGTATATATTATATATAATGTTTGGGGGTTCTGAGTAATTTTCTAGCAACAAAATTATGATTTTTACATGTAGGAAAGAAGTGTCAGAATTGGCCTGGGTGGGAAGTAGTTAAAGGGGCTGTAAAGAGAATTTTTTTTTTTTTTTTTTTAAATAACAATGTTATACTTACCTCCACTGTGCAGCTTGTTTTACACACAGTGGCCCCGAACCTGGTCTTCTGGGGTCCCTCGGCAGCTGTCTCGGCTCCTCCCTGCAATAACTCACCACCTATATGCGAGCGAGCGAGCATGGTGGTGAGTGATTGCGGGCGCGCTCCTGTGAAACAGCCGGCGGCCATAGCCGCCCACTGTATCACTCGGCCCCGCCCCCCGGCGCGCCTCATCATTGGATGTGATTGACAGCAGCGCGAGCCAATGGCTGCGCTGCTTTCAATCCATCCACTCTAGCCAATTAACGACCAGGCTGAGCGGCAAAGAGGACGTCGGGGGTGAGTGCAACAGGTGAACGGGCTCAGGTAAGTAAAGTGGGGGGCTGGGGGGGCCGGTATTGTCGGATGTTTTTTCACCTTAATGCATAGGATGCATTAAGGTGAAAAAACGTGTACCTTTAGTGTCCCTTTAAGTGGCGGCAAATGAGGAATGCATGTTAACAAAATGTTTTTGTGGCCGGAGTTCAGCTTTAAATTTAGCGTTCCGCCTCTTCTAGAAATTCATGTTTGTAGGACGCTATCAGCAGTTTATTTTATAAGCTGAATTTTTTGTTTGAACTTCCCATTTATGCAGTTCCAGGATCTCGGCTCGGTGTAGCACATTATGTCTATATAGGGTAATAAAAATAATATTGTCATAATGGCCTCAAATTTCCTTTTCATAACATGCATAAGGGAGGGCTGTATAATGTGGAGTGACAGCCGAGCCGCTTATGACGTGACTGGCAAATCATTCCTCCGCTTGTATCAGGAGGAGAGTGCAGGAGGGTAATGGACCGTACATTCATACAATGCTGGAGCAGAGTCGCTCTGACCCAGCAACTACCAAAGCCAGCGTTATACGGATGTAATAAAAAGAAATGTTTGTGCTTTGGGTAAACTTGTGGCCTTTTTTGTTATGTCAATTATGCAGTAAAACACAAAGAAACTGAGGACGGGCGTATGACCAGAGACTGTTAAAGTGATAAGACTATTACAGGACTACAATGTGAAAACCTTCCTTATTAACCAATTAAACCCTGAGAATGCAGCCTATCTATTCACTAGAGACAGGTGACATCACTGAGAATGCAGCCTATCCATTCACTAGAGACCAGTGACATCACTGAGAATGCAGCCTATCCATTCACTAGAGACCAGTGACATCACTGAGAATGCAGCCTATCCATTCACTAGAGACCAGTGACATCACTGAGAATGCAGCCTATCCATTCACTAGAGACCAGTGACATCACTGAGAATGCAGCCTATCCATTCACTAGAGACCGGTGACATCACTGAGAATGCAACCTATCCACTCACTAGAGACCGGTGACATCACTGAGAATGCAGCCTATCCATTCACTAGAGACCGGTGACATCACTGAGAATGCAACCTATCCATTCACTAGAGTCCGGTGACATCACTGAGAATGCAGCCCATCCATTCACTAGAGACCGGTGACATCACTGAGAATGCAGCCTATCTATTCACTAGAGACCGGTGACATCACTGAGAATATAGCCTATCCATTCACTAGAGACCGGTGACATCACTAAGAATGCAGCCTATCCATGCACTAGAGACCGATGACATCACTGAGAATGCAGCCTATCCATTCACTAGAGACCAGTGACATCACTGAGAATGCAGCCTAGGGTTGGATTTTTAAAAGATCTTTTAAAATCCCCCCCCAGAACATGTACAAATCCGCCCCTCACCGTCATGAACACACCTCGGCAGCGCAAGGCACAATCTGATACAAAAATTTCTTCCATCAGCTATTGTGCACAGGTGCCGTCTCAACAGCTGATTGTTAAATCAGCGGTTGTGGTGTTCTGTACGGCGCATGCGCCGTACATCCCGGGCACTTTTTGATAGCGGGCACTATCCGATAGAACACCGGCAGACCATGACACTCCCACCACCATGCTTGACTGTCGGCAAGACACACTTGTCTTTGTACTCCTCACCTGGTTGCCACCACACACGCTTGACACCATCTGAACCAAATACGTTTATTTTGGTCTCATCAGACCACAGGACATGGTTCCAGTAATCCATGTCCTTAGTCTGCTTGTCTTCAGCAAACTGTTTGTGGGCTTTCTTGTGCATCATCTTTAGAAGAGGCTTCCTTCTGGGACGACAGCCATGCAGACCAATTTGATGCAGTGTGAGGCGTATGGTCTGAGCACTGACAGGCTGACCCCCCACCCCTTCAAACTCTGCAGCAATGCTGGCAGCACTCATACGTCTATTTCCCAAAGACAACCTCTGTATATGACGCTGAGCACGTGCACTAAACTTCTTTGGTGGACCGTGGCGAGGCCTGTTCTGAGTAAAACCTGTCCTGTTAAACCGCTGTATGGTCTTGGCCACTGTGCTGCAGCTCAGTTTCAGGGTCTTGCCAATCTTCTTATAGCCTAGGCCATCTTTATGTAGCGCAACAATTCTTTTTTTCAGATCCTCAGAGAGTTCTTTGCCATTAGGTGCCATGTTGAACTTCCAGTGGCCAGTATGAGAGAGTGAGAGCGATAACACCAAATTTAACACACCTGCTCCCCATTCACACCTGAGACCTTGTAACACTAACGAGTCACATGACACCGGGGAGGGAAAATGGCTAATTGGGCCCAATTTGGACATTTTCACTTAGGGGTGTACTCAC